>JANHMN010000001.1:33585631-33668250 GCA_030674055.1 Rhabdomys pumilio
AAAAAAAAAAAGAAAACAGCACACTGAATACTAAAGAGGCTCCGGGGGCAGGGCCGGGGGCTGGGAAACTCCCTCTGAGATTCAGAAAACATTGTCAAGTTTTATTTCTGGAATAAATGTTAAATCACTTGAGCAAATTCAGCTTACTTCAGAAATGTTCAACTCCTGCCTCCTTAATCTAATGATGTAGCCATTCTTAAAATCCCAGGAATGGATGTTTGTGCAGGGTCCCTTGTAAAATAGCCATGCTTGGTTCAGTAGCTCTATTGGTCCTATCTTAAAAAAACAAAAACAAAAACAAACTTTTATTTATTTTTTATTAATTGGTTATTTTATTTATTTACATTTTGAATGTTGTCCTCTTTCCCAGTCTCCCCTCTGAAAACCCCCTATCCCATCTCCCCTCCCCTTTGCCGCTAAGAGGGTGCTACCTCACCCACCAACCCACTCCTGCCTCATCCCTCTATCATCCCCTCAAGCTGGGGCAACAAGCCTCCACAGGACTAAGGGCCTCCCCTCCCGTTAATACCAGATAAGGCCATCCTCTGCTACATATGCAGCTAGAGCCATAGACCCATCTAGGTATACTCTTTGGTTGGTGGTTTAGTTCCTGGGAGCTCTGAGGGGTCTGATTGGTTGATATTGTTGTTCTTCCTATGGGGAATCCACTTTAGCTCCTTCAGTCCTCCCCTAACTCTTCCATTGGGGTCCTCATGATGCTCAGATGATGGTTGGCTTCGAACATCTGCATCTGTCTTAGGTGCTGGCAGAGCCTCTCAGGAGACAGCTATACCAGGCTCCTGTCAGTAAGCACTTCTTGGCACCAGCAATAGTGTCGGAATTTGGTATATGCAGATGGGATGGATCCCAAGGTGGAGCGGTCTGTGGATGGCTTTTCCTTCAATCTCTCCTCCATTTTTGTTCCTGCATTTCCTTTAAACAGAAATGATTCTGGGTTAAAAATTTTGAGATGGGTGGGTGGCCCCATTCCCAACTGGTGGCTGTGCCTATCTAGTGAAGGTGTCTCTTCAGGTTCTATCTCCACTCTGCTGGGCATTTCAGCTAATGTCATCCCAGTTGGATCCTGGGGGCCTCTCACTCCCTGGCGTCTGGGACTTTCTAGTGGTTCCCCCCAGTCTCTACCCCAACTGCTACATATTTCTATTCATTCTCCTGACCCTCTGGACTTCTCTCCAGTCTATTCCCAAATCTGATCCTGTCCCTCCCCCTTTTATTCCTTCCCGCTCCTCTCTCCCTCTCAGGCCCCTCCCTCCCATTACCTCCCATGATTATTTTGTTCCTCATTCTAAGTAGGATTGAAGCATTCACATTTTTGTCATCCTTCCTTCTTGTTAAGTTTCATATGGTCTATGAGTTGCATCATGGGTATTCTGATATTACTCTCTCTCTCTCTCTCTCTCTCTCTCTCTCTCTTTCTTTCTTTCTCTCTCTCTCTCCTCCTCTATTTTTCTCTCTCCCCTTCCCATTTTCCCCCCCTCTATGTGTTCTCACTGTGGAAAACTGACCCCAGGTCCTTGCACACACTAGGCATGGACTCCACTACTGAGCTCCAGTTGAAAATCATTAATAAATTGGGACAGGGGGCGCTGTATTTTATTACCAAGACTCTCTGATGAGTGGATTTAAATGGTGCTCTTCCTCCTGGGCTACAAGGTCTGCAATGTTCTAAGTACCATGCTTTACTTTTCTTCATGGCTCTATATTTCTTCCCTAGACAAATCCCCCACAATCGACCTGTAACCTCTCTTGCCTCCATCTGCAAGTCTAGAAATAGAGGTCTTCTTCCTTTCCTGGAGCTTTTCAGAATTTTATCTGCCTTTGATTCATCTTTCCAATGGACATGCTGTTATGCATTAGTCAAATTCTAATGGCTAACCTCACCTTCAGAATGTAGTTTAAATGTTGGGTATGTGTGGTTCTTTTTTTTCTAGAGAAATATTCCTGAGGATTCACTAAAGTCACCGAATACTAGACTATTCACAGCTTCCCCTCTTTGTATTCGCTGCATAGCTCGCCACTGTTAGATGTTTTATTTGTTATGTCTCCTTCACGACACGAGATCTGAAAGTAGACTGTGTACATTGTTCACTTAGAACTGTGCCTGACACTGGATGAGTAAACAACGCCTGACATAAAAACAAGCTAGAAATGCACGAGAGACCTTGTATGCAATAGCAGAGGTTAGACTTTTATTCAGAGATAAATATGGAAATTTTGAAATTTTTGTTTGTTTGGGATTACGTTTTAATTACAACATCTCACTCTTCCCTTTCCTCCCTAGAAACTCTCCCATATATCCTTCCCTGCTCTCCTTCAAACTCTTTTTGCAAAAGTGAGGATAGAAACATAGACAAGACACATTTCTTGCCTTCAAAGAGTTTGGAATTCACAGATGACTTCAAGGAAATGATAATCTTAAAAACAGAAACGAACAATAAAAATTACTGTACCTCAAGTACAAATGGTTCATAGAAACAACCTGTACCACAGGAATTTGGTGAAGCAATGTGAGCTGGGATTGTTGGAGGGAACACAGAGCTGAAATGTCACAGGCAGTAACAAACGACAAAAAGCAGAGTGGCAACAATTGATGTAGTGATCCGGGGATCAGATTTGTCCAAACAAATCTGACTAAAAAGAGGTTTCACAGTGATTTGGCATTTATCTCTTTTACTGTCAACACATGGACCTTTGATGAAAATGCTTGATTCTGAGGTCCCAAACATCAGTTGAAGACTATAATAACGAGTCCATAAAGTTATGAGACCATTTGCATTACCTCAAATAGAACTGAATATTAATTACTGTTTGCCTTTCTTTTGGTTCCCACAGGGTTGCCACTCCATTTGGAGGTTTTGAAAAAGCATCAAAAATGGTTAAATTCAAAGTTCCAGATTTTGAACTACTGCTGCTGACAGATCCCAGGTTCTTGGCCTTCGCCAATCCTCTTTCAGGCAGACGATGTTTTAACAGGACACCAAAGGGGTGGGTATCGGAGAATATTCCTGTCGTAATAACAACTGAGCCTGCAGAAGATGCCACTGTACCAGAATCAGATGACCTGTGAATAGGAAGCTGGGCACGCCACAGAAAGTTCTGCATATAAAAGTTGCTGTTGGTCTACTTAGTGGCAATGCCGTTTGAGTTCCTCATTACTATAGCCATTCAGCAGTTAAGTACATTTCATTTTATGGCATCTAATTTGAACTGAACAATTAAATTCTTGTTTAAAAAAACTTCTAAGTCCCTTGTATTCATTCAGAACTTCATTTTCTTATTTAATGTCCTCTTTTAAGTAAGCTAGCCTTTTTATTGTGAGGTTCAGATGGAAAAGAGTTAGCTAACACAACTTTTCCTTGTCTCAATGAGTTAACCCAGAAAATTTACATCAACCCTAGAATCAAAGTATACAAACAGATACGTAGGGTTGTTGAGGATTTTGAGAGTGTGAGTCAAGTGAGATGATCTACAGATGTTATTGCTGAAGAGGAGGGTAACAGCAAGCTGGGTATGCCTCCTCTTCAGCTGTTAGTAGACTTATAAATGCCCCCTCTCTCTATCTATACATTACATCTTAAGTTATTAACATTCTTGAGTTGAGTTATTAAATTCATTCAGAAGTAAGAGGACGGAGGGGGGGACCCAGAGAACAGAACCTAATTTTATAGCAGCTTTACTGACTAATGTGTTCATGAATTCAGGTTCCCCAAATCTAAATGCAATGTATTGATTAGGGGTATCTTTACATATACATTTTAGAAGAGAAATAAGACGTAATAAATATATGAGCGAATGTATAAAATTTGGATTGGTAGCTTTTTTTTTTAATTGGTTAAATATTTAATTTCTAGTCAAATCCAAATCAAGTACCAGCAAATTACATACAGTAAAATAAAATGAGGTTACAGAGTACAAAAGGTTCTCACAGCAAAGTAGCACATGTCTACCGCAAGACATGTGAGTACACTGGCTAAAATATACAAAGACTAACATGTTAAAGCTCTGTCCTACAATAAGCACGACAAATATGCAATGTGGCTTGTCGGCACCAATTTCTCCCCATTTTAATTTGGTTAAGACGTCTGTGAGTGGGCTGGGGAGGTGGCCCAGAGGTAAAGAGCAGTGGCTGCTCTTCCAGAGGTCCCGTGTTCAATTCCCAGCACCCACATGGCAGCTCACAACCATCTGTAACTCCAGTTCCAGGGGATCTGAAACCCAACACAGACATACATGCAAGCAAAACACCAACACACATAAAATAAAAATAAAGTAAAAAAAGGTGTCTGTAAGAGATGGGGATACAAAAACCTTGACTAACGTGCATGAGGTCCAATGTTTAAATCTAAGCACTGAAAAGTGGTAATAATTTATATAGAATAATAATATTATTAATTATTGATTTAGGGGAATTTCTGGGGGGAGGGTTTACATTTGTAATCCCAGGCTAAGGAAGCACAGGAACATACTTTATCAAAAGAGAGAAAGAGGATAGAAAAAAATTCTGTGGTAGGTATTCACAGCAAATAAGGAACATCTCATCTGTAGAAAATTCTGCCATATTAAATTTAGCTAGGAAAATACAGAAATAATAATGAAAACATCAAGCAGCAAAATTACTACACATACTTACAAAGGCATGTGCAGATAGTGCAGGATTGGTGATTTAATTATCTTCTATGCCCACAGAGAAAAAAAATCTGTCTCACTACGTAGACCAGGCTGGCCTCAAACTCAAGAGATCCACCTGCCTCTCCCTCCCAAGTGCTGGGACGGAAGGTGTGAACCACCACCACACCCAGTGAGAAAAAAGTCAGATGTTAATAAAAATATACTCCTTAGAAGTAATGTCAAAATATTATGTTTATACATATAATCATTGTAGCGATACGAATAATTTAAAATGTACTTTAAGTTTTATTTTATATTTATTAATTTCATTTATAAGTTCTGAAGTAACAACACAACGTTGGCATCTGTGGTAAGTTACCAGGTTTCTACCGTATCACATTTCTGTTCGGCTTAACCTTAAAAATCAAATCACATTCTCCTCTGTATTTTTGTTTTATCACCACTATCGAGTCACTATTTTAATGAAATTGAAATTATCACATTATACCAGTTAAGTCCCAATTTCTAATTTATATGATCATAGACATTTTCCTCTCAACCCCTAAAAGTACAGCAATTAACTGTGTCGATTATAAAGCATTATTCCCTAATCTCATAAACGTTTTTCAATTAAGAGACTCTTAAGTGACCTTTTTTAAGATTATGTAGGAAATGAAGAAACAACCCTCTCTCTATTCAATATTATGTTTCTTCCATTCCTGGAAATGTCTATGAACTCACACTCAGCTGACACCTCAGAAATGCCAAAATTTCACTCTGGTTGCTACGCAATTTAAAATTCAAAAGGAATTTTGAATGGGTTTTTCATTGACCCAAAAAGCAGCTAGAGTTTTTCAGAGTTCAGAGAAAAATAACAGTCTCTTTACAAGAGCAGAAAAACTGTGGTATTTTTCCATGGAACTTGTAAATGTGGAATAGGAAGAAAAGAAAAAAAAGCAAAAGAATAAAAACAACATTTGTTGATGAATCATTGAATGTCAGACTTCTACACTATTTCATAAGAACAATTATATGTTTTAGTAATTATTCTGTATCCCAGGAATTATAAATGATCTCAACTTTATGAAAGAAACATCCTCAGATAGCTAATATGACCTCTTAGTTAGCCTTACCTATAAGGGATACAATTGGGTGCCTCTAGCCCTAAAACATATACTCTAAAATCATGTGCCTGTTATTTCTTTCAAATAAAAATGGAAAGCATTTTATTATATTTAGATAAATATGCTTTGTTAGAGTTAAGCAGTTAATATCTCATCTTTATTGCTTTATTATATCTAAAGAACAATGATATTCAAACAATTTTACATCATTCCATTTAGATAAGTATTTTTTAAAGTTTCCATTATTTTTTTTGGTCAATTATACTGATAAAATGAATAAGTTTTGTGTCCAACGATGTATGAGAAGAAACTGAACTTTCAGACTGTGTTGAAAGTTGAACTATTAAAACATGCAGCATGCATATCATTTATAAGAAAGACAAAGGCTTGCCCAGGTGAAACCTGCTTATCTCTGAGCAGTGTACTCCCTTTGGATCTGCATGATCTCTCTTTCACTCTACCCCATGGTAAAGGAGAGTAAACGAGGGGGAAAACCCCAGTGAAGGAGCCAGAAAGACACCGTCTATTGTAGCAATGCACCAGAACTATTCTTTCTAAAGAAAATGTTTAGATGAAACTCTTTATAATTTCCATTATATTGTTCAATTGAATTCGGTGTTACTAAATTTTATCTCCTATTTATATTTCTTTTCTTTGGTAGAACTGATCAGCTGACCACCTATTCTTAGGCAACAACTAGAACGGATTAATAACTGTCTGGTTAATCAAAAGACAATCTTTAGCCTTTAATTCCAAACTTTAGCTAATTATTCTCTAAGTATCTTCTTATTTCAATGTTTTTCTTAATTCTTTGATAATTTTATACAATGTACTTTGCTTATATATTCATCTTTGCACATTTTCCCCCATCTTCCTATCCTTTCATCTTTCCTATCATCTTCTTTCTGTGTCTGTCTCTGTCTGTCTGTCTGTCTCTCTCTCTCTCTTTCACACACACATACACACACACACACACACACACACACACACACACACACACCAGTTTGGCTTGGGTGTGGGACCTGCCCTAGAGTTTGGTCAACCAGATGTCATACCACTAAAAACTAATAATAACAGCTGACCTTTCCTCTGACACCAGCAATCAAATGCCAAGAGCTCCTTAGCTAGGAGTGAGACCTCATGCTCCCCTCCCCTCTCTCATGCTAGGGTTTTGTCTAGCAAAAGCTGGCTCCACTGTCACAATTGCAGAGTTCATATGGGCATCTCCCCTGTTGTGCCTGGCAACACTGTTTCCTTGAAGTCAACCACTACCTCTGTCTGTTACAATCCTTTCACTACCTCATCCACATTGATTCCTGAGCCCTGAGAGAAGGATTGTAACAGATATCTCATGTAGGGATGAGTACTCTGAAGTCTTTTATTCTCTGTTTGTTGACCAATTGGAGTCCCTATGTTAATTGCCGTCTTCTGCAAGAAGAAGCTTCTCTGACTAGGTTTGTTGAGTGCACCAATCTGTAGTTATAGCAATAAGTCATTAGGGGTCACTTTAATGCTATATCTTCTGACAGAATAATAGTAGTAGGTTTTCCCCTAGGTACAGCTTATGCCCTAATTAACCACAGATTCTTGGTTCCATTGGCAATGTCAGATAAGGGTTCTGTTTCTTTGAATGAGCCTCAAATTCAGTTGAAAACTTGTTGGTTACACTCAACATCTGTGCCTCCATTGCAGCAATGGGTATATCTCACCAGGTGGGTTGTTATTGTAGCTTGCAGGCTTGACAGGTAGGTGAGATTGCTGATTTCTCTTCCCTAGTAGCATGAATAGGAACTCTCAGCCCTGTGAAAGCTAGTCAGTATAAATGAAGCTTCCGGTTGAGTGCCAGCTAGATTTTCCCATGTTCTATGGCTCAAGTATGTGGTATCTTTAGCCATAGGTTCTTACTGCCAAATTCTGGAGGGTAACTAAGAGCATTAGCAATAGCCTGTAATGTTTGGGGGCACTTATGGGAGTCCTTTGGTTAAAAGTTTGGAAAGAGGCAACCCACTTTGAAATAGGTCATTTAACTTGGTAGTGTATGGTGTCTAGCTGGGGTATTGTGGTTTTGTCCCCCCCCCATTATAAGAAAACTCCACTTAAACCCCATATATCTACAATAGATTTCCATATGTCTTTACCACAATACCTTTAGTTCTCCCTTCTCATACTTCCTCTTCTACCCTGCCCTCCCATCATCTACCCTATTTTATATCATTCCTACCCCCCTTTATTTTACTGTATTCTATGTCCCCTTCTTTGAAATATTTCCTCCTCCCCCATGGCCCCTTACTAGTTTCCTAACCTCTGTGGGTATTACAAATGAAAAGTAGTTGTTTAAAGTTTAAAAGTTATCATACATGTGTGAGAGAAAACATTTGATATTTGTTTTTCCCAGCTACCATACTGGGGATGACTGTCTCCAGTCACATCCATTTGCCTAAAAATTTCATTTTCCTTAATAGCTGAATGTTACTCTATTGTACGAACATACCACATTTCCACTGGCCACTCTTCGGTTGGTGGACATCTAAGCTGTTTCCATTTCCTGGCTATTCTGAGTAGATTAGCTGGGAACAGGAATGAACAAGTACCTCTGTAGCTTCATGGGTAAGCAGCAGTTCCTGCAGTCTTAACAGTGTCTGGAGCTTTCCCCCCCGTCCTTTACAACTGTATTCTGTGTGTTCACTGGCTTAATGTGAACAGCTACATAATTGACACTCTCGTTATGTTCTCCTTATAATCACAAAAAAGCAATATAAGCAGTTATATTTAAAACTGTCATATTTGGGATAAGAAGTTTACGTGCTGATCTAACACGGATTAGTGAAACAATACAATTTACTGTGTAAATCACCATTTTCTCCAATTGTTCAAACGATACTTCCTCTTAAGTCCATTTCTAACCATGCTTGTTGAAAGACACCTATTAACCTGTAGGTCCTCCCTGTGCTTCTGTTCTTTTTCCTACACTTTATACTCTCTAACAGAACATCTCTGGCTAGATTCTTTTAGAGGCTGATACCAAGATGGAATCAAATGCAAAATAATTTTCATAGGAGAAATATCTACATGACAGAAAATGGGGATTGAGCTAAGAAAACCCAGAAGGACCCACACAACTTATTCTGGACTGCCTGAAAGCTCAGGAACACACAGAAAGGCTGCCGAGGGGGTCCTGTCAAAGAGGTTTGTGTCAACCAGAAACAAACTGCCTAAGTCACTGACTATGTCCACCATCGATGGGGATTAGTCCTCAGGCTTGACACCAATGTGTAACATAAAAATGTGAGTATGAACTACAGTTATTTAAGTAATATAACCTTTACTCTTAATACAGAGAGATTGAACACAGCATCGACCGACTGTGGTATCTTTCCAACTCATCAAAACACTTAAAAAGGGCTTATTTGAAGTTTAGTTTTCACATTGATTTAAGCAAAGAGATTTCAATAGGGACAGGAAAAGGACAGCACACATCCAAGTGTTAAAGTGGGATTTTAAAGCCAGGGCTACACAGAGAAACGCTGTTAAAAAAAAAAAAAAAAAAAAAAAAGAGGATTTTTAAGACAGTTGTACCTAAAAACATTGAAATATTAAAAACTGTTGGAATTATTTTTCAATTGCTGCTGCCTCCTTTTTGTTGCTTTTTATTTGTCTGTTGTAATAAAGTAACTGACATAAACTATAGGAGGGAGAATTTTGTCTCGGTCACAGTTTCAAATGTGCTAGTTTTTAGTCCTTGACTGTTCACCCTGGGCTCAGGGCAGAACAGCATCATTTCAGCAGCATGAAGCAGACAGTTGTCTACTCACCTTGCATTGCAGAGGAGGCAGTGGGAAAGGGCAGTGAACTAGGTCTAACCCACACAATCAAGCCCGAGTGTTGTACTTTCCCCCAGCTAAAAGTTTCCACTATCTCCCCAAATAGCATCCCATATCAGTTAACTTTCCTTGCGGCTGATACAAAATATCTAACAAAAGCAACTTAAGAGAGAGCCTTTGTTTGCTCAGAGTTTGAGAGGGTGTCCAACATGGCAGGCCAGGCATGGCAGTAGGAGCCTGATGAGGCAACTGATCTCACAGAGTCTCTAGTCAAGAAGCAGACAAAGATAGACACTTGTACTCAGCATTCTTTTGCCTTCCCACCTCAATTAACCTAGTCCAGACAGTCATTGATAAACAAGTCCAGGTGTTAATTTAGCCTAGATAATCCCTCACAGATATTCCTAGAGACCTGTTTTCTAGGTGATTCTAGATCCTGTCAAGTTGACAATCAATATTACCATCACACATACCCCTAAGCTGGAGACTAAGCATTCAACACATGAACTTGCTGGGGACATTTCATTTTCAAACTACAATACCTTGGGGCTGCATTATAAAACACATTAAATTTTTGGCACAAAGAAAAATGATCATGTTTTTAAAATGTATATTTAAGATATCAAGGATGGTGATTAATAACAATTATCAGACTCTGTTGGACTATACTATATACACAAAGTCATAGCCTGATGTATAAGTGTTCTCTTGTTAACAAAGATAAAAATATTTTACATATAGAAATAAGCAAAGACTATACTCTGATGGTTAATATCATCAACTTGACATGATCTAGAATCATCTAGGAGACAAGTCCATTTTCTATACTGGGTTAATCAAGTGGGAAGACTTACCCAAATGTAAAAGAAGTACTAGGCTAGGCTGAGGGCCTATCCTTATCTAGGGGATAAGGGGATAGCTAGCTGAGCACTAACATTCACCTCTTTGTTTCCTGATTGTGTATGCAAAGTGACTATCCACCCTATGTTACCACCTCACTGTGTCTTCCTCACTGTGATGAACAATATCCCAATTGAGCACAAATCAACGCTTCCTTCCTTTTTTTTTTTTTTGTTCATTGCTAATTTATTATTATTAATATTCACTTTACATCTCACCAACTGACCCCCTCCCAGTCACCTCCTCCCACAATCCTCTCCTTCTCCTCTGAGCAGGTGGGGGGTTCCAATGGGTATCCCTCAACCCTAACACATCAAGTCTCTGTGAAGCTAGGTGCATCCTCTCCCACTGAGGCCAGACAAGGCAGCCCAGCTAGAAGAACATATCGCTTGTACAGGCAACAACAGCTTTTGGAGCTCCCATTCCAGTTGTTTGAGACCCATATGAAGACCAAGCTGCACATCTGCTATGTATGTGCAGGGAGGCCTAGGTTCAGCTTGTGTATGTTCTTTGGTTGGTGGTTCTGAGAGGCTCTACCCAGAAGCTGACTCAGATAGATGCAGACATCCAAGCCAAACAGTGGATGGATCTTGGGAACTCTTATGGAACAGGAGGAAGGATTATGGCCTTTAAGGGGTTGGGAACTCCATAGGAAGACCAGCAGAGTCAACTAAGCTGAACCCTTGGGACTCTCAAGAGACTGAATCACAAACCCTTCCTTCTTAAATCACTTTTATGAGGTTCCAGGGGCCTGCATGGCCTTATGTGAACTGGTCTGAAGCAGAGGGGTGGGGGTGGGAATTCAGTAGAGGATTTATTGCTAAGGTTCCTTTTTCTCTTGCCCAGAATCCTTGCCTCTTGCTGGCCAGGCAAGCAGGAGTCTTGAAGCAATTAACTTTTAGTGAACCAGGAAAAGAAAGTCATGCTCACAGAATAACTTTTATACAGATAATATGCAAAGAAATATACATACTTGCGCTCTCTCTCTCTCTCTCTCTCTCTCTCTCTCTCTCTCTCTCACACACACACACACACACACACACACACATTCACATTTTTGTTGGGCCCAACCACCTGTCTCATCAACTTACATATTTACATGCACACACCTATACTTACAAATGTATATATAAAATTGGTAGATGGAGCAAAAGCCCCCATGAGAAAGTTCCATTGAGTAAGGGCCAGTGCAGAAAAAAAAATTACTCATTCTAGATGAAAAATAAGTTCCAACCTTTATAACTCAGAGGAAGAAAAAGCTTCTCCCTTTCTATTTCTGTTAGTGGAAAAACTCCTAAAGAAAAACGTCCCAAGTAAGAAGACATAGTCTCATGGTAAGAAAAAACCTGCTCTCCTCTCTCTACTTTGCTCTCTCTGCTCACTCTCCTACTGTCATCCTTCCTAGTTCTTCTATTTCTCAGGATACATGATCACATGGTAGTGCAAACATCCTTTTTCAAAAGTTCACAAATTTAAAACATAAATTCAAATCATAAATTGAATAAGAAGTTACAACAGAAATGTTTACATGAGTTTCCATTAAGACTAGTTATCTAGTTAAACACTCATTATCTGTCACTAACTTCACAGGTTCATTAAAAGTTTAAGACAACAATTCTTATGTCATTAAGTTAGCAAGGTTTTGTCAAGAAGCAAATCATCTGCCAATGTCTCATTAGTTTTGAAGTTTTATATAAATAAATCCAGTTAATATTTTATCTTCTGTCTTGGCATCTACAATAAATTATCCATTCCCATTTTATGACCCCAGTTATCAGATAATAGTTTCACAACCAACCCAGAAGGAATGTTTTTCCTGATGGAAAATCCATTTCAAACCCGCTTTCTACCCCCTTACAGTTAATCTGTGACACATGAAGGTTTACAGAGCTCTAATTAAAGCCCTTTCTATAGAGGGCTCAAAATTACTAGTATAAATTTAGGAATTCTATAGAATCATTATTAAGAATTAAGAAATCATCTATTTTCCTTCATAGCATTACTACAAGAGAGTACATCTTCACTGATTTGCAGAAAATCTGCCCAATAGGGTGGGCTAAGCCCAGGGATCATTATACTCTTTAATAATAGTAGGAAGAATGTAATAACAAGAACCAATCCTGAAATGAAATCTCTGAAGACCTTGCACATCAAGATTCACCCATCACAGACTATGCAATACAATGGGCTACTTTCAGAAAGTCATCGGTGACTTTTTGTCTCACCCAGATGGCTTCTGACAATCAGGTATTTTGTCACAGCAGTGAGAAAGGTGACTTATACAACCAGGCTATTATTTTGCCAAGTATAACCATAATACTGTTTTGTCTCTTGACAAAACCTTGCTAACTTAGTGACATAAGAATTATTGTCTTAAACTTTTAATGAACCTGTAAAGTTAGTGACAGATAATGAGTGTTAGCTTAGAATCATGGAACCATAGAATTAGATGTTACCTTAAAATACTTTAAAACAATCCCACTTCTAGAATGAAGGCAAGATTAGTTCAGAAACTACTCACAAATCCAAAGTAAGGACTGAAGCCTATGGCTTCTGCAGTAATATTCTATCCACTGTCTTACTGTCTTTCCTGTCTCCTTAACAAACACAATTATCACATGTTTACAAGCCATGTCTTCTGTTGACATCCTGTAAATGGCTCTGTATGAGTATTGAAACAGGTATCAGCTTACCCAATTTGCACATCAGATTTATGAACCATGGAAAAATAAAACTGAAAGTTTAATGTTAATGAAATATGGAGCCAGAGGGTGAAGTCTGTTTTTTTAATACAAGGAAGTTTCAGTTTTCTTAGTGAAATCAGTATCATGATGACACCAAACTGTTGTGGTTTGCTTATGGTTTTAGTATGTCCCACAGAGGCTCCAGTGCTACGATCTTGGTCCTCACTTTGTCAGTGTTAAGGTGGCAGAATCAAGAGATGGGGCCAAGCAGCAGGGTAATTTGGACTCTAAGAGTTCCTCCCTGAAATGGTATGGTGGTTTGAATATGCTTGGCCGAGGGAGTAGCACTATTAGAAGGTGTGGTCTTGTTGGAAGAAATGTGTCACTTTAGGGGTGGGCATTGAGACCCATCTCCCAACCACATGGGAGCCAGTCTTCTCCTATCAGCCTTCAGATGAAGATGAGAAACTCTCAGCTAATCCTGCACCATGTCTGCCTGGAGCTGCCATGCTCCCACCCTGATGATAATAGACTGAACCTCTGAACCTGTAAGCCAGCACCAATTAAATGTTGTCCTTATACCTCAGTCATAGTGTCTCTTCATGGCAATGTAAATCCTAACTAAGACAAGTGAGATTAATGTAGTTTTCATAAGATGTCAATTCATTCCAGAGAAATCAGACTGTACAAAAGAAGCAGGCCTGGGTACTGAGTCTCTATTGCTTCTGGCCATGTGACCTCCTCTAGCCAGCTTCCACAGTTGTTATTCCATAAACCCAGAACAGGAATAGCCAGGGCTGCCCGATGTTTACTCTTGTCTTCCAAGACTGTAAGATAAACAAACATCTTCCCCTATAAAATACCTAACCCCAAATGTTTTGTTATACAAATAGAAAATACATGAACCACAATGACTATTTTTCTAACTGGACAGGAATACATTTCTATTCTGTATTATGAAAAAGAGAAAGCTTGCTTTGGTTAATATAAATCTGTTTATCTGTGTCTATTATGTTTTGCAAAGGATTCTAGATCTCAATCTGGTTGGTAATGATCACAAACTTTTTATAATAGAATATCAAAATAAATCTCGAATAGTCAAAATAGTAGTCCATGAAATTCTGGGTTCACTTTTAAGCATGTTTGTGTGTAACGAGTGACAAGGCATTCTATGTATTCTGGGCTCTAGTGTAAAATGTCTGAAATCTGCTAGTAGTTCTTCAAATTTTAGATGCCAACTTTGTTTTTAGTAACTTAAATAGTGTCTATTTCATGAAAGTTATTTCTATTTTGATAGTTAATAACATAAAAGAATTTGACCCAGAACTACCAAAAAAGTAATTTGAAACATGAGCAGAACAAAAACCTATAGGGTTTATTTCACAGGAAGATGAGAGTCAATAATGCAAGCCAGTAAGAATTACAGATAGCTGTGTGTGGTGGTGCAATCCTTTACTCCTAGCACTAGGAATCAGCAGATTCCTGTGTGATTGAGGTCATTCTAGCCTACATAGTCAGTTCCAGAAGAGAGACCTTATCTCAAAAAACAAAATCAAAAGCCAACTAGAAGCAAAAAATAAATAATTCATGATGAATTCAGCCCTCTTGTAAATCTCTGCCATTAGAAATATTTATACTTCTCTGAAATATTACTGATTATTTTCCAATGATTTAATACTTTACTAGAAATTAAGAATTTTTCCCTTGTCTTTTTCCTGTGAAGTAAACTTCAACAAGGAAGTTCAACTTGGAAGCAGTAGTGCCCTGAATATTTTTGTCATTTTTACAAAGAACTATACTCTCCAGGGCAACTTCCTTTGTATTTGGTATTCCAGCCAATGTGCTCTCAGCAAAAGACGCTGTGTTCCTTTTTTATTGTATTTCTTAAGAAACTATTTTACCTTCAGCAAAGCAGCTGAATACAAAATCAGTTCAAAGAAATCAGTAGCCCTCCTTTGTACAAACAATAAATGGGCTGAGAAAGAAGTTAAGGAGAAAATTTGTGTCACAATAGTCACAAATAATATAAAATATCTTGATGTAACTCTAACCAAACAAGTGGAAGATCTGTGTGATAAGAACTTCAAGTCTCTGGAGAGAGAAACTGAGGAAGATATCAGAAGATAGAAAGATTTCCCATGCTCATGGACTGGTAGGACTAATGTAGTGAAAATGACTATCTTATCAAAAGCTATCTACAGATTCAATGCAATTCTCATCAAAAATCCAACACAATTCTTTACAGATCTTGAGAGAACAATTATCAACTTCATATGCAAAACAAATGATCCTGAAGAATAAAAGAACTTCTGAAGGAATCACAATCCCTGACCACAAGCTGTACTACAGAGCAAAAGTAATAAAAAAAAACTGCATAGTATTGTTATACAGATAGGTTGATCAATGGAATCAAATCAAAGATCCAGAAATAAACCCACACACCTGCAGATACTTGATTTTTGACAAAGAAGCCAAAACTATAGAATGGAAAAGGGAGAACATTATCAGTAAATGGTGCTGGTCTAACTGGATGTCTGCATGTAGAAGAATGCAAATAGATCCATATTTGTCACTCTGCACAAAACTCAAGTCCAAATGGATCAAAGACCTCAACATAAAACCAGATACACTAAATCTAATAGAAGAGAAAGTGGCAAATAACCTTGAACTCATCAGTACAGGAGACAACTTCCTGAACAAAACACCAATGGCTTAGGCTCTAAGATCAGTAATTAATAAATGGGATCTCATGAAACTGAAAATGCTTCTGTAAGTGAAAGGATACCATCAATAGGACAAAATGACAGCCTTCAGATTGGGAAAAGATCTTTAACAACCCTACAGGTGATAGAGGGCTAATATCCAAAATATATATAGAACTCAAGAAGTTAGACCAACAAACCAAATAATCCAATTTAAAAATGAGGTATAGAACTAAACTGAGAATTCTCATCAGAGGAATCCCAAAGGTCCAGGAAGCACTTAAAGAAATGGTCAATGTCCTTGGTCATCAGGGAAGTGCAAATCAAACAACTCTGAGACTCTACTTTATATCCATCAGAATGGCTAAGATTAAAAACTTAAGGGATAGCACATGCTGGCCAGGATGTGGAGCAAGGAGAACACTCCTCCACTGCTGGTAGGAGTGCAAACTGGTACAACCACTCTGGAAATCAATCTGATGGTTTCTCAGAAAATTGGAAATAGTTCTACCCCGAGACCCAGCTATACCACTCCTGGGCAAATACCCAAAAGATGCCCTACCATCCCAAGGACACTTGCTCAACTTTGCTTATAGCAACTTTATTCATGATAGCCAGAAACTAGAAACAACCTAGATGTGCCTTAATTGAAGAATGGATAAAGAAAATGTGGTTCATTTACACAATGGAACACTACTCAGTTATTAAAAACTAAGACAAATGGATGGAACTAGAAAATATCCCGAGTGAGGTAACCCAGACCTAAAAGGACATGCATGATATATATGTACTCACTTATACATGGATATTAGCCATAAAGTACAGGTTAACTACATTATCTATAATCAACAAACCCAAAAAGCCAAGTAACAAGGAAGACCCAAGGGAGGAAGGTTGACTCTTCCTCAGAAAGGAAAATAAAATAGCTATCAGAGGTAGATGGAAGGAGGAAACTGGATGAGAGAGATGAGGAAGGGAGCAGGTTGGGAGAAGAAATCATATGTAGGGACAGAAGGGAGAGAGAATGGAAATCATTGGTGATCAGGGGCAATCACTAGGACATGCCAGAATCCTGGAATGGAGGGAGGCCCCCGGGGAGATCTATGGGACAACTCTAGCTGAGACTTTTAGCAATAGAGTTTGAAGTGACCAGGAAGGACTCCTAGTGAAGGGATAAGGACAACAACCCACCCACAAAACCTCAACCTGAAATGTGTCCTGCATACAAGATGTGCAGGAACAAAGATAAGACAGAGACTGAGGGAATGGCCAACCAATGAATGGCTCTAATTGAGACCCATCCCCTGGTCAAGAACCTATCTCTGACACTATTAATGATACTCTGTTATGCTTGCAGATAGGAGCCTAGCATAACTGTGCTCTTATGAGAGGGTCCACCTTGCAGCCAACAGGGATTCAGAACCAGTTGTGTGAAACAAAGAAAGAAATACTTTCTTTAAACTGCAGTCTGATGCACTGCAAAACCATAGTTTTAATTTTGGGTGGCACTTTTTTTTTTTCCAGAGGCCAACAATGTAAGTACATTATGAATCAGTCACATGCGGCACACTGCATTTGCCAGAAACATGTCCATAAGATGACTGTCAGGAAATCTAGGTAAATATAGTAAATAATGCACAAGGCTCGTCAGAAGAAGACCCGCATGGGAGTGGCACATTTTAGATAGAGACAGAAAAATGTTTCCTATTACTGATCATTTAAATATCTAACTCACTTTTGGTTTTCCAAGTTTAAGGGACCAGCTAGGGCATACTTCTGTGTTATTGTTTTGTTCATTCTTATATTTTACATGCTGTCCTTAATGGTTCTTTCTATCCTTTGTTTACCTTTCACCACTATTTTTTATGTTATGCTAGAATTCACTTCAAGCATTTTGTAGAGTAAGGTAAAATATAATACAATGAATTTGGTTTGGTACTCATCAGGCCTTCAAAACGTGAGAAGAGATTATTTTTAGCTTAAGAACACAAGTGGTATTTTCAACATGAAGTAGTGTCTTGAGAGAAATTGAAGATAAACTTCCACTGCTGTAAAGGACAAAAATAAGAACAGTAAGTGCACATTCATGGGAGGTGGATTGCAGCTCACTGTAATAGGACTTTAACAATTAAAAGTCATGAAAAGGGAACAATGGATTCCCTTCCCTCAGTTAGGAGATGACAGATCCCTACACGAATCAGAGTCTGGACCACGGGCATTCTTCAGAGAAACAGCACATAGCTTCTTGAAGCATCACACTATCAGGTGACACAGTATTGATAATCAAACCAGCAGCACAATAGCCATAAAAATATGATGTAGGACTGAATAGTTGCTTTCATCTGAAGCATTATCAAATGACATCACATATTATTTTCCATCCTAGTTTTTACAGATACGAAAGTTAGAATGTTTCAAAGTAAAGTAGTGCAGGAGTATGAAATTGGCTAAGCTTCCTGATCAGCAAAACTTAAGGAGGCCACAGTTTAAGTCACTTGGCACCTTACCAGCAAATGTTCTTGGAATAGCAGAATCTTAGGAGGAACAGGATGGAGAGCCAGTAATGTTTAAGCAAAGACGGCTGTGTAAGATACCAGGAATATTGAACTTGACCTTCTTGTGTTTATCAAAATGTCCTGTTTCAGAGGTTGGGCATCCAGTGAACAGTCAACCCTTAACTTCCTTGAAAGGGGAAAGATAACTCTCAGGAATTCTTTCTCACCTTATTCTTTTGAACTAGTGACACCAAACACCAAAGGACATTGCTGCAGTAGTTTCCAGTGCACATCTATACTGCTTTGCAATAAGAGAAAAAGGCCTTTTCCTGTAAACTCTATGAAGCTGGAAAGGGGTCAGAATCACCCCATACTAATTGCCTAACAGAAGTGGGTAAAAAAAAAATCCCACGTGGGATTATGTCCATGCTATGGCTGAGCGGAAAGATCTGTTACTAAGAGCAGGGGGATTTTATTTGGAGTTGGATGGCTCTTTGTAATGGGAGACGATCTTGTCCTAGGTAGTTTAGTAGCATCCTTGCCTCCAAATATCACAACCAGAACTGTTCTAGACATCGCCACGTGTCCCACGGGAGTATACAGAAAATAAAGTCAAATGTCCTAGTTGAGATGTACAAAGGAATAAAGAATGTAAAATCCAGGCTGGCAGGAGACACCAAGATATTGTTAGACAAATAAAGAGATCATTTACGGATTTGTAGGCAAACATTTTGGATTTTATTTCCTATAAATGATAAACCACTGAACAATTTTAAGTTGGGAACTAACATGAATCTACTCTAAATAGTCTACTTTGATGGCTTATGTGAGAAATGGATTCAATACCATGAGAATATGCCCCAGCCGGCGGGGCAGTGAACAGGGGACTGGGGGGACCACCTGGAAGAGAATGGGGGGACAAGAGACGTGAAGAACGAACAGCAAGTCAAGAGGTCTGATCAAGTTGACAAATTTTTATTGTTCCCACACAGGTTACATACTCACAGAAGCAGGATATGGGGTGGGGGGTGATACAGGGATGCTTTGTCTCTGGGGAGCGCAGGTGTCCTCAAGAACAGGATGTTGGCTGGGTGAAAAGTTCAGCAGAAAGAGACCTTATAATTTACAGTAAGCTATATTATAATTTAAAGTAGGTTGAGGAAGGGCAGCAAGAGAGCTCAGTAGGTAAAGGCGCTTGCTGCCAAGCCTGAAGGCACAAGTTCCATCCCTGGGATCCATATGGTGGAAGGAGAAAATCGACTTCTACAAGCTGTGCTCTCACCTCCATGCACGTGGTATATAGCATGTGCACACACTACACAAATAAACAAATGGAAGAAACTGTCTTAAATCCCTGTAAGTAAGAAGGAAAAGCTGATGAGGTAGGAGGAACGTCATGAAAGGATTGTTACAAAACCAGAGATGTGTGTGGAGGAAATGGTTTTGACTAGATTGTTCTATGAGGCTCATCTCTGAGTCATGGTCTGAAAAAATCTCCTACTTAGCTTTAGTTTCCCCTATAACTCTTGGTCATACTCCAAACTAATCGTACCATTCAAGAACTTACAAGGACTCCTATTACACCAACCCCACGCTAGCCTTATTTTATTTTGGACGGGCACATTTCTTCACACATCTCCAGTAGCTCTAAGTTTTTGCTTAAACAGCTTTCTCTGTTCTAACAAACAAAATCAACTAAAACTTTTCATCCCATTCACTAAACATGTATTTGTTAAACACTGGTGCCAGATACTTAATGGTTGGAGCCTTTTGCCAATTCTCTGAAGCATAGAAAAAGAGAGAAAAGTCTGGGGTCAAGGCAGGTCAAGGTCTGTTGGCAGATTTCTTGTCCTGCTGAGGCATGGAAAGAGGAGGGGCTGAGGATTCTGTTGACCTTGGTGGAAGAAATAGGGAGGGCTTGCCTGGGAACAGCAAACTGTTTCTGTTAGCTTGTGGTTCTGCTTCCAAGGTACTGGTATAAAAAGGCTGTGAGAAATACACTCGCTGCTGGCGTGGTACTGACCTGCAGCCCTCCCCTAGCTGTCTCCTCCACCTTTTTGTCTAGCTTTCCTATAATCAGGCTCACTTCCCACTCAGAGGACTGTTCGACTTCGTACTGGCCAGACTGGTGCACTTAACTATGACCTAAAACTTCAGCGAAAAAATATAGTTCCTGCTCTTTGGGGCTTAGCTAATATGCAATCATTTGTCAGACCCCCTCATGAATGTTTTTATAGAAAAAAAGATTTCACCTAGAGTCTAATTCTGCCTCATTCTTTTAGCTGCTTTTTCTCCATGCCACATTTCACCCTACTCCACCCCATCAGCCACAACATACCACACCTATGGCTTTTAACTACTTCCAGGAACTACTGGATCCCAGCTCCTCTGGACAGAATGTTGCCATTCCTACCAGTCATCAGCGGCAGGAATTTAGCCACAGGGTAGTACATTCCTCTGTCTGAGTTATAATCAATCCCTAATAACAGAAAGAGGTGTGCTGGTACTAGGAAGTTACCTGGACTTCACCTGGATGATCTAGAGTATTCTCTGACACACCAAAGCTCCTCCCTCTTATGAACCCTTAACCAAGGAGGCAACGATTGTTCCTTCATAATTTAGCTCTGTTCACTCAGGGACTGTTTGAGTCTAACCCCCACCAACATAAAACCTCTCAACGAGGAACAGCAATTCTGAGAGTTAATATAACCAACCACACTGTGACCTTCCTAACCACATTTTTTTTTCTGAGAGAAAGGCATTCAGATCATGTTATGATAAGAGTCTGAAGCAAACATGAAAGAACAGGACATTAACATACCAAGATCTGGACTGCCTGCTCCCACGTCTATTTTTTTGGACATAGTTAAGGCACGCGTGTGAAATACATCTGAGAATGCACAATACAGCTGAAAGGTTAAGTCCATGGTGGGGAAGAGGTGACATAAGATATATTAAACAAAACCCCAAAACAGAGTGCTGTGAATTAAGGGTCCATAGGGAGAAGAAAAACGTTTAAAGTGCATTAGAGAGAGAGCTGCACAACCAGGAGGAAATAGCATGGAGTCAATTACTTTAAATTTCCAAGAGCTGGTTTCCCCGCCTCCCTCCACTCCAGATTTTAATGTTGAGTACAGCGTCTATACTTCATGTTCTTTCTTTCATGTGGTAAATACTCAATAAATCCTCAGTGATCCCGTCTCAAGCACAATAACCTCACGGCATGTCACCAATCAATTTCTAGGGTTTCCTCACGTGATTTCTTCAGGTAAACTTAAGAGTCACCTTTGAGTTTATCTAAGTCTACTTTCATCACTATGTTCTACTCATACCAGCTTTGGAGATGTCTTCCAAACCTACATCTACATTTTGTGACATCGTAATAGTCAGGATTTGTTTTCTTTTGTTTCTCTTTTTTAACTATCATCCCAAAGTTTTTCAAATAAAGGCTAGTTTGATTCTCAGCAGCAGCAGCTTGCAAACTCAAAACCTGTTCCAAAACGCGGAAAAGATGCTGCCGAAATTTCTGACAAATATTAACTAGGTCAGCACGGTTATTAAGACGTTCATTTTATTAGTGGTCACGAAACTCCCAGTTAGGGAAAATACATTTACGCCAAAGGAAACCAACCATTCAACTGCAAACAAACCGTACCCATGAGAACCGCTGCGGTGCGGACCAAACAGTGGCTGAACCCACAGAACCTCGGCTCGGTTCCTGGAGCATCCGCACTCAGACAGCAAAGCCGCAAACCTAGGCGGAGAACAGCAGGACGGCCGCGTCTGCTGTGGCGATTAGACGCAGTCCCCAGCACACAACGCCGCCCAAGGATCCGCCACGTCCTTCCTCACATCCCGCCCCGTGCGCCACCCCCGCGTCGGGAGAGCCCAGGTCCTGCTCTCGCGGGATCTCGTGCCTCACAGAACCTCGCGGAAAGGGAGCATCACCCGCAGGAAAGCCGGGAGCTCACGTGCAGGGGCGGGGCGCGACGAGGAGGCGGGACCGGCGCTAAGGGGCGGAGCATCTTGACGCGAGAGAGGGCGGGGTCCAGAGACCTGTTGATTGCAGGTGTCACTGCCCAGACCGGCCCCTGGGTCTTGGGCGTGCGCGCATGCTCTGCGCGAGTCTGGCGGCTGAAAGCGGCGGTGTGGCCGGCTGTCTCTGTGCGTGTCGGTTCGGCTGTCACGACGTTGTGGGTGTCGGCGCGAGGCGGAGCCGGGCCAGTGGGACTGGAAGGCTACGGCGCCGGGAGGTAGAGCTTGGGGTGAGTCTTGGGAGCCCCCGCTGGGCGGAGGACTCGCGTCCCCACGGCCTGGTCCCGCTCGGGCGCGCTAACGTGGGTGGCCGCAGACTGAGGGTGGGATCGGGCCGGGTTGGGGATGCGCTGGCCAGGCTCCTGCGGCTCACGGTCCAGCCCGAGCACTCAGCCTTCTCCAGGGCTATAACATGATTGACATCCCTCCTCGGCGGAGCAGACTGGATTGGATGTGATAGGATCTTCTTGGGTTGGTGGTTTCTCAGTAGCTGAACAGACGTAGAGTTAATGTTTAGCTTCTAAACGGCGGTTTACGGTACAATTACCAAACTACTCGCCAGCGGCGCGGGGGAACAGGAAGTGCCTGCACAGGTGTAACCGGGAGGATCTGAAGCCCTGCAATCTGAGCCTGTTTTGAGGTTTTGTTATTTTCAAGAGGTTTGCTTTCTCCGTGCAGATCCTGATAAATGCTCGCAAAACGTACTGCACGTCCTTATCTGCTTGCAGTCCTCCATAGCTGGAAACATATTCTTTCCTCCAAGATATTTTCAAGGCTACTTTTGAAGTACTTTGACTGTAAACTTTTAAGTTCTTTGTGATTAGCACCGAAGCGTTTGTGAAAAAGGCACGCTGATTTTCACATTTAAAAGGTGGAGCCAATGCCGACATAAAGTTATGATAGAATGGATTGGTGACATTGATAACTTGTCAGTTTTATTTTCTGTCGTTTTCAATTCTGTGTCGATGATGGTCCAGGCAAAGATCCTTCATCCTGTTCTGTTAAAGAGGAAAGGAAAAATAGTGAAGAAAAAGTCTTCAAAAGTAATGTGTGATTTTTCTGCTATTGTCAGAAGAATTCCAAATAGATTTACTGCAGGTGGGAGCTGTATGAAAAATAAGGTTTTTGACTTTATCGTTTAGAGACTTTTAAAATGAGCTTCTTTGGACAGTTTGTCTAGGTTCATGATTACTGACTATAAACTTATGAAAGTGATTTATTTAGTTTGTAAATCAAGTCAATGGTAGTTATGTATTTTTCCCAAAGGGTAAAAAACAAGAGACATCCCCCCCCCCCCCCCGAAGCCTTTTCCTTAGGATTTTTTTATTCATAAAATTGTAGGTTCTATCGAACGCATGATACTTGACACTAACAATTCACTATTTTCTCTAAAAGATGTAGACATCATTTTTTTAAAATAAAAGTTTGCCATTTTAGTGGTAGAACACATTTTCTACTTATTTTTGCCCTTTAGTAAGAAAGCCCACAATGCCCTTACAGTTAGTTTCAGCATGTATTCTGATTCAAGATATTTTTTACATTGTTTACTTTCAAAAAGTTTATTTTTGCTATGTAGTGTCGACAAATGCAGTTTTGGTGTACACAGTCTCAGCATGTATTCTGATTCAAGATTTTTTTTTTGTATTGTTTACTTTCAAAAAGTTTACTTTTGCTATGTAGTGTCAAATGCAGTTTTGGTGTACAGTGGCTTGAAAGTTTGTTTTAATAGGATAAAGTTTAAAAATGAAAAGAAATTTACTATATTTTAAGGGGTGATGTGCACTTTTGGAAGCTAACTTCAGTTGTTCCTTTATGTTGGGAACTCTGTAGTTGTAGAAGGAATGACTCAAGGAAGTTGCTTGACTCTGCAACTTTCTGAAAATGTATCTAATCTCCATACAGTGGTCTTTTACGTTAACTGGCAAAGGTGAGTTACTGAAATACTAAGCAGACTTGTTATTTCACAGCTCTAACTATAAGGTATAACCTAATTATAGACCTGAATGACAATCCACAGAAAGCATGGTAGCTTATATCTTGTACATGCAAACATTTTGAACACAGTGTGCTAAGGTATGAAGCTTGTCCTGAGATCTTGTGTTAAGGATGGACTTGTGCTGATTTGTGTCATCTTGGAAAAACAGGGTAGAAATTAGTGATGGTACAGATGTAGTATTGTATGGTAGATTATTAACTTTGTGTTGCAGTGACTATTCAAATGCTCATTTACAATGTATGTGTATAATAGAAACAAGAAATAGGTATAACTTGCTCTACCATACATAAAAAATCCTTACAAGTTCTTGGAGTGTTAAATAACTTTATATACCACTCTAATCTTGGCAGGTTATTGATATATATATATATATATATACACATACATATATATATACATACATATATATACACACACATATGTATATACATACACACACACACACACACATATATATATTATATCTCTCTCTCTCACACACACACACACACACACACACACAAATGTATTTGTACTATTCTTTTACATATACCAATTCCTTAGTGGTCCATAATCAGAAATGTAGTGTTTGCCTCTAATTTTGTTATTTATTTACTTGGTTGTCTTTCTGTGTAGCCTAGGTTAACCTCAGTTTTGCAATCCTCCTCCTTCAGTTTCCCAAGCACTGAGATTATAGGTGTACTATATAAGGCTTAGAATTAATTTTTAATTGGTTTTCTGTGTGACTGATGTTTTTGTAACATTTTTCTTTTTAAAAAGTGCAATTGGAGCCTATATTAGACCACAAGAGGAGTTCATAGGTCTCAAATTGCTAATATATTCATATTTGTAATCTGGAAAGTAAGAATTTTATGTAAACCTTCACTATCCTACGTTTCAAAGCTTTGTGTGTGCCTGTAAGCACTTGTGTGTGGGGTGTGTGTGTGTGTGTTTTATTGTTTTGTTCTTTGGTGCTGGTCATTGAACTGGGTCGTGGATCTTGCCCATAGTAGGCCAGTGTTGTGACCACAGAGCTATGAGAAACTCAGCCCATCTTCAATTACACTAGTAAACAAAATTAGTTATCTGAGATAGCATGGCCTTCTTGTGATAGTATGAAGTTTTATCATATTGTACAGTAAAGAAAGAGTTAAAGGTGGGCAAAGGAGCATTGTTGTATTTTTGTTGTTTTTTTTTTCTTGTGGGTGGGTATTTTGCCTATATGTCTGCACCATCTGTATGCCTGCTACCCACAGAGGCCAGAAGCAGATCACCTGAGACTGGAAGACAATTCTGAACTGCCCTGAGGGTACTAGGAATCAACTGTGACTACTCTGAGAAAGTAACAACTGTTCTTAACTCCTCAGCTATCTCTAGCCCCAAGAAATACTGTTTCTAACTTAGCATTTGAGTTTTTCTGGGTTAGCAGGTTTTTCTCAGTAACCTTTTCTAACATATTCTATGTACTAGATGCTACATATTCAAATATTAATAAAGTGTTAAATAATCATAAGTCAGAAATTTTCCTTTTGGGGGACACTTTTCAAGACAGAATTTTTGTATAGTTCAGTACACTCTGGAGTTCACCATGTAACCTAAGGCGGCTTCAAACCCAATGCTTTAGCCTCCTTAGTGCTGTGTTAGTAGGAATGAGCAGCCACTCCCAGCTGTGAGTTCTTCCTCTTCTAAGCTTCACTTCTGGCTATTCTGAACCATGGCCTCCACCTCTACATTGAATTTCCAAAGGCGAAAGGGTGGTAGACTGGTTTCTTTCTCTTACACCCTCAGTTTTGTAAGATTCTACTTCTCTCCCATTTCTCCTATCAACTTCCATCCACACCACACTATGAAGTCAATTCTGATTTGACAGAGGATGGTGGGATACATCATCCTGAGTTATATCTGGAGAGCTGCATAGTGTTGCTGTAGACCAGACAGTATAACTAAGGGAATCTGAAAATAGGTAAGCCATCACCTTAAGATTAAGATGATGACTGAGCAGACAGGAGATGCTAAAGCAAACTGGCAGCATTTCAGGGACTAAAGACATGAGTACAACTGGACATGTTTGCAGATGACAACATCAATTTAGTGTCAAAAGGATGGACTCTGCTAGGTGGTCTTTGTTAGGAACACTAGTTATTTAGGATTTCACCTTTCCCTCTCAGATTCATCCAGTAAATAGAAGATGCTTGGTTGGGATATGCGTTACATTTCCAGAGAACTGAGAGGAGGAGACAGTGAACAAGACATACAACACGATAAGTCAGTTACATAGTGTTTTAGAAGGGAAAAAGTGCCGGGGGAGTTGGGAAGGTAAGATGGCAGTCATGATGGTTTGCAACTTCAATGTTAGGCTACATTACAGTAGTAATTCCAGGTACAGGGATACCACTGCTAAGTCTCTCAAGAGTAGGAATTTGCTTGGTATGTGTGTGAGAATGATAAGGAGCCAGTATGCTGGAATGGGAAAAGGCAAAGATCAGGTGGCTAGCAGGGAGGTTAGAGGGTAGGTATATTTAGAGAGTTGCTGTAGTGTGAATGTTTGTGAACCCTTAAAATGCCTAAGTTGATACCTAGTCCCCAGTGCAGTAGTGTTAACAGGTGAGGTTAGGGGGAGGTCATTAGGTCATGACAGCAAAACCTTCATGAATGAAGAGGCTAGAGTAATCTTGCTCATCTCATGTGTGATACTCCCACGTGTGGATACCAGAAGGCACCATCTTTGAAGAAGGTAAGCCCTCACCAGCCACAGCTACCTTAGTATTCCCAGCCTTCAAAACTGCAAGAGATAGGTTTTTTATTACTTATAATATCCAAACATGGGTATTTTATGTAACAGCTAAAGCAAACAAAAGGTAGATATAATCTAAAAACTTGATAAGTTAGATTTCATCAAAACTTTATACTTCAAAATTAAAGAATTCCTAAAGGTCAATAAGGTATACAGTAAGACAGTGACTAGAAGACGAAACATAGTTCCGTTTCTGAGAGGTATGAAGGTACCTCAGCATCTGAAAAGCTGTGGAGTATCACTTGTTCTAGAGATGTGGGTTCCAGCCACATCCCAACAATACAGACCACAGTGTCTCTAAAAGAGACTGAGACAACCTTTGTTGGTGAAGACCTGGTGCAGCTGCAGCTCTAGCCCTCAAATTCGAGTGTTTGAAAGCTTACAATTCAGTTGGTGATTTTTTTTAATGAAGTGAAACATAAGCAATCATACATCCCAGTAATCCCATTCAATGTATTTCTAAGAGAAATGGAAGGTGGGGGGAACCCACACTACAGAAAGAGTTGTACTCAAATGTTCATGCTTATTTACAATAACTGTAAGTTGGAAACACGACAGAAATATAAAATTTGGGTGTGTTACTTCACAACAACACTATTTAATCATAAAAAGGAATGAGCAATTGCTGAGTTGTGCATTAAGTTGATGAAACTCAAAAGCATTCTTCTAAGAGAAACATGATTTCATTTGTGTGAAATTCTAGAAAATTGAAATTCTGGGAACAAAAGCAGATACATGTTTGTTTTAGTTGGGTATCATAGTTCTCTGTTATGGCGTAACAAATTACCACAAGTTTAGCAACTTAAAATATTTCCTATTAATTGTTTTGTAGTTTCATAATTTTAGTGAGGCAGTCCAGATGGGCTCAACAAGGTCTCTGTCTTTGGTTTCCCAAAGCTGAGGTCAGAGTGTCAAATGGGTAGGTTTCTGGCTGGCAAAGTCCTCAGGAAAGAATCTGCTAACAGGCAAATTTTTTTCCTTGTAGGACTAAATCTCAGTTCTCTGGTCCTAAAGGCTCCCCACACTCCTCATGTGGGCTCCACATCCTTGTTACCTACCCTGCAAGGGTGAAATCTGTGTACCTTCTCTCTACCCCCTACCAGCTAGAGAAAGCTTCCATAGCTTCCAAAGGCTTCTGTCATTAGATTGGCCCAACCAAAAAACAAGAAAAAGTCTGTCATCATGTGTGTCAGAAAACATAGATGCAATCAGTGGATTGTATCTTGCCTATCTTCAGGTTTTGAACAGTAGAGTGTAAAGTATGTGAATATGTGTACATGTGTGTGCATCTTATTCTACTTCTCCTCATACTGAAAAAGGTTATGACTATGAAGAGGTTTGAGAGAGCTTTCAGGGGATTGCAAACAGTTAGCTGTGGTAGTGATTACATCTCAAAACTCATTCAGCTGTACATTAAAGGAATAAATTTTGTTGAAATTTAATCATGACTCAGAAAAGCAGGCTAGTTTTTAAATCCTGGATATAAAAATACAGAGTGAAAATAATTGATACTAGTATCTCCCAAACTGTTTAATTTTTATCTGATTGAATACTAAGACTGTCCACAATATAAGCAGAAGAGAAAAACAGAGTAACAAATCTATAGTAGTGTGTATAATAACATTAAGATTAATACAAGGTAAGAGTTAATGGCCAACCCAGCCTTAGGTCTTCTTTTAGGTTCAGGGTCCCTGTAGTTTGCTTTGTTTTTTGCTGCTCAGCTGTTGGACCTGGAGATAGAAAAGCAGGACAGTGTGAGCACCTTCATCTTTGATTTATGTCTGAAGGGTTCCTGTATTCTTCCCCTTATCAGTGTGATATCGGCTGCCCTTACCTAGGACCATAGGATTTCTCACACATCCCTGGACCAGCCTTCTGATCTACTGCTCTCATGTACTGAGCTCGCTTACCCACCTAGCATTAGTCTATCTTTGAACATCCATCTATCATAAATAGCCACTTACCTCAAGTAGCATCACAGTCATGCTGTGAAGTTTGCCAGCCTAACTGGTATATATCATTAGGTTTTAGTTGTATATTCCAAGGTTGAAGTGTTTGCTAGCCATTTAGTCTTCGTTGTCTGTTGATGTTTAGTCTTAGAGTATTTTCTGCTTGTGTAACTTGTCTTGGTTTTAGCCCTCAGTAGTTCTCTGTGTATTCTGTGTACTAGTCATTCTCTGTTGGTTGTAGTTCTTGCAACCTTGTCTCATTTTTGTTTGAAGAGAATTGTTTTCTTAATTTTTTAAGTCCTTTGAATTGTAGTCATTTGTATTCAGTCTTGTTTTCTGTTGCATCCAGAACTTTAAATTTTAGCAGCTTCTTTTAAGCTTGATGTGTATTGCTTTGTCATTGAGTTCTATATATTAATCTCACTTTTTTTTTAAATTTAAAGTGTTGGTTTGTTGTTTACTTCTAATTCCTACAACAGTTTGATATTCCTATGACAGTTTAATACAGAATTTAGAGAGATATTCTTTAATCTTGCATGATCCTAATAGCACTGCATTACATTTCTTCAGGTTTAGTTTCCTTAGCCTTTCGCATTGTGAACACATGCACATAGATAACTTTGTGTTATATAAATGTGACTAGTACAGTTCACAGTTATTTTTGGCACAGGTTTCTCCCTCCTTGTCCACAGGTTGGTTGGGCAGTCTTGTTTTAAATACAAAGGAAATTGCTTGGATGTTCATATAAAACATACATGTTCCCATATTTTATTGCTTTACACCAAATGGGATCATTGTTACATAAAAACACTGTTGTTGTTTTTTTTTCTTTTAATTTGATTCCAAGGTCTCTCTGGAGAGTGACTGTAAACAAGCTTTAGGCGATTTGGGTCATTGGTTCTTATGCATTTTTCATGATATTTTTATTCTGGCATACTACCTAGTGCCTAAGCATCCAGGACCTGTGTGTGACTAAGTGTCCTCTCACTTGGAAGCTACTTATGGCGATACCCTGATACCCTTGCTCAAATTGCATTCAGTTTGGGATAGCTGTTCTCTCCTAGAGCTCTAACGGGGAAAGAAGTCAGGTTTGAATATGTTTAGCCATCGAGACAAAGGAGGCATCTCACTACAGCTCATGGAATAATAGAAGCAGTTTATCATTTTCAGACTCAGAGTAAGTGGCTGAGCCAGCAGGAGGGAGAGGAACCCCCTCATGAGTGAGGAAGAAGAAGGGGAGGACCTGTGTATTCAAACCTTGAGTGGAGTCCAAGATGCTATCTAGTGGTGTGTTCCACAGTTCCTCCAGGGTTTTGGGAGCAGCCTGCCACAAGTTCCATAGAGTCACACAGCTGAGAAATGGGTGTGCTACTTAGCTGCTCTGTCCTTTCAGAGTGTGAATCTGCCCTCACCATAAGAAAGTGGTCAGCCGGAGGCAAGTGCATAGGACAGATAAGAACTTGTTTCTGCCCGTACTGATAAGATGGGAGGGAGAAGGTTAGAGAATTGGAGCTGTGGAGGGTAAACAAGTCCCACCTCTCATAATGAAAGGCCACCTCACATTGAGAATGGATGCAGAGCCTCTGCAAATACCTTGTTAGGCTAGTGCATCTCTGCTAATGGTGCATGCTTTGTTTCCTTCATGATTTACTGCTGGAACCCAATACACATTGACAAAGTAATGCTTTTATTCTGCAATGTTCGGCTCTCAGTGTTGGGTTTGAAGGGTGCCTGTGTGTGTGTGTGTGTGTGTGTGTGTGTGTGTGTGTGTGTGTGTGTTTGTTTTTAACTAATCAACAATAAAAGAAAGTACCATTTCCCTTTTAATCCACCAGCAATACTACTTTTAAGGTTTTTTTGTAAGGTTAGTAGCTCTTAACTAATGATGCATCATTTTGCCTCTGAACTGAAGAAATTAAAGAGCACTCTTTAATATTTCAGAGTAGGTCTCAGGATTTATATATATAGTCTTATTCATTGTAGTCTTATTGCAGTGAAAAAATATAAAGCAAAGTAAGCACAGTTAAGATGAAGTTGCAGGGGCTTCCTGCTAGTGAGCTTATGCAGGACTCTCCTTCCTCCAATAGCAACTTAACGGTGATGTGAAAATGTTGTCTACCAGGAAGCCCACTAGAGACTGTATTGTCTATTTTTTTTGTTGAAGGATGGTTACATAGTCATTCTCTACTGAGAATACACCAAAATTCTAGCCTTCCAGAGGCCAATAAACATTTGTGATAAGTTATGTTGTCTATAGCTTAGTGAATTCTCCCTCCAGTAAGTGAGAGGGGAAGAAGCTTCTAAGCTCTTGAAGGCCAGCCTTCCAAACAGATCAACAAAAGCCAGACTGCCATCGTAGGTTTTCTTTTTGAAGTCATGTATGGTCTAATTCCCTACTTAAAGTACATGCCAGTGGTTCTTAGTTACTCAAACAAGTGTACATCTATTACAATGATTTTAGAATGTTTTATCACCAAAAAACATTTAGGGCTGAGCATTTGGTCTATGATCTTCTGTATCTTGGCCAGTTGTAGGTCTCTGCTTAATCCTATCTACTGCAAATTGAAGCTGATGAGCCTTGAGAGATGAATCAATCTATGGGTATAACTTTAACTTACTACTCACAAATGTTTTCTTTTCCACTTTTTTTTGTTTTGTTTTCATTTTATGCATTATTGTCAACTAGCTAGTACTATGTTGTTTCTTTCCTGTGCTCTTTGATTTCCTATGTTATGGAGGGTTCAGTTCATGACCTCTTTATGGTTCTTTGTTATTTACCTTGCTTTTATTTATTTATTTATAGCAAGTGAGCATGAAATTGCTTGGATGTGAATGTCTCAGCACACATGTGGCAGACAGGATCATCCTTGGACTGTCTGTCAGATTTGTTGGCAAGCATCTTTAACCAGTGAGCCAGCTCACTGGCCTGCATTCTCTGTGTTCATTTTCTAAGATTCCAGTCATATTTACTGGAGGAGTCATAAGCTAGTCCTCTTTGTGGGAACGTGAAGCAAGGTAACAGCTCTAATATGTGTGTGAGCTGAGGAAACGGGGGAGGTGGGGGACTTCAGTGATGAAGTCTGAGAATTTATTTTTATAAGGAACCTTTTAAAAAAAATTCTTCTTATCAATGACTTTACTTATCTTTATTTTACGTACACTGGAGTTTGCTGCATGTGTTAGGTTGTCACACTCCTGGAACTGTAGTTAAAGACAACCATAAGCTGCCACATGGGTGCTAGGAATTGAGCCCTTGTCCTCTGGCAGAGAGCTCACTGCTGAGCCACTTCTTCCCTAAAAGGAACTTACTGGCTGCTTATAGGAATGGAATGGAATATATGCAATAGGGGTGAGGACAGGGACAGTCGTGCCCAAACGGCTTTTCCTGTAATACAGACTTGATGTAAAGTCTCCTCTACCTGCAGATAGCACTGGGTAGCTGTCCTTTCCCATCTTTGTATTGTGTGGATTTAGAGTTCTCTGGAATGGGAAGATTACAACTAGAAATGTCTTTCTTGGTCTGTAATATTTGGCTCTCTCCGTCTCTTAGCTGCTGTCTCCTTCCTCCTGTAGGAGCCAGTCACTTTTGGTATTCCCAGGCTTTGTCCATTTTTAATTAGACTAGCTTTTTTCTGATCTTTAGAGATAGATTAAAGCAGTGATTCTTAATCTTCCTAATTTGACCCTTTAATACAATTCCTCATGTGGTAGTGTGACCTCCCCATAAAGTTATTGAAGGTTGTTACCTCAAAACCATAATTTTGCTTATATTATCATAATATAAATATCTGTGTTTTCTGTTGGTCTCAGACAATTCCATCAAAAGGGTCATTTGACAATCCCCCAAGGGGTCATGACCCACATGTGGAGAAACATCGGGTTAGAGGAAAGGAATCAAGCACAGACTTGTCTGACATCTTAGGTAGGAATGGACGGCATAGTATTTTAAAGTATCTGTCATTGCCCCTCACAAATCTGAATTCTTAAAAGGAAATAATTGCTTCACATATTTTATTTCATGGTGTAGAATTGCTGACAATTAAGTTTCATTGAAAGACTATAATTTTAAAAGGACATTCCATTAAAAATAGGGATTTATGGGCTGTGGGGGTGGAGGGAATGGCTTAGTGATAAAAAGTGGTTCTGTGAAAGAGTGAGGACCTAAGTTTGAATCTCCAGAACCCTCATAAAAATTGAATATAGAGCATAAGTGTCTAATCCTAGCATTTCTACAGAGAGCTGAGAAGCAGAGACAGGGAATTCCCAGGAGCTCACAGGACAGCTAGTCTGGCCTACATAGCAGAAAAACAATGAAGAGACTTTGTTTTGAGCAAGGTAGAAAGCAGTGACCAAGACCAGAGGTTGTCTTCTGACTGCTGTACTGGTATGTAAGGTATGTGAGTGCCCACATTCACGCACAAATAAAACTTTAAAATAAAAATAAAATAAAAATAAATTTGCTACCGTATTAGTTACTTTCCTATTGCTGAGATAAAACACCATGACCCATGCAGCTTTTTGAAGGAAAGTTCTAGAGGAATAGGAGTTCCTCAGCATCATGGTGGGGAGCAGCAGCTAAGAGAGGTCAACTCTTGATGCATTAGCAGGAGACAGAGAAAGCTAATTGGGGATGGTATGGGCTTTTGAAACCTCAGACCCCATCCCCTGTGATACATCTCCTTCAACAAGTCCACACCTCCTTCTTCCCAAACAGTTGTACCAGCTGGTGGCCAAGTATTCAAACATGAGAGTCTGTGGGAACCATTCTCATTCAGTTACCACATAAAGAGCTCCCTTAATGTTATACAAACATGGTTGAATTTATTAAAACCTTAGTGTATATGATGCATTTCAGGGTTGTTTATATCTCTTTAAGAGGAGGTTGCAAATTATAGAGTTAAATAGAAGAAACAGCTAACATACTTTATAATTTTAAAAACTATTTTACTTCATTAAGCAGGTCAGTTACTGTTACCTCATGTATGAGGTGAGCAATCCTTGACTCTGGGTTGGGAAGAATATATTTGAGACTGGGCAGCTGATAAGCTGGCCTGGAAACAAGGTCTGTTGACTGATTCTTTGGAGACTGATGGCTCTCTTCTTTCTTCTTTAGTGCTTTGTTTCTGGTGGGTATTTGATCAGTGGTGGTAGACTGACCTAATCTCTCATCTTTTATGTGCTGTGAAGATCCAGTGCAGTGACTTTCACCTCAGTTTACCAAGGCATTTGTTAAGACCCTATGCGCTCTCTCTTGCCTAGCATCCCTTTGCTTTCTTCCTTAGCGTTTCTCTTGCCACACTGGGCTTCTTTGTGTTCCTACATCATACCAGATATGGTCTGGGCTTAGTATCTGAAGTTGCAGTCCACGCTAATTGGGGTTCTTCCTCTCAGGTGGCTTTACCTCCTTCAAATCTGTAGGCATAAGCTTCTTAGTGAGGCCTTCTCTGCTGTCCTGCTGTCCTGCTGTCCTGCTGTCCTGCTGTCCTGCTTCCTTACCCTTCCTTCCCTTGTTAATAGTCAACAGGCAACTCTTCTAGTTATTTATTCCAGTTATTTATTATGTTGTCAAAGTATGAAGCATTGTCTGAATGTTCTCGTTGTGCTAGTTCAGTGCTTGGAATTTCTAAGTATTTGTTAAATGAAAGAGTGCAAGAAGGAAATGTAATTGAGTAAACAAAATGTTGATAGTGCATACTTGTTTTTAATTCATCAATTGAACATTTAAAATCCATTAAAACAGGAGCACACATTTGCGAAAACTGTGCAATACCTCACTCGGGATTTTTATTTAGTCTATTTCCTTCAGGAACTAATTCAATTTATAAAAAATCTAACTGTCTTGAAAAAAGACAGTCTGTTTATAGACCATAAATGTATTTAATACAATAATTGTTGACAAATACAGAATACCACCTCAGATTTAATATATTTTTTCAGATATTTTTCTTGTATTTTTCTCTGAACATTGCAGTTTTGGGGTAGGTAGTGATTAATATCCTACTTAGAATAAGTCTAAATGTTTTTACTTTCATATTTCAGAATGCTGTTCTAATTCTTTTGATGATGAATTGTGATCTATTCAATGATTGTGTGAAATAATATGTGAGAAACTCTTGATCAGCTTTTACTTAATTTTTTTTTCTTTTCTTTTTTTTTTTTATAGATTTTCTTTGAGGTCATGCTGATAACATATGGAGTCCTCTTTGCTAACTTCACTCGGATCAGAGAAAAGCTGCTTCACTAGAGAAACATAAAGAAAACAAATGACCAGAGGAACCCTGCAGATGCCAACTCTGCACCTTGAATTGTCTCTGTTTTCAGCCCAACAGGACTAATAACTTTAATGTTAAGGAAAATGATCCACTCATCATATATTTTTAGCAGTTAAAGTTATTTTTATCAGCTTGTCCAACTTATAAATTTTAAGAATTATTAAACCTGGAAGGCCTTGTTTAAAATAGGTTGCTTTTTAGCTCTCAGAAATTCAACATTTGCTTCATTTTTACATATGAAAGTACTCAGAAATGTAGCACATCGGGAACAGGATGGACTTGGAAGCATACAGTTTTATTGTGGATTGCAGTGGAATTAAGTGGACAACTTGATGTCACCCGTTTCCTTGTCCAGAATACCACATAAGTATATTACTTAATTTTAATGCAAAAGAAGTGGCTTGACAATGGCCTGGGTAAAATTCTTACGGAAACCTAGTGGTAATCTTGGCAAAGCCTATCAAGCTGGGAGTTTGCTGTCCCTAGCCCCTACTGTAGGCTTGTTAAATGAACCAGGACAGAACAGCTGCTTTCTTAACAGTGCTGTACAGGTGAGACTTTAATTACTTGTTTCAGCCTTTAGTGTGTTTTTAAGGGACTCATATTTAATGATCCTTTCAACTCCTTATTGACTGGAAGACTTCTCTGTGTTTAGGGCTGATTGTATAAACCTCTTTATATGTGCATGAGCATATAGGTTTCTGTGTATGTGATACATGAGGTCAAAAGTTAGTACCAGGTGTCTTTCCTCAGCTGCTTTCCACCTCGTTTTTGAAGCATAGTCTCTCACTGAACATGCAGCTGATCCACTCAGCTCTGCTGAATTGGTTGAGCTCCAGGGAAATGCCTGACTCCTCCTTCCCCAGCACGGGGGTTACACACTTTACCATTGCTGCTTTCTTCGTGGTCCAGGGATCTGAACTCAGGTTCTCGGGCATGCATGACCAGTACTTTACCAACTAAGCCTTCTGCTCAGTCTTCGGATACCTTAATATCACTTTTAATGGTGCAGAAGATGTTCTTCTGAACGTTTTGGTTTTTATAATAATTAGAAATGATATTTTCCCATAGTATGATACTGCTCTGGTATAAAGAACATTTTTATTCAAAATGCTTAATAAATTAAGAATATTTTAAAGTAAACATTTTTTTGTTTTAATTAGCTATCACTCTTCTGCATGTTTTTAAAAAAATAAGTCAGGTGTAGATCCCAGTTGATGGGATAGAAACAAATGAGCTAGTTTGAAATAAGAATGCAAATTTGATGGGGGCACCCTCTCAGAGGTGAAGGGGAGGGCAGATGTGGGGAAGAACTCTGGAAGGGGGTACCAGGAAGAGGGCAACATTTGGGATGTAAATAATAATACAGGTAAAAAATGAATGCAAATTTATTTTATTTCACCTTACAGTGACCCTTAAATTTCCACTTGAACTATAATTTGAGTACCACTGTTTTAGATTAACTAAAGATTATTTCAATTCCACACTGTTTTGAAATTATTTCAATAAATGTGTATATAAACATCCTTTCCTATTTTTAATAATCTGTGAAATATGCTTTGCTCTTTTAGCAGTTTCCTATGTTTTCTTCTGAACACTGTTAGATAGGGCTGTATTGTTTATTTCATGACTACACGTCTGTGACATGCCACATGCCCCAGCATCTGAACACTTGTCCTCAGGTGTCCTCCACCTGGAACAGACCTCCCCTGAAAGTTCTTTAGCTCCCCCAGGAAAGGGAGCCAGAAGCACTAGGAAAATACTGACTCTAGTTCACTTTGGACCTTAAACAAGTGTTCCACCTAGCTCAGAGTCCAGTGGTATTAAGAGAAGAGACTGTCCTTAGAGAATGGCAGGGGATATCAGGAAATTCAAGCACCAGATATTTGAAGTTAAATACTGTGATTGGATCCGACTGTCAATTTATGTCTTTTCCTGTTTTCTACTTTTACATTTTTCCTTTTCTTTAGTTCCCACAATTTGTGTGTATGTGTGTATGTGGTTTAGGGAGACAAAACATTTTATAACAAGTTGTAAGTATGGAAATGTTCTCTTGGTAACGTTTTTCCGATGGACATTCCATTTTTAAATGGACATGCCATGAAGACTATTTTTGTTTATGGTACTTCATTGCTACATTAAATAGAAGCACCTTCAATGTAACATCTTTTTCTTCTGTTTAGTAACTTTTTTTTATAATGCTGGCCTATCAGTAATATATTATTCTAGCTTTCATATGTTTGAAAAAATCCATTTCAGTCCTGTATTTGAAAGATTATGGAATTAAAGGTGGTTGTGGAGGTGCATGCCTTTAATCTCAGTTCTTGGGAGGATTGGAACTTCCAAGATCAGCCTTAGGTGCATCACAAATGGGGGAGATGGGCCCTCCCAGGCCTTCTGATGGTCTTCCTTCTGTATTCCCATTGTTTCTAAGGAAAACATGTTTGATCTTCACTTTTCTGTTTGCCGTACATCCTTACATTGGGCCACTCTTAAGGTTTTTTTCCTTAGTGTTGTTCATAGTTGAGTTTGTTGAGTCTCTTGAAGCTGTCAGTTTGACATTTTTCCTGTCTGTCCCTCCTGTGGAAGACTCCAGTTACATACATGGTGATTCCAAGTGGCTTGTGGTCTTTACTTTCTTTCTTAGTCCTTTTTCCTCTATGACATTCTCTGGATTCTGTTTCTTTGTCTTGAAGTTAGTTCTTTACCATTTCAATGACTAATCTGCTATTTGTGATATTGTATTTTTCATACTGGGTGTGGTAGTGCTTGCCTTGAGAGGCAGAGGCAGACAGATAGGGACTTCAGGGCCAGCCTGGTCTACAAACTGAGTTCCAGGATAGTCAGGGAAACACAGAGAAATCCTGTTTGGGAAAACAAACAAACAACAAAAATATATTTTTTTATCTTAGACATTCTGATTTTCATTAATAAATATTTGATATGTGTTTTCATGTGTTCAGTCTTAACCTTTAGTCTATGAATTGTTTTCCTGTACTTATCTACTAATTTTACCCTTTATTCAGAATTTTAGTGTTCTATTTTTTCTCCCCTCCCCCCCCTTTTTTTTTGCTTTAATGGCCACTAATTTTTATTGGCTGTCATAGAAGTTTTGCCTTGTGGGATTATAGATATTTTCAGGATTCCTAAAGATAATCTTAAGCTTTATTGTGGGCCAAAATTAATTTAGTTGGAAACAGTCTGGTTATCTTGGTATTCTGGTTTCTTGGGCAAGGATAGTTTTATTTACTCTTAAGGTTAGTTTTTTTTTCGGACACTTTTCTTCAGCTAGGGCTCTTGTGAACCTAAGTTTTTCACCTTGACTATTGAGATTAGGTCTCATCCTGGTCCTCCATGAGCTCTGAGCATGGTTTCTTCTAGTTCATTTGAGTGTTTCATTCCCTGCTTGTGCATACCAGCATGCTTGGAGGGAGCCTGTGTGATCCCGGTGAGGACTCTACAGTGCTCTGCCCTACCTCTGTAGTGCTCTGCCCTACCTGTTCCAGCAGCCTCCAGTGTTCAGATGTTGCTACAGGCTAATTTGTAAAGCCAATTCTCATCAGAAAAAAACTAGATTCAAGTAGACTTCCTGTCAGAAAACTGTCTTGTTAGTGATCAGTTTCATGATTATTTTTAAAGATGGCTCAGAAATAAATTGAGGAATCTATCTTGTAAGGCCATACCAATTTCAAATGCATCTATGAAAAGGTATGAATCCAGTGAAAGACAGTGAATGAATTTGTACACTGTGTCTCTTATTTCTTATCATTTTAGTATATTTTATAGTGTTTTAAAGTGAGGAATATGATCAAAGTTTATATATTCCTTCAGGAAACTTATATGATTATATGTACTGATTTTGGGGTGTACTTAAGCTATATGTAGAAATGCAAAAAACCTGCATAATACCTTTTAGGATTTATATTAGATAACTACATGCAAGAAATTAAAAAGGAGTATATATTGCTAAAAACTAATTAGTTCAATAATTAGCTGAAACTTATTTTGTAACAGACAATAGAATATAATTTTATTGCAATAGCATGAACATGGATTATAATTTAGCATAATTTTGTGATAAGGATTTGTTTTAAGGTTTTATGCTACTGTGTTGAATAATATACAGAAAAATATTATTTTGAAATTTTCATATATGTATATAATGTATTCTTATCATACCCATCCTCCACTACCTTCCCCCAATTTCTCTAGGACTCCTCAGCTCATCTCCATTCCTGTTTCATGGCGGGGCGGCGATGGGGGTTTTTATCAGCAGCAGCAACAGCTTCTTCCTCTCCTCCTTAGTCTCCTTAGTCCGGATAGTACTGACATATGTCCATGGATTGGAGCCATGCCACAGTAGACACCACACACACCCCCAGAGTGACTCAGCAGCCATTAGTCATCAATAGCTCCTTTGCTGGGGGTTAGGGCTCCTATAGAGCCTTTCGCATTCCTGCTAGAATTTTTACTGGCTTAATCTTGTGTAGGTTCTTTGCAGATAACCATAGGCACTGTGAGATGACATTTGCAAAAACCATGTTACATCCAGAAGTCTGCATTTTAGAGTTCTCTTCTTCATCTGGCAGCTTAGTACTGGCTATTGTTTACACCTGGTACATTGGTCAGACACTGTCTGCGTTAACTGTTACCCACAACTAAAAGAAGTTTCTCTGACCAGAGTTGAGAGCAACACAAATCCACTGGTATGAACTTAGATATTAGAAGTTAACTTGACAGCATAACTATTTAATATGAGTTTTCCCTACCCCTAGATCCTAATGTATCCCAAGTCATGGCCTTTTGACAAGTTTACAAACTCAGACATGAAATGGAGCAGACCTTGTATCCAGTCTGAAGGTGGTTGGTTACTCCCATAGCTGTCATGCCACTGTTGCATGAGTACGCTACATATGCCAGGCAGGTCAATACTGTAATTTACAGGATCTAGTAAGATCACTGATGCTGCGTGTCTTCTCTCCTTCAGCTTCTGTAGCACCTTCCAGCACTGAACACTAGCTAGCAGGGAGAGAGTTTCCTAGTCAGTCCAGGTGATTCTCTGTGTCCTGCAGTGGAAGTGAGTGGTATCCTTAGCTGTGGTGTCTTACCATCTAGTTATGGTGGGCAACCAAATGTGATGGTAATAGCCCACGTGTTTTGAGGTGCCTCTAGCTAGGTAGTAGGGAGATATCCATCCATGCCTGGCACTGAGATTGCTATGGAGGAAACTCTTCTGGCCCATCCATGGAGAACACTTCTGTTCAATCTCCTTTTTAAAATAAATTTTAAAATTGAAAGATATTACTGACTTTATGAATAGATTCTTGTGGGTTTTCTCTTTACTGAATAATTTACATTTTCAGGTGCCAAGAAAGTTTTATGTTTGACATGTTAGGTGCTGGTAAATTCTTTGAGTTAGAAGCAAAGTTGTATTTAATAGCGAACATTTGCTGAGTAGTTACTGTATATTCGATCCTCGCCTGATTCATACGCCTACCATTTTGTTTAGCCGTTACTATAGCATCCTGGTGATAGATGCTATAAACATTTGGCTGTCAGTTCAGAAACTGTTTAACAGAAGAGCTGGAGCCATCTGCCTTCAGATCTGTGGTGTTAGACAGTTTGCTGTCATTAATCTTCATCATCTTTGTTAAGTCCTTCGAAATGGATTTCAATCTTGTATTTTTATGATATGCTGAGATAATATATAAGAAGTTAATATTACCAAGTACTCTACAAAACACTCATTTTGTTTTTATTAACCTTTTACAAACATCTTATTTTTTTATTATTTATTTATTTATTTATTTTGGTTTTTTGAGACAGGGTTTCCTCTGTGTAGTCCTGGGTGTCCTGGAACTCATAGACCAGGCTGGCCTCGAACTCAGAAATCCACCTGCCTCTGCCTCCCAAGTGCTGGGATTAAAGACATGCGCCGCCACCACCCGGCTTAACATCTTATTTTAAGTCGAGAGAATTTAGATGTTTTAAGTGGGTCTTCTAAGGTATATTATTTGAAGAAATTACTAAAAAGATACAGGGAATCTTGATAAACTTGCTTGTATATCAGTTATGTGGCAGGCCCTGCAGTATATGCTTTGCATTTTGTATATTAATCTTCCCCAAAACTGAGACATGTAATATTATTCCACTGTGTAGAATATAGGTTTTATAAAATGGGTTTTAGGTATTGGACTGATTTTTTTTCAACTATTATACTTTCTTTTGTAGTTTGACTTTGTCTCTTTGTAGCCAATGTGTAAGGAGTAATTATCGTGAATATATTCAGGTCATCACTTGGCTATCTCCATGCTGTTCCTCTTACCATGGGAGTCTTTGATTTAGTGTGCATGATCACACATAGTGGTCACAGATTCTTCTTGCTAAGACATACTACTATTCAGTATATCCTAGCTTCAAAGTTTAATTATGTTTCCTTCCTAGGTTTCCAGTGTTTCCAAGTATTACAATCTTGTCTTTCATGTCTCTGCCAGATTCTTTGTGTAGTATCCTGTATTTCCTGTCTGTGAGCAGATACTTAGCTGGAAGCTTTGTGTGTGTGTGTGTGTGTGTGTGTGTGTGCGCGCGTGCGTGCGCACTCTATTCTCATTGTAGCTTTTCAGGTGAATTAATAGGAATTTCCTCTATGTAGTGTTGTACTTCCCGTTTCTAGTGATTATGCAAGTCCAGTTATGTACAGGAGATTAAAGAGGTTACTTACTACTCTACTGCTTTTAAAATGTCCAAGTATGCTTTTTTTTTTTCATAATGAGAGCAATCTCAATTCTGTTTTTCATTCAAATGTTTTTTAGGTTTTATGGCAATTAGATATATTCCGAAGAAGCTTGAGAGTTCTGACTGGACATATATGTCAGGGAGATGCCTGTATATTTTGTGCATTAAAGGTAATGAAGTAATTACTATTGTTTCTCCAAAATTTTAATTTTGATGGTTATTTAATTTGGTTGTGATTGAAGTTCATTGTCAAATAACATAGTTTTGAAGATGAATGTTAAAACATGGCAAGTTTTTATCTCCTACTTTTATGTTAGATAATTAAAATTTAATTTTTTAAATAATATGAAGTTGTTGAGAATATTCTTCATTGCTTTGTAATTATTATTTATTTTAACGACTGTTCTTAGCTACTACTGAGTTCTGGGTCCTGCTCTCATTATTGAGTTAATGCAGTGAGCATAATTTGTAACAATCTCTGTTCTTCCTACCATTGGGATGTGGAAGCAGGTAAATTTCAAGTTCAAGGCTGTCCTGAGCTACATAGTGAGATCCTGTTAACATAAACAAAAACAACGAAGTCATTCTCATGGAGCCTATATCCTTTTGTAGTAGCATAGGAGACAATGTGTAAGCTGCATATAGAGCATTAGGTGGTAAAAATGATGTGAGTGGCTGAGGAGGAAATAGTTAGCCAGAGAAAACCAGGAAGTATTAAGGAGCGAGAAAACCCTCACCAAAAGGTTGACAATTGACTCAAGACCTAGAAAAGATGATCGAGTTTCAGTAAATGGCCTTGAGGGAGAGAACCTTCCAGGTAGATACAGAAACAACTTCAGAATGTTGTTCAGTGAATACCAAAAAAATCTGGGCACCAGAAGCATTGTGAGCAAGAGAGAGTGATGAGAGCTAGGCCTCAGAGGTAAGGGGAGTTCTGGGGGCTTCAAAGTAGGCCTGTCACAGAGGAGGGAAGGGTGACTACTCAGTGTTTGTTGTATAGACATGATGACTTGGATGTAGATTCTCCTGTAACCAGCTCTGGGAGTTACAGGTGGGAAGGGTGCCTTTGTCTGTAGGGTGTTTCCCTCTGTGTTGTGTTTTGAGCAGGTCTCTAGCTGAACATGGAACTCAGTGAGGAGTCAGGCTAGCTAGCTTGCTCTTGAGACTCCCTGTCTCTGCCTTCTGCATGGTGAGGCTGCAGCCAGGCTCTCTATGCCCACCTGGTGTTTGCCATGGTTTCTGGGGGTTCAGACTCCAGTCCTCAAACCAGTGCTTTGCCTTCTGAGCCATCTCCTCAATTCTGGAATAATTAACTTTATATGGAATTTCAGGACTAGGACTGATCTTTATTCATTTCTTGGTATGGGTATGCTGCTTCTTTATGATCTAGTGAAATTATTAAAGTGTCTATAAAGTTGTTGGCATTCGACTTACTGATATACTTTTGATTTCTAGACAATATTTGCACAATTTCAACACAGCCGAGAAAAAGCACTTCCCTCAGATAACATACGGCATGCTCTTGCAGAAAGCTTCAAAGATGAGCAGAGATTTCAGCTTGGCCTCATGGATGACGCTGCTGAGTGCTTTGTAAGTATCTCTGCCAAACATTAAGAACTTAAAAGAATAGTTTTAATTCTTTATGTGATGCAGATTTGAAAACAAATAAAAAAATAGAAAAATGAAAAATGTTAGAACTGGTCAGTGTCTTATATCTTATTCATCCTTCATGATTGAATTTAAATCATTCTGGGTTTTATGTTATATATTGGGTTCTGATGATTTGTGCTCTGATTTTTACTGTATGTTAGTTTATAAAAATATACATATAGTTGTTTTTATGATAAATTTTATGTAATGTATATACTGACCACCCAGTTTGTGTTCTATTTTGTTTTTAATCTTTCAAGACCAGTTTGTGCTGCCCAAATACTTTTGGATGTGTAGTTCCACTGGAGAGTAACTGACTTACCAGAAGCTACACTCTGGGAAGAAACTGTCTTTTCCTCTCCCAGCAGCTGACTTTTGCCAAAAACTATGTGGCTAAGGGTGGAATTTTATGCATATCTATCCTCTCTGTGCTGGGATTTGATTTGGCTTCAGTTTGCACAGGTTTTGAGTATACTATCAAAACCTCTGAGTTCATATGTGCAACTATTGTGCTGTATCCAAAAGACAATGTTTTCTTGTAATTACTCACTATATGTGGGTAATTACACATATACCTAACCCTGATACCCTATCATTGATCCGTGAGCCTTAGATGTGGGTGTGTGATATATATGTATGGAGATATATATCACGTGTGTGTGTGTGTGTGTGTGTGTGTGTGTGTGTGTGTGTGTGTGTACATACATACATACATACATACATATATATGTGTGTGTGTGTGTGTGTATATGTATACACACATACATTCATTAGCTTAATTGGTAAGCTCCAGGCCAATGAGTGACATTGACTCAAATGATATTGCCCGTGTTCCTAAGTTTGACATTTGAAGTTGTCTCTGGCCTTTCCGTGCACCTGCATACACAGGTGCACACTCACGTAACTCCCACACTTTTAAAAAACGTTTACCTGATTTCATTTAATAAAAGAATGCTGGGAATGTAACAAATTCAGTTTCTGATACTGGATTCTATATATAATACATTGTAATTGGTATTTAAAGTAAGGCTTTAAAGTTCTTTCATTGATTTTTTTTAAGCTAGCATTGCAAAACTTGAACATTTACAATGATTAGGGAGGAAAATTGAAAAGCTAGCACTGATGACATCCCTGTATTTACACTTTGGAAAATGTTCAGTTAAAGGTACTTATGTATTAAAGTGTCATCTGCAAGATCAGGAACTTATTTCACTTGTGTTTTTTAATTGTTTAATTAGGAAAACATATTGGCAAGAATTCATTTTCACCTGGTGCCAAACAGAGATGCAGACATGTGCACCTCTAAGTCTTGTGTGACTCATCAGAAGTTTGCCATGACTCTGTATGAACAGGTGAAATGTCTTAGTTATTTTTTTAGATACTAGACTTCTGTCTCATGAGTGATAGATTAAGCATATGTTTTTACCTGCAGTGTGTGTGCCGCAGCTGTGGGGCATCATCAGACCCTCTCCCCTTTAACGAGCTTGTGAGGTACATTTCTACAACAGCCCTGTGGTAAGACCTCTCAAAAATATTTAACAAAGGGGCCAGGAGCACATTAAACACATTAAGCATTTATTCTGTAAAATCATAACATAGTATGGATTTTCCTTTCTAACATTATCAAATGTGCTTTAATAAGAGAGCCCAGGAGCTGGCTTTCTCAGCTGAAGGCTTAGAATTTAGCTTAATATAGGTTACCTGAAGTGCTTGTCTTAAGTTTCAAATTTTAGTTCAGAATACTTGCATATATGTAATATAGTATGTTTTTTTGTGGAAGCTAAGGCATATGGAATTCATTTGTTTATATAACATACATATAATCTGACAGTAATGTTATATTGTATTTGTAGTGAACCTGCATCTTAAGTGGAGCCCATCTAAACTCAGGTTTAGAATTTACCATTCATAACATATTAGCCCTCAAATTTCAGATTTTGGAGCATTTCGGACTAAATACATTTTATAATAAAATGTACAGGATTTATATCTTTTATATTTAGAGCAGACCTTTGGAACTGGGAAATGATGTTGAAATGAGAAACTCATTGGTAAATGAACCTCACAGGATCTCTTTGTCTTTACTAAGTCACTTCCCTTGTATGGGCCTTGTTTGTACCATGGTCTCCTTTACAGTGAGGAAAGCTAGGGTAAGGTGAAAAGAAAGGAAAACATGATCTAACCTTAGGTTATTGTATTTGAGACCTCAGTAGTCACCGTAAAAGTTTGCCGTGCTTACCGCCTGCCTCTCTGCCAGCTCCTTCCCTTTCTGTCTCTATGAAACAGCTAGATAAGATGCAAACTCTATCCTAGACCTCATGCAACATTTGTCAATCAACGTTACTTCAAGTCTTTTACCAATTTAATTTGGTAAATCTACCTCATAGGTGGATGGATTAAGATCGAAACCCATGTCTGATTACAGAATTTATCATTACTCTGATACTGTCAGTTTTGTAAAACTATCATGTGTTTGAATGTTTGTCAGACTGAGTACGTTCTAGTGTATTGTGCAGTGTGTTAGGGGAGTACTTTTGGTTACTGACTCTTAGTGGCTCTCTTAGACCATGCACCTGGGAAGCATACAGTAGCATTAGAGCACCTAGAATAGAAAGGAGTGATGGTGTGTGGCCCACAACAGTTTTCCTTGAAAATGCTTAAAGAGTTGTTATATGGTTTTACAGTGTGAGGGCTAGCTCCCAGTAATGGAGGAAAATGTTTGTTCCCACTCTAACAAAGCTATTAGTATTCACAATACAAGCAAAAGAGAGAGTCTAGCACCGAGATAACTTTGCTGGTGGAGTCTGCCATCTCCTAGCTGAAACGCTTAACTCTCCCTCTGGCAACTTTAGGCCAAAGAAAGAAACTTGTACAGTTTGTGCTTGTTAAGGTAGAATTTAGATTCAAACATCTTAATTAGTAGAATAAAAAGTTTTATATTGGAACTGCTTCCGTGTAAAGCCTTTGCCCTCATCCAGGAAGTCCTAAACAAAAGTATAGCTGGATAAGGTGCCACCTATAATCTTAAGTATTTGGGGCCTGGGTAAGTTTCAATAAGTTTAGGCCATCCTGGGCTAGATAGAAGGATGATATCTCAAAAAGTAAATGAATAAGTAATTAAAAAGGATACTCCAATATGATTCTATATCTGTCTTAATTCTTCATATAGCTTCCAAATTTTGTAATTTTTTTACTTGTATGGTTAAGTTTTCAGATAGAAAAGTAATGTACACCTATCAGTATATATATTAATACTCAGCTTTTTCAAGTAAAATTATATACCTATTGTAAGTTCATAGGCTAGGCGAGATTAAGATTCCTACTTTTTTTTTTTTTTTTTTTTTAAGCAATGAAATTGAAAGAATGATGGAAAGACATGAACGATTTAAGCCAGAGATGTTTGCGGAATTACTGCAAGCAGCAAATACAGCGGATGACTATCGGAAGTGTCCTGTAAGTATAGTTGGAGATTATCAGTGTTCTTCTATGTTTATAAACTTGAAAATAGGCATTCAGAAATTCTCATGTAAATACTAATTGGACATGCATAAAATTTATCTTTATTTAATGATATTGGAGATGACTTTACATCACATAAGCTATTTATCTTAGTGCTATCATTGTGAAAACTCTTTAACTGATGCTCACATCTGTAGTTCTTGCTACTCGGAAGATTAAGGCAAGATCATTTGAGGCCACAGATCTGTGACAAGCCTGGGCAACAGAGAAGAACCACCATAAAGACAAAACAAAAACTTCCTAGCTTTGCAAAATTACTTATTTTTTAAAAAATTGTTTTATATTTATGTATTTGTATGTACCCCAAGTGTACATAGTACTCATGAGGTCAGAAGAGGGCATTCAGTCCTTGGGGACTGGAGTGACAGATAATTGTAAAGCACCATGTGGTGTGAAGAATTTAACCTGGGTCCTCTAAGAGCAACAAGTGCTCTTAACTACTGAGCTAACTCTCCAGGCCACCCCACCTCCTTTTTTATGAGACAGTCTTATTCCTGGATGGCCTGGAACTCACTAAGTAGATCAGGCTGGCTCAAATTCAGAGGTCTGCCTACCCCACTTTATTAAAAAATGTAAAGTATCATGTGTTGATTGAAGTCTTTCAGAGGTCTGAAATGTATCCCATGACTGCAGAGAAGTCATGTTGTTGTCATTGTTGCTTTGAGTAAATGTGACAAATGATTTTTTTTATTGCATAATATTATAAATGGCTTCAGTGATTTTTTTTTTTTTGGACAGAGTCTAATACCATAGTCCAGGCTGGCTCAGCCTCCCAAACACCACAACTAGCTGTTAACAACCATAAGGGTTTTTTTTCTCCTTTTTGTTGTTGTTTTCAGGATGAATATTTGTTTTAACACATCTAAAAGTACCAAATAAGTTAAAATTAAGACCTTGCTTAATCAGTAAAGACAAACAACTGATCAGAAGTCAATTTCTAATAAACTGAAAAATCAAATTTCAGATACACTTTGATTTTCATTGTATAATATAAGTTATATATAGTAACTATAGTAACTAATAATTTAAAAACTTGCCTTTTGTGTTTGTTCTTCTGTAGAGTAACTGTGGCCAAAAAATAAAAATCCGCCGTGTTTTAATGAATTGCCCAGAGATTGTTACCATTGGATTAGTCTGGGACTCGGAGCACTCTGACTTGACTGAAGATGTTGTTCGAAGTCTAGCCACACATCTCTACCTTCCTGGGGTATCACAGTTGCTTTCATTCAAATGTTATATGTCTTAGTTTTGTTCATCAGAACCTAAGTTTTTTAAAGGAAATACTGATATCCAGATGTGCTTTGATGAAGATAATTTTGCCTAAATCAGATTAAGTGGAATACCTTTTTCCATAGACTAGAACTGACTTTCAATCAAAAACTAACCTATCTCATGCCCTTTCACCCTGGAGTGATGATTGGTGATGATGGTTACCGCTTGATGGTTATCACATAAGTGTGATAAAAACTAATCTAGAAAGGCTGTAAGGTTTAAACTTAACCTGTGTATTGATCTCTCTGATACATGTGTGCTTTTTAAAATCGATTGTTACTTTCTAAATTTACTTTGAGTTTGTTATTATTACAATTAAAAATAAGTATACTTGAAGTGATATTTTAATGTTTCTTCAAATGTGTTATCTAATCAGGAATATGTAATTCACCTTACATTTGGAGTGTAAGTAAAGTGTCAGTTATATGTTGCTGGAGATACTGCACTAATGCATAGTGAATTCCATTTGTGGGACTTAGAGGTTCTGAAGATGAAAAGTGGTCTGTTGACAGCCAGCTCCATGTCAGTGGCACCTTCAGTAATAAGGTTGGATCAAGGCCAATCTGTAGTGAAGTATTTTCATAGTAATTTAGGTAAATGATTCATAGTTTCTCTTTTTAAAGAGACAATGATAAATATACATTAATCTTTTTAAATAGCTTTTTTATAGGGTTACTGATGAAAATGCCACAGACAGTGAGCTGCACCTTGTTGGTATGATCTGTTACACCAGCCGACACTACTGTGCCTTTGCTTTTCACACCAAGAGCTCCAAGTGGGTGTTTTTTGATGATGCACATGTGAAGGAGGTAAGACCTGCACTAATTGCAGTAACCATCGGGCCTTCTCAAAGCAGTGTAGATGGACATGACAGTATATATGGTACTGGCATAATTAGTAGAGTAATGAATTAAAGGATCAGCTACCTATCACCTTTTAAATTTTAGTTTATTTTAAAACTTAAGTTTTAATCGAGTCCAGGTTTAGAGTAATGAGTTTTGAGGTAGGGACAGAATGAGGCACTGTTTTTCCAGTTTTGTATATACAATAAGGAATTGGACATATGTTCTTTTGATAAATTATTTGTTTGCTTTTTGAAACATTCTAACTTAGAATTAGTACGTTAGCCCAAAATAGCCTTAAACTCACAGCAATCTTCCTATCTCTGCTTCTTATGTGTTGGAATTATAGGTATAACACATCATAACTGGCTTTTTAAAAATTACATGTTATTTATTTTATTACACGAACTGATGCTCTCCTACCATGAAGGTTCCCTGATGAAAACGGGGTTGTCAGCTTGTCACAGGTGCTTTTACCCACCAGTTCATCTCTGACTTGGTGCTTGCCTTTGAAAAACCTGTGGCTAGATTCTAGAATTCTTTCTTAATTAGTAGATGACCAAGGATCTGAGTTTTTAAAGTTCTGAAAGAGATTTAGACCTGACAAAATTGAAAACGATTGATCTTATAAACACTTCTCAAAGTTCACTAGCTTTGAAAATTCTGCTGGTAAACTGATTATAAAATTAGAAATTCTTAGGTTGTTACAAGCACGTGGTGTGGAATTTTCTGTACTTTCATTATAACATATAACACAAAGGGCCATTTGTCAACGCTGATTATTGTCATAGACATTTCTTAGATAGCATTCACTGAAAATTTTTAGGCCATAGAAAATAAACACTGATAAATTGGGGTCATCAAAACTTAATAAAGCTTTTGCCCTTTAGTAAGACATCTAGGAGAAAAAAATAAGCTGGAGGCTAGAAGAAAATATTTGTTTGGCATATGTAATATAGTCTGTATCCAGAATGTATTTTTTATGGTTTGACTTGTTTTTAGTACAGGGAATTGAATCTTACAAGGCTTATGTATCCTAGGCAAATGGTCTGCCACCAAACTTTAGCTCCAGTCCCATATTCAAAATATTAAAATATAAAATTTTACAACTCAACAGTAACAAAATGACCAGTTTTTTTTTTTTTTTTTTTTTTTTTAACAAATGAGTAAGACTTTACCAAAGAAAGTATATAAATGTTCTCTGTTACATTCTTTATATCATCAACTATTGAAAAATACAAATACAGTTCATGGTAAGATCCCAATATTTACCCATTATATTGACTAAACTCAAAAAGAATTACTAAGACCATACCATGCATTAACAAGGATTTAGAATAGTTAGATCTCTCATCTGAGGATAGTGAGACTGAAGAATTGAGCAGTCACTTGAGGAAACAACCTGTTAGTATTTGTTTTTACTTAGAGAGAGAGAGAGAGAGAGAGAGAGAGAGAGAGAGAAAGAGAGAGAGAGAATACCACAACACTTCTGCTCTGCTGAAAATAAGTCCACATAAGACTTTGACCTGAATGTTCATGATAGCTTTTTTCATAATAGAAAAAACTTAAAAATAAAATCAAGTAGTAAGTAATAAGTGAATGGCTAGCCAGCTATATATGGTACAGCCCTACAGTGTAATATATAATGCTTATTAATAAAAGGAATAAGATATCAGTTAATGCATGAATTCCGATGAATCTTGGGGCATTATACTAAGTTGATGAAGCTGTATATAAGTGACTATATACTATAACTCTATATAAAATTAACTTTATATAAAATTTAAAAAACTGAAAAACAATCTTGTAGAAGAAAGTAAATGCATGGTTTCCAGGTACAAGGAGGAAATGTTTTAGAGCAAGGATTATGTAATGGTGAAGACACTGACTCACGTGAGGCCAGACATTTGTTTTGCATGTTAATCTACTTCAATAAAATTGATAGAAAACATTTGGTATTTGTAAAAAAAAAAAAAAAAATCACCGCATTTGGATATCTAGTTCTTCGTTATAGAAAACGATGAGGATATCTACTTTGACATTTTAGAGTTCATACTGGCTGACTATGTAACACAAATTGTCAAAATTTGGAGAAATATCAGGTATTAATCATTTGAAGCTCTCCTTTCAGATTGGTTCATATTTACGAGGTTGCCAAGTAAGGAGGTGACCAGAAGTCATGAAAAAGCTTGGGGTTCCAGTTACTAGAAAGCCTGGGGGAAGGGGGTTGTTTGTGTGATTTATAAACATTAAAACATACTGAAGTATGCACTTTGAGCTTTGAGGAATATGCACACTTAAAATTGACTATAATCAGATACCTGTCTTTTAACATTGCTGGGCTTGAGCCAAGGAGCCTCTTACATGTTAAGCAAGTGCTCTGTCATTATGCTGTCCCCGCTCTGTATAGAGAACGTTGTCATCCTGTAGCTTCTGGATGCCTCTCGCTACCTACCAGTCTTCCCACCCCACCTCAGCCCTGTGACGTGACATCACTGACCTCCTCTAGGCTTTGCCCTTTCTCTCATCTACATAAAGGGTTCTTACAGCATTTACTATTCTATGTCCTTTCCCTCAGCAGAATGTTATTAAAATCCATCATGCTGTCCTTCATTTTTACCATGTTTCGTTTTAATAGCTGTACTACAAGTTTTTCATTTACCTGTAGTTGTTTAAATAGTCATTATGTGAATATTTGTCCATTGCTCTTAGGTAATACACAGAGTGGAATTTTTGAGTTGCATGACAAATGTGTATTAAATTTTACCAAGAATTGCCAATTGATGTTCATTACAGATGTACTGATTTTGGTCCTATTAGCAGTGTATGAGACTCCATCTTCCACTTTGGTAGTGGTAGTAATTCTAGCTCTTGTAATACTGTATAAAATACCTCACTGTGGTGCTTAAACATTCTCCTTTGTGGTTAATAGTAGTTTACACATTCTTTCCATGTGTTTATTGACAGTGCATTGTATGCTCTGTGTGTTTGTGTGTGTGTGTGTGTGTGATATCTATTTAAATGGGGGGCAGTAGAGGGAGAGAGAGAGGTCTATTCAAATGTCCTACCAATTTTTTAAATTGGAATATCTTCTTATTAAGTTCTAGGACATTTTTTTTTCTGCACACAAGTCCTTTATTATTTATATGTTGTGTACTTTCAGTTGCTTCTCCAGACAGAGTCTCATTGTGTAGCACTGACTGGCCTGGAACTTACAGTGTAGATCATGCCTTAAGCTCCAAGAGATCCTCTGCGTTGGCTTCCTGAGTGCTAGGATTAAAAGTGTGTGTCACCACACCTGGCTGACCACTTCCATTTCTTAATGACATGCTTCCCAAGAGCAAATGTTATTACTTTATTTGATGAAGTCAGATTTACAATTTGTTTTCTTCTCTGAGTTTGTTTAGTGAAGACTTTCTCTGTGAATTTCCTGAGATGATGCTTCATTTTGGGGGCTGTGGGTAGGAGTTGTTTTTTCTCTTTGGCTATTTAGCTTTCCAGCACCATTTGATGAACAAATTTCTCTTGAATTGCCTTGGATGCTTTGTCAAAAGTCAGTCAACCACATATATGAAAAGCTGCTTACAGTTTAGTGATGATTCCAGGCATGGTGGCTTACATCTTTAATTCCAGCATTTGACAAGCTGAAATAGGGGATTTTCATGAGTTCAATAGTTTGAGATGTGTATACAAATAAAATTTAATAATTAAATCTTAGTACAGAAAGTATCATTTTACCTGTTGATTTCTTTTTACATTTATGTATTGTGTATGCGGGAGAGGGAACACCCCTGGAAAGCATGGGCATGAGGTCAGAGCATAGTCAGGGCAGTCAGGGCTCACATCCCACCATGTGAGTCCTGGGGATCAAACTCAGCTGTCTCACTGGACCCTGCCTAGTATTTCTTTTTTCTTATTAAAATTATTCATGACAATTAGACTGCTAGCCCCTGAAAGTCTCTGAAGTACCTTGAAATATAAATTAATTCAGTTTCTGCCTATTAATGTTACATACTTCAGGAATTGGTTTATGTTTATTTATTGTGATCTTTCTTTTGAAGATTGGAACCAGATGGAAAGATGTGGTCTCCAAGTGCATCCGATGCCACTTACAGCCACTTTTGCTATTTTATGCAAACCCAGATGGTACAGCAGTCTCTACTGAGGATGCCCTCAGGCAGGTTGTCCACTGGTCGCATTACAAATTGGTTGAAGAAAATATGGGTAATTCCTTTTTTTTTTAATTGGATATTTTATTTACATTTCAGATGCCATCCCCTTTCCCCATTTCCCCTTCCTAGAAAACCCCTATCCCGTGCCCCCTTTTCCTTTTTGCTTTTATATAATTTTTTAAATGTTAATCAAAGGCTTTGTAAGTATGGTAATGCTCAATCAGAAGTGTAACCCAATACCCAACCTAGCTATGTAAACTATCTTTGACTGGTGGAGACACATGAACATCTGCCTCCATGCCCCCTCTCTCTTTCTCTCTCTCATCACCTTGCTTCTCCTCTACTTCATCTTCTCCTCTCCTTACTCCATCTCTTCCTCTAGGTGCTCCTTCCCCCTTAGCTCCTCCTACATATTACCCTTCCTGTTAAAACTTTTCTCTCAAAATACAATTAGAGCATAATTATTCCTATTTGTACCAGTGAAGTACAAGATAGTCTTAATACCCAGTCCATCATTTTGTTGACTAACCAGAACCTCTGTCGTCTCTCTTGACTAAAACACTTAGTTTTGAACTTGGCTTTTTTCTTGGCTTTAGAATGAATGTCAGCTGAAAACCATCCACTCAGATCTTTTCTCTCAAAGTAAATAGCCAGGATTGGCTATGAGACTATAGGTTTTCAACCCCGTCAGAAATCCAGAATGACTGAGTTAACTGAAGTTATGGGAAGCACTAAGCATAGCTTCTAAAACTTAGCCAATTTATAGAGACCGCTGAACACCTGGGCAGCCCCTATAGTACCGAACATTGGGCATCAAATCTTCAGCCTTCTGGCCCAGACTCATCTGACAGACCTTAGTGATGCAGAATTATTAAGGGCTGATTACTCTGTCTAGGCAGATATAATCAGTCGACTATTCTGCAAGTGTGTCCTTTTCTGGACAGTAATTTGTCTGTAGATGGAAAGAGGCAATTCTTACCCAGTGGCTGTCTCACCACAACTGGAGTAACTCCAAAGATGCTCAATTTCTTCTTAGAATCCAAGACAGGAAGCTGTCAGGAGCAGACAGTTCTCTAATCAAAATGAACATTAATATGGAAATATTTGTGACATCAATTCTATGGATTTCTGATGTTTTGAAATCCAACTATCCATGTAAGGTAACCTGGACTGTTGTCTGTTAACTCCTCTCAGCTATTTCTAAATAAAATATAGAAAACACCCTAACAATAAACTCAAAGTCATGAATTTGCTATAGTCCCTTAACTCACAGGCTAACCATCCCAAAGTTAAAGAAGGACTGGGTCTAAGCCTTGTATTCCTAAATATGTAATACAGGCACAATGCCCATGAGAGTATCAATATTCATTTCACTTTTATATCAGTAAGAAGCTCATACCAATGAACACCTTAAATTTGAAATCCCAGTGAATTCTGTACCACTTAAGAAATTATAGCTTCATCTTGATACTAATTATACAGATTTCTACCAATAGGTTATGGCTATGCCATAAATCCTAGCTACTCCTCCCTGTTCCAACAAGACCACTACTTTTCCCCAGAGAGACAGCCCAATATTAACTACCTTAGTCTCCAAGCCCAGGGAATAGGGGCGCTGACTCTTCTTTAACTTCTTCAAGCTGATTACAGGCGTTGAGATATTAGAAGAGGGGTGGAGGGGAAGAGTAAATTGATAAGCTTCTGACGCCGTGTCTTCACTGCACCCAGATGGAATTCCCAGACACCAGAGGTTTGAATAGGTCTGCTCATTTTGCTTGATGAGTAGATACACCAAGGCTGTGTATTCTGCAATATACAATTCTCAGAACAAGTTTTGGTATCAAGAAAAAAAAAATTTTTTTTTCCTAGAGGGCTGACATTTTTTTAAAGATGTTGGTTCTAACAACTTTTTTTTTTTTTTTTACCTTTTTGTAATTTGGTTATAATATTTACATTTCAAGTTTTATCCTCTTATTCCATTTCCCCCACCACCCAGGAACCCCTTACCCCATCCCCCCTCCTTGTGCTTCTATGAGGCTGTGCCCACACCTACCCCCCACCTCCACTACCCCCTCCCCACCCTCACATTTCCCCCCATTCTGTGTTCATTTTTCATGGGACCAAGAATCTCCTCTCCCACCTATGCCCAACAAGGCCGTCCTCCCCTACATATACCGCTCAGTCATAGGTCCCTCCCTATGTGCTCCCAGGCTGGTGGTTTAGTCCCTGAGGGGCTATGGTTGTTTGGTATTGTTGCTTTCCTCCTGGGAAACCTCACAAACCCTTTCTGCTCCTTCAGTCTTCTAAGTTCTCCATTGGGAAACCCTTGATCATATCAGTGGTTAACTGTGAGCAAAGTCCTCTGAATGTGCTAGTCTTTGTCAGACCTCTAAGGAGACAGCTATATCATGTTCTTGACAGCATGCACTTCCAGCCATCCACATCAGTGTCTAGCTTAGGTGACTGTACATGGGATGGATACCCAGGTGGAATGGTCTCCTGATGGCTCTTCCTTCAGTTTCTGTCCCATGTTTTGTTTCCATAATTGCTCCCTTGAGTATTTTTGTTACTGGTTCTAAGTAGAACTGAGGCATCCCCACTTGGTCTTCCTTCTTCATGAGCTTCATGTGGTCTGTGACTTGAGTCTTCACTATTCTAAGCTTTTGGCCTAACATCCGCTTAACAGTGAGTAAATACCATGTGTGTTCTTTTGTGATTGGGTTAACTCACTCAGGATGATAATTTCTAGATCCATCCATTTACTTAAAAATTTCTCGAATTATTTTTAATAGCTGAGTAATAATATTCCATTGTGTAGATGTACCACATTTTCTGTATCCATTCCTCTGTTGAGGGACATCTTGGTTCTTTCCAGCTTCTGGCTATTATAAATAAGGCTGCTATGAACATAGTGGAGCATATGTCCTTATTATATGTAGGAGCATCTTCTGGGTATATGCCCAGGAGTGGTATAGCTGGATCCTCAGGTACTGCTATGTCCAATTTTTTGAGGAACTGCCAGACTGATTTCCAGAGTGGTTGTACCAGCTTGCAATCCCACCAGCAATGGAGGAGTGTTCCTCTTTCTCCGCATCCTCGCCAGCATCTACTATCACCTGAGTTTTTGATCTTAGCCATTCTGACTGGTGTGAGGTGGTATCTCAGGGTTGTTTTGATTTGCATTTCCCTGATGACTAAGGATGTTGAGCATTTCTTAAGGTGCTTCTCAGCCATTCGAGTTTCCTCTGTTGAGAATTCTCAAACGAATCAGTAGCCTTCCTATACTCAGAAGATAAACAGGCTGAGAAAGAAATTAGGGGAATGACACCCTTCACAATAGTCACAAACAATATAAAATATCTTGGAGTGAACCTAACCAAGCAAGTGAAAGATCTGTATGACAAGAACTTCAAGTCTTTGAAGAAAGAAATTGAAGAATACCTCAGAAGATGGAAAGATCTCCCATGCTCCTGGAATGGCAGGATTAATTTAGTAAAAATGGCCATCTTGCCAAAAGCAATCTGTAGATTCAATGCAATCCCCATCAAAATTCCAAATCAATTCTTCATAGAGATAGAAAGAGCAATTTGCAAATTTATTTGGAACAACAAAAAAACCAGGATAACAAGAACTATTCTCAACACCAAAAGAACTTCGGGGGGAATCACCATCCCTGACCTCAAACTGTACTACTGGGCAATAGTAATAAAAACTGCATGATATTGGTACAGATACAGGCAGGAAGATCAATGGAATAGAATTGAAGACCCAGAAATGAGCCCACATACCTATGGTCACTTGATCTTTGACAAAGGAGCTAAAACCATCCAGTGGAAAAAGGACAGCATTTTCAGCAAATGGTGCTGGTTCAACTGGAGGTCCACATGTAGAAGGATGCAAATCAATCCATTCTTATCTCCTTGTACAAAGCTCAAATCCAAGTGGATAAAAGACCTTCACTTAAAACCAGATACACTGAAACTAATAGAAGGTGGGGAAGACCCTCGAATACCTAGGCACAGGGAAAAAGTTCCTGAACAGAACACCAGTGGCTTATGCTCTAAGATCAAGAATTGACAAATGGGACCTCATAAAATTACAAAGCTTCTGTAAGGCAAAGGACATTGTCAATAAGACAAAACAGCAACCAACAGATTGGGAAAAGATCTTAACCAATCCCACATCCGATAGAGGGCTAATATCCAAGATATACAAAGAACTCAAGAAATTATACTCCAGAAAACCATATAACCCTATTAAAAAATGGGGTACAGAGCTAAACAAAGAATTCTCAACAGGGTAATTCCTTTTAAAGAATATTTTTGGTATTTTTCATTTATTATAATCAACTACTGAATGTAAGGTGAATGTTGAGAATATTTTTGAGTCTCAGTCAAATGAAATTCAGGATAATTTTACTACATTTTGTTGATCTTTTCAAAGAAACCTTTCCCTGCCAATAGCCTCAGAAGACCTGTTAGGAATCCCCTGTATGGTCAGTGTGGTGCACCCAGAGCACAGACGAGGCTGTGGGGAGCTCTTTCTGTCAGTAAATTCTCAGATTGTAAATGTTTAATCTGAAGCAGCAAAACACTGCTGGATGCATTACAAAACACTGCTGGATGCATTACAAAGCAAATAAAGCCTGAGTGATGTCAGCCCCCTTAAGTATCAGCGTATTTTGTCTAGAGTATTAAAAATGTCTGAAAATGACTTAAATATCTTTTCTTCTAATAAGAAAGAAAGAAATGGTGTGTTTTTTACTGTCTTTTTAAGGATGTGGAAAGCCTATCATTTATAAACCAGATAATTCAAAGGAAAATGGATTTGGTGGTCAGACGAAACAGAAAGAAAATCACAGATTTCAAACTGATGATATTTCTTCATTTAATCGGAGCCAAATGCAGACAAGTGGGAGGAGAGCACCAGGTATGTTTTTACACTGTCCAGTGTGCAGTGTTTATAAACAGTTGAGCGGTCTTTTTTTCTCAGTCACTGGATGTAATTCCTGGTGCAAACTGAAGAGAAAAGCTAAACTGCCTTGCCTTGTCCACAGAGACAAGGCTAGGTAGATTTGTGTCTTTTTGTGAATGCATTTCTCAGAGTTTTGATTCTGTTGACTTATTTGAGATTGTCCATGCAGTAGAATAAGACAGCATGAATTCACACAAGTTTTGTAAACTTCAGCCAGCTTTTAATCACTGTAGCCTTTATATCTATTACACAAGTTGGAGATAGTTATGGTACCCACCTCAGAGACTTCAATAAATAAGAATACTTAGAGCACATCAGTTTCCACCCTTTTTCTTTCCACGTACTTTAGGGACTATAGAAAACATATTTAAAGAAAGTGTGGGTCTCCAATGTCAAACACTAATGCTGAGCATTCGTTAAGCATAAAAATGACTTCATTATGTTCTTTGTTTTTTTAAAGTTTGTGTATGTGTGTGTGTGTGTGTGTGTGTGTGTGTACGTACATGTACGTGTACATGTGTACACGTGCCTCTCTGTTTGTCTGTCTGTCTGTGTGAAAGTGAGAGGACAGCTCAACTTTAGAAGTTGGTTTTTTCTTTCTATTATATGAGTCCCAGGAATTGGATTCAGGTTGGCAGTCTTGATAACAAGTGCCCCAACCCACTGAGCCATTTCAGTGGTCCATAGCTTTTTTAAGTATAGATTTATTTTTATAAGTTCAAGTTTTACTTTTGTTGAACAACTTGAAAAGTAATGCATATCATTATAAGAATGTTTTCTTTTACAGTTAAGTTAAGCCATGATCAAAGAGAAAAGATAAAAGACATTTCCAGAGAATGTGCTCTAAAAGCCATTGAACAGAAAAATGCACTTTCTTCTCAACGGAAAGATTTAGAAAAGGGACAGAGGAAAGATCCAGGCCGACACAGGGGTAAGTTACGTACTAGAGCATCAACTTTAAAAGAACCAATAAAACTCCTATTTAAAATGGAGTTTTCTAGTATACTTTGTATATTTATGTATTACATTTTACGTATTTATATGTTTTTGATATTTCTTGAATGCCTCTATATTAAATGTAAACATGAAAATTTTTTCCAGTTCTTAATTGTAATCTTAAGATATAGCTCAGTTACTATTCTGTTGCTGTGAAGAAACGCCATTATCAGGGCTACTCTTATCAAACAAAGCATCAGGATTTGCTTGTAGTTTTAGTGAGTAAATCCATGATTACCATAGCAGGAAGCAGACATGGTGCTGGCGCAGTAGATGAGAGCCTACGTCCCGATCCATAGGCAGCAGAGACAGAAACTGGACCTGGTGTGGACATTTGAAATCTCAAAGCCCATTCACAGTGACACATCTCCTCCAACAAAACCACCACACCCACTCCAACAAGGACTCACATCCTAACCCTTCTCAGACTGTTCCACTAACTGGAGACCAAGCATTCAAACATTTGAGCCTGTGCAGGCCGTTCTCACAGGAACAACCACAAGATACTAGAGTTTATGTTTTCATGTTTTTATTTCTATTTATGCTACTTACAAATGCAATTCACTCAGTGCAGTAAACTAAGAAGGAAGGTTGTGGGGAGTAGCTCATTGGTAGAATACCTGCCCACAGGCATGCTCAAGGCTTTGTAGGTGATCCTCAGTGCCAAAAACTAAAAGGAAAGTTACAAAAGGTGTCTCAGTGCCCATACGACTGTTTGTTAGTAATGTGGTAGCTTTCAGTGCATTATAAATGTAACCATTTTTGATTGTATGGTGTTTTCATGGATATAACAATTTTTCTGCTGTATTTTAAATGCTCAGTTCAGAGGTTTGCTCCAGTGATATCCTGTCAGGTACGCCTGTGTATATATTTTGGTGTGGAGGTGTTATATGACATGTGGTTTGAACAGATGCCCTCTGCTGTCCTGCTGGAAGACTGACATGACAGCACCTTACAACCCAAGTGACAATGTGTCTCGTTGAGTTTAGTTTGAAAATCTTTACCAACATGGCAAATATATTTATTATTTTTGTTAATTATAAGCCAAATGCTTAATTATTTTACAAAAAAAAAAACCATTTATGATCTACTTTATAGGTCTTTTTAAAGCCCAGTTGTTTTTGTTTAGTTGGTTGGGTTTTTGATACAAGATCTCACTATATAGCCCAGGCTGGCTTCAAACTCAAGATCTTCTTGCTTCATTGTTTTAGCCTCCCAAGTGCTGATACAACAGGTATGCACCACCACACCTAACTTCAGATACCGCACTTCTTAATCCTAAATCAGTTTGTGATGTATTTTAATTTTTATTATTTTCATGTGTGTCTTATGTACTGTTATTATTTTTAAGATTTGGTTGATGAAGACTTGGCATCTTTCAAGTCCGGATCACCTCCTGCCTCGGATGGCTTTAGACAAGGGAACCCCCATCTCTACCACAGCCAAGGCAAAGGACCTTGTAAACATGACCGAGCGGCCCATGAAAGCTACACTTCTGGGAAGGTGATAAGTTCAAGCAAATCCCAGAATCCTCTTGTTCCTGGAGAGAAAACAGCAGGCAAAGCTAAGAGTGACAGTGGCACTGGATATGATACAGACAGCAGCCAAGATTCACGGGACAAAGGAGGCAGTGGCAGTAATAAGACTAAAAGCCGCCACCGTGGCTGGAAACCCATGAGAGAAACATTAAACGTCGATAGTGTTTTTAGTGAAAGTGAGAAAAGGCAGCACAGTCCAAGGCGGAAGACGGAGATCGGTAACAGACCTAAGTGTAGCAAGGATCAGAGTTTTAATAACTGGCCAAAACCAAACCCAAAACAAAAAGGCTTAATGACCATATATGAAGATGAAATGAAGCAAGAGGCAGGAAGCGGAAGTTCCCTTGAAACTAATGGAAAAGGGGCAGAGAAAAACACAGGCGCTGCAGAGAGCAGAGGTCCTGGTACCAGCTGGCAGATGCAGCGGACAGAGTCTGGGTATGAGAGCAGCGATCATGTCAGTAACGGATCTGCCAGCTTGGACTCTCCTGGTGTTGATGGAAGTGGGGCAGTCATGGATGTCGGTGGTGGTAGAGCCTTCAGGTAATATACAGTCAACAGTTTCTCCCTCATTATTCATATGGGGGGTGCTGTATACCATGTTTGTAGAGGTGCCTGTGGAGGCCCGAAGAAGTCAGTGGGTCCCTTGAAACTGGAGTTACAGACTAAGCCTCATGTGGGTGCTAGGAACCTAACTCTGGTCCTCTGGAAGAGCAAGAAGTGCTTTTAACTCCTGTGCCATCTCTTCAGACCCTTCTTTTCCTTTTTAAAATATGTTTTTCTGCTTTGAAACTGTTACATAAATACTGGACTAAACGTAGGCAAATGAGACTTATGCTTTCTTAGACAGCATTCATTTGTTCGAGCTCAGTGAGCAGTCCACCTCCAAGTCACATCCTCCGTGCTCACCTCCCATTCTCACTAATTATTTGAAGTAATTTACAGGTTTGGGATCAATGAATTGTTTGGGAAACATCATGAAGTTAGAGTGAAGAGAAAGACCTAGTATTTACAGCTTATTTGATATTTCATATTTTTAACTTAAATAGTTACTTCCTAACACCAAAATAATGACTGTCTGGGTTTAGGAAATTTGAAAAACACAGAAGTACACCCATTTTCATTATTATCGATTTGATTTTTATTTATTTATTTATTTATTTATTATTTATTTTTATTGGATATTATATTTACATTTCAGATTTTATCCCCTTATCCCCATTCCCCCCATCACCCAGGAACCTCCTATCCCATCTCCCCTCCTCATGCTTCTGTGAGGATGTGTCCCCACCTACCCCCCCCTCCCACCTTCCCATCCTCGAATTCCCCCCACTCAGTGTTTGATTTTTAAAAATGAATTTATTTGTCTTTTGTGCATGGGTGTTTGACTTGTATCTCTGACACCATATCCATGCCTGGTGCATATTGGGGCCCAAAGAGGGTATCAACCCCCTTGTCAGTGACAGACGGTTGCTCGAAATTAAACTCAGGTCCTCTGGAAGAACAGCCAGTGCTTGCTCATCACCACTGAGCCAGCTCTTCAGTCAACTAGTAATGTTTTGCAGCAGGCTTTAAAGTGTTGACTTAAATTGGTATCTTAGTTTTAAGCTGATTGTTGAATTCTTCCATATGTGCATATATAATATAAATATCATCTCTGACATTTGTATTTCAAAACTGGGGTTGTTTCTGTTGCTGAGAACGAGTTCCATGGAAGGAAATATAAAAAAATTCAACCAAATAAGTTTGTGATCAGTGAATTAATTCTGAATACGTTTTTTATTACTGATGTTAGCAACAGTGCATTTGATTTCTCTGTCATCTCTCAAACATGCTTGTTCTCAATGTAATGATTGATTTCATAATATCACTCTTAGTACTTTTTTCTGTTTTTAAGTTTTCAAAAGCATAATTTTACCTAGTGCTTGACAACAATCATTTTTTAAAAATCAGATTTACAAAAATCAGCTGCTTATGCTCTATTAAAATAATTGATTCCATAAAGAATTAAAGTAACTTTTTTTCTACGGTTATAAATTTCATGATACTTCTTGAAATGTAGTAGCACAGATAATAGAAAGAACAGGACTTTGCAAAGACATAAACTTGTATTTTAATTATTGGGCAGACTAATTTGACTTACAATTTCCTGTTGTAAGAAGAGTATAACTACATTTAAGTGTTGTAAGCTAGAAATCAAATAGTATACATTAAGGCATGTCACTAATTATAGCACTTCGGAGGCACAGACAGAAAGGTTGTGGATTGTAGGTCACCTTGAAGTATAAAACAAAGCAAAACAACAAAAAGTGTATACTAAGTCTTTACAGAAGCATGTAAGAACATTTTTAACAAGTGTATTTCCTTCTCCTTAGAAAAAAACTAACATAATCCACAATAACTGATATGCTTGGTGTGTGTATGTGTTTTATTTTTCAGTGAACAGATTAAGATGAACAGCCAGAATATGGACAGTGTGGAGTGTATATCTCATCAGAGCAAAGACCACCCAGAAGGTAAACATTGCACTTGAATGTGCTTTGATGGTTGCCGTAAAGAGTGAATTACAGTCGTTTATTGTTTGCTGTTATGATACACCTTCTGTCTTGGTCAGTGTTTCTATTGCTATGATGAAACACCATGGCCAAAGCAACTTGGATAGAAAAGGGTTCATTTGGTTTATATTTCTGTATCACTGTTCATCATCAAAAGAAGTCAGGACAGGAACTCAAACATGGCAGGAACCTGGAGGCCTGAGCTGATTCAGCGGTCAAGGAGGGGAGCTGCTTGCTCCCTCCCTGTGGCTGCTCAGCCAGCTTTATTACAGAACCCAGGGCTGCTAGTCTAGGAATGATACCACTCACAATGTGCTGGGCCCTCCCCCATCAGTCACTAATTAAGAAAATGCTATACAGGCCTGCCTACAACCTGATTTTATAGAGGTCTCTTCTTAGTTGAAGCTCCCTTTTCTCAGGTGACTTTAGCTTGTGCCAAGTTGACATAAGACTATCTAGAACACCTTAAAAAAAACCCTATATGGCCAAAATAGTTATTTTGACTTGAGTCAGGTGATTTGTTCCTATAATCCCAGCACTGAGGAATTTAAGTAAGACACAAGGATTTTATGTCAGAGGTTCTCCAACAGAGTAAGACAAAACAAATGGATAAATGTAAATAACACTTTAAATAACTTTATAATATCAACAAATGCATTTTTTTGCATGCATGTATCATAATAACATAGGATAAAGAAATCAAACTTACTGTCTGGTCATGCTGTACTTTTCACATTGGCTTCACAATATTGATTTCAGTTTATCATTTTGATTAGCTGGATATGCTTTTGAAAGGCTGAATAGCCCTTTAAAATACACTCTAAAATTTGCTTTTATATTTATTGGCTCTGTGTGTGTGCACGTGTGCATACGTGTATGCACACACAGACAGTTCATAATGGCAGCAGCTGTATCATGTTCAAAAGATGTTTATAAAGGTACACAGTTGGTTGTTTATTTGAAATAGTTCTGATTTTTTTAATATAGGTACTCAGAGCTATAACCTTTCCAATTAAGGACTATCATGTATCCCATGGGTTTTAGTGTATTGTGTCTTCATTTTTCATTCAGTTCTAGGAATTTTTACAAACAGCATTTGTGGTGGGAGAAAAGTGGTTGTGCTGTTGAAATAAAGGAAAGTTTAGAACTCAGAGAAGGAGGGTGTAACGTTTCACAGTGAGCAGCCATAAGCAACCAATTATAAAACATTTTAGTCCTTGTTTGTGTTTGTGGAGATTTTTTCGGATTACAAGCCTTGAATATGATTATTTGTTAATTTATTTTGTTTTCATCAAATGTATGCTATCAGGAGGAAACACTTTATATTAAGAAAATAACTTTCCATTCTCATATCAAAATGCCTAGCTTGTTTTAAAAATCCGATAAAAGTCTTAAGTAACCAAATATTACAGGAAACAGTAAGAGGCTGGCCAGAACTCGCAGCAGGGGTCAGTGAGATGAACAATAACTGCAAGCTGAGTAAGTGCCCCTTGCTTCCTGATGGCTGCAGGACACGGCCTTAGAGATGCTGGTGGTGGAAACTTCATTGGTTTGCAGTGAGTTCCCACATTTAATGTGTGCGGGTGCTATACTGCATCTTCACTTTTATTTCAGGAAAGAATGCTCAAAAGCTCACCATTGTAATTATTTTTTATGTCGTTAAGTACTTTTACAATGTAGAACTGTCACCACCATCCCTCTCTCAAATGACTTTATCAAAACCCCAGCTCTTCTCCTCTCCCCTCAAGAAACTGGCAGCCATCATTCTGGATTGGTTGGTTGGTTTTGTCACCAGTTGGCTGTTCTTGGTGCTTCGTATAAGTAGACTCGTATTTATCCTTTTGTATTTGGGTTATTTATTCATAATAACCACAAAGGTTAACCATGTTGTAACACATATAAATACATTATTTTCTTTATTTTTGAGATAATAGTATAGTTATATCATTTCCCATTTCCCTTCCCTCCCTCCAAGCCCTCACATGTGTCCTTACTTGTTCTCTTTCAAATTCATGGATTTTTTTCATTGTTGTTACAAACACATATGTATATGCATATGTGTGTGTGTGTATAAACACACACACACATATGTATTCTTAAACACTTACATATAATTTGTTGAGTCTAGAATGTTATTTGTATATTTTCAGATAACATTTGATAATGGATAACCAGTTGGTGTGTTTTTCTCTGGGGAAGACTATTTCTCCTGCTCTCAATATTCCATAGTTACCTGCAGTTCTTTCTTCTGTAGGGTTGAGTCTTCCCAGACTTTCCACTGTTCATGATAGCATTCCGTTGCTGCTTTCATTTCATAAGCATTTCATTTTGTTATAGCTAATCCATTCCTCTCTTGGTGGACATTTGAATTGTTGCTACACTTTAGCTGTTGTGAACACTGTTACTGAACATTGGTTTGCAAGTGTATGCTCATGTCTTCCCGATTTTTTAGAACATATCCAAAGGGCAATCGCCAAAACCTGTGGTAGTTCATTTTCTTTCTTTTTCTCTTTCTCTCTTTCTTCTTCTTCCCCTCCCTCCCTCCCTCCCTTCCTTCCTTCCTTCCTTCCTTCCTTTTCCTCCTCTTCTTCCTCTTCCTCCTCCTTCTTTTCCTCTTCATCTTCCTCCTCCTCCTCTTCTTTCTCTTCTTCTTCCTCCTCCTCTTCCTCCTTCCTCCTCCTCCTCCTCCTCCTCCTCCTCCTCTTCCTCCTCCTCTTATTTAGTTAATTTTTATGGATGCCTGTGTGTTTCTGTGAAGGTCTGCCATGTGCCTGGGTGCCCACCAAGACCAGTAGAGGGCCTTAACTTTGTATTACTAGAGATACTATGTAGCCTTAACTCCATATGGTGAGTTCTGCAGATGCAAAGGTATTCTTGAAGTTGCCGTAGTGGTATTTGAAATTCTTTGCTTCTCTTTTAAAATAAATTTCTAGTGGGATTTTAAATTCTTTCAAATACAAAGAAATGCATTAAAATCATGCTGTCAAAAAGAAATAATCATACATTAATTATACATTTGATATATGTAAAGCTGGAATGGTATAGGTGTGGCAGTCATGAGATGATTGCAAGAAGAATTAACAGAACATAAATCATGGTGCAGCTGTGCTTTCTTTGGTAGCTGGGTAGAGGGTGAATTTTGAGCATTGAGAAATTTATTTGACTTTTGCCTTAACCTAAAAGACAAATATATGGTCATGAACTAAGGCAGTACCAGTGTCCAGAAAGATGCCTTAAGTAGGTAGGCATACATAATAGAGAAAAGGAAGGAAGCCATGTTTATGCATAACTAGATGCACCACTTACCAAAATGGGAAAATAAAGGGTGACTGGAAGAAGGGATACCATGTTAATTTTTAATTTATTGAACACATCACCTTGATAAAGGGGCTTTATTATTCAGTGAAGAATGAAGTTTAGAAATAGGGAAAAATTTGTATTTTGTAGCCATCAAATATAGGATTGACTACTTTATGTTTGGACAGATTATTCAGTAAAATTTTAAGTGGCAAAACAAGAATAGACAGAAGCAAAGAAGCTGGGTGAGAGTAAGAGTGGGAGTCACAGGCAGACGAAAAAGCAACTGCTGAAAGGTCTGGACTCTCAGGACCTGAGGAAGCAGAGAAGAAACCAGAGAGAGGCCACAGACCAAACAGAACTTAAAAGTACCAGCATGGGTTTGCAACAAGTCATTAGTTAAGTGAAAAAGTAGTGTTGGAAATAGTGGCACCGTAGGGGCAGCATTCAGTTATTTAGAAGTCAAATGACCATAGTGTATAGAACTTATTTTCAAATGTCTAAAGGAGGGAGGATTTAATGTTCGATTATTTGGGGGATGTTTGGATAATCTTTGTATCACTTTTAGTTTTTAAATTTTTTTCTGGGAGCTAAAGAGTTGGCTCGGCAGTTAAGAGCACTGACTGCTCTTCCAGAGATCCGAGTTCAATTCCTAGCAACCACATGGTGGCTTACAACCATCTGTAATGGGATCTGATGCCCTCTTCTGTTGTGTCTGGAGACAGTGACAGTCTTCTCATATATATTAAATAAATAAATAGTTCTTAAAAAGAAAATTCTGAACTTTTTGAGATATAATGTGTGCATTTTTAAAAACTAAACTTGTACTATTGGAATTGATTTATAGCAAATTTTTTTTTAAATGTAATCCCAGTGAAAAGAGGAAGTTACTGGTTCCTGTCACTGTAGTTTATAATATCACAAAATTTAGATATCATACAGCACAGATTACCATATACTAAGTTATCTCTATATCTTTATATATATATATATGTTATTTTATAATATTTCTGAAATAATTTGTTTTATTCATAAATTATTCAGTGATTAGATTCCTGTTCTTGAATTTTAGCATTTGTCATTATAAGTTGAAATAATTCTGTAAGTTGAAAACTTTAATTACCATTATATATTTAAATCTCAGTTCGATAATGAGTGAAGATTGCACTGTCTAGGCTGATTTGAGTTGCATTTCTCCATGAACCTGTTCTGAACATGAATCATGTTTTCAGATAAGGCATATATTTCAACTTCTTAAATATTGTGTTATGGAGTTTTTACAAAATCAAAATTAACCTTAGTTAAAACTGTTTGCCTTAGTATTGAGGTTTCTACTGTGCCAAGTGTTAAAATTGGACTATCAGGTTTACAAAGAACATGGAGCCAAAAGTCCCTGCAAGACATGTGGATGTCTATGTCAGCAGCAGAGAAAAATAACACATCTATTTTTAAGTTAGTTGGAATTCTGAAGTCAGACCAGTGGGTTGAATGCCTGCCACAGTGATATTAAATCCGCAGACATGTTTCTAAGCCCTCTGCTGCCTCCTGCTGCACGTATGTGAATAATTAGTACAGGGAAAGAATGGGGTTTTAAAGTAGTTAATTTTTGCCTTTGAAAATGGTTATTATATTTTACAAATTATATTTATATTTATTGGGTATGTAGCGAAATGAATTTTTAATCAATGTGAAATGATTAAATCATGCTGATCTATAGTTTTAAGTCATTTCCAAAATTTAACTTTCTGATCATACTGATTTTTTTCTTTAGAGTAACAGTTACCTTAATCTACTGTAGTTTCCAGTTGATTGATTGATAGATAGATAGATAGATAGATAGATAGATAGGGAGGCAGAATGAATAAATGATCAATCATGTCATCTGCTATTTAAACATGGCTTTGTTTCATCTGCATGACAGGTGACTTGGGGCTTCTGTGTTAATAGTACGTGCAGATGCAGGCTGAGAGATGGCTTTCAGCTAGCCCTAGATAAGCCAGCATTGGTTAAGTTTCCTAATGTCCCATAACCTGCTTCTCAAGTTTGAAAGGGAAATGAATTGGTTTTGCACAATACTTAAGGCTGTCATTTAAAAGAAGAAGAAGAACACTATTGGCAGTTCACTGGAGTTGGCAGTCAGCATTTCAAAGGAAAGGTGGGAAATGTTCTATTTCGGAACATCTTTATTCCCTTAGAAAAGGAGTGATCTGCAACGGGATTTTGTTTCTGAAGATTGTATCAGCATTTCCTATGCTGGTAGTAGAGAAAGAAATGTTTTAAATATTTATTCACTTAGAGAAAAATCTAATACATGCTGACATAAACAAGACTTCCTTGGGGCAGAAAACCAAGCTCTAGAAAGAGGAATAAAGGCAAACCTAGATAATGGGGTGGGAGAATGTTTGCTTTTGAACATTGCTTCAAGAACAAATAGTGAAAGGAGTGAGGGGCTGAAATGCCGAGTTACACTCTTAGTGGTTTGTGTTCGGACTGTCGTGTTAATGGTCTTTTCATATATAAAGAGAATCTTGCTTCACACAGATAGCAGTTGGAAAATGTCAGAATTAATTTGTTCTAAAAAGAACTAGCACTTCTTTGACCCTACACGCGTATGTGATAGTTTCTCCAAATATAATGGCAATATAAAATTCAATGTAGGCATAATTTTTTTTGCAACCTACTTTTAGTAAGGGTTCAACCTCTCCTCTAACCCACCACCTGGTAGAGGCAGTGGAAGATAAGTTAGGATGTGGGGGAAGTGGACTTGTTCAACCATAGTTCTTTGGGGGCAAGCTGGATCTTCTTTGGTAGCTGCTACCTTTTATATGGTACAATATTGGCTAAATATGGTACTAAATATTTTTTATTAAAAAAAATGTGATTTGGGATTTTAAATTAGGAATAACAAGTTGGATTGTAAAGTTATTTTTCATAAGCCTTTAACACTCAAAAAACCTTGTATCTATCATTGTTAGAATTGAGGGTAAGTCAGCTCACACAGGACACAGTATGAATCACGGTGATGGTGGACATGACATGGGCATGAGTCAGTGATACAGCACTTACTATTGTGTAGAAGGCCTCACTTGTATCCCCAGCATTGGAGAGGAAAAGCACAGGCCTGTGTGAAACAGATCATACAGATCTGGTTTCGAATTTGCTATCTAATTAATCTGGCAAGTCAAGTAGCCTTGCCAAGTCTGTTTCTAAACAAAGATAATCATTTCATAATAAGGTTGGTACACTTGCCTTGATAAATAGAAGTATCTTCTCTGCTATTATAATAGTCCAATTATTTAACTCAATTGATGTCACTTAACAGTCCTGTGAGGTAGGTAAAATGGATTCTTATCTCGTCCCATAAGGGAATCAGGTGTAAATGGTTAAGAGGCCTGCGTAAAGTTACCAGGTCTTCAGATGCAAGATTTTTCCATTGTAACATTTTCTCAGTAATGATCATGCAGTGAGGAGGTGCACAGGACCCAGAACAACAAAATTTTCCTGAGATTGATGACAGCCTTAGGACAAATAGTCCTGCATAAAAGGATTCATTAAACAAATGGAAAAAATGGTTTTTTACTTGCAAAAGAATTATATATTTGTAGATGGCGTACATAGATGTGAACGTGAGTGGAATAGGACGTACAAGGTCATCTAAATAATGCTGTTTTCCTTCTCTGCTCCCCCAGGCTTTCGAAAAGAACTCCAGGACTTGGAAGCAGATGACAAATCTCATGAGCTTCACCCAGAATCACATGTGCAAATAAAAAGCCATTTGATAAAAAGGTAATCACAGATATTTAGAAATAGGAAAATTTCAGTTTCTAAATTCATATATAATGAGAACTCTAGCAGAAGGGATTAGATGTGTATTTTCAATCTAAAGCATCACGATGTTTATTTTATTGGGATGATTTCATAGCATGTAGACCTAAGGGCAGAATGCCTGCCAAGTGTTTGACACAGTACCTGATTGTTTTATTATACTCTCATATGTAGCAAGCATACATACAGAAGTGCTGATATCCTTAGCTTTTCCTTATACTTACTACAGATGCCTCATGCCTTTTCCACCTTAACTAACATTCACTTTTGCAGTTTGAGGTGTAAACAAAACCAGCACAACTTTAATTTTTCTTCTTTATGGTCTCGGGTTCTTACTTCTGGAATTTCCTAAGTCTAGAACTTAAGGGAACTTTTTGAAGCACTTCCTTTTTGGCCTGCCAGAGTTGCCATCATCAGTCACTGTGGACTAGGTGAGCACAAGCACGGGATAGGACACAACAGCAACCGGTGTAATAGCCTGCAGGTGAGCGGGCAGGACTCAGACATCCTAAAGGGAGTGCTACTCAAGTCCGTACAGTTAAAAACTGAACTGATGACTGCAGGAAGTTCTCACTTAGTGATTTGCACTGCAGTTGACACTGGGTAACTAAAACCCTTAATAAGGAGGGTCTAATGTATTTACAAAAGACAATTTGCAGTTTCTATAGTGACATGAGAAGCAGTGGAGCTGGGATTTCATCATAGTTGTGTCTGCTGAGCCATGCCATGCTGCTGTTTCAATTCCAAATAAATCAGGAAAAGTCACTTTACTATAGAGAAAAATAATTTCATTATTTCTCTTTAAAATCACTACCTCAAGACAGTCTTGATTAAGATTACTATACTATGTCACATTATACATTAGAATTTAAGTATCTCTGCTGCCTATAAACATTGTAATCTTGGTAGGAAATGTTGTAAGCTATTGAATTATTTGCTTGTAACACTTCCCTTACATTGTATATTTTATCATAAATAAATGTGATTTCAGCATTTTTAATTTGAAATGGTTTTTTAAGATCACATTTCTAACTATTAGAAATGTGATTTGGGGACTGGATATATAGGGACATTGTAGAGCATATGATCAGCATGCACAGGCCCTGGGTTCAGTCTCTTGCCGCTACCACTGCCCATCATACAAAGAAGATACTGATTCTTGAAGTGATGGATGTTTCTGGCAGGCAAATATGTACTTTTCTGTCATATAGAGACAGGATCAGAGAACTGAAATATTAACAGCTACAAAGTAGTCCCCATTTCTACTGCTGTACTGTAAAAATATAAACCATAAGTTGGGAAAGTCAAACTACAAGACAAATTCTTAGTTTCCCTCTGTGGTTATTTGACATTATTTTTTATTTTGTTTTTAAATTTCAGGTCACAGATTGGTGAAACCAATGACAGGTTGTTTCCTTCAGCCAGCCCACAAACACTTGCAAGAGAGCATGTCTACCAGACAAATGAACAGAAGGTAGAAAAACCACACAGGAGCAAGTGTTCCGAGTGGCATAATACAGAAAACTCTGAGGGAACAGGTTTGCCATTTCACCTTGACGAGAGTTTTGTGGCTGGGAAGAGAGTCGACAGTAAGGAGACAGCCTCACCATCTTCACTGTCTTCATCTGTAAGGACTGCTGGGCTAAAGCCAGAAACTGGACCCCTCATGTTTTGGCCACAGCAAAACATGCCAGAACAGGGTTACTCTGAGAACTGTCTATCCAGAGAACTTACACTTCCGCCTGCCTGCCATGCTGACAGTTGTCAGGTGCCAAAACTCCACTGCCTCCGTTCACCACCCCCTTTGCCACCAAAGAAATACTCCATGACCAGTGCGCCAAGGTTGGAGAGAGCTGGATTTAACCCTGATGTCAGGGTTACTGAGGCATTTAACACTAATTCCTCCAGTCTTCCAAAGCACAGCTTGAGTACAGCCTCAGGACCAAGTTTAGAAGGAAGTTTGTATATGACCCAGGAACGAGATAAAGAGACAATTCAAGTGAAGCAACGCGCTGCCAACAGCTACCCATCCAGTTCAAGTAATGGTCTTCAGGCAAACGCAAAAGCACTAGTCGGTATGTTTTGCCAACAAGATCAAGACTCCAGTTCTGTGTGTCCAAATGAGACAATTTCATTAACTACCTATTTCTCAGTTGATAGTTGCATGACTGATACATACAGATTGAAATACCATCAAAGACCTAAGCTCTGTTTTCCAGAGAACAGTGGCCACTGTAGTGAAAATTCACTATCTCAGACTGAGCAAGTAGAGGGATCCATTACATAATGGCCGTCTTTCTTCAACTATCCTTCTGAACAAAGATAAGAACCCTGGCATGTATTGTAAGATAAGTGAACCAGCCATTAAAAATACCAACTGATACAATCTAATGATATGTAAAATAAAAGCTGGTATTTTGAAAATTACTAATCATGTTAACATATATTTTATTATCAACTTACTAAATATTTTACAAATTTCCTTTGAGTGGTCTTGGTGTGCCTTGAAAACTAAGGAAGTATGTAATGAATTTGCTGTATGTAACAGTTAAGTAAGCACCGTGTCTCCTGCTATTTGGTTGGTAGATGTATAACTATCATACTTCCAGTGTTCATATGTAGACTGGTGTATTTCACTAATTAAGAAATACAACGTGTGTAGGAAAGCAGTATTTATTTGCTTTTACAGAGCACTTTCTAGTGGGTAACCAAAAGATGGCTACATCCACATGCTTTTGACTTCTGTGATAGTCTAGTACACGTGATCCTTCAAGTGTCTTAAAAATTACCCATGGATTTGTTATGCTATCATCTGGAAAGCATTTGCCTTAATGAAAAAATTTTAATCTCAAGGTCATATGAAATTTACTTTGTTCCTAGAACTTTTCGGAATATCTATTTAACATAATTAGCCTTTAAAACTTGTAGCCAAAAATATTTCAGTCATGTAAGTTAAAAATATGGTAATATTTATCTTATTGTTTTCTAGATTTATATGAAATGTGAAAGGTCTTCCCTTTGGTTTTACTTTAGGCTGCTAATAACCCATGTTACGAGTTAACATTGGGCCTCTTACTGGGATGGTCACTGCTGCTTTGATCACTTCAAGATTGTTAGATTGTCAGTGCTTTTATTATTGAGGCTTCCAGGTTAAATTTCTGCCTTTATATAAAGGTTTAATCTTAATGAAATGTTCTTTTTTTTTTTTTCTTCACTTAGTGATTTTATCTTTACTACCATCATGGAGTGGAGTTTATTTAATGACTTTTTTTTTTCATTATTTTGAAAGTCAGCTGAATTGCCTTATTTTTATTTTATTTTTTAACAGGCTGAAAAACTAACTAGTTTTAGAATAGTTTCATAATGACTACTCCAGAGAATTGAGAACTACAAAATTAGTTGTCTTTCTTATCTCTCTGAATGGGTAAGGCTCATAATCACTACTTTAAAACTCAGAGCTTGACAAGTCCCACAAATTGTTAAAACCAAAAGCCAACATTTGTTTAAGAAAAAGTACGTTTAGCTAAACTGTACATTGCTTATAAAAGTGTTATCAATTCTTAGTCAAACCCTGTTTTTGTTCTCTTCCAACATAATTGGTGATCATTACTTTATATTCTCTTAAGGAACACTTGAATATAAAATTAAAATTTATCCTTAAAGATTATTTTTTAGCAGCTTTTAGTATGGAGAGTTTGTAAATAATGTAAACTTTGTAAAATTGTATTTGAAATGTCAGTGTTTGTAATTCTTGCTTTTTTAACATTGTAAAATACTAGAAAAGATCTTGTTATTTTTAATAGTTTTTAAAGATTTTTAAGTTTAAAAAAAAAATCCTATTTGGTCTATATTCCCTGTTGGGAATGTATTATTTGAAACACAAAACTAATTTCTGTATTTTACAGCAGTTTCATAGATGTACCTTTTCAACTCAGTTGAGTTTGCAAACAGAAATGTCATTTCTCCTTTTAATTGATACACTACTCATTAAAAGCCTCTGCATTATGTAAGAATGACTGAAATAGAAACTGATCATTTGTTGATTCAAAACAGAATAGATTCAGTACATATTGGCTAGTTAATTGTATGTCTTTCTTTTCTGGTGCCTATTTTTAACCAATGTTTCTGTGTTAATAACCTTGTAACTTCTTAAATAATGTAATCATGTTTCAAATAGTTATCTTCAGAATATTATATTTTCATGTGAAATCAATTTCTTTTGGCTCAAAAAAAAAAAAAAAAAGAGAGAGAGAAACTCAATTTTAAGCAGTATAGCTGGTCGTCTTTTCTTTGCATTTATGAAGTGTGGTCCCCTTCCCCACATTACTCAATTTATGGGAAACATTAAAAAACAAAAAATATTAAAGCTCACAAATGTTAGCCTAGGATGTTCCTAATATTTACATCCCAAAGTCAAAACCACAGTTCCTGGCAGCTGTTCTATAGAGGGCAAGATGTCAGTGATTTAGACCGTGGACAGTAAATCTCTGGAACACAGCGTTTGGGTTGAAAACAACCATAAACAAGTTGTAATGGATGTGTAGGGCTGTTTTTCAATAAAAGTTTACCAACGTCAAATCTAGGTTATATGTGATTTTCATGTAATATGAAATTATTGTTTTTTAATCACTTCAAATTATTAAGAAAAAGAAAACCAGCTAGGCACCTTTACTCCTAGCACTTAGGAGGCAGAAGCAGGTGGATCGTTCTGAGTTCAAGGCAAACCTGGTCTGCACAGCTGTGTACAGGGCCACACAGTAAGACCGTCTCAGAAAACAAAATAAAATGTAAGAGCAAAAGCAAAATCCATTCTTGACTAAGAAGCCTTATAGAAAATATTTGGCCCAATGCCTAGGCTTTATGTGGCCACTGACTTCCAAACATATCTTGTGTTTTTAGTGCCCAGTGTCTGGAGCTCTTTATGTCCTATGACTCGAGATTAATGTCTCCCTAAAAAGTTCTTCCAAATCCTAAGCCAATTCAAATGCAACTATCAGAAGCTACTTCATGTTTAGAAACCAAGTGAATTTACAAAGGAACTTACCAGATTACTTCTTGCTGTTTTTGATGGGAACAAATTTGCAGCTTGCCTCGAAGTCCCATTTATCTATTTCTAGTAATTTCTAAAGTGTGAGCATCATAGTTTACAAAAAACAAAACAAAACAAAAAGAAACCAAAAAAAAAAAAAAAAAAACCAAAAAAAACTCCAAATTATCTATAGGAGTTGGAGCCTTTATGCTGTTCCTATGTGGCAATTATAGCTTGGGGCAGTGCAGGCTCTAACAATTTAGCCCCCAAGGTTTGGCAGTGCGGGTTCCAACATTGATAGAGCAGTCCGCAACATTTTGGCCCCCAAACATAGGGTAGCTCGGGGCACAACAAATACCATGTGTGTTCTTTTGTGATTGGGTTACCTCACTCAGAATATTTTCTAGTTCCATCCATGTACCTAAGAATTTCTCGAATTCATTATTTTTAATAGCTGAGTAATACTCCATTGTGTAAATGTACTACATTTTATTTATCTATTCCTCTGTTGAAGGACATCTGGGTTCTTTCCAGCTTCTGGCTATTATAAATAAGGCTGCTATGAACATATGTGTCCTTGTTATATGTTGGAGCATCTTCTGGGTATATGCCAAGGAGTGGTATAGCTGGATCCTCAGGTAATGCTATGTCTAATTTTCTGAGGAACTGCCAGACTGATTTCCTGAGTGGTTGTACCAGCTTGCAACCCCACCAACAATGGAGGAGTGTTCCTCTTAAGAGAAACACTTTCAAGGGGGCTATTTTAAGGGGAGAAGTACACTACAGAGGCATTAAGGCAGTGGGTCAATGTCAAGGCACTCAGAACAGTTCCAGCTGGGGGCCATTTTGGTTAACTCAAAGGTCAGGAACAGGCCTGTTTAGACAACTGTGCTCTGAATCCAGCTTGGCCTAAAGATCCTATGCTACTGTCTTGTTCTGAGGCCAGACTATGTCAGCACAGCCTTCAGTCATCTCAGGATGGTATCCACACAAATAGTTGTTCCAGCAGAGAGAACTGCCTTCTCTTTTCATCCAGGTTCTAAAAGGGGGGCTGACTGGTCTCACACCGGGGAGGGTTCTTTTACTATTTTTCCAGTATATTAGCTTTTCTTCTGGAAGCTCAGAGACAGACTCAGTAATAATGTTTTATGATCTGTCATGGATCCCTTAGCCCAAAGTGACCCCAAAACTCACCATCATACTAAGGTTTCCATCCTAGAAATGTCCAGAGTATCTGGCAGCTGTGGTATTTTCTTAGGGCTCAAGAGAATAAAGTACATGTGTGACCTAATAGCAAGCTATTAGCCTCCCCACTACCACCAAAGAATCTGACACAGTGAAACTAAATTCAGTAATTAAACATTTATTAGAGAAAATTAATAAGCAGTACAAATCAGGTCCCAGAGTGTGGCAAACTCAGTGCCCTGTGTTCTAATCCACATACCTCAGTTACATTTTGCACAAAATTATCCAAGCAAATGTAGCAGTATCTTACGACAATTGCTAACCATTAACCAAATATTGTGAATTTTAAGGCAGAACACCCCCTCTGCATATTTTAGGCAGTTCTCATATACTGAACTGCACTAAAACCAATAGTAAAAAAGTTCTTCTAATTACCCAGGTCTTAAGATGAAAAAGAACAGCTTCCAAAATATTTCTAGTAGCTGCTTTGGGACTATGATCTTTCGAAGTAAATGCTACCTATTCAACCCTAGATAGCTATTTTATAATAGCATAGCTTTAAAACAACAATATTGGAGAAAGTAAGCTTCACAAAGATAACATTTTTTTGCTGATGTTCACTCTTGTGTCCAAACCGATGCCTGGGTAATAGTGAGGGGCCCAATACCTGTTGGATGAGTAAATACCACAGAAATTTCCCTTAAGTACTTAAATTACAAACATTATTAAAAATATATATTATATATCATTTAGCTACAATCATAATTCAACCATTAAAAAAAAAAAACAGGTTTTAAACATATGGTACTACTTTAGGGAGGTCAAGGGCTGAAGGAAAGGTTAGAAGTCTGGAATTCAGCTGCTGGAAGTCCTCTTCAGTCAAGAAGTCTATAGTAGTTTTCAGGACTCACTCCAGAAACCCGTTGTTGACTCTCAGCAAACGAGTCTGTAAAAACCAAACACGTGTCTCCTTCATCTGCTTATTTTGACATTTAATAAGAAACTGAACACCGATATTGCCAGTCTGCCTATCCCTACATACTTTACACTATTGATAAGGGAAAAGAAAAGGCCTACATTATTAAGTCTGGATTTTCTACCCAGAGGGGAAAATGAGAACATTAAAAGTAACTAAATAATAAACCACTATTCTTGAAATATCTACCTCTACCAAAATGGCTTAACAAGTTTTTAATCAAAACATTCTTATCTTTTCACTATATTATCCCCCTCATTCTCTGCCTTCTAATTTGCCCCAAAACCGAAAAAATGAGAGCCAAAGAAACCCAAGATACTCCATTCTTTGACAGATGTATGAATGGGGATACTCTGGACGATAATAAGCGTATTTGCATAAGTTTTGGACAAGTTTTGCAGGGCTTGCTTTGGGCTAAACATTTTAAGCACGCTCAAATCACTTTAGATATAATCACATTTAACCTTCCTGCTCTATATTTTTATTATTATTTATGATACTTTTTTATTGGCTTTTAGTAATTTGTATTTTTTTTTTTATTATTTACGATATATCTAATTATGGGGATAGGTTTCTAAAACTGAAGCAGCTCCTCTGTGGTGGTGAAACTCAAGACATAGCAAAAGTGTAAAGTCAAGTTTCCTCCACACTCTTTGCCACTGGGGTGCTAGGGAAATCCATTTTCGCTCCTCCTCCCAACTCCGCCATCTCCTAGCTGCCGCCCCTCCCTCGCCGAGGAGACTGAAGCAGCCGCCAGCCTCCTGAGCACTTCAACTCTGCACTCAAGATACTCACCAGGGCAAGAGGTACACGAAGATGAACAACACCAGGTCAAAAAGGATGAAGAGCCAGACATCCAGCCAGTAAGAGTGTTTCGGAAGCCCGTTCATCCCGGACTGAGGTGGCTCATCTTGGCTCCTCCTTCCAGCTTCGAAGGAGCCTCTCCGTTCCCGTACACCGTCGGTACCAGACGCCGCCCGGCTCACCTCCATCTCTACGTCGCTCCACTGTGCGCACCAGAGTCCAAATCCGAAGGCCGCTACGCGCCCCAGTCTAGCCACTAATTCCGGGCGCCCCGCCCCGCCTCGCGCCGCCCCGCCCCGCCCCGCGCCGTCCCCCGTCTCCAAGGCTACGCGCAGGCGTCCTTCCTTTCTAAGAACTCCCGCGCGCCTTGTTCGGCATCCCCAGGAACGCGCAGACTCCGCTGGTCCGGCTGCTGAACTTGGCGCAGGCGCTCTGTTCCACCTCCGGAACTTAACGCAGGCGCCTACCCCGCCTCCCGATCGCGCGCTTGCGCTCTGTACTCCGCCTCAGGTTTCCTGGTGCGACATTCCCCTTGCTGTAGTCAGCGATGGCTTTAAGGTTCAGGTGCGCTGTTGCACGTAGCTCACTCTGCCATGCATGGTACATAGCTGGTTCTCCCGGTTTCTGGGACGAAAATTGTCTCAACGCCTTTTCTCTGAAATGATGCCGGAATTTCAGGAACCGCCTCAAAGAATTCCAGCCTTGCCCACCCACAAAAGTAGTCTTTTGTAAACATGAGCGTGGGGGTGGGGGGCTTAAAAAAACAAACTGAGATTCTCCGATATTAATTTTGGAGATGACAACATTGTGTGGCAATGCAAAAAGGTTGTCAGTTCCCGTAGGATCATCTCTCCAATACCTGTAAGCCTTTTGGTTTGCGAAGTTTGTACAGTTTGGGACGTTTGGATGTTTTCCATACTGATTTGTGCTGTTTGCTCTTAATTTTTGAAACAATTTTGATGAGTTGGACGTTGTAAGAGTCCGTGATTCACCAAAGAATGATACCCCAGACTCAAATAGTATGTAAACACAAAGAGTGTTTTATTCCGCAGAAGTCTAGCATGCTGGGATCTCCTATTACCAAGATAGACAATCATGTATGTTCGCAGGCCTGATTTAAAGCACATTAGGGAAATTCTAGGGTAGATGGGCATCTAGCTCTAAGCATTCCAGAAGCATTATCTTAGTGTGGTGGCTGGAAACTATTGCTGAGGAATCCTGGGGTAGGCAGCCTTATCTTGCTGTCTTTTAAAGACATTCTGAAACTGTTTTCCGGGTTGTGAGGGCTGGAAACTGCGAGTGACCCTTGCTTCGGGCCAAGTGTGGGGCAAGAAAACATTTCTGAGGGCAGGGCACTTTCTGACTAGCTGCCCGAAGCCTAGGTTCTTAGGCCTGGTTCCCGGAACTGCCAACCTGAAGCCTGTCATAGAGTTAGCCTGACTTACCAATGTCACAATTGCAATAATGAATTTTCAGAAGGATCAGAGAGGGTAAGTCGTGAAGTTTACATAGGTATTTTGTGGGAGTATTTTTAATAAGCCACCCAACTCTATGTCAAAACATCTTGTAACTAATAGATAAAAACCTGTTACTAACTCATTACTAACAACCAGATAGCATCTTGGGCCTATAGAAAAGCTTCTTTCTTCCTTTCCGAATCTGCCTCTCCAGTGTACCCATCAATGAAAGCATTTTGGACTTGCCTTGATTTATGCCTTTCTGTGTTCTGTAAAATGACTTTGAAAACTTGATGAAACTGTACTTGGGAACATGAAACTGAGGGTAACCTATATCTATGTTCCCATGGCCATTCAGGGTGACTCCAGAGTAAACTGGCTCTCTTTTTCTTTTTCTTTAAGATGAGAGCTGTAGCTTGTGCATAGACAATACAAAGGTTGGTTATGGATTTAGAAACTTGGGCAAAATTAACAAATGATTTTAAGGTTACTAAAATAACCATAAAGTGAACTTCAAATTCAATATCTTAATGCTATTGTTTTTCAGCTAGCTAACTGGGATTCAGTTCACTAGTAGGTCATACAGACAAAGGCAGAGTGCAACTATAAAGAAAAATACCACCTCCTTTGCCTTGTAGGTTGTGAGAACGAGAGCCATTACCTGGGGATTATTCAGATTATGTGTTAAGGTTCAGGGATCTTCACAAAAGCCACTCAGACTCCAGTCTCAGTTAAGCAAGAATAGTTTATTGAACGCATACCCCAAGACTGATTGATCAGGATTGAAGCCTAGACTCGGGAGCTAAGACTGGACCTTGAGCATATAAGGACCAGCTTATAAAGGAAAAAAAAAAAAAAAACCACAATAAACACATACACAGCACCACAGGGAGGTTGGCCCTGACTCGAGCCATTTTGGCTATCTAGACAGAACAGTTCTTACTGACCTGTATTCTGATTGGTCCTAAGCTTTATTCTGATTGGAGCTTATGGTTGTGGAATTTCTTAAAGATTAACAGATCTAAGAAAATACAGAAGGTAACATGGTTTGTGAGCAGCATAACCTTGCTCTGAGCCAAGCTGTTTTTCTGCATCAATAACTGGCAGGCATGGAACAAAATGGCTACAGCTATGCTGGGGGAGCAGACTTCAATAGTGTACTGTGGACAGATTATCTCTCGTTTGTGGGTTAGAAGCTCCCTGCATTGAATTAATATTAGGTGTTTATAATCCTTAAGAAAAATAATGAACTGCTGATTCTTCCAGAAGTAGATCATACGTCCACTGGCAAGGTAAGACCACTTTCTTTTCTTTTTATTATTGAATATTTTGTTTATTTACATTTCAGATGTCTTCCCCTCCCTAGAAACCCCCATCCCATCCCCCCTTCTCCTTTTATACCATTTTAATCACATGCAAGTATTAAGGTCAGTTCTAGGTTGAGGAACTAGCAATACAATAGATGCAAATAGTCAAGGAACAAGCAAGACAATAAACACAAATAGTCAAAGAACAAGCAAGGCAATAAACAAAGTTCCGTAAACACTGTTTCTAAGGGCTTATCAGGATGACCAAAATATCTGAGCCTACTTTCCTGTCCTAGCCCAAAGTCATTTTCATGTCTGAAAGAAGTAATTTCAGGCAGGAATCTAAATCTTAGGCTAGAACAAGGAAGTAGGCTTCAGACATGTAAGACCACTTTCTAATTATTGAAATGGGAATGATAAAACTTGAATTTATTAAAATGGAAGTAGCCTGACATAAGGTGAAAAAATTCTGAAATGTTTCTAAGTATCCCTGGTACTGAGTTGAGTTACATGCCTATGGAGATGTTGGTTTTCTTGATCTATCCAGGAAGGAAAGGAGTTCCTGGGCACTAAGTGAGTGACATCCATGTGAAAGTATTGTTTCTCTGGGGATAGTATTATTGCACAGAGATGGGGTCATTTACATTACATTCAGTTGAAGGACATTGTCAGCCTTAGCTGTCTTGGTTCTTGGCTACTCCTCATAATAATAATAATTCATAATGTATGTTGAGGAAGGAACACAATGCCAGTTGGTTAAGAGCTTAATTGAAAAAAACAAGAAAAATAGGAATGGCTTAGCTAGTAAAGGCATTTGCTGCCAAGTTTGATGACCTGCATTCAACCCCCATGACTCCCAAGGTAGAAGGCGAGAACTAATTCCCACATGTCCCCCATTATATGAGCAGGCATGGCATGTGTGTGTGCATGCACACATGTCCATACACACACAAACTATAATAATAATAATAACTAAAGAATAGTACTGTTCTGAAAGCAAGGTATATTGTCATGGGTGACTTCTGCATTTCCCCAGCCCCTGAAACCTCAGAACCTATACATCCAAGGGGAAAATGCCTACTATGTGTTGAATTATTTCGCTGCTG
>JANHMN010000001.1:33672984-33705524 GCA_030674055.1 Rhabdomys pumilio
TCTCTCTCTCTCTCTCTCTCTCTCTCTCTCTCTCTCTCTCTCTCTCTGTACATGCAGACACACTATGTGCTTATATATCAAGGTACATGTGTAGAGATCAGAGGACAACTTTTAGGAAGTGGTTTTCATCTCTTCATGAGTTCCGGAGACTGAACTTAGGCTGTGAGATTTTGCAAAGCTTTGACCATCCTTCCCTATTCTTTTAGGAAGTCTTGAGTGCTTTAGTAACTGGGACTCTCAGGAGTCCATCCACTCTAGTATGTGTGACATAATGGGATTCCTTAAGAGCTCAAAAGCTGAAGTCGGAGGCTGCTTCAATATTTACTGTTAGCCCTCCCGAATCTATGTCTTGATTCTTCTTTCTGCTTTTCCTATCTTTAGCCCTTAGTCCCCTCTCAGGTACTATTTAACTTGTGATGGCAGGCTCCAGCGCGATCCTGCCTAGAAGACTGAGTCCTAGTTAGGTTTCTATTGCTGTGATAAAAACCATGACCAAAAGCAACTTGGACAAGGAAGAATTTGTTTGGCTTAGGATTCCTGAGTCACACAGTCCATTGAGGGAAACCAAGACAGGAACTGAGAGACAGGAACTGAAGGAGAAGCTGCTTAGTGTTGCTCCTCTTGGCTTGTTCAGAGTGCTTTGTTCTATCATCAGGACCATCTGCTTGGGTGGTGCTACAGTGAGCTGACCTCCACATCCCGACACGCATCAATCCTCAGTCAAGAAGATGCTTTCATTGACATGCACAGGACTTGTGTGTGTTGTCATAGCCATGACAAGCTCCTATGTGCAGCCGCCCATTGTGTATCTGGAGAAGATGGTTCCTTCAAATTCATTCACTGGCCTCTGGTGCTCACAGTTTCCCACACCCTCTTCAGCAAAGCAATGATCCATGGGCCTTGGGAGGAGAGGGTAGAGCATAGATGATTCATTTGGGGCTGAGCATCCGGCAGGCCCTTGTTCTCTGCACCTTGGTCAGCTTGCCCATCACTCTTACTGTGGGCTTTTCCGATGAGAGTTGAGAGATGCATCAGTGTGTCTCCTTGCTGTGTGGGTAGTAGAGTTGTTTGGTTTTGAGACAAGGTTAGAGAAGTGAAATGGCAGAGAGCATGTGACATTGGAACAATAACCTAAAAGTAAGGGAATGTGCTACTCTCAATCTGCAGTGAGAGATTTATGTCATAAGAGCCCAGGGTTTGGAGTCATTGGCTCATGGCTGTTTTGAAATTATGCTCAAATTACACTGGGTAAGGTTCTAGGCTCTATAAAGTATTAACAGCTCAATTAATACTGTCTGTGCAAGATGAGAGTTGTGGAGGTACATAGTAGGGAAGTTCTGTGAAACAAACAAGTCTCTTCGTTTTTTTTTTCTTTTAAAAAAAAATCTTTTATCTTATGTCATGGGTCAGAACAAATCCCAGCATGGGGAGGACACAAAGTCCTATCTCTAGCTGAAGAGCTATTGGCATCTGATAGCTACTGGAAGAGGGTAATTTGGTTTTCTTTAAGAATGTTACCACTGGGAGGTCAACTATACTCTAGTGGAAGGCCACACATCCAAGATATCGAAAGCACAAATTGGACTCTGTGTTTTCTTTCTTGTTTTTGTTTTATTTTGTTTTGTTTTTTTCTAGACAGGGTTTCCCTGTGTAGCCCTTGCCACTCTGGAACTTGCCTTGTAGAACAGGCTGGCCTTGAACTCAGAGAGAGAGCTGTCTGCCTCTGCCTTTGCCTCTGCCTCTGCCTCTGCCTCCCAAGTGCTGGGATTAAAGATATACCCTACCACTGCCCAGCTTATTTTTGTTTTTAAGAGGACACAGCGTTGAATAACTGTGGAAGAGGGGTTGGGTCTGGAAGAAGATGGGTAGAGTTGAATATGGCCAAAAGTAATTGTAAAAAAATTTCAAAGGCCTAATAAAGGAAAAAAGATTTTCAGGCCACAGTTGGGGAAAAAAAGTAAACAAAACCCAAAGAAGTGAAAAAATTCCAGGCACAATAGAACTGATATATATATGTATTTACAGATTATGGCAGCATGATAAGACTTCCATAAGTTCAAGTCAGAGGGGTCGCAGCACTGAACGGAGGACTGGCTGTGGGGTCCCACCTGTAAACTAGAGGAAAATTTATACTCACTGGCAAAGGGAAAATCTGTTTTTTCTGATGGAGTTTTACTGGTTACATTCATCGCACACCAAGGCAAGCTTCATGCCTAGGAGTAGTTGGCCAACATAAAATAAACTTCATGGGTGTGTGTGGGGTGTGTGTGTGTGTGTGTGTGTGTGTGTGTGTGTGTGTTTACTTTTTGTTTTGTTGCACATTTTAAAAATATTTTTACTGATCTTTTGCTTGTTCTGATTTTAGGTTTTGTGGTTTTAGGGGATTGGAAGGGTTTAGTAGGGTTTTTTTTATTTCTTTTTGTTTGAAAGAAAGTTAGGTACGAAGGTAATGAGGACCTGGGAAGAGTTGAGAGAGGACAAAAAACATGATCAGACTATACTGTATAAAAAACTTAACTGGAAAAAAGAGGTGGGAAGCTGTGTTCTGGAGCACACCAGGACAACACTTACTTGGATTGGAGTGTGGAACTGTGCTCACTCATTCTTTCTGCTCAAATCATTTGTTAAAGAGATGTGTCACATGTATTCCCTTCGACATCTTTTTTTAAAAAATACTATTGTTACATTATCTAGAAGTGGAGCAAAGGCTGACGTCAATCATGTGCTCCTTTATCTAGATGATGCTTTCTCTAAGGTCAGGAAGAGGCTGTTCTTTAACCCTCAGGGACTTCCCAAGTGGGGGGAGGGGAGGGAGGGAGAGAGAGAGAGAGAGAGAGAGAGAGAGAGAGAGAGAGAGTCTGTGTGTGTGACTGTGTGTGTGTGTGTCTTTGTGTGTGTCTGTGGTGTGTGCGTGTGTGTGTGTGTGTGTGTGTGTGTGTGTGTGTGTGTGTGTGTGTGTAGATTGTTTGGAAACAAAACTTGATGATGTGGCCTTGAAATTGGGCTGACACTCGGGGAGAACTTAGACCTTTCTGTTCCTATTTCTAATCATCCACCTTCTCACAGTCCTAACTACCAATTACCAAATTGAAATTTAACTTCTTTCTTTAATTCTTGACAACCTGGATTATATACTGGGGGACTTCTGTATCCGTGCATCCTAATGGAATGCTCAGGGGGGGACAGGTGAACTGAGACACCCTCTGCAACAGTTCCTTATCCTGACTGCAGACTGGCTCCATGCCTCCTGATCTTTCTCAGCTGCCATTGTTTGTTCACTCTTCCATCCCACTCAATTCTCCAATAAAATCAATTGCACCAGTATTTTGAATGTTGGCCTCTGGGCTCAGGCAAAGCAGAGGTACACAACCCTGTGTGTTAGCAAGCATGGTATCACTAGATGATAATGCTACTTCAGGTATTCTGATTCAGAACTAAGGGAGCCATAAATAAAGTGTTACGGCTGTTTCTAGTTAGTAAGTGAAAACAGTTTTAGGGAATTGCTCCTGCAGAAAGAAAAATGAGCCTTTGTATTAGTTTTGCTTGTACAGAACCTGGAGCCATGTAAACATTCAGTATCGTTTTAAACTTTAGAACTTGGTATGGATGTCTTTGCAGCAGACACTGAAACACAAATGGAAAGAGTCCGTGTCTTTGCCCAGTAGAGGGCACTCCTATACCGTAACCAAAGCAAGTATCAATCAACCTAAGGTAAAGACCCATCTCAGAATCGAAGCATCCATCCAGCCTCCCACTCCTCACAGAACTCCTCTAGCCCCCACTCTGTATCAGGCAACTACCTTACCTACATATTTAGGTTTGAAGAGCCCATGAATGTCTTGCTGGCATTGTCTAGATATTCTCTTGAAAATACTTTTTTTGTATTATAAATACACAGGGAGCTGACTACATCGCTCAGTGGGTAGGTGCGTGCTGAACAAACATGGAGTCCTGAGTTTTGATCCCTAGCACCCACATAAAACCTAAACATAATGGTGCACCTCTGTAATCCCAATACTGAGAGGGCAGTAGATATAGTAGCAAGGGTCCCCAGAGTTTTCTGGCCTGCCAATCACTGATTGGTGAGCTCCAGGTTCAGCTAGAGAACCTTTCCCCTCAAATATGGTGAAGAACAATAGAAAAGATACCTAATATCAACCTGGGGCCTCCATATACCCAGGCACACATGTGTACAAGTACTCCCACATTACATCATAAACATGTACACGTACACACACAGGCGCACACACATACACAATGAAAGGAAGGAAGACAAAGAAAGTACAATGTCTCTATGTAATTGAGAATCTTAAAAAAGTAACAAGGCATTTAAACCAACATAGGGCCTTTCTGATGTGAGCCCATGAAGTTAGCCAAATTTAGCAAGATAAGTGATAGCCCCCCTCCCATTTCATGCTCTCTGTCATCCCCGCACTCTCTCCCCCATAGCAAATTCCTAAATGGCTGCTGAAGAAAGAGTTACTGTTATTCAGACACCATATTGCATGTACTATATTGCATAATATAATACATATTATGAAAGGAGCTTAGAAACCCAGCCTAATTACTTCATTTTAAAGATGCCTGAACTACATTCCAAAGAGATGGAGTGAAGTTCACACAAGTTATACTTAAGCCTGGGCCAGACTGAAGAGGTCTCATCTGCCAGGGTGAGACTCACTCACACAGGCCCACGCAGAAAGAGAATTTAAGAGTTTTTCCATCTACTCAGAGGAAAGTTTTCAATCTACATTTTGGTCCATTTTCTCTACAAGAAAAGGACATACTATTCTATAATATACATTGAGGGCTATCTATATACAAGGGACCACTCAAGATGTTTTATGTGGGGTGTATCAATTTAAAAATATTCAGAAAAATCACAACTCAGCAGACGTGTGTACGCACACACAGACACACACACACACACACACACACACACTATTTAAAAAACAGTCATCAATGCATAAGCCACACATCATTTTTTTAAAGAAACACTACATACAAAGCAATGTGAGAAAAGTATTTATTTTCTTTTAAAAATCAAGTAAATGTGTATCTTAAGGGTCATAACACAAATGAAGTCCTAACTAGCTTTTACTTCTTTGGCTTTAACAAGGCTGGAAGCCAGTGCTCATAACGTGATGAGTGGGCTTGGCATTAACATGGCAGAGAAAGACATCTGACATCAGTTTAGCTTTTCAGCGTGGCTCCAGACAAGAAGCTGGCTTACTCCTTCTTAAAGATCCGCTTGGCCTCAACTCCTTCATATGTGTAGGTCTGAAAGATGTTGACAGATATAAAAGGATGTGCCATTAAGATAAAATCTCAAAGTAAGAAAGATAGGAATGTTAGAGTCTGTCTTATCATTTTCTTATACTCAATAGCAGCATTTTATAAAGGTATAGGATAGAACCATTAAATTACATTTGTGGTTGTAGGCATTTATGGTTTTTTTGGGTTAAAATTGGAATATATATAAATTGGAATCAATATATATATATTGATATATATATTGATAATTGATATATATATGTAAGCTCTTTAATAAATAATGCCATATCTTGTAATATATACATTTACATGCATATACACACATATATATGTACATATACACATATACATATATACGCATACATATGAAAAGATCAAAATTCTTACTCATAATCACTTTTGTCTTTGGAATGTACTTACTAATGTTTCTTACAACTTACCTGGATTAGTTCATTACCAGAAACCTCTCGGACAGCAATCAGCTCCTTTCCGTTGTCTACACGTGTGAATTTTCCAATAAGTTTATCTCCCTCAATATTCCAGGTCCCCTGTGTCACAATAATAAAGCAGCATTTATTATCACCTTAGATGTCTCTAGCATGATTTCCAGTTCGACAGACCAACATTCACTCACAGTGACCCTATGGATAGTATGAAGTAATATGTTACCTCCATTTACATCTCTGGAGACTGAAATGACAGAGCAATTCCCCGAAGGTCAGAAAGAGCACTGGACGTGAGTATGGGACTCACGGCTATGTTGGCCACTGTTGAGGATAATTGCTATATGCTGACGAGTAGTGATTATCATTAGTGTTAAAGTACTCAACAGTTACACTGTCGGGCAGGGCAGGGCTGAAGGGATTGCTCAGCTGGTAGGAGAACTTGCTACACAAGCATGAGGGCCTGAACTCAAACCCAGAATTCAACGTAAAAAGGTGCGATCACATATGCCTGACACCAGTGCTGTAGAGGAAAGGGATTTTTGGCAGCCAGCCTACCCCCTTGAGATACCCTGTCTCAAGAGAATAAGATGTGGAGCAGGGCACCTGATGTCCTCCCCTCTGGCTTCTCTCTGTGAACCTAACACACACACACACACACACACACACACACACACACACACACACAGAGAGAGACACACAGATACACACACACACATATACACATACACACACATACACCATTGCAAATATATTTGACTAGAAAAACTCTAAGGCTAAAAAGCATTATGAAAAATTACTTGAAAAACTGATTTCCTAATTTTTTTAAATCTAATCTTATACATTGAAAAGGATATTCTTAATGACCTATGATGCACTAGACTTTAACATTTGGCTTGTTCATTCATTAATTGTTTAATAAATGGTTTTCCAGATGAGATCTCATGTAGTCCAAGCTAGTCTCAAACTTAGGCTGTATCTGAGGATGAGCTTGACTTTATGAACTCCAGTTCCCAAGTCCTGAGATTACAGGCCTTATGACCATGGCCAGTTTTTATATAGTGCTGGAAACTCAACCCAGGGTTTTGTGCTTGCTGCAGTCTCCAGATTCAGCTACATTCCTCACCTTTACTGTTCAAGAACATTTATGAAGCAGTTACTAAGTTTGAATATCATAAACACTAAAAGCTTGTGGTCCACCTGCATGTAGAGTTGAAAATACAGAACTTTACATTTCCTTAAGACTCTCTCTACACTCAGTCAATCTGAGTGGATTAGTCTAAGTCTTATTATTCAATATAGCCTTTCACAGTTGTGTATCATAGCGAAATATTATATTTAAACATTTTGCCAGTGTGCATAATATAAGATATGAACGGACTTCATTGTCCTCTTCAGTAAATGAAGAAGGCTTGCATTAGCTGCACCATTCCATGAGATAAACCACTTTGTATTGCTTAAAAAAAAAAAAAAAAAGAAAATCAAGAATGCATTGCTTATAAAAATGCCTTACAGTGAGTTCTGTTCCATCTGCTAGACTATAGGAAAAGTTGACACCGAGTTCAAACACAACATCAATGGTTCGGAAGTTGCTTGATTCTTTGACTGTGAATTTATTTCCTTCTTGTGTGATTGTCAGTTTCAAATTGTCATGAGCACCAAGCTTCCTCTTCACCATGTTAATGCCTGCAAAGGAGACAGATTGGAGGGGGCATGAAGTCAGAATGTCACCAAAAGGGTTTCTCTTTCCAAGTTCTGTTTTGGTTTGCTCATCTTTATTTTGTAGGTGAGGAAGAAAGAGCAACTAGTGTCGTGAACGCACAGCAACACCGAAATGCTTCTAGAGAAAAACGGGGAAGCTCTGGCGGATCCAGAGGAGGTCCAAGCTGCTTTTCCAAAGTAAGAAAATATAAACGAAGCCACAAACTGTAGCGCCTAAGGCCTGGATAACATTGACAAGATTAACAAATTTTTTTTGCTTCAATGATGAGCCAGATTTCAGCAATGTCAAATGAAGTATTAAAAGCTATAGTCATATATTAAAGAAACACAAGCTCGTGATTGGGTATTAATTTCCAACACTACTTTGCTTTCAAAATTGCATTTACATATTTATTTTGTTGTTGTTGTTGTTGTTTGAAACAGGGTCAAGGTATGTAACCCAGGCAGGCCCCAAACTTGCTGCCTAGCACAGGCTAGCCTATAACTCACAATCCTCTCTTTTCACTCTCAAGACTGTTAAGATCTCTGGCGTACGTCACCATGGTTTGCTCGTCTCATAATTATATTGACTCTTTGTGGCATTCCTCATTGGCCTATGCCAGAAAAATTATTACATTTTATGATTAATTCATTCTAATATGAAATTTTATAAACTTCAATGCAGGATCCCTAAAGTAAAAGTAAAAGAGATTCAGGCTTTATTTTGAGAAATGAAACATATTTTTGCCCAGTTTGTAGTGTAAGCTGCCAGAATATTAGTAGACATTTATAGTATCCTTAAATCACACCTCCATGAAGAATATATAGCTTTTTATGGTTATTCCTAAAGTTAGTAAATCAGAGAAAAGAATTACATAGAATTTGTTCAAGCTGTTTTGTTAAAATTCTTTTCTGACCTTATTAAAAGATCCTTGCTTTTTTTATCCCCTATAATCCAATGTTTTTTTAAGCTCTAGAAATTATAACTCACTATAATATTCTTTTTTAAAGGAACACAAACATGTCAGTTTTCAATTACACATCTGCAAGGGAAGGAATGGGAAGAAACCACAGATGGCTCTTTCTTTGGTGAAAAGAGAGCAGGACTTGCCCTAGGGAGACAAGATGCTTTACCTAAGGCAGGAAGTGCAAATTTGGATTTCCTGGTTTTGAGCAATCACCCCGGGCCTTACAACATCCCAAGTCATTCAGTAACCACACAGGCAGGAGAAAGCACACAGAAAGGAAGCCAGTCCTTACCCATTTTCTCCATGAACTTTTCATAGTTCTCATTTCGGTCCACTTTCCAGGTGCCATCAAATGCCATGATCTCAGCTGTGTGTGTCTATAGGGGAGCAGACGTTCAGTCCTGTGCTCTAGAGAGAATTTATTCTATTTCTTATCTTTGAACCAATTCATACTGTGATGTGGAAGTTCAAAGTTCAAGAGATAACGTAACTGTTTTACATGCCAGGCCCCTTTAGTTTCTCTTCCCATGCCTTCTTTGAATCTACTCTGGAGATTCAACTGAATTAAATTTGATAGTCATACTTACTCTGTCTTCAACTACAGCATGTAGGCATTTTATTTCAAGAATTAGGGTCAGGTGTTATGGCTGACACCTTTAATCCCAGCTCTCTAGAGGCAGAGGTAGGCAGTTCTAGGCTGGTCTAATAGGGAATTCCACTCCAGCCAAAAACCAAACAACAAAAATGAACTAGGCAATAAACCAAACAAACCAAACGAACAACAACAAAATCCTCAAGATAGTTTTCTATTTACAAGTTCAAAGTGGATACTATGTAGCAGCTGATACAATTTGTAACATGCATCAAATTACTGGGACATGAAATTTATACCCCAAGCCTGTCACAAAACTATACACAAATGTAATTTCAAAGTTAACATTTGAGTGATTATTGGAACAAAAAAATGTATTTTTATTTTTATTAGGAACTTTTATTTGGAATAATCTCATTCCTAAGATTATTTTATTGAAAGAAAATTAAACTAAAATTCAGTATATTAACTACTTGCCCAAACATCACCATTATCATATTCTGAAATTGTGTCATTATCCCTAAAAGAAACTGCATACATTTTTAGCAGTGAGTTTTCATTTTCTATTTTTAGACCATTAGGTTCTCATCTACTTTCTACCTCTATGGACATTTCATACAAATATAATTGTATAATAGGGAGTATTTTTATGTTTGATTCTTTTCACTGAATATGTTTTCAATGTTTACATATCAGCTAGCTCTTTATTTTTTTTTGAACATTTTATTCTTGATTAATGTGAGTAAATTCTGCAAATTAAGGAATTCAGCATGACATTTCAATTCAGGTGTAATTAAATCCAGTTTCCCTCTTTCCTCCCATGCCAGCCTCGGGCAGCACACTCCCATCCATGTTGGTTAGTTGAAGTTATGGTTTCTACTATGCTCTTTTGCATTGTATTTAGGGTTATCAGAGATTTGTAGAAATATTCCTGGTTCCTGGCATACTTGTCTGATGCCCTGGGAATCATGAGACTTTTTTTTTTTTTTTTTTAAATCTTGAAGGATGATAGATCGCTAAACAGAATCTTAAGAGGTAGAAATGTGGCTGTGTATGAGAATTCCGGAATTTTTTTTTTCTTCAGAAAACACAGAAGTGCTATGGAGATGTGTTTTTAGTCCCCTGGTGTGGTATGTAGGCTGCTTCAGACTGACAGAGTCCGATGTTCATGATTTGCTTCGTGCTCTAGCAGGAGTGTGATTTTACCAGCTGCAGATGGTCGGTTGTTATTGTTTGGGTTTGTTAAGGAGTCATGTGAAAGAAGATATAAGAGAGGGAGGAGGAAGTAGAGGAGAAGGAGGAAAAGGGGGAAGAGGAGAAGGAAGAAGAGAAAAAAGAGAAGAAATTAGATATCCTGACTGCGAAGATCAAACTTGTCCCAAGAAATGTGATGAGCACATTAAATAGAAAACTATCTTCTACTAGCTCCATAAGCAGAAGATGTCAGAACACAAGCAGGGGTAAGGGAGGATTCTAGTAATGGAGAGCTCTCCTCATTCATAGGCTTGGATTTAATAAACCCAGCTGTGCTGTCTCTGTTTTCCAAGACAACAAAGCCTTATTTCTGAAGCATCAAAAACTTAGCACGCTTTTAATATGGAAGGAAATTGGAAAGTTCATGAGTTCTGTAGAAAGTGTGTCTAACCTGAGGCCCATGTACTCCACAATAGTTATGAATGCCTCACACTTTAAAATTGTAAATTAGACTTAAAACATTATGGAATTGTTTTTTGGAGTGTTTTTGATACATTGATTGCTCAGCTCTCTTATTGTGAACTTCATGATTGATATTCTGCGGTCATGTTGCAATGTCACATTATTGGATGAGCTTTTGTACTAAAGACTATGAAAAGGCTTCTCAGACAATCTACTACTTACAGAGATTCATGGATTTAGAAGCCAATGGATGATGGTGGCTGCTGAAGGAGGGAGAGTCACTGTCCTCTGGGGACTTGGCTAGTAGATTACCCGTGCTCCAATAGGTAGACCTGTATCCATGGGTATATGGGCAGCAGGCATTATAATAACAACAGTGGATGACATGAAGTTGGGAGGGTGACGGAAGAGGGACCGTTGAGGGGTTGGAGGGAGATGATGGTGAAGTGTTAGGATCAAATTGTATAAAAGTTTACAATTTTCAAAAAATAAGTCAATTGTTTTTAAAGAAGCCACAGGACAGAGAGATTGTTCAGTGGTTAGTAACACATGCTGAAGCTCATGTGGTGCCACGTGCCTTTAATCTCAGTACTCAGGAGGTGAAGACAGATGGATCTCTGTGAGTTTGAGGCCAACCTGGTCTATAGCAAGTTCCAGTCTGCCCACGGCTTTGTAGTGAGATTGTGTCTCAAACAGATAAATAAATATATATACAACAGCAAAAAGAGCACACACTGCTTTTACAGAGGACTCAAGCTTGGTTCCTAGCACCCAGGTAGGTTATAATGCCAGTTCTGGGGCATCTGATGCTGTCTTCTGGATTCTGTGAGCACCTATGCTCTCACACACACAAATCTTCAGACATATATATGTACATAATTTAAAAAATAGAATAATATATATTTTTAAAAGCTTGTAGTTAATAGAACCAATCTTTATTATAGATATAATATGAAAATCTCTGGCCAATAAAATAAAAATATGATATAATTTAAAGAAAAAAGTATGTATTTTAGAAACAAACCAGCAAATTTTACAAATTTTACTATGGCACTCCTAACACCCATTACCATTCATGACCTCAGATTTTCACCTCTAGTTTTCCTTCCATACAATCTTGCTGCTCACTAGATTCTACTTAAGAAAAAAAGATATGTAAGACCTGTGAGCAGCAACTTTTCCTTATAGACTTTCCCTGGCATAATGAACCAGCTTCCCTTTCTTATAGAACTATAAAACTTTGCATCTTAAGATTTGGGGAAGCATGGGATGTGGCTGCAGATATGATGGAGTCTGTGGGGTTCAGTTGCCCTGTCTCTGGGTTCTGTAGTCCTCACCTTCCTGAGCGGAAGAAGTGGAAATTAGCAGAAGTCTGCTGATTCATACCCATGTCTCCAAAGGAGGGTAGAAAACACATTGCTTAACAGGATCAACTGCACATATAGCACGTCTCCAATCTTCACTGTGTACCTACCCCAAGGTGTTCCAGCATGTCCTCTTATTGCTCTACTGTGTCTGCTCTGAACTGCCAAGTGTGAATCAGATAACTCTCCCTAGACTGGGTATAAAGGTCTCACCATAGCCCAAAAGACAAATGGTAGATTCATGATAACAATCAAATATCATTATCATGATAGCCAGAGACGTCATCAGCAAGGGAAAAGGATGTCCCAAGCTTATCTCATGACTGACCTTTAGAATCTCACAGAAATCCCTTTGCCTCACTGAATAATGAGAGAAAAAAAACATTGCTACGTTAATTTATATCTATTGACATTTTTTGAATAACAAGTATGATGAATCCTCCAAGATTTCGTTAAGAATCAGGGAAGCATCCTTTCCATTATACTTTGGACATCTCTGCACACTGCCAAGCCCATATCTTTGAAAGGAATCCAGACGATCATTTCAAACTCTGAAACATAAGTGAAACAAATTTTAAGGGTCTGTTAACACAGAATGTGCTAATGTTTGTTGGCAAACTGTAGAATGCTCCTGTTTCCTATTCTTTGCTAGGGATGCGCAGTAATCTTAACATTTCTCTGTCAATCCAATCCTTTCTGTGTCTCTGATAGTCTTTGATATGTAAAAGCTGAACAACATGGGATAAGAAACAGAATCCATAAATTTTGAAGTAATTATACCATGCCTTATAATGCTTTTTTTCCATACACACACGCACACACACACACACACACACACACACACACACACACACATATACTATGGGCTTGGCAGTGTGCATGGATGTCTAAAATATAATGGAAAGGATGCTTCCCTGATTCTTAACAAAATCGTGATTTTGGAGGATTCATCATACTTGTTATTCAAAAAATGTCAGTCTTTTCTTTTTTCTTTTTTCCTCTTTTCCTCTTCTGTTTTTCTGAAACAGGGTTTTGCTGTGTAGCTCAATTGGGTCTTGGACTTGAGATCTTCTTGCCTCCTTTCCCAAGGCATAGAATTCCAGGCACGTCCACCAAGGTGAACGATCATGCCTGCGGAAGTGTGGCTCCTCCTTGGTGTGAGTCTGTTCTGAGGATGGGCTCTCTTTAAACAATGTAGATAGCAGGTGTCCTCTAAGTGCTTTACATCACAGATGGCAAAGATGGGTTTGCAATATCACAGCTTCTCACTACCCTAACTAACTGATTCTTCACAAATACATGCACCACACATACATTGCATACATACACACATTTCATATTTCACATTTCATATATATATATGAATATGAAGACCTTTTCTTTTACATCCACTTTCATTTTGCTCTATATCTTCCATCTTGTTTCAGCATTTCTAGCTATCTTATCTCATCTGTCTTGGCTACAAATTGCACTACCTGAAGTTATCAGCTGTCTGTGCCTATCTAATTTTATCTGTCTCCTATTACTGAAAACCCCAGTGTGCCATCATCTTGACCGACCCCAGATAAGCCACATCATTTCCCTAATTCCACACTCTGCATTGCTACCTCAGTGCTTTACCTCCTTAAACCCAGCACTGTGCCCTGTGAGGAGTCACTGTTCTCACACACCAGCTACTGCAGGTAGCTACGCCTACCGCTTGGTCTTCTCAGTTCCTTTGTTTTCCCCACAATATCAGCTCTTGGTTCTGTAAGAAAAATTTTGTTATATTTACAAATTAATTACAAAAGGTAATTAGTTCCAGCAGGAACTCATAGTTTCTGAGCTCCCCTCTTTCCCTGTGTAGTCAATTGAGGCACATAGTGAAGTCAAGCTCTTGCCAAGGGCATGACATTGAGTCACCACCTAGGGCAGGGATAAAAAGATGGCAGCCATCATGGTCCCGTGTGCTTGCTGGCCAGGCTTGGGCCCTGGCACACCCATTTTACAAACAGAATTGCCTTGGCAAGCCACTTTTGCTTTGTTTGATTTGTTCATGGGTTTTTCCCTGTGACTCAAGATTAATTAGTCTTTGCTTTTAACAGTCTGAAGAAAATGTCAGTCAGCTGTTCTCCCTCAAGCTAGAGCCCCTTCTGGATTTGTGTACATTCTCTACCCTAATCAGAGTCCAGTTGCCAATAAAAATCAAACAAAACAACTTCTTTGTGCTTTTTCCTGATGATGGTGTTACTATGACACATTCATAGTTTCTAGTCCCACCCCAGTCATCTGCCTTGCCTGGCAAGACTTCTGTGTATTTTTCTGCGTTACGACAAGGTGTGCACCTTTAGTCATTTTGTAGCCTTTTACCCTTTCCTCAGAGATGTCCACAGGGAGGAAAGGAGGAGGAATCAACCATCTCGCTACTCTCTTCTAACTTTATACCTTCTCAGTTTTAAAGCTATTTGTTCCTTCTGTCTTAATTCTTTCACCCATTTCTGTGTTAAAAAAAAAATCTATCCATTTCCATTCACGGGCCACTGTCAGTGTTTGATCATCTAATGTGTTAAGACATCACGAACTGTATACTACAGTCTTCTATGGTACAAGGTCCTATTTTCCCAGCATAGTATTTTGACTCCTCACCTACTTTGCAGCTTAACTGATGAGTTCCTATCTGCAGGCTCACCCAAGGAAACGTATTTGAAGATAGATGGCTCAGAAACTATCTAAATGACAGGACAATACACGGGACTCTGACTCCTTATGAAGTGAGTCAGGGAGCCATACTGAGTTCCAGGCCACCAAGGGCATAGTTGAAACCTTATCTCAAAACAAAAAATAAATAAATAAAGCAAGCAAAAATCAATACATCAACATTTTCTTATCTTTAGAAGTTCCTCTGTGTGTGTGTGTGTGTGTGTGTGTGTGTGTGTTGTTATACATATGTGATATATGTACTTGTTAGTGCCTATGTGCTTGCAGAGCTGGGTGATGAATGACTTTGGTCAACGTTTTTTACTCTTTATTTTTTTCATACAGAGATACTCATTGAACTTGAAAGCTCACTGATTTGGCTGGGCTGGCTGCCCAATGGTCTTCAGGGCTTATAGGCATGCACTGTCATGTTTGACTTTTTATATAGGTCTTATACATCTGAACTCAGATTCTATGCTTGCATGCCTAACAGTTTGCAGACTGAGCAACTTCTGAGCCCCTACTTTCTCTCTCTCTATATATATATAATATATATATATTAAAAATACAGGCTAATGAGTATGAGTAATTTAGAAAATATAAAACTATTTGAGAAGCTCATTGGGTGGAGCTAGTCAGACATGATTATAACCTTACTAGGAAATAAAGACTAAATTCAGATGGTGGAAATAAAACTGAATAAGGAAAGCCACTTTGGGGAGTGCCCTAGGTTGCTGTCCTGGGTGACAGTGGGTACTGCTTATGCCTGGACACTATGGATCTGCTATAACATCTGAGCACAGTATTCCATTTGACTTAGCTCATCTACATGGGAGGTCAATGTCTTAAACATGTGGTCAATCAGACACTGAAATTTGCTCCCAGGATCTCTACCCTTTTAGTCAAAACTTGCCTCTTCAGTCCTTCCTTTTTCTGCTAGGGGAACAGACTAATTTAAATGGATACACTTTCCTTAATGACTTCAACCCAATCACTCCCTGATTATAAGTCAAAAATAACACAATCTATGGGGCTTAATTGAAATGTAAATTAATGTTTTCTTTACCCTTTTTTGTATTGTGCATGTACCTGTGTGCATTTTGTGTGTACATGGGTTTGTGCATAATTGTGTGTGTGAATGTAATTGTGCCGCTACACCTGTTTTGGCCCTGAGTGTTGTCCCCCACCTTCCATCTCGTTTAAGAGCATCTTGTTCTGCCACTATGTAAATCAGGCGAGGCTCACATGAGTTTCCTCATAACCTCCTGAAACCATCTTCCATTTTACCGTAGGAATGATGGGATTACAGATGTATGCTGCTGTGTTTGACATTGTGTGAGTTGTGGGGATTTGAACTTAGTTCTTTGCATTTGCAAGGCAGATGCTTTACATGGCTGAGCTATCTCTCCAGTCTCTAATTTTCTTCTTTGTCTTTCACTAAGAGATTTTTGTTTTCAGGCTAGGCTGGGGTGACACACTTTTAATTCCAGTACTTGTGTGGGAGAGGCAGGTATATCTGAGTTTGAGACCAGTCTGGTCTGCAGAGCAAGTTCCAGAGCTGCATAGACAAACCCTATCTTGAAAAAAAATCACAAAAAAAACAAACAAAATAGCCCAACCCACCCAAAACAACAACAACAACAGAAAAGAAAAAGTTCAATTTAAATTAAACATGTTCATCCATCTATCCTGTGTTGAAGGAGACTAAACACAAACAATCTTTAAATACTAATGGTTGATCTATGTTAATAGCTAAACTAAGGACTGTGAGCTAGAACTGTTTACACTTAAAAAGGCAACACTTATGTAGTAAGCCCTGAACACACACTATGTATGGAAAACTAAAGAAAGTGATGGGTTGTGTTAATCCCTCTGGTTGAGAATAAGATTACTACTACTACAATTTTGAGGCAAATTTGAAGGAAGCTTTAATTAAGTACTGTTCAAGATGATGGACTCTGGCCAGGTTTATTCCTAGGTTCCCAGAAAATGGCTTCCAGTCACATTTTGCGTATGAAAGCAAACCCATAGGTCACCATATTTCCCATCAGGTCCAGTGGTGTGTTCTGAGGCAGACGTATATCCTGACGTACTTCCTGTCCATGTACTTTCTTACTACATGTGACCAAGCACATCTGGTGTAGCTGGGTCAAACAAACTTGGATAGGGGAACAGAAACATGTGGCTTGTTACCCATAAACAATAGCCTACAGCATTTCAGAAAGTATCTGTCTTTGGGCAAGGGGTTAACAGGTTAGAGGCAGTTTTGTTTCATGGATCTCTTAGGCACAGTAATTAAGACTTAAAACATAACTTTGGCTCTCACAGTCCATGAATGGAGTATGTGAGGAGAATTCTGAGAGCTTGTGAGAAAACTCCAAGAAAACAACAGTCTTGTGACCTCTGTTCTTTCTAAACATGGGTTGTTCTTGGAATGTGCGTTCGTGCCCCTCCCAGGTGTAGTAAATAGGAGTGGGTTTACTTCAGATCATTTACTATTACTGTTCAGATGTTGTTGTCAAATGGATTGTCTTCACGAGTGTATACAGCCTAAACTCATGTGACCTTTGCTCGTCTGAGCTTGCTTCATCCTCAGAACACTCTCAGAATATAGATTGTCTGATGCTCTGAATAAAGCTGGCCATTGCGTGTTGGCTTCATTTTTAGGCCCTACACTCCCAGATTCATGTCACCAACTGGAGCAGTAACAATGGGTTACTTTGTCCTTTTGATCAGTGTCACCAACTGCTCTGCTCTAATGTCCCTAACTCATAGGGCAACCTTTGAGAGTCGTTCTGTGTCCGTTTGTCCTATAAGTTCCAGTGAATTGGTTGTCAGTGTAAATAAATATCCACCTTTGAATGCAGACTGATGGCCCTAGCTTGTTTAGAAAAAATTAAGGACCTCAGACCAATGAATTCGCTGTTTTCTTTGTTAATGATGGTCTTATTACCCTCAACTACTAGGAGATAAAGAGGACTAAGTTAAATTATATATCCAATTGTGTGTCTGTCTGTCTGTCTGTCTCTCTGTCTCTCTGTCTGACTGACTGTCTGTGGCTTGATGGTCTTTGAGTTGTTTTTTTTTTTTTCAATTTGGAAAAAGTTTGGAAGAAATGTTTTTTTAGTGCTAAGGATTAAACTTGCCTTGCTATTGAAGTAGTCTTGAAAAGTGTTATAAAAACATTTTAAAGTCTGAAAAACTTAAGATATAGGTTCCAGTGATTTTGAGTGGTCAAAATCTGTAACATATACTTAAGGCCCTTCTGTCCACCTCTTTCTGTATGTATGGTCTACAATTGATCAGTTGGACAACCCTGCCCTGTCAATGCTATCTGGAAAGCTTAGTTTGGATTATAGAAATTATAATGTAGCATGTGTTAACTCTCAAACCTGGCACAAATGGCTGAGGTGCCTACTAACCAAACAAAACAGACTCTGGCCAGCTCTCTCAACATCACTCAGTACCTGTAGCTTCCCTCAACACATCCCATCTGCCCCCAACCTGAAACCTTCCCTTTCTGGGGCCTGGGCTTCTGCTTTCCTCCAACCAGCTTCTCTCATCTATATAATGTTTAGCTACAGTATATCAGACCCCATGTGCTCTCTTGGTCCTCTGGGCCTCTTGGCTTGCTCTTGGCCTCTTGGTCTATGGCTTCTCTCTTGATCCTATGTGTGCTCTTGGTCCAGGAGCTCTCTTGGCCTTTAGTCCTTGCCTCCCCAATATTCCTTTTCCTCCTCCTCCTCCTCCTCTTCCTCCTCCTCCTCCTCTTCTGCCTTCTCTCTCTTCTCTCTCTCTCTCTCTCTCTCTCTCTCTCTCTCTCTCTCTCTCTCTCTCTCTCTCTCTGTGTGTGTGTCTCTCTGTCTTCTCTTATGACCTAGTCAGTCAGTCTATTGGCTTGGTTCAGTCTGTATCCTTCCAGATGCCTCTAGCTATTCTCTCCCACATATCTACAGTAGATTCCTCCTCCTCCTCCTCAACCATATCTTGGAGCAGTCATGTCCTTATTTTTTATTCAGCATCTACACAAAGGAAAATGTTTTTTAAATAAATACTTTTATCCTTTTACATGTTTCTTATTCAATATTTTTTATTTACATTTCAGATGCCATCCCCTTCCACATTTCCCCCACCCATTAATCTCCTATCCCATCCCTCCTCCTCCTTTTTTGCCTTTACACTGTTTATCTTACATGCAAGTATTAAGGTCAGTTCTAGGAACTAGCAATACAATAGAATAGATGCAAATGTCCAGGAACAAGGAAGACAATAAACCCAGATAATCAAAGAACATTCACAACAATAAACAGAGTCCCGTGATCACTCCTGTGATCACTATTTTTTTTCTTTTCTTTTCTTTTCTTTTTTTTTTTTTTTTTTTTTTTTTTTTTTTTTTTTTTTTTTTTTTTTGGTTTTTCGAGACAGGGTTTCTCTGTGTAGTCCTGGCTGTCCTGGAACTCACTCTGTAGACCAGGCTGGCCTCGAACTCAGAAATCCACCTGCCTCTGCCTCCCAAGTGCTGGGATTAAAGGCGTGCGCCACCACCGCCCGGCTGTGATGTGATCACTATTTCTAAGGACTTATCAGGATGATCAAAATATCTGAGCATACTTCCCTGTCCTAGTTCAAAGTCATTTTCATGCCTGAAGCCTACTTCTTTGTTCTAGCTTAAGATTTAGATTTCTGCCTATAATTACTTCTTTGTTTTAGCCTAAGATTTAGATTCCTGCCTAAAATTTCTTTGTTCTAACCTAGGATTTAGATTTCTGCCTGTAATTACTTCTTTGTTCCAGCCCAATGTCAGCTTCCTGCTTGCAGTTCATTTCCTTGTCCTTGGCCTCTGTCAGATTCCTTCCAAGCAGCCCATTTCCTTGGCAGCCCCAAAAGCTCTTCACATCTCTGGCTTTTTATTGCATAAACCAGACTGAGCCTGTTTTAGGTCGTTCTGACAAGAAAGCCTTCCTTACCCATCATGGAGTGGAATATGCATTATCATAAGCAATGCACTTCTGTCTTAGGTTGGTAAGACTCTGTGCAGAATGTTACTTGTACTTGGCTTGCCAGCCTGTTAAATTAATAACTCTGCCTGGGGATCCATTTTCAGTTTTAAGTCATGTACTTTGACTGCAAGCCTGTTGATGTAGTTAGAGACAAGCTTTAACACAATGGGCAGCAATAAAAGTATTCCCAAGAAGGGCTAGCCTGATCAAGCTATATATGCCATTCCTGAGGTTTGACTAAAATGGAAATATTGACCTCAGGCCATGGATACTTTTATTGGCATTGTCTGTAGCATCAAAGCTCAACAGAGCAGCATTTTTTAAATTCATAATCTCACTATGCAAAGTTAACACACCCAGAGAGGTGTTAGGATTACGCCAAATACCCTACAGGTGTCTTTAACCTTTTTTTTCTCATTATAATGACAATCATTGTAAATTTTAGAAGTAATACTACTCCAGTGATATTTGTCATGACACTTGGAATGGCTCCTAACTCTTGAACCCCGAACCTCCTTCAGATAATTTGAATAGGTTATAGAGCATCATCCGTTGTTCCAGATACCTATATAAATTCTTTTGTATATTCAATGCATTAGTAACATTTTTTTCTAGATGGTTAACAAAAATAGTTGCCTTAACTCCTTGTGTCAATGCTATTGCAGAAGCAGTGGTGCTAGCAATTAATGAAATGAAAGCTGTTATACCAGCAATAATCAAACCCACTACTCTCTTGCTTCTGCTTAAAGCCTAACTCACTTCTTCCAGCACTTTCAAGCTTTTTTCAGAGAATCAAGGTTTTCTAATACTCAGGGCAGTAAGACAAAAGCTGGTTGATAGACCTCCATAACAGACATGCCAGGTTTCAACACACTAACACAATTGGAAATTATACAGTCAATGCAACTTACAATAAATACTGTAGAAGAGACAAAACCAATTTTAGTTCGACAATTAAAAGAGCCTTAAAACATGCACTAACCCTTGTTTGAAATCCAGATCCAGTCCCAACTTTATCTCTTGTTATCATAACATTGTAGTAAACTACAGCTAACTTCCAAATATGTCTCTGAAAATATCCAGATCCAGCCTTCCAAGTGTAGACTGTTATTTCCAATATTGGATTGATTTCTAGACCAGTACATGATTGAGTTCTAATAGCTGGTCACCTTTAAGAAATTATAAGTATAAGAGACATTATAATTTTTCTTTTTGATTTTCTGTTCCACAAGGTCTAAGAACTTGAGGCAAGGCAGCTTGTCCCATCAGGGATATAGGCAAGCAAAGGTGGGTCAGGAACATATGTCCAGTACAGCTCTCCAGTCACCCTGATCAGGGCACTCAGAAAGCTCAAAGGGTGGCATCATTCTTTGTCTCAGCAACAGAGTGTCTCAATCAATCTTTTTAAAGTTCTATGGGCCTCTTCTATAATACCTTGTCCTTGAGGATTATATGGAATCCTCGTAATAAATTGTTGACAAAAAGTCTCAACTGCTCAACTACAATTGCTAGCTCCATTATGTTTTTTTTTATTGGATATTTTATTTATTTACCTTTCAATGTTATCTCCTCTCCTATTCTCACCCCCAAAACCCCTTATTCCATTCCCCTCCTCCTACTTCTATGAGGGTATTCCCCCTCCCATCCACCCATTCCCCCCCTCCCTGCTCTCCAGTTCCCTAACACTAGGGCATCCAAACTTTCAGGGACAAAGGCCCTCCTCTTTCACTGATACCTGACAAGGCCATCCTCAACTACCTATACTCTTTCTCAGCACCTCATGGAACCTTCTCCAAAATAGACCATATAATTGGTCACAAAACAGGCCTCAACAGATACAAGAAAATTGAAATAATCCCTTGTACCCTATCAGATCACCATGGACTAAGACTCGTCTTTGATATGGACAAAAACAATGGAAAGCCCACATTCACGTGGAAACTGAACAACACTTTACTCAATGATAATGTAGTCAGGGAAGAAATAAAGAAAGAAATTAAAGACTTTTTAGAATTTAGTGAAATTGAACACACATAATACCAAAACTTATGGGACACGATGAAAACAGTACTAAGAGGAAAACTCATAGCTCTACTTGCTTACAAAAAGAAACTGGAGAGAGCATACACTAGCAGCTTGACAACACACCTGAAAGCTCTAGAACAAAAAGAAGCAAACACACCAAAGAGGAGTAGATGGCAGGAAATAATCAAACTCAAGGCTGAAATCAACCAAGTAGAAACAAAAAGAACTATACAAAGAATCAATAAAACCAGGAGCTGATTCTTTGAGAAAATCAACAAGATAGATAAACCCTTAGCCAGACTAACCAGAGAGCACAGAGACAGTATCCAAATTAATAATATCAGAACTGAAAAGGGTAACATAACAGAAACCAAGGAAATTAAAAAAAAAATCATCAGATCCTACTACAAAAGCCTATACTCAACAAAATTGGAAAATCTGAATGAAATGGACAATTTTCTAGACAAATACCAGGTACCAATCAGTCTGGCAGTTCCTCAGAAAATTGAACATAGTATTACCTGAGGATCCAGCTATACCACTCCTGGGTATATAACCAGAAGATGCTCCAACATATAACAAGGACATATGCTCCACTATGTTCATAGCAGCCCTTATTTATAATAGCCAGAAGCTGGAAAGAGCCAAGATATCCCTCAACAGAGGAATGGATACAAAAAATGTAGTACATTTATACAATGGAGTATTACTCAGCTATTAAAAATAATAAATTTGAGAATTTTTTAGGTAAATGGATGGAACTAGAAATATCATCCTAAGTGAGGTAACCCAATCACAAAAGAACACACATGGTATTTACTCACTGTTAAGCGGATGTTAGCCCAAAAGCTTGGAATAGAGGAGACTCAACTCACAGACCACATGAAGCTCATGAAGAAGGAAGACCAAGTGGGGATGCCTCAGTTCTACTTAGAACGAGTAACAAAAATACTCAAAGGAGCAAATATGGAAACAAAACATGGGACAGAAACTGAAGGAGGGGCCATCTGGAGACCATTCCACCTGGGTATCCATCCCATGTACAGTCACATCACTGATGTGGATGGCTGGAAGTGCATGCTGTCAAGAACATGATATAGCTGTCTCCTTAGAGGTCTGCCAGACACTGACACATTCAGAGGACGATGCTCACAGCTAACCACCAATCTGATCAAGGGTTTCCCAATGGAGAAGTTAGAGAAAAGACTGAAGGAGCAGAAAGGATTTGTGACCCCATGAGGAAAGCCACAATACCAACCAACCAGAGCTCCCCAGGGTCTAAACCAGAAGCCTGGGAGCACATAGGGAGGGACCCATGACTCCAGCTGTATATGTAGGGGAGGATAGCCTTGTCGGGCATAGGTGGGAGAGGAGATTCTTGGTCCCATGAAAAAACGAACAGGGGTGGGGGATATGAGGGTGGGAGGGGGTAGTGGGGATGGGGGGTAGGTGAGGGCACAGCCTCATAGAAGCATGAGGAGGGGGAATGGGATAGGAGGTTTCTGGGTAGGAAGTGGGGTAAGGGGATAAAATCTGAAATGTAAATATAATACCCAATAAAAAAAATTAAAAAAAAAACGAATGGCTAGTCCAGCTTGTTTCTTAGGACCATTTACTTGAAAAATTGTTTTCCAGCCTTTTACTCTAAGGTAATGACTGTCTTTGTCACTGAGGTGGGTTTCCTGTATACAGCAAAATGCTGGGTCCTGTTTGTGTATCCAATCCATTAGTCTATGTCTTTTTATTGGGGAATTGAGTCCATTGATGTTAAGAGATATTAAGGAAAGGAGATTGTTGCTTCCTGTTGTTTTTGTTATTAGCGATGGCATTGTTTGTGTGGCTATCTTCTTTTAGATTTGTTGGAAGAGGATTACTTTCTTGCTCTTTCTAGGGTATAATTTCCCTCCTTGTATTGGAGTTTTCCCTCTATTATCCTTTGTAATAAGGGGTTTGTGGAAAGATATTGTGTAAATTTGGTTTTGTCATGGAACATTTTGGTTTCTCCATCTATGTTAATTGAGAGTTTTGCTACGTATAGTAGCCTGGGCTGGCATTTGTGTTCTCTTAGGGTCTGTATGACATCTGTCCAGGATCTTCTGGCTTTTATAGTATCTGGTGAGAAGTCTGGTGTAATTCTGATAGGTCTGCCTTTATATATTACTTGGCCTTTTCCCCTTACTGCATTTAATATTCTTTGTTTTGTGCATTTGGTGTTTCGATTATTATGTGAAGGGAGGTATTTCTTTTCTGGTCTAGCCTATTTGGCATTCTGTAGGCTTCTTGTATGTTTATGGACATCTCGTTCTTTAGGTTAGGGAAGTTTTCTTCTATAATTTTGTTGAAGATATTTATTGGCCCTTTAAGTTGGGAATCTTCACTCTCATCTATACCTATTGTCCTTAGGTTTGGTCTTCTCATTGTGTCCTGGATTTCCTGGATGTTTTGGGTTAGGAGCTTTTTGCATTTTACATTTTCTTTGACAGTTGTGTCAATATTTTCTATAATATCTTCTGCACCTGAGATTCTCTCTTCTATCTCTTGTATTCTGTTGGTGATACTTGTGTCTACGACTCCTGATTTCTTTCCTAGGTTTTCTATCTCCAGGGTAGTCTCCCTTTGTGATTTCTTTATTGTTTCTACTTCCATTTTTATGTCCTGGATGGTTTTGTTCAATTCCTTCACCTGTTTGGTTGTGTTCTCTTGTAATTCTTTAAGGGATTTTTGTGTTTACTCTTTAGGGGCTGCTACCTGTTTACCTGTGTTCTCTTCAATTTCTTTGAGAGTGTTATTTATGTCCTTCTTAAAGTCCTCTATCATCATCATTATAAGTGATTTTAAATCTGAATGTTGCTTTCCTGGTGAGATGGGGAATTCAGGAATTTCTTGTGTGGGAGAACTAGGTTCTGATGATGTCAAGTACTCTGGGTTGCTGATGCTTATGTTCTTGCATTTGCCTTTCACCATCCGGAACTCCTTAGTGCTACCTGCCCTGTCTCTGACTGGAGCCTGTCTTTCTTAGCAATGGTTGTGTCAGAACTGTTTGGGGTGGATGTTGCTGCTGGGGTTAAAGCTGGAGTCAAGATCTGCTCAGTGCTTGGGCACAGACCTGAAGGAGCTAGTGCCATGGCCAGGAGTGAATTCCTGGGTCCCAGAGGGTCCCAGTTACTCCCTGTTTGGGGTGGGTGTTGCTGTCCCACAAAGGATAATTTTATAGAACTGCTACTACCTAGGATTTCATGGTACATTTATACAATGGAGTATTACTCAATTATTAAGATGAAATAAAAAATTTGCAGGTAAATGGGCAGAGTTGGAGATAATCTTTTTGAGTGATGTAACACAGACCCCAAAAGACAAGTATTGCATGTTTTCTCTTATATGTTGATGTTACTCATTAAGCTTTAGATATGTGTGTTTTAATCTGAATGACTGCAGAGGTTAGGAAGCTAGTAAAGGATCAAGGGCTGGGGCAGGGATGTGACATTTTCTAGGGAAGGGGAAATAGAGTATAGTGTTGTGAAGAGACAGAGCTAACAGGAATAGGAAGAGGAAATGGGGAAGAGGGAGGGGTGGCAGGGTAAAGTAGGGAATACAGGGAAGGAAAATGCTCAAGACCTTGTGAAAAGCCATATCAAAACCCACTACTATAAATGCATATATATATATCCAAAAATATGTGGAATCACCATATAATGTAAAAGACAATGCCCAGCTAGATGTCTTATACCACCAAGTAAAATCTCCATTGCCAGGAGTAAGTTAAATCTATTGAGTCATTAGCCAAAGAAGTCCCACAGCTGTTCCCCTAAAAACATCACAGACCATTGCAGAGCTAGTGATTACTCCATATAACCTTATGGTAAGTTTAATAATAGTTCAAGAGGTTGTCTTAGTCCCTGGCATATAAACTCTGGAGCCACAATTACCAAAAACTTACTATGTAAACATGGCTCATACACTATAAAAATAGATACACACACTGAATAGAATTAGGTTTCATATCATGCTGTCTTCTTAATTATCTGTTTGAAGAGTGTTGGTTTTTTTTTTTTCAGATGAGTCCCCACTGCTTTTTAAAGACCACATTTGTTCAGAAGACCAACCTGTTCAAAGAACAGCACTGATCTCAGAAACCTCCTGCTGCTAACAAGTGGAACAGTGAGATTAAGCTCCTTCTAGGGGTCAATGTCTAACAAACACACTGTAAAGAAGGAAACTGGCAATTAAAAAACCAATCATCTATTTACTGAATACATTTTAACACTACATAAAAATACCTGTATTTAGTATTAAGAATAATACAATAAGCAATACACACACACATACACATATATGTGTATGTATGTATGTATGTATGTATGTATGTATGTATTTTTTGTATATGTGTGTATATGCTTTGAAACAGGGTCTCTCTATGTAACCATGGCCTTCCTGGAACTAACTATATAGACCAGACTGACCTCAAACTCACAGAAATTCATCTGATTCTGCCTCCCAAGTCTGAAATTAAAGGTGTGTGTCATGATGGCTGGCTAAACACTGTACAATTCTTAACCACCCTTGATTTAGAAAGACTAGTACACATAGCCCCTCCCCTTGTCTCTGTGTTCAAAAAGGTCTAATGGAAGTCTTTTCTCTGAACCAGCACTGCTTGGCTTGAGAGCACTGCTTTGGCCTGAGAAGCTTCTTCAGCTCCTTTGGACAGGGCGTGTTGGAAATCCCAGGGAATCAGGCCACCAGCGGGCCCTCAATTAGTAATTAGCATGAGTTGATCTGTGTATATCCAATCTTCTCTGCCTTTGGGTAGGATGACTTTGAGGTATGTTTTATGTAATCTTCAAGAGATCCACAGTAAATTCTAGCCCAGTAGTAACCTGAATATTAACTCAACCTGTATAGACTTGTTTCCTTACCTTCTGAGTTCCCTCCCCCTCCTCCTTTTCCTCCTCCTCTTCAAATGATCACCATTGTCATGATAGGAAGAAGCAGAGCTTTGAGGAGGTGATTAAATTATGTGGGTTGCCCCTGCTCACAGAATATGATTGGCATCTATTGTCCCTATCCACCACAAGAGTTTTGCCATTGCTATTCTCTCTAATAAAGTGGTTTTCATTGCCTTCTGACTGGCTGGCATTACAGATCCCCAAGTCCACTTCAGAGTCTGTGTTCTTAGACCACTTCAAAAATTATTTGCAACTGGACCCTCTGTGACTCAGAACTGTGCTGATGCAGAACTGTATGACACTGTTTACTGGGGTTACTGTGGCTTGAATATGTTTCTTCTTCCAAATTTCTGTTGAACTCTTAATTGCCAGTGTAGTGGTATCAGAGGATGTGTGTGGCCTTGAAGAAGCCTTTAGGTCATGTGCTGAGCTAGTTTTTGTCAACTTGACACAAACTAATTATCTGGGAAGGTGGAACAACAACTGGCAAATTGCTTCCATCAGACTAGCTTGTCTACATGTCTCCAGGGCACTGGTTCTTAACCTGTGGGTCACGGCCTGCACATATCAGATAATCCATGTATCAGATATTTATGTTATGATTCATAACAGAAGTAGCATTAAGGCAGTTGAGAAGCACCTGCTCTAGGGCATTTTCTTGATTAATTTATCAAAGACATTTTCTTGATTAATTTATCCAAGACTCTGAGAGTCTCTTGCGCACTTACCTGTCCCCGCCAACCCCCAGATATTTCTTAAATTTCTTACCTTCCTCAAAACCTCCCAAATCACATGAGAGAAATTGTGAGTTCAGACTTGAGTTTTTCCAAATTAAAGGTAATTGTCTACAATTGTGCAAGGGCTGCTTTATTAGGATAGCAGGAGCCACCAAGGAAGAAAACATGAGGAATTTTCACATGTAACAAGGCCTGTTTTTCCCAACAGCATTGTTTGGGCCCATTTTCACACTCTCCCGGGCCTGGCACAGGTCCAAACTGAAACTTATTCTTCATTTCTTCAATTTTAAGCTGTTTCTACAACTGCAAAGGTCTTATGCATTCTTGATTAAAAACTACCCTAAGGCATTCTTTGAAGAGTATTTCGCCTTCCTTTATCATATTCATATAATTATTGTATTAATTTGCAGCTTTCCCTGTGAATTTTATTCCTCTCATACATTGAAGTAAGCCTGTCTTTATTAAGCCTTGCTTCTAATGTAGAAAAGATTTTTTTCTCGTTTATATTTGTTGTGTTAATCTCAGGTGTTAAGAAATGTGGATCGGAAAAACCATGTTGTTCAAATCACAGTATTTTATTCTAGTTAATTTAATGACCTGGGGGCTCCAGCTTTTTAAAAAACATGTTTTGAATTTGCAGGAATGTACATCTTGCAGGGTTCTTCATGACTGTTTGAAATGCTAACACATTATTATTGGCCTGATATTCTTGATGTATGGAACTTCATGGCATGGAACCAAATAACAATTCTACTTCTCTTAAAGGATAACATTTTGAGAAACTTTATGAGGTATGGGGAAAACAGAAAAGCCTGATTCTAAAATTTATTTTGCCACTGACTTCTGTAGACTCTGTCGCCTGTTATAGAAGATCATGCTGCCAGCTCAAGTCATCTAAAATAAACATTTCTTAATCTGAAGCTAATTAGCCTTTAGGAGGCCATGGGCAAGTGAATCAGCAGCCGCAGTGACCAAAGTGCACAAGGAGAAAGGGCGAGTGTGCCGGAATCAATGACCAACTCACAGCCTCTCTCTGGAGCTCACACAGGACACCCGTCACAAGGGCAGCCACAGGTGCAGTGCAGAAGGACGTGAGCTTGCCATGCCGTCTATAAGCATGCCTCTCCATGCAGCTCAGTTCGATGGGCTGTGTGGATGGGGAGCCCATCTAATGTCTCCTGGAATCCTTTCCAGAATACTCTTTTTGTGTTTTCCACCTCTCTTGACCACAAAACCGTCAGAGAGAGGCCTTTCTCAGCAGAACCAGATCATATAGAAAAGTAAGAGCAGCTAAGTCGGGAGAACTGGTTGTCTCTATCCTGAGAGCCGTTTTTATCAGCATCATGTAATGCAGTCACATCCTTTCTAATAAGGGTTTTCAGATCTGTATGTAGTGTGCTGAAATCTCTTTTTCCCCGTTTCGCAGTACGACGACTTAGGACCCAGGAAGTACCTCAGTAGGTAAATGTGCTTGCCATCCAAGCCACACAGCCTAAACTCAGCGCCCAAGGAGTCATGTAAAGGCTGGACACAGTTTGTCCTCTGACCTACACACACACACACACACACACACACACACACACACACACACACATGACGCACACAGCTCAGGAGCATGGGCACACACACATATGTACATAGACATACACACAGAATAAGCGAATGTTAAAATAAACTACTTCGGTGAGACTGTTTATAAATAATTTTCATGTCTGTATGGTATTATTTTACATAAATGTCTCATAGTGTAATTAATTCAGCAGGTAGTGTGTTCCTTATGCTAGATCAGGGCAGAGCATAGCTGGTGGCCTGAGAGGGCTTCTTCCTTCCTAGCCCAGTTGTTCCCGACCTGGAAAGCCAGACACCAGGAAGCTCTGCTGTGTGTGGCTGGATTCTACCATGGAGTTGTCCTGAAAAACAACTCTTCCAAATGGTGCAGTTGTGGCTGGTGAGCATTAAAACTTTTAAAATTCCTTTTTAGTTAAAAACTAAATGATAGTTACATTGTTAGTGAAGAAGGGTGTGTGTGTGTGTGTGCGTGTGTGTGTGTGTGTGTGTGTGTGTGTGTGTGTGTGTGTGTGTGTCTATGCATAGATGTGTAGCTCTATTTTTTAAAGGGATTTGTTTCGAAAGAGGGTTAGTATGGCCACTTGAGAATAATCCAAACAAACTCCTAAGAAACCTTTTGACAAATGAATGATTAACTGGCTCAAATATGATTAATGATTATGAGCAGTCTATATCTCAATCTTGCTTAGAGAAGCTAAGAACAAAGGCTTGTGCTGAGACTAGCAGATTTTAGCAAACACTCTGATTATCTGAACAATAAAATGCTCACCTTAGCCCCTTTCCCTCCCTGTGTAAGAGATAACAAAGTTCCTGATGGTGGATTTCTGTGTAGCTGGGATTTGTGAGAGTAACTTGGAAGAAGGAGACGTGGATGCAGAACAAAGCATGGATGCATAAATAAAGATCACTAATGAGAAAATTCTAATTAGGTGTCTGTGAGTCCCAACTCTTTCTTTAAAAATCTTATTTTATTATCATTATTAGTGTGTGTGTGTGTGTGTGTGTGTGATGGAGTGTGTGAAGGGTCAGAGGTCAACATTTGGGAGTCTGTTCTCTCCTTCCACCGTGGGAACTACAAATTGAACTCAGGTTGTCAGGCTTGTATGGCAAATGCTTTTACACACAGAGCCATCTTGCCAGCCCTCCAACTCTTCCTATAGATGACAGAAGACATATATAACTATTCTCTTAAATCCAAAAATTAAAGCATTCGTCTAAAGGCAAGAAAGATGGTATGGGTGTTCCGTGAACTGTAATTGTTATTTGTGGCTGACAAGTCACAGAAGATGTGTTCTTCCTCCCAGTGCCAGGTAGCCAGCCCACGATGCTGTGCTAGTGCAGTGATAAAGAATGTGGACTTTGAGCCCCAATCGCATCCTCCTTCTGCCTCTTTGAAGTTATGTTGCTTGTCGTTAGTCACCTAGTCTTGCCTACACTGCTTCCCCAACTAAGAATCGGATCAAACATCTCCCTAAGGTGATTGCAGGGAATGAAAAGGGTTGGCACACAGTTACTGCTCACCCAAATTGCTCCTAGATATTAATCCAGTGTATTTCTATAATCAGGGTTTTAGGAAGAACAGGGCCCATCAATTTCATCTTCAAGCTACTGGTATGAGCTTCAGACTTAAGTTGAGGAAGAACTGGTATAAGAATTCTGCATGAGTCCTTTCCTCTGGCGGCAGCCATCAGGTGAGCCAAGATGGGAGCACACAAATACATCCAGGAGCTACGGAGGAAGAAGCAGTCTGATGTGATGTGCATTCTTCTGAGGGCCAGCTGCTGGCAGTACTGCCAGCTCTCTGCACTGCATAGGGCTCCCCACCCCACCCAGCCTGATAAAGTGTGAAGACTGAGTTACGAGGCTAAGCAAGGTTACGTCATTTACAGGATTTGTGTCCACCATGGTGGTTGTGTAAGGCCTGACAGGAGAGGAGGAACTCCCTCCCTGCTCTTGGGAATTCACGGCCACCCCAATAACTGCAAAGACACCGAACTTGATGCAACAGCAAAGGTATATTTCAAATCAACGCGTTGAGGTCGCACTTCTAGCCCGTCCTACGCAGAGGCAAGCAATGACGTACGACCCCCTCTGGAAAGAGGAAGAACTTTTTATAGGGAAAAGCCACAGCCCAGGGAAGATGGGGAGGGGGGGAATCATGATTAAGTACCTATAGAAAGTACCTGTCTAGTGTTCAGCTTCCGTGACAGGTTCAAGAAACGGTCAGGGGGGAATATCTCTTTGTTCTCTTAAGACTCAAACCCTATTCAATTTGTCTCTGGTATCCAGGGCATATGGGCACGCTGACCTGAATTCCTCTCAAACTCTATCTAATTCATCTTGTGGTCAGTGTTTCTCAGGACCCAAAGCGCAGAACAAGCTGAACTGCACTTTCGACTCCATCTATGGAAAGTTAAAAAAAATTAACTCTTTCAGTTGCAAACGCCCGGTTCCTAAGGGTGTACCACCATGGTGTTAACCAGCTGAACTTTGCCCGAAGCTTTCAGTCTGTTTCCGAGGAGAGAGCTGGGTGCCACTGTGGGGCTTTGAGAATCCTGAATTTCTACTGGGTTGATGAAGATTCCACATATAATTTTATCCTAATTGATCCATTCCATAAAGCTATCAGAAGAAATCCTGACACCAAACCAGTCCACAAGGACAGAGAGATGCATGGGCTGACATCTGCTGGCTGAAAGAGCTGTGGCCTTGGAAAGAGACACAAGTTCCACCACACTATTGGTCCTCACTGTGCAGCCTGGAGAAGGCACAATACTCTCCAGCGCCACCGTTACCACTAATGCATGTGATATTTGTAAAATTCATATCCAATAAACAATTTAGGACTGTCAAAAAAATCCTGCATGATTAATCAGATCTGGCCCCAACTCTGATTCTGCAGGTGAGTCCTCTGTCAACTCCAGATATTGATACTCCTGGGAATGGCTGATTTAGCAGAATGATTCTGAGTCTTCAACCTTAAAGGGGGATGAGCAAGGTTAGATTTCCAGGGTTTTAGTAATTATCATGCCTAATGGAGGGTCAAAGAGAAATGTGACACAAATAAAAGGGACAAGCAGAGGTGATTGGTTTTGCATGCTGTGTGGACCCAGGTGAGTTATAGTACAGGCTCTGTGTGCCTGTGCCATTAGGTTCTGTTCAGATGATACATCAGAAAGAACACCTGAAGCCTGGGAGTACTCAAGAGTGGGCTATAGCAGCAAAAGAACCAATGTAGTTTTTTAATGCTTTGATTTATAGCCTGCTTTGTCCTGTTACTATAGAAACTCCATGAAACAATTTTGTAGCCGCTAGCAACAATTAATGAATTACTAGTAAGCAGTCTCACATCAGATAAAATGCCAGCTTTGCTTCTGCCCCTCACAGAATCTCGGTGAAGATACAGCAGTTTCCTAAGGCAGAAGGCAGAACAGCCTTGGCTTAACTTCCTGTGTTTTCAGCCTCCAAAGTTATCTACTTGAGCCTACAAGTTTCCATTTGTACCCCTGGGATTGGTTTTGAAATCTCCATCATTTCAGTCATGATGGTGGTGGTGGTGGTGGTGGTGGTGGTGGTGGTGGTGGTGGTGGTG
>JANHMN010000001.1:33710416-33742992 GCA_030674055.1 Rhabdomys pumilio
GTGTGTGTGTGTGTGTGTGTGTGTGTGTGTGTGTGTGTGTGTGTGTGATATTGACACACATATTTATACGCACACAAACACACACACGAAAAAGGCCAAGAATCAAGAGAAGTAGTACATGGAAAAGACTGGAGGGAAGAAAAGAACAAGGATTATATTTTGATTAAAATAAAAATATAGCTTATCTTAGTTTATTTTCCTGTTGCTTTGATTGCCCAACAGACACAACTTAAAGGAGAGTGCAACTTTGGCTCAGAGTTCAAAGGTGCAGTCTGTCATGGTGAGGAAATCAAAGAGTTTGAAGCAGCTATTGTGTCCAGAGCTGGGAAGGAAAGAGAAATAAATGCTTACTTAGCTTCATGCTTTATTTGAAATAAGTTAAACACATTGTTTCTTCTCTTTAAAAACAGTTTGTGTTTCCTTTTATTGTGTCTGTATGAGTATATGCCACACATGTGCAGGTGCCCACAAGTGCTGGGAGCTGGTGTTATGAACTATGCAATGTGTGTGATGATGAGGATAAGACTGGAATTCTCTGGAAGAGCAGGGAGAACTCCTAATCACTGTTGCATTAAAGTAGCGTCACACATCCCTTGTACCAACCTGGTTTTAGTTTGGTCTCTGTGCTGTGAAAAACATCAGCTAAAAACAACTTAGGGGAAGAAACAGTTTATTTGGCTTACACTCCCATATATCAACAATCCATCATCAAAGAAAGTGGGACCAGAAGCTTGAGACAGGAACCAAAGCACAGTCACAGACAAAGGCTTGCTTCTCTTACTTGATTATACAACCCAGTACCACATGCCCTTAAGTGGCACCTTCAGCAGTGGGCTGGGCCTTGTCACACCAATTATTTGTAATCAAGAAGATGTCCTACACATATGGTTACAGGCCGGTCTGAGGAAAGTAATTCCTCAATTGAGGTTCTCTCTTTTTAGGTGACTCTAGGTTGTGTTGTTGACAAAAAGGAACCAGTACCCTCTCAAAAGCTCCAGAAAGTAGGGAAATGGTCTCTAAAAGTTGTGCAGCTCATAGAATACAGCTTAAACTTTTGTTTTGTTTTGTTCTTTGTTTTTTTGTTTTTCAAGACAGGGTTTCTCTGTGTAGTCCTGGCTGTCCTGGAACTCACTCTGTAGACCAGGCTGGCTTCAAACTCAGAAATCTGCCTGCCTCTGCCTCCCGAGTGCAGGGATTAAAGGCGTGCGCCACCACTGCCCAGCACAGCTTAAACTTTTAAAACATCAGTTCCTTGACAATTCTTTCCAGTAAGTTTTAATTATATTCACCCCTCAATTTTCCATAGATATGACCCTTCCATAGATATGTCTCTCTGTCCCCCTCAACAAGGTTAATTTGTGCTGTCCAAATATTTTTGGACATGTGGTCTTCTACTGGAGTGTAGTCAACTTGCCAGGGATTACATCCTTAAAAGGAAATTGATCTGATTTCTTTTCCAGGCTCTAGCCATTCCTAGTAACTAACTCCTTGGCTAGGGAGTGCAACTTTGTGCCCACCTCCCCTCTCCAGGCTGGGATTTGTTCTGGGATTTGGAGCTGCACAAGTGGCATGCATGCTGTCCCAACTGTGAGTTCACATGTGCAAATGCTTTGCTGTGTCAGACGACAGTTCCTTGGAGTCATCTACAACCTTTGGCTCTCAAATCCTTTCCACCCTCCCTTCTACAACGATCCCCAAGCCTTTGGAAGACGGACTTCAGTTTACATGGTTCCTTCAGGGCTGAACGTTCTTCAGTCCCTAATTGTCAGCGCTCTGGCCAGTCCTGGCTCTGTTGATCATTATCTACTGCAAGCAGAAACTTCCATGCTGAGGGGTGAGAGGCTCCTTAATCTGTGAGTGTAATGAGAAGCCATTTGGAGCTGGTTTCATATGATATCAATTTAACAGAATATAGGTTTTTCTTCCAGAGCCTATGACCTGTCTGGCCACAGGTTCTTGGCCCAATAAAGATGCCAGGTATGGATTTCTTCTTGTGGTGTGGGCCTTAAATTCAATCAAACACTGGCCAGTTATTCTTTTGATATTCATGCAGCTGTTGCACCCGTAGGCACATCTTACCAGGGCAGTCATTATTGTAGCTCACAGGATTCACAGCTGGATATCACAAATACTTACTTTTCTCATCTGGTAGTATGCTAGAACCCAGATGTCCTTCAACAGAGGAATGGATACAAAAAAATGTGGTACATTTACACAATGGAGTATTACTCAACTATTAAAAATAATGAATTCGAGAAATTCTTAGGTAAATGAGTGGAACTAGAAAATATCATCCTGAGTGAGGTAACCCAATCACAAAAGAAGACACATGGTATTTACTCACTGATAAGTGGATATTAGCCCAAAAGCTTGAAATAGCCAAGATTCAACTCACAGACCACAAGAAACCCATGAACAAGGAAGACCAAGTGTGGGTGCCTCGGTCCTACTTAGAAGGAGTAACAAAATACTCAAGGGAGCAAATATGGAAACAAAACATGGGACAGAAACTGAAGGAGGGGCCATCTGGAGACCATTCCACCTAGGTATTCATTCCATGTGCTGTCACCAAAGGTAGATGCTGATGTGGATGTCAGGAAGTACATGCTGACAGGAGCCTGATATAGCTGTCTCCTTAGAGGTCTGCCAGAGTCTGACATACTCAGAGGCGGATGTTCACAGCTAACCACGATCTGATCAAGGGTTTCCCAATGGAGGAGTTAGAGAGAAGACTGAAGGAGCTGAAAGGGTTTGTGGCCCATGAGGAAAGCAACAATACCAACCAACCAATGCTCCCCAGGGTCTAAACCAGCAGCCTGGGAGCACATAGGGAGGGACCCATGGCTCCAGCTGTATATGTAGGGGAGGATGGCCTTGTAGGACATAGGTGGGAGAGGAGAACCTTGGTCCCATGAAGGCTGAACACCAAGTGGGGGGGAATTTGAGGGTGGGGAAGTGGGAGTGGGGGGTAGGTGGGGGCACATCCTTATAGAATCAGGAGGAGGGGGTGGGATGGGGGTTCCTGGGTGGGGGGGAAATGGGGTAAGGGAATAAAATCTGAAATGTAAATATAATATTCAATAAAAATAAATAAATAAATAAATAAATAAATAAATAAATAAATAAGAAAAAAAAAAAGAATCTTCTAGCAAGCTGGGCAGTGAAAGTACATGCCTTTTATTCCAGCACTTGGGAGTCACAGGCAGGCAGATCTCCTGAGTTCAAGGCTACCCTGGTCTACAGAGGGAGTTGCAGGATAGCCAAGGCTACATAGCAAAATGTTGTCTTGAGGAGGGTAAAAAAGAATCTTCTAGCACTAGTAGGGAATCTAGTAGGGAAAAAGCTTCCAGTTGAGTACCACGGTCTAAGAATCAAGTGTGTGGAGTCTTCAGTAATACTTAGGAGGGCTAAATGTAATTTTGAAGTCTTTAGGACTTGCCACACTTAAGATTTCCAAATTGTACTGAATCCAATATGGCAAAAAACCAAAATGCATAGCATTTGTTTTCGTTGTTGTTGTTGTTTTAAATTTAATTGTTTTAAATTCTTCAAGGAATGTGGACAAAGGCTATGACTCCTCAAACAGACATCTTAATGGATTGCGTCACAGGGGAAGCAAGAGGCCAAGGGCATCCCTTTAGGGATGCGGAACCCTTGATTCTCCAACACTGTCAAAAGGTTCCACTGTGTGAACTCTGGCAGCACGCTCTGGGAACTGCGTTTTCATGTTTGCAACCATGAATAATGAACTCGTGGTGTGATTTCTGTGGAAACTGGAAGGACTTCTTGTAGTTGTCTCTCTCTGAATACATTTGGTTCTTGCTTTTGTCAGGTGCCAGGGATATCACTGGCCTGAGATTTCTTTTGTGTGCTTACAAACTATCACAATTATGCTCAACCCCTTATTTGTGTGAATGAGAGGGTAAACTGAAAAAATTTGCACACACACACACACACACACACACACACACACACGTGTTTATCATATTAAGACACACTAGCGCTAGGTGTAGTGATTCATGATTGTGATTCAGAGCACTTGGGAGGCAGAAGGACAGAAAGAAAAGAGGGAAAGGTCCACAAGTTTCCATCCCAGTTCAGCACAAATCAAGACAATTCTCCACTCAGTGTGCACGGAGGGCAGAGTCCTTATGAGGCTTGACCTCCACGGCCGGTCATTCCTCAGAGGCTCCACAGGGTCTCAGGACCACACTCCCTGAAGAGATGGGCACAAAAATGTCCGTACTTACTAATAGTTCGGAGATCAAACTCAGGGTCTCTTGTATGCTAGGTAAGAGTCTCACGCTCTCAGACCTAAAACCTATTTATGATGAAGATGCGGGAATATTTCCTGGTTTGAGGGAGCATATGCTCACATGCTAATGGCTTAGGTTTATAATTACCTTTATTTTGGGCTCTTGATATGACCATAGAGTACACCTTATTTTATACACTTATAATATTTACTCTTTATACTTTATAAACCTCTCACTACTTAAAATTCATAAGTATAACAATTTGTAGATATTTTAAATAAGACTTTTTATTATTTTAGAAGAATTAACTTTATCCGACGTGTCTGAATGTTGCTTTCATGTATGCGTAACCCCAGAGGCTAGAAGAAGGTATTGTATCCCGTGGAATTGGAGGTACTAATGGTTGGGGGTTGCTATGTGGGTCCTGGGAACTGAACCCAGATCCTCTGTAAAAGCAGCAAGCGCTGTTAAAAGCTGAGGCATCTCTCTAGCCCCTTCTTCCACTTGTGTCTGACAGGTTCTTATAGGTAGCCCAGGCTGGGGTCAAACTTGAGATCTCCCACCTCAGCTTCCTGGGTACTGGGATTATAAGTGTGTCATCATTTTGAGGTCCTGAAATTTTCTAGTTTGTTATTTCGAGTCTGTATATGCTCTTTTCTCTGCCCAGAATGCAATTCCCTTCTTCTGGAAAAATAATGTGACAAACCTTAAAAAAAAAAAAAAATCAACCATGAGTATCAAGTTTGAATTAAGAACTCTGTATTCTCAGCACGTGGAAGTAACCGCCCATCTGTCTGACCTTGTGTGTAGCCTTCTCTAAACTGAGTATAGAACCGATTACATGGGAATGAATGGCCATCTTTTGCTGACTTTTGAAGAGTGTGAATATAGTTTTCTCTAATGGTAGTTAGACCGTGCTTTAATACATTTTCACTGGAGAGTTGCAATAAAGTCTCTTGGTAGATATACTTCTCCAGTGTCTATCAATTTATTCGAAAAGAATGGCAACAAACATACTATGCAAAATGCAGTGGAAATAGATTTTCTTTGCAAACAGTCTGAGACCTGTGCTTTTATAAATTTCCTAATTCAATTATTTTCTTTAATATTGTGCTGACTTCTTAATCACTTATTACTAGAGTCAATGTCTTAACAAAGAACCCAATTTTGTGAAGAGTAAGAAATCATAGAAAACTGAGGGTTTTTTTTCACTAAAAAAAAAAAAATTGGTAGGCACCTTCAAAGCAGAGTGGTGCTGGAAACCTAAAAAGGCTTTGTGGGTCAAGACAGTGTAGGCCCAGGATAGCGTGTATTTGTCCGGAGGATGCGGTTAAAAAGGCAGAACAATTTCCAGAAACAGGGGGACCACTGATGGGCAGGGCAGCCCTGTCCACATGCCCCAAAGCTTCCGTTTATTGTTCCAGGACCCATAGAACAGCACCCTTGGCTTTTCCCATTGGGCTTTCTGAACAGTGCAAATGACTTGAGAAGAGCTGTTGGTTTTTATACCTTTCCTCTAGGTCCAGTCAAATCAGTGAGACTAGAAAATTATTGTGAAAAGTACATAAGTTCTTTGAGAATTTCAAATACGCATAGACTCTATCTTGATCACATTCGCACTCCCCACAGCTTCCCCTGCATCCACAGACACACCTCCTACCTCCCACTCCCCACAGCTTCCCCTGCACCCTCAGACACACCTCTTACCTCCCACTCCCCACAGCTTCCCCTGCACCCTCAGACACACCTCCTACCTTGCCACCTTCCTGAGCTTCGTTTCTTTATAACCCACTGAGTCCAGTTGGTGTTGCCCATACAAGCACTGGTATGGGGCCATCCCTTACCTTTCTATTGTGATAAAGCACCAGACCAAAAGCAGCTTGCAAGTTGAGGGTGTGTGTGTGGTGTGTGTGTGTGTGTGTGTGTGTGTGTGTGTGTGTGTGTGATTTCAGCTTACAGTTGTAGCACAGCATGAAGAAAAGTCAGGGCAGGAACCTGGAGACAGATAGAAGCTATAGAGCAGTGCTGTTGACTGGCTTGCTCCTTTTTTTTTAAAAATTAATTAATTAATTTATTTACATATATTTTATTTATTTATTTTATTAATTTTTATTGGATATTTTATTTACATTTCAGATGCCATCCCCTTTCCCCATTTCCCCTCCCTAGAAAACCCTTATCCCCTGCCCCCCCTTTTCCATTTGGCTTTTATACAATTTTTTTAAAATGTTAATCAAAGACTTTATAAGTATGGTAATGCTCAATCAGAAGTGTAACCCAATACCCAACCTAGCTATGTAAACTATCTTTGACTGGTGGAGACACGTGAACTTCTGCCTCCATGCCCCCTCTCTCTCTTTCTTTCTCTCTCTCATTACCTAGCTTCTCATCTACTTCATCTTCTCCTCTCCTTACTCCATCTTTTCCTCTCCGTGCTCCTTCCCTCTTAGCTCCTCCTACATATCACCCTTCCTGTTAAAATAAAACTTTTCTCTCAAAGTACAATTAGAGCATAATTATTCCTATTTGTACCAGTGAGGTCAGTCCCTCCTTTTGTTGGCTTGCTCCTTAAGACTTGTTCAGCCCAGTTTCTTACAGCGCCAAGGACCACCAGCCCAGGGGTGGCACCACCTACCATGGGCTGGGCCCTCCCACATCAATCACTAATGAAGAAAATGTCCTACTGATTAGTCTACAGACAATCTGATGGAAGCATTTCTTTTTTCAATTACAAGTCCCTCTTCCCAGATATGTTTAGGCTTATGTCAACAGGAGAACAATCAACCAGTGCACATGAGATTAGACACCCAGTTAGTAAAGTGGGAGCACAGACCTTAAGAAAATGCTGACAGGAGTCATCTGATTTCTCTAGGCTCCTCGAGAAAGACAGTGACACAAAGAGAAAATGTGAGCCGTGGCTCAGCGCAATAATCCAGGACATATTAATGTTCAAAACTATAATGATTATTATGCATACCATTTAATTAGGATTTTTGACTCCAAATAACTGTGATTTTCATTCCCATTTCTTGGGGTTTTTAAACAACTGGCTTGTTAGCTACAAATCCTTCTCCTAACCCCACAACCTTAGACGAATGTAGCATGAAGCGGAGACTACTCAATGCAAACTCAGTGTCTCTGGAGAGTTAATGTTATGTTCCTTAAAAATACTAAAGTCTTTGTGTTTAATGTAGGACCTGGAACTCCTGGTTGCTGAGAGACAACCCCAGGACTATATGTTTAAGGAAGTTGTTAACTGCTTCCTATTTCTACAGAAAGAAATTCCAGGAGTGGAATTCTGAGCAGCAGAGAACTAAGTAACCTTATTATTTGCTTGGAGAAAGTCTTTCTCAGTGTGATTAAACAAACAAACTAAACTAAACTAAACTAAACAAAGCTTTAAATTTTCATAGAAATTAATAGATGAATTTTCATTACTTTCAGAAGTTCGCAGTTGGAGTTCTTTTTATATTTCGTTACCAAAAACATTTGAAGAAGCAGTTTTTAATTATTCTTTAAGGCCAGTTAGTACCTTTTTAAAAATACAAATGAATTTCTGGCGCCCCCTCATGGTCAGAAATTTTAAGTATTCTATTACGGGTACTGGTGGCACTCTTTGGGGTGAGATGTTTTTCCCAACCAGTTAAGAAGGCTTGCCTAGTGCCACCAAAAAACAAAACAAAACAAAAAAAAAAACCCCAAACCTAATATCTATACCATGTTGTCTTGTTGTCTTTTATACCAGAAACAGCAGCAAGTCCCTTGACCTTTAATTACATTAACCTTTATCAGCAGAACTAAATTAAGGAATGATACCCACAGAACCAAAATGGCTGAGAAATGCTGCTTATAAAGCTTCTGTCTAGACAGTACATTCGATCCAATAAGACTGGATGTGGGACTTTTAAAACGCTACATTCAAAAAGAGCAAGGTGTAGTCTTAGCATTGGCTGTGAAAGTAAACATCTGGACTTGACTCGAGTTCAAGCCATTGGGCAAGAAGGAAACACCTAAGTTTTAGCTCCCCGTGGACATCAGGTTGTTAATAATACCACGGCCCTCCATGGTGTCGTTACGGTGGGAAACACCACCCTAAAATTGGTAGCATGAGACATTACCGATAAGAAAAGACTAGTATCAAAGAAGCCACAGTGTACAGTTCTCTCAGACCAGCTGGCTGGCTTTCACAGAGTAAAGCCCTCAGTCTCAGAGCTCCAAGTGATCACACCACACACATGTTGGTTTGTTCACTTTATTTTTACAGCACTGCAAAATGACAACCAACAACATGGTGACTTCCCACCTGCCCTGACCAGGTCTGACTCCACAGGGACCTGGAGCAGGTGGACGTGTGCTTCTGGAGAGCGACACTCTCACAGAAGGATCATTGGAAATGGTTTATAATGTGGGATAAGGAAAGGAAAGAGACCAACATTTCAGTCATTTTTAGATGACCTCACAACAAAAACATAATTTACATAGTAACTCTTTTATGCTAGTATAAAAATAGTGCCAGAAACTATATATTTGTTCAGATATATTGAAAAGGCATAAGAGTACAAATAGATCAACAGTGGCGAGTGATCGTTCATTAGAGTTCTCAAACTGTAATAGAAATTTATTTTTCAGCTATTTATATCACGTTCAATGACATTCAAGACATGTCTACACAGGCTTTTGATAACAATGTGGAAGGGTGAGGTAAGCTTTGACACTTCCTTCTTTGCTCTCTGTGAGAGGGCAGATAGGGTCCAAATCTGCAGTTGAATAGTCTGTGAGAACTCTGATCTCTCCCCTTCTCTCTGTCTCTGTCTCTGTCTCTCTGTCTCATTGCAACATGGAAACATGACCTATGTTGTGGAAGAGGTGATTCCTTACGTAAGGTGTTCTTAAAGCTATCAGCAAGGTAAATGATCCACACCAACAGGAAGACAGAATGTTCACTGACACATTCTTAAGAAATTCTGGATAAAAGTGCATAGTGTGCACCTTACAGATGCAGAGGAACGGGGTAGAATGCTCTACGCGCTTGCATATTAGACTGGCGGGATGAGAAATGACGCCCTTAGTCATTTCCTGGGTGGTTCATGAGCGCACAGGACTTCCTGCTGTCTCAGCATCTGAGCACTGTACCTAACATAAGGAGAGGATTTAATAAAAAACAGGCTGATGCATGGTTGCTACTCGGTAATTAAATTCTGCCACCTTATCTGAGACAGCTGTTTACAGGAGAGCAGGGAACATTTCGTCTCCTCTCATCTTAAATCAAGTTAAAGAAAACGGCCAGGCCACTTACCTGATAAGGTTTAGAAGTATAATCTAGTGAGAAACACAGGAAATTTGGAAATGTAATAGGTGCTAAACCTCACACTTCGGCAACGTTCTGAGAGGAAAGGCACTTAACTGGTAGGCAAGAATTTCTGTGACTCGAGTTCCTCCAAGAAACCTATATTTCCAGTACATTTTCATATATATACCCTCATCTCCATGCTGCTGCTAAAAGAGGCTCTTTGTTATAATTAGCCAACCAGTGACAGAGTCTCATCCTACATGTACGCCCTGAGCCAGGTCTGCGTGGAGACTTAATAGTACTTGTTTTCCATCTAAAGAACTCAAGGAAGACATGACCAGCGCAATGAGGTCATTACCTCAATACCCTGTTCTCCCCACCCCCACAGTGGTCTCAAAGGCCCATAAGGAGGGCCTAAGATCTAGCTGCTTTCTGGGACATTGCCCTCACACACAGGCTTTGTCCAAACCTAACTCTGTGAGCACCACAGCTTCCTTGGGTTAAGTATCCTGACTGGCAAAGGCGACTTCTAAACTTGTAAGATCAGAAAACTTTATAGACAAGTTACCAAACCATGGGGATTTTTTTGGCTGACAGTTAAAATGAAATGATATCGAATTATTTCACTACAGCCAGGGAAGCAGTTTGTCAAATGAACAGTCCAGGACAAGGACATCTTCTGGTTCCTTATGGGCACTATTGATTCATGACAGCATGAGAAAGGAATTATAACAATATAATGTGATAAATACATTCCAACTCGAGCAGATACTACAAAGGCAATATTCACATTAAGAACGAAAACTATGATTTGTGTTCTTATACCACAGATAGAAATCCATGTATGGAGGACTGGTTTTCCTATAAAATAAAAATTATTTGAATGAAATAGCACCCTCCTCTGTCCAAACTAAAACACCCACCAATAAAATATCACAGGCATGGCAGTGTTTTTCCTATGTCAATGTCTAGAGTAAAACAAACCAGTACCTAAAACAAGCCAAATCATTTCCAATCTACACATGACTTTTTGCCTGTCAATATGTTAGACAAATCCCCCACATCTTTAAAAATAATGTCATCTTTAAAAATATTCTCAGTGATTTAAGTCAGAGGAGTGTGGAGAAGGTACACATGTATATGAATGCATTTCAACACAGCTGCTCAGTCACAGTGTGTGGGGCACAATGCCAGGCTTGTAGAATATCCTCTAAGCCGTGCGTCTATACTCTGCATAGGCATATACAAGTATGCTGATATGACTATTATTAGTTACAGTCTGTATCATTTACACACCAGTGCATTAGATCAACCTCACAGGTTTCATCTATATGACATGAAATAAAAATAAAATAAAATTCTGAAAAAAAAAATACAAGTATTACAACAAGAATACATTTAGCATTGGGCAACAATTCCCTGGATTAGCCTTGACCAATACAAAACAATATCAGTACACCTGCTTTGCCTTTTCACATCTGAGGAAGAACAAAGCCACAATAAAATATACATACACAGGATTAAAATGACAATGTTGAATTTTAAGCAAAGAGAAAAGGGAGAAAGAAACCATTTTAATGCAAATTTATGCTAGGAACCCAGAACAAATACTTTGCCTTCTTTGGAAGGATGTGGAAAAGGGGTAGAAATTAATAAATCAAATCCTAATTCTGCCCAAACACAAACACTTCTGCACATCTGGGACAGATAGATACTCCTCCCCTAATGCAGCTGCTTGGTTTGATTCATTTTCTATTTCCAATACTGACTGCTGTCTTGTTTGGGCGGAAGATTTACACATACTGCTCCTTTGAGTTCAATGTTGGGCCTGCCTATTGGAGACAACCCTCTGCTGCTCATAGAATTATTAATATTTGTTCCTGTCAATTTCGGTTGCAGAAGGAATAAAGACTCAACTTGCACTGGCATATCTGAAGTTACATCTGCCTTCAGGCAGGCGCTCCTGTGACCACCGCTCTGTTGAAACTTTGAATTAAGGAGAAAATAATAATAATAAAAAAAATAGTTTTAAAGTTTTCAGTATTTAAAAACGTGGCTTGTCAGAATAGTCTTCAAGTAAAACATTTCTTTTGGCTGAGGATGATCCAAGGCCCTCCCATGTCTTTGGGACAGTGTGTGTGTGTGTGTGGGGGGGGGGGATCATGTGACCCGGGTTTTAGATGCAGTACTGAGACTGCATACTGAAGGGCTGCAGCTGCATGGATGGGCTCGAACCACAAAGATGTACTGCAAGCTCTCCCTATCCCAGAAAGAGTGGGGTTAAAATACTTCTGACAAATTAAAAAATACTCATTTCTCCCTAACAGCCATTCAGCATTAATATCAGGATGGCTTTAAACGTTTCCGAACACACTCAGTTCGCCCCTAACCCACTTTTGAGAACAATTTTTAACGTGTTTTGAAAGACTGGTGACTCAGAAACACAAAGGTCAGTTATTTATAATCCCCAAGCATGGCAATGCTGAGTGTAGGAATGTCATTTACGCTGTTCTTATCAGAGCCTTAGAGCGGGCATGACAGATCGCTCCACTTCAGTGGCATAAAACAAAAGTATGCAAAGCAGGTAGCAATCTCTGAAACACTTCACGCTCTCAAAAGTTGTGCAAAAACAAAATACAGCAGTGGCTAAGGGCACTCAAGTCTGCATAGTGTATGGTGGAACCAGGCCTAGGGCAGTTTGCACACGGTGGGGGTGGGTTGGGGACGGAGCTGAGGGAGGCTGTCAGTCCTGCTTGGCCTGGCTGCTCTCCCCATTAAAGAGCATCTTCTCATGCTGCTCTGCGAGGGCCTGCCATTTCTGTCTGTTCTTCCGGCAGCCATCCAGCAAGGGCAAACAGTCTTCTGATACGTGGGCGAGGGCCTAAGGAAAAGAAAAGAAAACAACTAGAGAGAAGCCTCCGCCACAGGCTTGTCACCAGGGCCACATTCGTTGTCCTAGCAGAGCCACAGATAGCGTTCTCTTAAGTCCTAGAAACATACAGAGTATTTGCCAGGAATTCCCCTTAGGCTACACGGCTAAGGAGGCACACTCAGGGACAAAGTGAGTGCATGCATTTCAAAGTAACACTGAGGGAGCTTGACAGCGAGGTAAGTGATGGCTTGGCAGCTAAGAGCATATACTGCTCTTGTATAGGACCTGGGTTTGGTTCTCAGCACTCATGTTTGGAGCCTCATAACCTAGTGTTCCAGAGAGTCCACAAGCTCTGGCCTCTAGGAATACCTGTACCTCTTTGCACACACTCACACAAAAACATACATATAATTAAGAATAAAAATGAATCTTAAAAATATGTAAACACTGAGCCATAGGGGCTCACTTATGTCGATCTTACTCTGCAAGCCTGCGCTTCCTGAGGGTGCGATGGGAAGCTGTACCTGTGCTTTCCCACAGAATGGCTTTATAAAATGTATAGTTTTAATGCAAGATTTTCATAAAGGTTATTATTATATACAAAGCATAGTGCCATTTAGCTACAAGAACATTTGCTGTAGTGTTCTTTGTATTATAGGCATGACAAATGCCCAACAACAAGGCTTAGTAATATTTTATAAGTAATTTATGGTCGTTATAAATGTCTCAGGCACCAGGCAGTGGTGGCGCAGGCCTTTAATCCCAGCACTTGGGAGGAAGAGGCAGGTGGATTTCTGAGTTTGAGGCCAGCCTGGTCTACAGAGTGAGTTCCAGGACAGTCAGGGCTACACAGAGAAACCCTGTCTCAAAACAACAACAACAACAACAAAAAGTCTCAGGCATACATCTGTCACAGAACTAACTATGTGTGTTATATCATGGATTTCAAAAATAATTTTTTTTAATTAAATGGCATGAAGACATCTTACAGCACACACACCAACATCAGTAGCTATCTCTGAACAGTAAGACCGTGAGAGATTTTATCTTCCGGCTTGCTTCCCAGGGTGTTCTGTTTGATCCGCAGTGAAAGCACACTACTTTCACCATCAAAGTAAAATCCTAGTCAACATCAAACAGAATCCCCACAACATAAAGAGTGCACACACAAACTGTACCACAGGGTGCACTCTAGAATGGCTCTTCTCATTACACCATTCTTTCTGACTTCAGGGATGGAAAAAGTCAAGAGCCATCAACTGAGAAAGGCTCTTTATTCCACCAACAGAGAAGGCATTGGTCATACAAAGGAGGGTTGCGGGTACCTAAAAATACTGCTTCTAGCTGCTTCTACACAAAGGAGGAAACTAGCAAAGGACCCTGGAGTCAATGGGGACAGTGTTCCAGAGGTGGACATGGGGTGGCCTTTTCCTCAGTGTCCTTTGGTGTCTTCTCCCCTTCATCCTCATCTGCAGGCTGTATTAAACCTTTCAGTGCTTTTGCTGTTTGAATAAGAATGGCCCCCATGGGCTCATATAGGCTTAGTCACCAGGGGGGTAGCACTATTTGAGAAGGATTGGAGGGGTGTAGCCTTAGAAGAAAATGTGTCACTGGGAGTGGGCTTTGAGGTTTCTCCCTCCCTCCCTCCCTCCCTCCCTCCCTCCTTCCCTCCCTCCCCCCCTTCTCCCTCTCTGCCTATGGATAAAGTTGTAGTACAGTACTTGTCTGCTTCTGGCCATGGTGATGATGGACTAAACCTCTGAAGCTGTAAGCCAGCCCAAATTAAATGTTTTCCTATATAAGAACTGCCTTGGTCATGGTCTCTCTTCACAGCAATAGAACCCTGAACCCTGGAATAAGGACAAAAACACTGGATTCTCAATTGGGGTCTGCACTAACTACACATCTGGGGCAAATATTCTCTCCCTGTGGAAGATGAACTTTACACATCCAGTTACTGAATCTGCAATGTCTGGATTGGAAAATTGTGGTTTTTGTCTGGTCTTAACCTTTTATGATAACTCCAGGATAATTTCTCAAGTAAATAAAACTTAAATCCATTTGAACTTTTTAGAAACAAAGACACCATCTCCCTTCTGTACCGGGGTAATAAACATCTAAACGTTGAATATTAGAAGAATCCTTTTGCTGGAAGAACAAAAGCTACAAAAAGCCAAGCATTGAAACTGACAGAGGGTGGAACCGGAGCCTGTATTCCAGTAACTTCCTCCTCTAACAAGTCTCAGAAAAATGTCCTTAACGCATCTAAGCCATAATGTGACAGTTAAAAAAAAAATAAAGAGTTGGGTGACTATTTTTTGTACTTAAGCTAAAATTAAACTTTATCAAGATTAGGCTAACACAGAGTATGCAGGAAATATCCCCTCGAGGACAGCACCAGCACACGCCTCTGAGCATCCCCTAAATTACTATGTCAGTGTCCAGCACACCCTAGGCACTCCACAGATATTTATACAGGAGTGAGTCAAAGCCTCTCTGTAAAATAGCAAATGTGAAATATATCCCTTGTTCTGTATAGGCATCATATTCGTCAGCAAAAAAGAAACAATACCAGTAATAATTATGGGATTGTTTTTGACTTAGAAGCAAAAATATGCATCTTGTGTTAATCTCTTCGATGTACTTCAGATTCAATCCATAACGTAGTCCAGTTTTAGCAATCTGGTATTTCTAGTATTTTCTCTGTAAATACCTCATACAGCTGCAAGCAGATGGCATCTATGAACCCAACTTGCATACTTGGGATTTTATTTTTCTTCTCCCTGTTCATTAGATCCTGAAAATACACACAAACAGATCTACATTTATTCAAGGGACACAGGAAAGGTTGGCTGTAAAAAGATGAATCAGTGGTTAGCTTAAGGGGTGCAAACATACATAAATACATACAGATAAATGTATACATATATACATACACACTATACATACATGCACATGTATATGTATATATTCCTATGTGTATATATCCTACAAAGAAAAGGAAGTAACTGAAACAGAAGTGGTTTTGGAAGGATCCTTCTCTTCCATTTGAGATGCATACATTCATATTAATAGGTTGCTATGCAAACACTCTTAAAGTCACTGTTCCCTTATGGAAATTTATCTCCACAGAATCGTAAAGAAGGGCAGTGCAGCTGTTTATCATTGTGCTGTTGGTAACGATGAAAGCGGCAAAGGAAGTGAATTAAGTTGTGGCTGCATTTATTTCATGTAATTATGATCCACATACACCCAAGATCCTACTAGAAATAAAAAGTGCCTTATTACATTAAAGTGGAGAAAACAAACCACAAGAAAATACCAGACATGATGTGTAAGCAATGTTCATCTTCCTAGCTTGCTTTTGTAACCAGCATGTATAATTCTTCTAAAAGGAGAGAAAGTGTTATGTAGTAAACCCGAGGAAAGGTGTCATGGAGGTGCTGAGAAACAGTATACACTTTAACCAAGTGTAGCCACACGCTTGTCACACCAGCACCAAAGGACTGAAGACAGACAGCAGACTGATGTACACAGTAAGAACCCATCTCTAAAACAAGCATCTAATTTTTAAAATGCAGTGAAGCGTTCTACCAACAAAGCAGGTAGACTTACAGCCGGCTCCACGTTAAGTTCTTTTCTCTCTCTGTCTCCTTGATCAAAGAATTCAGCTGCCACGAGCTCTGCTATCTGAAACACACCGCAGGCTGAGTGTTAGGGGGTAAGGCATGGCTTTCTTCCAGAGACTTTGAATGAAGACAATGAAATGTAGCAAACTCCATGTTTCCACCACATTGGTAGAATTAGGATGAAACAGTAACGAGAAACAGAAACAGTGCTGCTTTTGCTTTAACCACTCAATCACAATCCCATGATCCTCTGTAACTAAGCAGAAAGCAACACCTTTCCGTCTTGTCAGACAATAGCAAGCCTGTGCCCACCTGCATGAATAACCAACAACCTTCTAACTGAACAACCATTTCCTTAATTTTTTAAAAAGTGCAGAATTCCTTAAGAATTTCATACAGTGTGTTTTGATCATATCCACCCTCTACTCCTTCCTTAACTCCTCCCAAATCTACCCCTCCTCCCCATCCCTCCTCCCTACTTCCTGTCTCTTTTTGAAAACAATTTTTTTTTAAATTTTTGAGATTACAAATATAATTATAGCATTTCAGTCTCCTGCTTCCTCCTTCTAAGAGTCTCTATATACCCTTCCTTGCTTGTTTTCAAATTCTTGGCTTCTTTTTTTCATTGATTGTTATAAATGTGTGTGTGTGTGTGTGTGTGTGTGTGTGTGTGTGTGTGTGTGTGCTCTAACTGCACAAATACAAGCCTCTCAGTCAGAGTAAGCTAACTTGCATGTATGTTTTCAGGGCTGACCATTTGGTATTGGACAATCAATTGACATGCTGGGGAAGATGGTTTCTCCTGCCCCCACCGTTCTTTAGTTGTCTGTAGTCTTTGTGAAGGGTTGAGGCCTTGCAAGCTTTCCCCCAACCATGTTATCATGTCTATTGGTGCCATCCTTGTTCAGCTAACATTTGGACAGTCAGGTTGATGAGACTTTCTGGATGTAGCTTCTGGCAGTCCTAGGAGATAAATGTTATAGCAAGTTCCATGTCTTAAGCACCTGTTTATAACGGGTGTGTGAAAGACACCACCAAATACTGTACTGAAACTGGTTGACAGGTCCTTAAGTTTCTTGTAATTTATCTTTTGACCTTTTCTTGCAATTTCTGTTGTTGATGAATATTCTGGTTTGTTTATCTTATACTTTCTCAGAGTCTGGTTTCTGTAGACCACATTCTTATGATGCTCCTTTTGGCTTTCTCAAGGCTCAGCTAGATGACATCTCATTTTCTTCTCAGCCCATCTCCTTAGGCATGATGCTGATGGCTTCTAGTAATGGCTAATTATATGGCATCTGCCCCTCTTTTTGTGATACTGGTACTAATTGCTGGTGTTTTCTGGAGTCTATTTATTTAGGGGTTTTTTACAAGGGTGACAGTCAAAACCAACGCTTCTTAGGTTTATTTTATTAGTTTAAATACCCTAGAAAGTTTCCCAAGATCAATTATTTGGTTGTGCTTCTATGTAATTCATATTTAAGAAAGCAGGTTCCCTTCAAGTAGATCCATTAAAAACATACTTGGTTCTCAAGCATTTACCAGAGGGGATAATAGAAGGCAGCCAAGGCATGGGGAGAGGTCAGGAGAGAAGGGGTATCTGAGAACTGCAAGAGCAAATGAGTCAGAGTCAAATTGTGGTTCCAAGCTTTTGCTCAAGACAGCGTTCCAGATAACTCTCTGGCTTTCTCTTGCTGGTCTAAGAACTCTCGGGATAGCTCATTTCTGGCAAATCCAAAGCCTAGTTTTTATTTAACATCAATTCAGTTTTTACCCCAAGTCGACTTTTTATTATCCCATGAATCAGCATCCCATGACCCTAGTCCCTTGATTCTTAGGAGACAGCGAACACAAGCAGACAATAAGCTAGCTGGGTGGGATCCTGTTCTGAAATTACCATTCTGACCACACCTGGACCTAAATCTGCTTTGTCATTGTGCATTAACTCTTTCCCAGCACCAAACTAGAATGCAGCATAATTTCCCAGGATATTTCCAATTCAAACTCAGGACAATAGGATTTCTAAGGCCACTTGCCCTAGATCCACACCCCTCCATTCCTGTTTAAAACCCTAGCCCTCAACACTGATCAAGCTTCATGTGTGCCTTTATCCCATATCACCTACAATACTAATTGAGTATCAATATGAAATTACCAGGAATAATGATTATTTTTAAAGATATCTTACATTTATTTATTATTCGTATGTATGAGAATTGGTTTGCATGTGTATCTGTGTACCATATCCGTGTCTAGTATCTTCAGAAGCCAAAAGAAGGTATCAGATCCCCTAAGACTGGAGTTACATTTGGTTGTGAATCACCATGTGGGGGCTGGGAGTTAAATCCAGGTCTTCTTTTATTAGTCATCACATATAGAGTTTGAGTCTGGTTAATTTCTGTGTCACATTTTTATTTTAAAATGTTTTATAAAGTTTTAATTATAGTAAGTCTTTTTTATCATGATTTTTGTTTTAAAAGTAGATCCATCTATAGATTTGGGCAGTTGCTGTTTCAAGGACTTGGGAAAGAGTGCTTGCCTAACATGTCCAAGGTCAGGATTTCATGTCCAGCACCAAAAATTAATCAAATTAATTAATGAAGTTACTGCTTTTTATTTTAAAGATTATTTATTTATTTATTTATTTATTTGTATGTATGTATTGTGTGCAGTGGGTGTAAACTCCTGGAACTAAAGTTAGAGACAGTCCTGAGCAACAGTGGTCAAGAAGACCACAGAGCCAACTGTCCAGATAAATGGTTATTAAAAATTATTTTAGCTTTTTTTTTATTGGATATTTTATTTACATTTCAGATGCCAATCCCTTTCCTGATTTCCCCTCCCCAGAAAACCCCTATCCCGTGCCCCCCCTTTTCCATTTGGCTTTTATACAATTTTTTTAAATGTTAATCAAGGGCTTTGTAAGTATGGTAATGCTCAATCAGAAGTGTAACCTAATACCCAACCTAGCTATGTAAACTATCTTTGACTAGTGGAGACACGTGAACTTCTGCCTCCATGCCCCCTCTCTCTTTCTCTCTCTTTTTCTCTCTCATTACCGAGCTTCTCATCTACTTCATCTTCTCCTCTCCTTACTCCATCTTTTCCTCTCGGTGCTCCTTTCCCCTTAGCTCCTCCTACATATTACCCTTCCTGTTAAAATAAAGCTTTTCTCTCAGAATACAATTAGAGCATAATTATTCCTATTTGTACCAGTGAGGTACAAGATAGTCTTACTCATGCTCATTACCTGGATTTTCTCATTATCTAGCATTTACTTTTTCTTGCTCTTCTTTCTAAATCACACTCTTCCTACATGTACTTTTGTTTACATCTTTGGATACACACACACACACACACACACACACACACACACACACACACACACACGTATATATCATCTACATCCATATCTGTGTCTATACATTATAGGTTAGGATCCAAATAATAGGAAGAACATAGTTTTTATTTCTGAGACTATGTGACCTTGTTTAATATTATATATCCTAAGCTCACCCATTTTCATGAGACTTTTTGTGATGTTTCTTTAGAGGTGATAGCATTCCAGCTTATATTTGGACCATATTTTATGATCTATTCATCTGTTGATAAACTACTAGGCTGACTCCCATCCTTTGTTATAGTGAATCAGGCAGCAATGAGCGTGAGCGTGCAAACACTGCGGTGACAGGGTACAGCGTTCTCGGAGCACATGCCCAGGAGGCGGTGACAGGGTATGGCGTTCTCGGAACACATGCCCAGGAGGTGTAGATGGGTCGTACGGCAATTCTACCTTTAAGTTTTGGAGGAACCTCTAAACTAACTCTCATAATGGTTGTATTAACTCGCACTCTCCCCAGCAGTGAATAATGGTTACCTATTCTCCATATTGTCTCCAACATTTGTTGTTAATTTGACAAGAGCCATTCTGACTGAGGTAAGATGGTATCTGAAAAATAGTTTACATCTCCTTGAAGGCTAACATTATTGAACACTTTTTAAAATAGTTATTGGCCATCTCTGTATCTTTTTTCTTTTTCTTTATTTTGAAAACTTGTCTATTTCTTCGTTAGCTCACTCGTGGACTGGCAGTTTTATTCCCTAATCATAGCTGGTACAGACCTGTTCCCATCCTGTGTGTGGTCTGTCTGCTCTGCTGATGGTCTCTTTTGCTGTGTGAGGATCTTTTCTATTCAGACAGACCCACGGCACAGCTGTTGATGCTTGAGGCCAGTTTCTGTGCTGTATAAGTTCTACCAACTCACAGTCTTAGAGACTATTCCATGTTTTCAGCTAGTAGTCTCACTATTTCAGGTTTTAAATTAAAGTATTTAATCCATTTTGAATTGACTTTTGACAAGTGCTGAAAGATATGAATCCTTCTTCATTCTCTTGAAGGTAGACAGTAGACTTTGTCAAGACCATCTGTTGAATAGAGGCTATCTTCCCTCCCTGCGAAGGTATGCTTTTCAATCTTTTGTAAAAACTCAAGTGGGTATAACTTTATTGTTTTATTTCTGGGTCCTATCATTGATCCCTTGAAGTGTTTAACTTATAAAAATTTTTTATTATGTGTGTGAGTTTTGCCCGCATATAATGTACACTGTATGCAGACCTAGTGCCTGCAGAGGTAAGAAGAAGGTATCAGATCCTCTGGGATTGGAGTTGTAGACTGTTGTAAGCTGCCATGTGAGCTGGTAACTGATCCTGGGTCCTCCGGAAGAGCATCAAGTGATGACTGTCTCTGTAGCCCTATGTGTCTTATGACAGTACCAGGCTGCCTTTATCACTATAGCTCTGTAGTATAATGTGAGGTTAGGTGTTATGATACTTTTGTAAGTATTCTTATTCTTTTGAATTGCTTTGGCTATTGTTTTTCCAGTTTTACCAAATCTATCATTAATTTTTCCTTTTCTTTTTTTTTTGTGGTAGACTAATGTATAAAATATCTAATTGATAGTTAAAGTCTAAAATCTAATGTGAAGCCCACATTTTCAAAATGGCTATTCTAATTGTATAGAAGGTAACTGAGATGTAAGTTTCTCTAGAGAAACAGAACTCCCCTTCTATGATTTAACTATTCACCTGCTAAAGGCTCTCACAAGCATCACTATCTGCCACCAACACCTGAAGTGCCATCAGGTCTGCATATCATATGATCCAGGTAGTAAAGCAGCCTGGACCTGTTAAAGAGCCTCCTGTTCCAGACCCCACTCAAAGCTAACAGCTTTCCTTGTCACTTAGTATATGGGTCAAAGTCATACACCCAAGTGAGGAATGTGCTGTGCCCAGAATCCAAATAGGCCTACTAAATTTGCTTATTTCTTGATGGTGAGAGAGGCCAGGTGCAACAACTTATCCTTCACCTTAGAAGGAATATCTCTCCATGCCTCACACTACTGGACTCCTAGATATTTCACTGAGGTAGAAGGTCCCTGGATTTTGATTGGGTTCGTTTCCCATCCTCTGATGTGCATATGTGCTATCAACAAGTCTAAAGTGGTTGCTACCTCCTGCTCTCTGCCCAGTCAGCATAATGTCATCAGTAGAGTGAGCCACTGGTGATATTTTCTGGAAGAGACAGGGCTTGATACTTTTTTTTTTTTTAACTTCATGAGCACTGGTGTATGTCTGCGTGAGGGTGTTAGAACTGAGTTACAGATAGTTGTGAGCCACCATGTGGGTGGTAGGAATTGGACTCAAGTCCTCTGGAAGAGCAATTGATTCATCTTTCCAGCCTGACAACTTTAAAAAAAAAAAACCCAAAACTGTGTGAGCTTCCATATTAAACCTTGAACCTCCACTTATTGGATCTATATCAATAAACTCAACCTGATGTAGTTTATGTTTCTTCCACCATTATCTCACACCCTTAAAATCCACCCCCACATGTATTCTCTTGACTTCTGCTTAAGTGAATTAGCATACTCATTAAGCTCTTCTGTGGTATAGCATACACATGGATTACACCTTCTATCTCCCCTATAGGAGCCTATAGGCTCTATAAGTTTAGAAGCAACTATTGGTAGGCCCTGAGAGACATCAATATTGTCTTGCCTGGCATCTCCTACACAGAAAGTCACTGCTGGATCAACAGGCAAAGAAGGGTTAATTCTTCCAGGCAATGGCAGAAAGGTCAATTTTTTTTTCAGGAGGTCAGGGTGAGGATACATCCTCTGCAAGGGGTGGCAAGGCTGCTTCCTCTGGTGAGACAAAGCCTTCAGAATCTGTGAGCTCCAAGTCCTCAGCCTCAGTAGGTTCTTCCTACACATTGCTATCCCAAGCTATAGGATCCAATTTCTTATCCATCTGTGCCCTTCGTTACTTGATGACACCTTCGTTGTTTTCCATTGTCACTGTATACTGAGTGAGACGCTAGAAGTCTGTTAATTTTATCAGGAAGCTCACTTTTTTCTTTTGTTAATGAGTCCAGAGGTGCTAGAAGTAACTCAGATAGCTCCATTATTTTCCTTATTTTTCTACAAATTGTCAAAAGTTTTATGCATGGAGTCAGTAAATTCCTTGTTCTTCCCCAACAGGCTAATCAGAATAGGAAATGTATTTATCTCAGCACATTCCTCAAATACTTCACACCGTGGATTCCTAGTGCTCTCCAAGCTTCTAGGAGGCTCCAGTAACTGTAGGTGCCATCAAGTTGGAAAGTCTGCTCCAGAAAATTTTAAAAATTCATCCTTATACTTTATTTTCTGTAGAATCACTCCTGGTACCACAATCTGTACTAGTCAGGTTTTCGTGGAGGATATATTCCATTTAAATGTTTACATGACCTTTATTAGGCTAACAGATAGGCTGTGATATAAATAGTCTAACAGTGGCTGCTTCCCAAGAATCCAGTATTTGTTCAGTCTACAAGGCTGAGTGCCTCAGCTGATCTTTGGTCTGTGTTGGAATACTGAAGAAGTAAGTTGCAATGCCAGTGAAGGGAAGCCTCAGCAGTAGGAGAGATGAACTTGTCAGCCAGAATAAGGACATGCAGGCAAAAAAAGCAAAAGCTTCCTTCTTCTCCGGTCTGCCACCAGAAGGTATAGCCCAGATTTACAGTATGCTTTCTGACATCAAATGATTCAAACGTAGGTTAAATCTTCCAACGTCAAATGGTCAATTAATAGAATCCTTTAAAGATGTACCCAGTTCCTTAGGATTTAACTCACTCCAGGTGCAGTCAAGTTGACAACCGAGATTAGCCATCATATATAGAGTGTGAGTCTGGCTAATTTCCATGTCTATGTTTTTATTTTAAAATGTTTTATAATAAAGTTTTAATTATAAGAAGTCTTTTTATCATGATTTTGTTTTAAAGTAGATTCGTCTATAGATTTGGGCAGTTGCTGTTTCAAGGACTTGGGGAAGAGTACTTGCCTAACATGTACAAGGCCAGGATTTCATGTCCAGCACCAAAAAGTAACCAAATTAATTAATGAAATTACTGCTTTTTATTTTAAATATTACTTATTTATTTATTTTTATGTGTGTATTGTGTGCAGTGGGTGTGAACTCCTGGAACTAGAGTTAAAGACAGTTCTGAGCTGCCTGATGTAGGTTCTGGGACATGAAACGCAGCCTCTGAAATTGCTCTTAACTGCCAACCTATCTCTCCTGTCTAGATATTTCAGTATTAATGTCATCAAAATTAAACTAGTCTTTCTCAGAGTGTTGATGTTGTTTTTAATCTAAATTGAGTATATCTATTTTTACTTCCACAGTCAATTTAAGGTTTCTACCTATCTAACTATCTATCCATCCATTTGTCCATCCATCTATCTGTGTATGTATGCATGTGCCAAGATGTATGTGTAGAGGTCAAACTGTAACTTTTAAGAAGTAAAAAAAATTCAACAGATTTAAGGAATGTATGTCTACTGAAACATTTCTACAGAGGCATTGGGAGGAATATTTAAGTGTAAAGATAAAATTAAAGACTCTCAAATGGATACAAGGAATAAATATCCGAGAACAGTTAACCAAAAGAGGCATAAAAAGCTACACCATAACAAAACAAGTAAAAACACTATTGACTAATAACTTAAAATTCACAATCTTGGTTCCTCAATTAAAAAGGCACAACACAAACAGACTGAATTAGAGAAAAGTGGCCCATCTTTACATTGCTTTTGAGAAACACACTTCACTATCAAGGATAACATGATGGAGCAAACCAAGAACCGAGGAAGGGTCCCCAATCCTGATTTTAACGATGGTGATTTGATGGGGTATGGGGTCAGGATCCATCCCAAGCTGGCCACTGAACTGGGCAGTGTTTCTCACCTACTCCTGGTTTTAGAGGCATGGGAGATTAAGAAAATAAAGGTGCTCCGTGCTTCTACTTGTGATGAGCACCAGCGCCCCTGAGACATCACTCTCTGCTCCACAGCTGAAGTGACAGAGGTGGTCGCAGTGAACAGGTATGTACTTTGTGTCATACATGTCACAAGCAGTGTCACTTAATCATTAAAACACGATGAGGTATGCACCTCCATCGTATACATAAAGGGATTAAAGTCTGTTTACGACCAAAGCTGCCTTTAAGTGAAGAGGTTTTTTTCCTGATTTTGACTTTTTAGTTCGGCTTTGATCACCGCCGAGCAACATACCCGTTGTTGAATAGGCCAGGGCTTAGTAATCGCAGAGAGATCACAGGCGGTCATCAGCATGGCTCTGTTAAGGGAGAAAGAAACTCTCAAATCTGGTGAATATTTACTCTCAGGAAGTTGTTACTGATAAACAAAAAGTTAAATTAAAACTTGCTTAACAATAGTACACCCAAAATTTGAAGACCAAAGAACAAACAGTATTTATTCGGCAACTTGGCTGTTGTGACCGTGACACAGCCTCCGTTTTGGTTGCCCTGGCAGTTGCTAAAGTTTGTCCTTGGCATAAAAGCTTGCCTGCTATCATTGGTTTTTCCACATTGATAGTGAGATGAAGTCATACAGAATAATCAGAAGGATCAAATTGTCTTAATGAGGACAGTCCTGGATTACGGTGGGTCACCTAAATTCACTCAGCACCTGCAGGCAGGGCTTTCTATGTGACAACTTTTGCATGGTAGAGTAGTCTATGCTGGAGAGTCTTTTCTGTTAGGCTGTCAGCCTTTCTCTGGTGATAGCTGTGAGAAGTACGCAGTCCCTAGGATATGACAATGTGCCTTGGAATAAAACAACACAGTGGTAAAATTACCTTTGTAGGGATGGGAGGCTCTCTCATATTCTGAGAGGACCTCGAATTTTCTATATAGCCAAGGTGACCTTCAGTTCCGATTCATCACCAAAGTTCTGGCATAACAGGTGTAGCTACCACACCTGTTTTATGCACTGTTAGGGGTTGAACTCAAGCTTTGTGGACGTCACAAAAGCCTTCTAAAGGCTGAGCTACATCCCTAAGCCCAATGTCTGACTTCAGCACAGTCTTTCCCCCAAGTCATATTCAAATGTCTAACGGTCCCTTTACATTGTTTAAAGAAATAGGCAAAAAGGCTATTCCTGCAAAACAACCAATTGAGACAAAGTATCATTTGTTCCTCTAGGGATACCGCACCCGTAACACAGGCTCGACCCACTCAAGGCTAATGTCATGCTCTCTCCAATACTAACTTTCCCACAGGAATGAGCACGTTGGAGGCATTTTTAATCCCGGTTGGAACCCACTGTCATGATGGATTTCAACCATGCTTGCCAGTATACCCTGCCCAAGGTGACAAACCATAAGACCCTGACTATAAACTTCTCCGTGAAAGAGAAAACTGGCTCAAACTTGGAGCTTTGTGGCATTTCTCTCTTTGTTATTATAGAGTACATAATAGCTAGTCACAGGAGCAGGCCCGCACACTCTGAAGGTGCTATTCTGAAAGACAAGACGATGATAAGGAAAGCATGACTGTATAGATCAGGCAGCCAGGTGTTTGTATGTTGTCTCTTTTTAATTTGCATATTTGCTTTGCAGACTAAGCAATCTCAATTTATTTAAAAAATATGTTGACATTGCCATTGTAGCAACACTGTCTGTAATTCTGCAGGATCGTTTAGTTGTTGACAGTTGTTGCGTTTTATTGTTTAAGACAGGGCCTCAACGTTTATATCCCTGGGTGGCATTGAACTTGTGATATTCATTTTCCTTGATCCCTCCAAGTGCAGGGACTATGGTGCCTTCCTGGTTCTGTTTTTACTGATAACAAGTTATTGCCATGGCCAAGACAGAGGCAAGTAGCAGAAGCGCTATCATCCACGGCAAGAAGAAGAAAGGAATTGGTGTACTGAGGTTGAAACACAGTCCTCTTGGCGGGTCCACTGGAGAGCACTGCTGTGCTGGCCTGAGAGAAGTGACATTTGGCCACCATCTTGTTCTCACACCCTATAGGATATTAGTTTTTCCGTTTCGGAGGATGGGAGAAATAAAGCGATACACTAATCCTGGGCCACAAATGCTCCACTTCCTTACAGTATCCATCAGTCAGTCCTGAACAAGGCAACTGTCCGTTTCCTTCCTTGCCAGTGACCACATTCAGCTCTTTATACTCCACTGGGAGCGGTCGACAAGCGAAAATCGTTATACCTAACAAACAATCCCAACTAACGACTGCTCAGAGAAACTTAACGGGGCAGCAAAGCTTGCACGGACAGTAAAGCCAACTTACAGAAACAACTCCTTTTGAAGAGGATCTTCAAAACTGAATTGATTTTTTCGTATAAGTTCAAAAAATTCTCCTCGTCTCCTTAAAAAAAAAAATTAGAAAAACACGGTGATTATGGCAAGTCTTCCGGCTCCTTTTCCTTTGATCTACAAGACTTGTGGGATACATAGTTGAGGAAAGTCTCTACTTGTCCCCATCTCAGAATCCAACATCAAAGCTTCATCCACACTCACCATCCTGCCTTCATGCTCCTGGCTTACTTACAATGGAAACTTTTTAAAAATGTCACAGCATATTAACTTCAGATCAAAAGTGATGACAATTTCAACTCAGGGATTTTTTTTTTACTTAAAAAATTCTTAATTATTTAATTACATTTTAATTATTTAATTAAATTTATTAATTAATCATCTTTAAATTGTTTAGTTACATGATTTATTTTTATTTTAGAAAAATAGAATAGCATGAGTTAAAATGTGTTGGCGAGAATGATGTAAGATCTCCTGAGCACATAGGGGTTAGAGGGTCTAAGGTCTCTAATTCAGCCACATCTTGCTGCAGATTAAAAGAAGGGCAGTGAAAATGAGACATGCTTCGAAAGCAAGGAGCAAGTTTTAGAAAACTAGTTCCTGTCATTCCATGGACATAAGGGTCATCGGTGTCTGGGTCTCCTTTGTACCCAGCATCAACAAGCATCTTGAGAAACAAGACAAACAAAAGATAAACATCCATGATAAAATGGACTGTGTATGTATGATTAACTATCCAAGTTCCATAGAGAGAGGAGAAACTCACATGGCATAAAAACGGGAAGCCTATGCAGACTGTGATGGTTTTCAGGTTCTTGGGGATTTGATGATGTGTATTCTGAAATTACTTTTGGACAGTCTGAACTTGGCTCTATTTTCTTCTGTCCTGATTCCCAAATTTCATCGAAGCAGACACATAGACATTTGTAGACAGCAAGCAGTGGATGTGTGTGTGCCTGTTGTAGTTAACTTGTATGTTAACATTCACAGTTCTGCGTTAACATTCCTCCACAAAAGTCTAATATAAAGAAATAAGGATCGTTTTCAGTGTTCTTTGCCCGCCCCCTTCGGCTTGGTGGCCATGTAAAAGAATCATGAATGGGCAGAGACTAGCAAGTGAGGGCAAAGAGAAAGAATGGGAACCTTTGCAACCCACCATGATCCCATTTCAGAGATACAGCCATAGAAGAGCATCATGCATAGTCTTGTGCCAGCATCTGTAGCAATACAAGTGCCAACCAGTAGGCTGCTTTGACCGCCTGTTGTTAAAAACTACCAGTCTAGTAACAGCTGTGTCAGGACGCTGGCTTCTATAAAGACTTCCCAGTGTGGACATGAAAACATCTTCAAGACCCACTTAGGAGGGCGTCACCTCTTAAAACTTACTTAATGTACAGTGCTAGGTCTGTGGCTAAAATTGCTTGCTTGATTATTTTCAATGTGGTCTTATATTCTTCAATGGAGAGGCCACTGAGAATCTGGTTGCCCTTTATATAAAAAAGAAAAACATTGTTAGTGCTCTACCCACGGGAGTTGCTATGAAGAGCAAACTCCGAAGCTATCGTTGTATGACTTAAACACATGCCTTGTATTCTGAGCCTGCTTGTTAGACACATACAATAATTTTTTTCCTGTTCCTTATCACCAGAACACCACCCTGACAGGGAAGACAAAAACAGCCACGTGACATTATCCCTGCCTCTGTACATGTGTGTTTCTAACTTACAACCTCCTTGAGACTGTGTTGAAATCTAAACACCAAATAAATATATCTTTTTCCTTTGGGCAGATTGAATTCAAATCATATGAATATGAATTAGTGAATATGAAGAATAGAGTTGTGAAACTTGTAGATTAGTAAAGAGACACTCCTCTGTGGCTTCTGAAGCAAACGTGGTGACACTGCTCGTTCACACTTATAGACCTAAACCAATACTGAGAATTGTATGTGTTCCTTATGAACACGACAATGTAGATGGTTAGCAGGCCTGAGCCAAAGGTGCTTTACTAGTTGGTGGCCTAAGAAAGCATGAGCTCAAAGGTCTGTCAGGAAAACTTAAGAGGGAGTAATCCATATGCTGAGAGCAGGTGAATCTTCCCCAGGGAGGAGCACAAACACGTGTGCATGTGTTATAATAACGAAAAAGAGGCTATGGATTTGCAAGAGAACAAGGAGGGGTAATTAGGAAGGTTCCGAGGAAGGAAAAAAGGACAAAATGATGTAATTATATTACAACCCCTCCCACAAACAATAACCAAAAAATCATGCTAATTTTTCCTTGGAGGTCATGTTTCCATATTAGTAAAATATTCTTCTAAACAAGCATGGGGGGCAATGAGGGCAACCCATGTATACATCACTGAAGGCTTTTGTTACATAACATCCCGTATTTTTGTCTGTAATTCAAGACAGAGTAGCTCTTTGATCTTGAACTAAACAAAGCACCAGCCACTCCAAATACATTCAAAATTTATATAAACTGAATCTTAAGGCTTACTAAGTCCCAGAGCCAATAAAGTACCCAGAGCTTGAGAAGTGATATCTGGAAGCAAAGAATGAAGTCGGGGAGCTGGAACCAAGCTGCTCAGCTGGGGGAGGCTGTGGGTGAAGACCGTGATTAGGGGGTAATGAGGGTCTGAAACTAACATGGGTTGAATTAATGACCAGAATCTATAATTGCAACCACAATCATTATTTTAAAATAATTTATCATTTTACATTTGGGCCAAATGAAACTAGTCAAAAAAACCTCCTGATGCCTTTACTTATTGTTAAGATAAGACAATTTCCAGCAGAAAACAAAATGTCTTTTTTGATACTGCAGTCTCAGTTTTTCTCCGAATAGCAGAGTCTGTATTTTTTTTAAATTGTGCTTACAAAGATAGAATATATAAATGGCTTTTATGATTTAAGCCAGCATAATGTATAACCAGATTTCTTGTGTGTTATGCTAAGTAATAACATACTAAATCATAATTTATACATTATCTAACAAAAGAAGTAGGATAGATAGGAAAATATTTAACCCACCTTTCTAAAGATTAGTAATTTATTTCCTTTGGAACTGAACTTGAACTAGGAACCAACAGGACATTTTTAAGCTGGGTGTTGTAGTGAACTCCTATAATCCCTGCACTTGGGAGGTAGAGGCAGGAGGATTAGGGGATCAAGACCAGCTTTCAGCTATTCAGTGAGACAGGGGACAGGTTGGGCTAGATGAGCCCACATTTTTTTTTTAAAAAATCTACTTCTTCCCCTACCAAAGAAATAAATAAAAAGCTTTAGCTACAGAGCATTTTCCCAAGGAAAGTCCAGATGTTTCTACTCTAACATGCATATGTTTCTCCAGGCTCGATTTTGGAAAATTATACACTAAAAATAACATAGTTTATGGGAAACGTGGTGTTTGGGCAGATCACTGAAAACCTATGCCGCTTTGAATCAGAGCACAAAGCCAACCAAGAGAGGTTCTTGGAGGTGAGTTGACCCAGAAGGCCTCGAGGCTGCCTGCCTCCCAACTTACTGGAAGTATACAAGAGCAACAGAAAAACAGGCTGGACGGTGAGGCATGAGGCAGTGCGGACAGGAATTGATCAGTGAAAGTGTAGCAGTGCCCAGAGCCTCAGGTAGCCTGGAGCTGAGGGTACAGTGGCCTGCACCTCATTCTCTTAGTGAATGCCACAATGTAACAGTTCCTATACCAACACACATGTTACTCCCATAACACAACATGTTAAAATGATACCAATCACCTATCAATGACTTCCCACTCCATGTTACAGCAAACGCTGCTAAGTCTCATATAAACTTTCATAGGAGGCAGCCAAATGTGTTGTGTAGCTTCTTAAAAACAGTGTTGGGGGTATAACCTAGTGCCTTACACATGCAAAACACACTCCACCCCTGAGCTCCATGATTCTTTGCTTTTTAGTCACACCAAGATGTTAGGGAAGAGGTAAGCATTCCCTTTGCCTCAAGTAGGACAGAGCCTGTGTGTGTGTCTTCTGTGTTCAGTGAGAAGGTGGGACTAGAAAGGTTTTGTGTGATGTATCCTGCCCAAGAAATCTAAAAGGAAAGACCAGATTGGCTGGCCACTCGGTAGCTGCTGTGGGGTATCCCCACAGTAAGGGTGTTCTGCAGGGACGATGACACTCCCATCACCCACCAGGCACAAAGAGTGGGGCACTCAGCATTGTCAGTCTGTTAGGAATGGCCAGAACCCTTGCTTCTCTATTTCCTTGTTCTCTGGCTGGTGAAGTAGAGAATTACACAGAGGCTTAGGAGTAAGGAAGGAGTTAGAAGAGACACAAAGTAAGGAGCAAGAGATGCCAGCAGAGGCAACAAAGGAAGTAATTGAGCATAGTGTGAAATATTGTCCCAGAGTGGCCATTTTGGTTTGCAACATGAGAGTGGTATATTATATGGCTAGCCCTAAAAATAGTGACCACAATGTGACTCTAATTCTCCTCTAGTCAGAGAGAAACCTAGACCCGAGCCCAGCAAACCTGAAGACATGATAAAATCTCCTCAGGTCATGTATCATGCATTACGACTGTTCAATGTAATAGTTAAGAACTTTCTCTTCTTTTCCTTATAAAATTAACACAGGTAGACAACAGATCGTGGGAACATGTTACTTGTTAATGTTGTGCTCCTTAAATGTGTGTTTACTTAGCAAACTGTATCACGTATTTTACAAATATTCACTTATCCAAGTTGTCAAATAGCTTTCTCATCCCTTAACCAAATGGTTTGTGAGCAGCTAGAAGCGCCAATAAAAGAGAGAGACGGCTGGGAGGAGAGCTGCCTGGCAAAGTTCCTGGTTAGCAGGCACAAGCCTCAGGTTCAATCCTAGCATAACCAAAAGGAAAAAAAAAAAAAAGAAGAAGCAGATACCGATCTGAACATACCACTTCATTTGTTTAAAAAGTTAAGCAGGAACCATAAAATACCAGTTTGGTTTCTAGTTTGGAGTAATTAAAGGTCAGCAACCGAATTTCCCTCGTGGGCAACATTAGATCGTTTTTTTACTGCCCAGAGAAGTGAAGCTGTAGAATGTTTGGGCTCTTCCTTCCTTACCCAAAAAGGAGTAGAGAATGTTCAAGAATTTATGATGCCGGGAATAAGTCCAAAACCTAAAAATACAACTGCATGTATAAAGCTCTCTTTTGAAACTCACAACAATAAATGACATACTTACTGGGCTGTTTAGAATCATCAAGCACTGGTCAAAATGATGGTGCTCCATGATGGAGTGACAGTACAGCTGGGCCAGCGGGTGCTCGCTCCTGGGAGGGAGGATGTTGAACAGAGAAAGGAAGAAAACGTTCCTAAACACGCTACTTCATCAATTATTATTATTATTAAGTGAAATTATCTCAAAAAACAAACTAATAATTTTCTCCCCTGCTGAGGAGAGTGTGTGTGGGGGGGTAATCTCTCAGAAGTAACTACTGACATAAACGGTTTTCAAAGAATCATGCTGCCCGTTCAAAGGGTACTCTCACTGGTTTGAAATTTGAAAACACAGCACATGGGGAGTAAGGCCAGAGACTGCCAGCCCTAGGCATAGCCTTGCACCACCCCACAATACCTGTTACTGTATTAGTTTTCAGGTCCCAGCACTGCAACTGACTTAACGTCTAGAACAAATCTGTGTTGCCCTTTCCTCTGAAGCAGAAGGGTAGCTTATTCATGGGGCCTACGTATAAGGAAAGAATCCACTGAGAGGGGATCCACAGGGTCTGAATGATGGAAATCAAGACAAAGAGAGGGGACAGTACGTACACAGCCTTGGAAAGGAGGTGTGTGTGTGTGTGTGTGTGTGTGTGTGTGTGTGTGTGTGTGTGTG
>JANHMN010000001.1:33743002-33770940 GCA_030674055.1 Rhabdomys pumilio
GTGTGTGTGTGTGTGTGTGTGTGTGTGTGTGTGTGTGTGTGTGTGTGAAGGGGACTGGGAAAGCAGGAAGAAGAAGATGAGTCACAGGGTTGTTAGAGTGCAGGACAGCCCTCAAGCTTTCTAAACTGAACTTGGGAGAAGCATCCAAGACTTCCTGCTGGGTAAATTGAGGGGGAAGGGTATTTACTGCACTGTTTACTGTATGTGTGGGACAGTAGTCACAAAAGGACTTCTACTGCACGACAGGAAGCCTTCCACTTCATTTCTCACGACCCTTCACTTGTGAAAAGCAACGCTTTCCTTTCCAGGACTCCTTCTTCAAGAGACAAGAGGATCCTGTAACTTGTGGCTCTTCAAATGTATAGGAATGGGGCTTATGAACTGCAAAGCCCCACGGCCGGGCTAAAAATATGAACAGTTTGCTATCTCCTTACTAGTGTGTTGTTTTCTATTTTATTTGTTCATAAAAATAAATAAATTAAAGCTACTCAGAGCTAACAAGATGCCCTGAAAAAAAAAACTGGTTAGAATGAAAATCAGACAGCTGCTTGTGGGAAAGCCCAAGCTGCAGATAAAGACTGGGAGAGTGCGTGACGTTGCCTGTTCCTATTTAAAGGGTCACCTGTCTTGCAGATTTAATGCTCCTGTTGGCATAACCTGACCCAGTTCTCATGTACTGATCTCTGCTCTGCCTCTACGTAATGATCTGTACTTAATAATTAGGAGCTGTGTTCAACAGAAGAAACTGAGCAGACAGTGAACTGAATCACATCAACAGATTTGTTGAAAGGGTTTGCTGTGGTGCGTGGACTACCTGGGGTCAGTCAGGGCACTGCCGTGCACTTGGAAGGGCTCAGGTAAGGGTGCTTCAGATAAAGAGGTGGCAGCCAGAAGGAAGTGGGGGAGAGTTATCTGCTAGCTGTTCTGGAGTTGGATCACGGGAGTGGGAGCTGGCAGAGACTCGTCCTGCAATGTGAACAGGCTAAGATAAGGAGGGTGGGTGACCTCTCTTCTAAATCTTTCCATGGACTCTCTATTCTTCTCTGTTCTCCCATATTGAAGCCAACTTTACTAGCACAATGGGCACCTCCTCCACCCACCTCAGGCATAGTAAAAGGAAAAGCTTTTAGGTGTCTGTTATTCTCACTTACACAAGAGGTAAAGAGCAGAAAAGCAGGGTGCTACACAATGGACACTGCGTCTGGAGGAGCTTTAGTTAGAGACCAGGATACAAGGTGGGAACCTGTCTGTCCTGGAACCTATCATCCAACTAACCAACCAACTCTCACATAAACGTAAGACACACAGCTTGAAATAGAAGCTAGAGGCGACACCCTTAGTTTAGTATCCGATATGTTTCAGCTGGTGTTAGCTGCTTATAAATCTTTCACCACACCAGACTGTAAACCTCTGGAATCTGCTGACATTTGTTTTCCCTAGTGAGAACAGTTTCCATTTAGCAGGAGCCTGTAACATGGCAGGCACTGTGCTACCTGGTTTATTGTTATTGTATCTCACTGAGTAAGCATTGAATCAGAATCTTCACCCCCACCTCTTCTTTCGGCCACGGACAGATACAGTGTTTCCTTTGTCCTTTAACAGGCTTGATGCTGGTGCCAATCAGAAAGCTCTCTACCTTGTCTTGGTCTACCGTGGGTACCTCTCATCTGCCCCCATGGCTGAACTATCCTCACACTGTCACTGTAGGTGAGATAAGGCCTGCGAACCACCTTTGACTAAGGGGTGAGGGGACCTACTGCCATCTGCCTTAAAGCTGAGTGGCTCCAGGTCTCCTTCCACAAGGTTCCTCCAAATCACCTCTGGCAGAACTGAGTACCAGTTGCTCAAACATGTGCCTATCGGGATAATCTCTCTCCATCCTTCAGTCCAGGCCTTTCTTCCCACTCCCAGGAATCATATTCACTAATAAACTAGGCATACACCAATTTTTATCTCAAATTAGGGTTTCAGAGGAACCTAGGCTGAGATTGTTATAAATGAGCATTTCTGCATGTGTTTTTTAGATGACCAAATGTTCCGATAGAGTATGTCACTCTCAGTGATGATCTAAATGATAGGCCCCTGAGGTTCAAATATTCCTCGCATCACCTTACACTGTGATGGTGCCACAGGGTCCTACGAAATGTCTACTCACTGACCGAGTTAGGAGCTGGTCCAGGAAATGCAGTTAGGTGGATATAAGACAAACCAGTGTACTTCACATTTTTAGGTGAGGCAGAAAGAACTGCTTCACATTAGAGATTTTTGGCTTGTGCAACAGACAAATGCCAAAATGTGTTTGTCTCTACTTACATTCTAAAAATACAAATTTATGAATCAAGCAATGGGTGAAAATGTCTCAGATTTCCTGTTTACAAAAAAAAAAAAAAAAAAAAAAAACCATGAAACTGATGTATTCATGTCGCCTCTATTTAAGGCCACATCAGAAGGTCCTATGTAAACCTCTGCCACTGTGGAATTCTATTCCCACGCTGACGCCAGCAAGCATTACTGACTGCACACTTTCTCTGCATTTTCCCTCTGTCTACCATAGTCCTTGGTCAATCTTGGACAGTGGCATTAGGAAATATACAAGAAACAGAAAGCCTTAGAAATTGATTCAAAAATACATGTCCTATGAGGAAAAACAGCGCTGTCACCCAGGCTGCCTGTCACGTGTGCAGGACCCTGGGTTGGAATCTCCACAGCTCTGTAACCCACGACTCCACTTCTTTCTGTTCATCACTTCACCACTGTTCCAGTTTTTCAGACTAGAAGCCTTCATTTTTTCCCTCCCCCTTGATACCATAACTCCCTTCCCTTCAGTACATCAGCATCTTTCCTTTGGCCTCTTCTCCCCTCTACTCAGTGTGACGGGCGACTTATAACTGGCTTCTGGAGGCAGTTCTCTAATTGAGCTCCGTGGTTCTAATTTTAACCTATTTATCATGTGGCTCCTGCTGTGACTTCTTCCTAGGAAATGTTCTTACTGCTTATGGAAATAGTTCCTTTTGACAAATCCTATCAATTTTACTAGATGCTGCTTAGTGTTACACGCCTCCCTGGAAGGGATCGTGTGGTTCCTGCTTGTTCATTTTCTTGGTGGTCTACCACTACTATTCTGGGAGGTGCCCACTTCACAGCAGCCTGGAATATCTTTGTACTTTTTCTGAAAACCCACCTCCCACTGCAACATATAGCTTTAGTCTCATTTTCTCTATGAATAATGAAGATGGACTATATTTTGCTCAGCCAATCTCCTTCTCTTACAGACACTTAAAGTCCACTGCATCAGACGACACAGGACTTGGTAGATAATTTCTGTCACTGTCATTTCAAAGGTCAGGAACTGCATTGTATATGTCACTAGCAAAGAACAAAAGCTCTAGCAATTACTCGTTATGCATAAGCCCAACATGTAGCATAATTTTTGATGAATCATTTTATAATCAATCACTGGACTTGAAACAAAGCAAATAAAACACACATGCAAATCCTATGCTATCGACCACAAGTTTGATGCAGAAACTTTCTCTCTATGTAATACAAGTTTTATAACTTCAAAAAGAGCGAATGTTTGTACGTTAGCTACTGTGTTCTAACCACCCACTCATTTTGTTTTATTGTTTTGAGGCAGAATTTCACATAGCTCAGGCTAGCCTCACACATGCTATGTAACTGAGGTTAACCTTAAGCATCGCCTGATCATCCTGCCTCTGGCTCCTGAGTGTATCACCAAGTCTGGTCTCCATGGTGCCAAGGGTCAAACCCAGAGCTCCACACATGCTTACACAAGCAATCAATCCACCGAACTGCAACCACAGCCAACACCAGCGCTCATGCTCACAGTTCACATCTGTTCAAGGGAATTCCTCCTTCCCTCCCATCAAGAAGAGGCTATGGAAGCAGTGCTCTTAAATCACAGGATACCAGTGGGCTCCCCGGTGACTCCAGTCTTCCTAATAAAGGAAGGAAGCAAGGAAGCCAATACTGGTCCAAGGGGATAGCCTCTGACACTAGGAAAGCCTTACCCTAAAGCAGCTTCCCCAAAGTCATTTAAGAAGGAGAAAGATTTCAGTCTCCGATTCCTTTACCTATGAATACCTCCTTTCTCTGACTAACTGCTCTTACTTCTGTACTTTATTTTTGTATTTTTCATTATCTGTCACTCTGGACATCTTGTGGGATCTGGTACTGTATGTCCCTCTAGAAGAAATAACTTTATATGGAATGCTTACAGGACTTTTCCACCTCAAGTGTCCGCTTGACACATTAAGTGTCTCACTTACCAGTCCTACTTTAAGTACCGGTTACTACCAGTCAGGAAAAAAAAAGTCCTGTTTTCCTGTACTCAAAGCATAGTGATGTGGGAAGAAATAAAAGTCTCTGAACTACTTTAGTTTTTTCAAGAGTTACTACTTTGTGTGTGTGAAAGTAAGATTCTACAATCTACATGTCCCCACACCCTGCCCTCAGACTCCAGACCCAGGAATTTTTACCTACAGAGAAGATGCTATCTCTCCAGATGTTCTTCTGAGTAATTTTTTTAGATGAACAAAATTTAATAGGTTAAAAAATTGTTTAATTGTAACTATTTTTAAAGAATTTTAATGAGAATAGAGTTGCAATTTTTTCTTATTTTTCACTTATATAGAGCAACAAGAGAGCAATTTCTATAAAAAAAAAAAAGACAGTATATGTACTAATAACATGCTGTTCCTTTCTGAGATAGGAGGGGGGGAATAGCTATGTGCATGTGCTCACACATGGGTCACTCCCTGTGACACACTGTGGGTCTTCTCCTGTTGCTGCCTCCCTTTCATCCACACGGTTCATGTGACAGTCTGGATCTCAGCCACATAAGGCACACTGACAAAGGACATGCCACCAGTCATTTCTCCAGATCTCTACGTTTTCAAGTGGAAACAGCCAGTCTTCGACAGGCAAGACCTTCTCTTCTCGTTACGTAAGGCACAGGACACGTTTGTACATCCCTCCAGTTCTTCTTACACCTAGCCTTCTGTTTATCAGAGAGCTCTCACAAACACCATGGACACACCTGGGATTTCCATTTGAGAGTGATCCGTCAGGTCACTGGCACACTTACAAAGTAACAGATTCTGCCACTAAAACGTAGACTCTTGAACCAAGTTCCTATGAGAAGTCGACCAGACTGCAACAGGGACTCGGTATTTGATAAAAAGTACTGTCAGTCTCATTAGCTCAGTTGTCATCACAAGATGCCACTTAAGTGTGGTCCCACTGGTTACAGCCTTACTCTTACGATCTGCCAGTGAGAGTGTCAAGCTCGATACAACTGTCTCTAGTAACTGTCACTAGAATTTAACACAGTATACAGCAAACCTTCCTCTGGGTGGGGATGCTTGTGGTCTCGGAAAACACACGCCAGCCTTGTGATATGGGCTTGCCATTATTTCCATTTTAAAGGAAATTAAGGGGGAGAGAAATCAGCTTCCTTGCCTACGGCTATACAGAAATTCTGGCAGAGCCACACCCTGACCACAGACCTGTGTGAAATATACCGCTACTAAAACCGAAAACCTTAGTCTACTGAGCATCTTAAGTAAGCAGAGCCAAGGTAAACATTTTTTCAAATACTGCTTTTTCCACTCCACGGTAAATCCTACCCCTTCAGGACTATTCTTCATGGTTTTCTCCCTTTCTCTCTCTCTTTCTTCCTTTCTTTCTTTGCTTCCTTCCTTCTATCCTTTCTTTTTTCTTTATTTTTTTGTTTTTTTTTTCAAGACAGGGTTTCTTTGTGTACCTCTGGCTGTCTTAGAACTCACTCTGTAGATCACGCTGGCTGGCCTCGAACACACAGAGATCTATGTGCCTCTGCCTTCTTAATGTTGGGATTAAAAGCTGGGTGCACACAAACTAAAGCAAAACTCACAATAATCACGTAATAAGAGTCTCAGCAGAAATACTGTTTGAGCTTCAGGCCTGAAATGTGACCAGTACGGTCTGACACCTGCATTCATTCCCATTTTCCTTAGACCTAGCCAGACTATGGAAAGAAACTTGGCCAATTTATTCTTTGTACTTTTTTTTTTTTGGTAGCTCCAACTTTAAAAAGTACAGTTCAGTAATGCAGAGGAAACATTTTCTTGTTTTGTTGGCAAAATCATCTTACCGCTGTATGTATGAGTTGTTCACACCACGATGATCCAGATCGTGGCTTAAAGCAGCAATCAGCAATGCGAGTATCTCCAGGTCCGTCAACTTGTTCTGTGTGCAAAGGCATTGAAGGAAAGAGATAAAGCGTGGAGCGGGGCATTCTCCTACTACTTCTCAGGATTCATTCCTGTACTCGTGTGCGGTCTCAGCGCTCTCCAGAAATTCTACTCTGCAGGTGACCGTCCATGTTGTCATTCACAATGAGCTACTGCAAATGTCACTGAACAACAGAAAGAACTGAAGTGCTTCAAAAATGAATGATCTGGGAACAGCAGGCTGACTCAGAGGATAAAAGTGCTCGCTATATATACAAGCCTGGTCACATGAGTTCAGGTCTGGTAACAGACAGAGGCAGGACAGACCCACCTCCTAAGGTTGTCCTCTGACCTCTACGCCTGTGACATGACCTATGTGCTCATCAACACATACCGACACTACATAATTTTTTAAGTAAAAAAAGAAAAAGAATGCTCTATGCACCCACAGCTAATGTCATGTGTCTTATGTTTACACAGGTGGAATGATTGCAACACACTTTAATATTTTTTTCTTTTGTTTTGCTCCCTGTAATCTGCTGCTATATTATGTAACTGTGACAACACGACAATTAAATAAAAGAGTAGAAACGGAATTACTGGAAAAAAAAATGGCTTTCAAATCTTGCATAACATGTTCCTAGGCTACGTATCAGTTATGTTTGAATGCTTGCCGTGTATATCATTCACAGTACTATGCCCGTTGTCAGTGACACAGCGTGGGAAACACAAGTTAAATGGCCACACCCCTCTTGCCTATGGGAATGCCCAGCGCTGTCAGCTCTGGAGCATGTGTGAAGACCGTCATCTCATTCTTCATCATGAAAAGCATCGTGGCCAGGCAGCTTTCTGTAGTGTAAATCCTAAGACTCACGGTTGACCCAAGGGAAGCTTATTTTTTTCTTAGAAATTTTTCTATGGGGTAAAATAGCTGCTGTATTATTTTGTATGGCTTCTCAGACAATGGTTCTACAATCAAACCTGAAGCTTTACACATGGTATTCCAGTGTTCGATCACTAAGCAGAACCCAAGCCTACTCATTTCTTTTAAAGCTGGCCACTTAAAATGTGTAACCTATGAAAGGAGGATATTTGACAGAGAATAATATTTTTAAAATTTATGTTTTGAAACTGGGAGGCTCTGAATTTGAATTATGTAGCAGATGCTAGGATCACCTACTTAGAATAACTAGTCAGTTGCCTCTGAAGATGGACTCTAAGGACAGAGATATAATAGGATTTGGCTGGAAATGGATACTTTGTGTGAGTCTTTTCTGCACTCATCTTCCTTTTACTCAGGCTCTGATCAAGGCACATGTAACAAAACCTGTCTGAACTAGCATTTATATAAGTGACTGCCTTCCACACAGAATCCATTGGACAATGAACTCATCTATGATGGCATTTGGGGGTTTTTGAGTAATTCTACTATGGAAATGAGAAATGTAATGTTTTTCTTTCACTGTCTTCCTCTGATGGAAATATTTATTTGCCCAAGGATTACTAAAATGTAACATGACGTTAGGGGATTTTACTACGTAACATTTATTACAAATGAAAGAAAGTTAGTGGCCAACTATTGTGCTGTGCTAATTGAGTTATTATTTGGTAAACTACTCAGTCACTACAGTAATTTGAAAAGATACGCTGTCAGTTCCACTAAGCAGTAATCTGAATGGCTCTGTGAAATACCTGAATCTTGCCTGCTTTCAGAGCAGCAAACATGCACTGTGCTGTGTTAAAGGCATGTCTCCAATTGTGGTAGGCAACGTTCTTCCGGTAGTTCTTCTTAACACTTAAAATCCATCTGCAAAGGACCTGTGGGAAGTGAGCATAAGGAGTGACAGTAAAGGCCAAGTTAGTCACACATTTTCTAAGTTCCAGGTACCCTGCAGTGTTCACGTTCAACCCTTACAAATGGGAGGGAGGCACACATGACTCATTCTGATAATTTTGCAGAGGAAGAAACCAACTCTCAAACAGTCAACCTGCGATTGGTGGTTGTTCATTAGGGGTGGGGCCAGAATTAAAATATGACCATTTTAACAAAAACCTACCAAGCAGACCTAGTTAAGTTAGATAAATAATAGGTAATATCTCAAAGAAAGGTATTTTGTCATAGGTAGGACACCAACTACCTTTATAAAAAAAATACTTCCCTGTCATTGTTAGAACCCAGAGTCATACGTGCATGGATGTTTGGGAATGAGTTCTCTCATGTTCTCATGTTGTGCACTTGTGAAGGTATTTAGTCCAAAGATCTAAGCTGGGCTGGGATTGACACATCTAGCTCAAGTTTCAGGATATTAATGCCTTCTTCATTAGATCTTTATAGCTTAGGGTCTGCCTGATGCACTTAATGCCTGGCTATCGAGAAATCAAAATTTAAAGATACTGTTTAAATCTCCTGGGACACATAAAGAAAAAAATTACTTTAAAACATGGGAAGTGGGAAAAAGGCAAAATTGTTCAAGCGAGTCATCCAAGTTGGGTTTAATTTAACTTCTAAGGAGCATATTAAATAAAACCCTCAGGAAACTCATGATCTGAGCATGGCGATTCTGCTTGTGTTATCAGTCTGCTTCTCTTAAAAATCTGAATGATTTACTATGCTTTTGTAGAAGCAAGTATGCACTTTCTTTGAGTGTGTCCACGGGGATATCACAAACTCAAAGAGCACTGCCTTGGGATTGGAAAAAGTACACGGGAAAAGAACAGCAACTGTCCATCCTTGTGATTGATTGGCTCTGGGGGCCGAGCGGGAACCTCCTCCCTGTTGATAGAAACTGCTCAATCACAGGGGACTTGGCATGATCCCTTTTTCCCAGAAGACCTTTTCTTCTAGTTCTCGGTTCAGTTCATAGGGAATTCCCCCCCAAAAAACCTTGGGATCTCTGAGCTTTGGGCCCTGGGAGCTGCCCTAGCGTAAGAACATTTGTGTGCCTGCAGTGGGTGTGTTCTCTTCTCCCTGAGCCTGGACATCTCAGTACCAGTCTCCTTACTCTGGACATGTTTGAACAGTCCAACAGTGGGGAGATAACAGATCAGCCACAGCAGGAGGATTTTAAAAGAAAGCCACAAGTTTTACTTTGATGTGTTTTGAGAGCACGCATTGGCATCACGGAGAAAACTACTTTGTGATTAATTAAAGCAGCCAGAAAAAGTAACCAGGAAAACTGAAAATTCGGTGTCTGCAGACATCTTTCGGTAGTTTAAAAACGTAAAGGTGTGGCTATTGAATTATGTATACGTACCCTGCAATCGAACCAATGGCTAAAGTAACTCTTGTTAGGAATTTGATAAAACATATGAGGCTTGGAGCTTTTTGAGAATGGACCCCTCCACCACAGCATACATTGCACTCCACCTCTCGAGTCTCTGGGAAACTGTTGCCATAGCTCCTGCTTAGGCTCTGAAACAGGGTTCAGGTTAACTCTCAGTAAAGAGGCTTGGTTGGTAGTTGATAATACTCTTTGAGGAAGGCCAAAGACTGCCTGTGATAAAGGGACAGTCTTAAAGACAGTCTCAAGGGTACAACTGCTGCCAGGAGGTGGGAAGATGAAGGACCTAAGCACAAGTTAAGAAAGGAGGAGACAGACTCACAGACCCCAGAAGTCATTGCCACCACCGTGCAGTGATCACAAACTCACTGCTAAGCCTGCCTACTTCTGATCCAAGGAGAATAACATTTTCTTTCCCCTCTTCCTATCTCCTCTTTTCGAACCAAATTGACCCAAACCCTAAAGTTACTTGCCCTGTCACTGGGCATTTTTCTTTTTCTGAAAACCTCCAACCCCAGCAGCTGCTCCCAGACTTGCTGAGCCTGTGTGGACTCTGGATCTCCCACTCACAAAGCCTGACGTCTCTCTCCCTGTTCCTGGCAGCACTGAGATTCACAACTTACTGTCCCTTACTGTCCCTTACCGTTCTCTCAAACTCCAATAAAAGGATCCTCAAGTTTCTTTGTCTGTTTAAAAATTCATTTTCTTCATGACTAAGAAACTGAAGAAAGGACCTGTTCCCCAGAAACGGTGACAGAGGTACAGCAAGCAAGGGCAGCTCAGGGGGCAGAGACAGAAAGGACAGAAGTGGAAATACAATCAACAAGTGTTGACCTAATAAACCGGAAGGTTTCAGAGGTCGGTAATAGGCAATGGCCGCCACCAGCGTAAATTAATACTGACAGTTTGTTGTTCAGTGTGAGTCGTCTTGGTAGGGGCGTCCTCTCTAGAAAGGAATTTTATTTTTCTCCATCTAAAATTATATTGACAATAAAACCTGAAATAAAGGAGAAGACCAGATAGTAGGGCAGGAAATTTAACCGTAATAACCCTAATGCCCATGCTCATGTTGCCCAGAATAAATGTAAACAGATGTGTTTTTGTTTTGTTTTCATCTAAGTTATTTAGCTCGTGGAGTGCCAATATTCCATAAAATTCCTTCACCTTGTTAAAGGTTTATGTAAAGGAATTAAAATCTTTTAATCCCCCTCCCCACTCCTGTCTTGTACAACTTTTCTGTAAATCTATTAATCTCAACCACCTGGTAAAGCTTTTGTTTATGCAAAGGGGCTCCCCGCATTCCTGGAACACCGTGTCAGGGAGCAGCCCATCCCTTTCCTGACCCTTTTAAAACCAACCAGTCCCAAAGACAGTGAGGCCAGAATGGGCCAATGGGGAAAATACAGTCAGCATCTGCATAATAATAATAATAATAATAATAATACCTACTGCACTTCCTGCCCGGTATACTTGCTGGCCTAGTCTGCATCTCCACTGTTTTGCAAGAAGAAATTGCCTTGCCTGGTTACTTTATTCATGTGTTTCTCTGAGAGACACTGACATTATCTATGTGTGTTTCCTTTACATTCAGATAGAGGTTATACACAAAGAAAAGGAAAGTCGGTGAGGAGTATTTTCCTATGGGTAAGAATCCAAGGAAATGACTGCTAGAGAAAGAAACTGAGTGAGAATCTGCAGTACCCAGTCAGTCTTCAAATGCTACCTATCAGTACCTATCAGCCAAGCAAAATCAACAAGTTTAAAAAAAAAAATCCCATTCCTGTGTCCTAGCCAAGCCGTTGGAGTAGAGTCACTGTTAGTTACAGATGTGGGCACTCCAGGAACACATGGATTTGATCAAGGTATTAAGTAAAACTGTCATCCACATGTAGTGTAGGGCTTCTAACTCCAGATGTGAACTTATCGCATTCATGGAGCAGATTTCTCCCTCTCCCTCTGCCTCTCTCTCTTCCTCTCTTCTCCTTCTTTTTAAGATTTATGTATTTTATGTATGTGAGTACACTATTACTGTCTTCAGACACAGCAGAAGAGGGCATCGGATCCCATTACGGATGGTTGTGAGACACCATGTGGTTGCTGGGAATTGAACTCAGGACTTCTGGTAGAGCAGTCAGTGCTCTTAACCACCGAACCCCACGGAGCAGACTTTTAAAGTGAGTCCTATCTTGTACAGTGGAGAAATTTGTCTAAAGGTGGGATAATTGACGTGCTCCCAATATCTGTGGATTAAGAGGAGTAGTACAAGCACACACATACACAAGCATGTAATATACAGATGCATATGTAATTCACATGGACTCCCACAGCAACATCATTTACTCTAAGAGGTGTGGAAACTGAGACGTCAGAGATAAACGGCCAAAGTGAATTTGTGCTGGTTATGGAGAGCTATGATTGACATCCCTGACATTTCTACTCCATGCTGGTTTGGGTTCTTCACCCGTGAATGGGATTCATTCACGAGAGCTTGTTGGAATAATAGAACATGATATCCCTTAACTAACACCCAGGCAAGAGTGACAAGTCATTGGTCTATTTATATTGTTGAGTTTTCACCTAAAAAAAAAAAGGGTAATATAAACTTTGATTAAATTTAAAAAAATAATTAGATTAGGGTCTCTAAGAACACAAACAACACCTTATTAACCTTAGTAATATTCGTCTTTAGTTTTCTTTCCATACCGTGAGGTCTCTGAGAGCATGGTCAACTCATCTTTGGAATCACACAGAACACTGAGGAACTTTTCACTGTCTGAATTAATTAATGGAAGGCTAAGTAATGAAAACCTTGAAGACCTGTAAACGTTTAGATAGGAAATCTATATTTGGAGACTGGGTCTTATTTCTGCTCCACAGATGACCTTGTTTGAGAAGTCTGGCCCTACAATAGGCACCTATGGCCCTGGTCCGTTCTGCATTGTTAATTACAACCCTGGGGATGACATCATTACTTCCCTGCTTTGAACTCTTAAGTGAGTCACCCCTGGTGTCAGGTTGCTCTTTGATGGCTTACCAGTCCACTGCTCATCTTTCCAGTTGCTTCTCTGGCCACCCTCCCCTTGACCCATGTTCTACCCAGAATCTCCTGCCACCTGATTTTGCACTACTGCCATCGCTTTGAGTAAGAGCCTCATGCATTTGTCAACCTGGTGCCTGATACATGGCAGGAATCAAAAAGATGTATCTTTAACGACTGATGTTTTATCTTAGGCAACGATAAGCTAGTCAGTAAAACTGAAAACCCCTATTATACGCTGGTAGTCAGATCCGATTCTCTGTCTTATACACCCATGAGTACACACATGTGCGCGCATGTGCACACACATACACACACACACACACACACACACACACACACACACACACACCTTCCTACCTCATGTTTCATCTGGAAGTTCTGCACAAGGTTGAGGTCAGTGAACATCCGAATTGTACACAGCGCTGTTTCCAAATCAGACAGTTCAAAGTCACTGAAGTTGAAGTCAGTAATTTTAAGGGTTTGGGCAGACGGTACCACAGCAGCCTTATTAAAAAGAGAAGAAAATGAAATAAAGCTATGAATTAAGATAGCAGTTATTCATAATGTCTTCTTAACTTCTCTATAGGGAAACAGAAGATCTTGTCTTTCACTATTGCTTCAATATTTCAAGTTTGGATATGGAATCCTTCCTTAAGTGCTCTTCTGTTAAAGGTCTGTTCTCCAGCCTAGCACTATTGGGCTGTCTTAGGTTTTCTATTGCTGTCATAAAACACCACGACCAAAAGCAAGCTGAAGTAGAAAAGGTTTATTTCATCTTATAGCTTATGGTTGGTCCGCCATCTAAGGAAGGCAGGGACAGAACTCAAGGTAGGAACCTGGTGGCAAGAACTGATGCAGAGGCCATGGAAGAGTGCTGCTTATTGGATGGTCTTTATGGCTTGCTTAGCCCACCTTCTTATAGCTCGGCTTCAATGGTGGCACTGCCACAGTGAGCTGTGCCCAACACATCAATCATCAATCAAGAAAAGGCACCAATGGCTTGCCCACATGCCAATCTGGTGGGGGCATTTTTTTCAGCTGAGGTTCTCACTTCGAAAATGATTCTAGCTCAAGCTTATAGAAAGCTAGCTAGCACACGGGAGGCGGTGGAATATTTTAGAAGCAGACACAATGAGATTACTGGAGGTATGCCCTAGAATGAGTGACTTTGAAGCCTTCTTTTCCTCTTTCGTTTTCTGGATGTCATGGAACAAGCAGCTTTCTCTCCGAGGCTTCACCCATAATGTACTGTGTTAACTCCAGCCCCCAAAGCAGTGGAAGCAATTTGATTACATAGTACAAACTCTGAAAAAATAAGCCCACACAAACGTCCTCATTTTCTGTTGGTTACCTCCAGTATTTCGTCAAGCAATGGCAAAATGCAATATACTAGAAATGCTTATCACAGGATCTCCCTACACTTTATACTGAGTCACATGGGGTTAACATGATTTGTGACAGGTGAAAGAGGAGAGAGGCTTGCTATCATGAGATTGTACTTCAAACAGTAAACAACACAGAGGGCCCCTGTAGTCTGACTCCTTTACACGTCTCTGGTCTTATTCATTTTACAGATGGAACTATCTGAACTAGTCCATAACAGTCCAAGCAATGTACATTTCATTCATACAAAAACATTATAAATAGCATGTGTCCATTTCTCTAGCCACACCAACAGAAGCACAGAGAGGTTGGGTAAGGGGTAAAGATTGGTTTCCATGACAGTATGTTGCCTAGCTCAGACTGGGCCTTACTGCTACTCCGTAGAGTCTAGAATGTAGACTAAAGGTGATTCTCACCCAAGCTTGAGCATGACAACCACCTACCCCACCAAACAAACAAACAAACAAAGCGCTTGCTTGGGAACTTCATTACAGGTGACTGGGAAGCTGCGTTTGCTTGTATTTTGGAAGGGGTGGCTCTGTGTTTTGTGTTTTTATTTTTTTTAATTGAAATCGTTGGCTTTGGTTTTATAGTCATAAAGCACCTGGGGTACCTTCAAAGATACCTCGCTCTTTTTCATCAGTCTCTACTCCTTTGTACCTTCTGCTTCTATGGGCTACCGCTCTTGATAAATTCCTCTAGGGCACAGCTACCGTCGAGCCTTCTCTGGGAACACCGTTAAATGGCATCAATGACTGTAACTTAGTTTCATGTTTCCTACACTTTTTTATTTACTACCATAAATACTTATTAAGAGTAAACAAATAGAGGGGAGTTAAAATCTTATTCTCTTTGCCTAAAGTGGCAACAGTTTTCATGTTATTTAAAAATGGGCCTCCTATGAAGCTCAGGCTAGCCCAGAACTCATGACCTTTCTGCCTTACCCCTGCCACTATAGGTGTCATAGACATGCACCAAGATTCTGCTTGTGTTGGCGCAGTCCTGTGAGTGCTAAATCACCTAACTTGTCAGAATCACCTAATGCAGTTTGCATATTAGGGAAATTAAAAATAAACAACCACATGACTTGGAACCCTTTCTAAAGTATCAATGAGAGAGCCATTGGCCAAGGGGCCCTGGCTGCCTCATTGCTCTGAGGCTTCTCCTGAACTTGTAGGCCTCCCTAATCCTTCACTCATGGATCATGTAGTCTATGGGCAGGCAATTAAGTGTTACTAAGTGCGTTAGCCTAGTCAGGCTGAGAGTAACTTGACAAAAAGAGCCTTTTATTTATTGAGGAAAAAATATATTAAGAGTGGAATCAGTTGCCAAACCCCTTAGGTTTCTTAGTGTCCAGATGTCACTATCCTATCTGACCTTCAACTTTCCTAAACTAAAACCATCAAAAGACTAAAGTCTCCCAGCGCTACTAAGAGCCGCGCAGCCCCTATACCTCTGAAGCTATTTCTCCTGCTCTTAGTGGCTGCCATGTTCCACCTCACATACACCGGACTTGTTACCTTCTCTAAGACTCTTTCCAGAAGATTTTTAAAAAATCACAAGAAAACAGTCCTTCTATAAAGCCAGTTTCATGGACTGATCTGTGGCCTGAAATAGGGAAGACAATGGAAAATGTTTAGAAAAAGGTCTCATTGTTTACAGTGGCTTCCAGCATCAGAGATGGAACAACTCCAGTTGGGGAGGAAACAGATAGCAGCTGCTCTCCTTAAGCACATTCACCTGACAGGAGAACAGATGGTTTATTCTTACGGCATCATTTTTCTTGTAACAAGACATTCTCTTCTTTCCTTCAAAGTATATTCTACCAACTGCAGAAAAGGTGGCCCTCACAGCCAAGGCCTCTCCTCTGTGTATGGATACTCCTCCTCTCTGACTAAGAAAAAAGCAGCTTCCTTTCCTCCTTCAGTTACAACCACCCCACAGCACAAGCAAATTCCATGAACTGACCCAGCACAGACACGCAAACATTTTCCATGAGAGCCTCATTGTCACTGAAATGCGGTTCAGAACTTGGATCAGTCACTAAGGAGACATGAGAAAGTCGGAAATCCCTTAAAACCCTTCTTTAAGCATGATATAAAAGGTCAATTTTCTATTTGTTTTTCTTACTCTTTTAGAAGATGAAATATTCTACATTTTCCTAATAAATAGAGACCAAAATGTGTGATATTTGGAGGTAGGGCAGTTAGGTAAAATTTCTGGAGCTGTTGGTCACAGCCGTATGCATTAGAATTTAGAAAGAGAGATGCCAGCCAGGGGGAAAGATAGGCTAACTGCAGATCTTTACCTCTCTCTTCCTATGATCCTAATGCCCTAGTCTCATCTCAAGCTCAGTATCAGACCAGCTGCTGCCGTCTCCCCTCCCTCCCTCCCTCCCTATCCTCTGCCCCCATCTCCAGGGATTCACACAGACCCTCTCTCCCAACATTTCTCTCCTCTTGTTATCCCAACACCCAACTCCAGTAGGCTTTCTCTAGAACCTACCAGCCAAGCCTGCCAGAGAAGCAAATAGGCCAGCAAAGGAGGTAGGCCAGCTTCAGATCTCCACACTTCCTGGTCTTCTCCAAATCTAATTTCCCAGTCTCATCCCCAGCTCTGTGGCACACTGCCTGTTATGTCCTATTCTCACTTCCTGCCCTCACTCACAGGGAGCTAAGGAGATCTTGGTGGAGCATCCTGCTTTCCTCCCTCCTGTGGACCCCTCAGACCCTCCGTAGCCCATCCCCATTCCTAAGTGTGAGCTTCCAAAACCTGGATACACATTTTGTCCTGAGCTTCCTGTGGCCACACCTATCAACATTACCAGAATACTTCCTTACCAGGCAACACATAGCTACCATAGTCCCTAAGAACTAGACTAGGCAACAGAAACTAAGATACAAAACACCCACCCAACAAAGACAAGACCAGATACCAGCACCTAGAATTACAATCACCCCAAACCCAGATGCCTGGACATCAGCATAAAAATACAGTCAAAACCATCTAGGACAATGTCTCCACTAGAGCTCATTATCTTTACCACAATAGACCCTTGAATTACAACACAGCTGAAACACAAGACAAAGACCTTAAAATAGCCTTCATGACTATGATGGAAGTCCTTAAGGAGGAAATGAATGAAATCTAATAATTTCTTAAAGAAATCTATGAAAACACAAACAATAAGATGAAATAAATAAAAACAGTTCAAGGCCTTAAATTAGAAATAATATATAAAACAAAACCCTACCCAAACTGAGGAAAATATGAAAATGAAAACTTTAGGAATTCAAAGAGGAACCTCCGAGGCAAGCCTCATCAACAGAGTACAAGAACTAGAAGAGAGAATGTCAGGCACTGACACAGAATAAAAGAAATGGACACCTCAGCCAAAGAAGATGTGAAATCTAAAAAACAAAACAAAGCAAAAGTCCCTGTACAAAACATCCAGAAAAATCAGGGACACTATGAAAAAACCAAATCGAATAATAATAGGAATAGAAGAAGGGATCCCAGATCAAAGGACCAGAAAATATTTTCAACAAAATCATAGAAGAAAATGTCCCTAATCTAAAATGGAGGTGCTTATCAAGGTATAAAAAGCATACAGAACACCAAATAGACTGGACCAGAAAAGAAATTCCAATTGCCACATAAACACTAAACATACAAAGAAAAAATATTAAAAGCTGAAAGGAAAGGAGATCAACTAATATATAAAGTCAGACCTATTAGAATAACACCTGACTTCTCAATGGAGCCTCTAAAAGCTAGAAGGACATGGACAGATGTTCTACAGAATCTCAGATGGTAACCCCGAATAATATGCTCAGTGAAACTGTCAATCACAAAAGATGGAGAAAATAAGACATTCCACGATAAAACCAAAGTTAAACACTATCTATCTACAAATCCTAAAGAGAGTAACCATGCACAGACCAGCAAACACACACACACACACACACACACACACACACACACACACACCCCACAAAATAAATAACAGGAACCAACAAACACTGACATCTCCCATTGATATCTCTCAACATCAATGGTCTCAATTCGCCAATAAAAAAAACACAGACTAACAGGATGAAAGAAAATCGTCCATCCTTCTGCTTCATCCCAGAAACACACCTTAATATCGAGTACTAACATCACTTTAGGGTAAAAAGATAGAAAAAGATATTCCAAGTAAACTGACCTGAGGCAAGCTGGTATAGCCATTTTAATATCTGACTTAAAACCAAAACTAATCAGGAGAGACAGGAAAGAACATACACATCTAAAGAAAAATCCACCAAGAGGACATCGTAATTCTTAACATCTATGCCCCAAACACAAGGACGTTCAAATTAGTAAAATGACACTGTTACCGCTTAAATCACAAACTGACCCTCACACTCTGACAGCGGGAGACTTCAATACCCAACTCTTACCAACAGACAGGTCATCCAGACAAAAACTAAACAGTTGGATGCTGAAGCTGAATGATGATATAAACCAGTATTAAAAACATACATTTACAGAACATTTCATCCAAACACAAGAGAATACATCATCTTCTCAGCATCTCATGGAACATCCTCCAAAACTGACCGCATGCTTGGACACAGACTAACTATAACAGATACAAGAAAACTGGAATAACATCCTGCATCCTATCTGAAAACCAGAGATGAAAGCTGGATATTAACAACGGAAACAACAAACTGGACAACTCACTGCTGAGCAAAAAAGTGGGTCAAGACAAAAATTAAGAAAGAAATTAAAAACTTTCTTCAATAAAACCAAAAACACAACAAATCCAAAATTAATAGACACAATGAAAGTGATTCTAAGAGGCAAGTTCATAGTACTTCGTCTATAAGGGCTATACAATCTATTTGACTGTGTGTTTTATATACATATACATACACATATGCAGTAAAATTGATATTTGGTCAATATGGTTGATATAGGAATATTCAACAGACACAACTGTTGACAGCCAACTGTTGCTAAAAGGCTCCTTCTCTACACACAAGACATTATGAACACAAGTCTGAGAAGATGAGCAGCTTCCAAACTCGATCATCCATAAATGTCAAATCCTCCCAATTAGCATCGATGTTTTATAAAGTCCTTTTGTCTGATTTCTCTTTGATAGGAAGTCAATAAAAATGCCTAAAAGAATGTCAGAGTAGCTCTCATTTGAAGAGGTATACATTTAAGATCTATCCTGGTATCTTTCTTTAAAAGGGTTATTAATTTTTATTTTATGTGTATAAGTGTTTGCCTATATTTGTAAATGTGTGTTATTTGTGTGCTCGGAACCTGAAGAGGCCAGAAGAGGGCACTGGATCCCTGGAACTAATGTTATAGATGGTTGAAAGCTACCACAGGGTACTGAGAACCAAACCCAGGCCCTTTGCAGGAGGAGCTAATGTTTGCAACTGGTAAGTCATCTTTCAATCCTGTATTCTAGTATCTTAAGTAACTTTTTAAAACCATGATCACGTGAGAAACCTGTGACTAGGGATCATCAGAAAGATGACAACGTGCTCAGTTGAAAGACCCTATGTCATACCCAAGGCTAATCCAAGAGAAGGCCAGACTAAAATGGGATTAAAAAATTATCAAATTAAGACAAAAGTTAAAAAAAAAAAAAAAAGAAGAAAGAAAAAAGTGTGTTTGAGTTTCCTATCAATTACCTCATTATGACTAGAGAATTTCTCTGGATAGAGGCATATACATTTGGTACATACATTATTTAAGAGTAAAATTTTAAAATAAAAAAAAAATTGACAGTTCTTGAATTCATTTTACAGTTGGAATGGAGATGAGCAAGCAAACACATGGCAAAGACAGTGATTTGGGGACTTCCCGGGTGACACAGACACCTGGGTAGCTGGAGCTGAAAAGAATTTTTATTTGGTTGACATGAAACTAGAATTGAAATCAGTTGCTGAATTCCAACCAATTTAAATAAATTACTTGACCTACAAAAGATGCAACCCTCTTCTCCAGCACAGCCGGCAGACATCTATTTTTCCAAATGGAACAACAGATGGTTCTGAACAATAATGCAGTGTAGCAATTTCCAGCTATTTCACAGTGTTTTTCTCTTGCTAAAATTATAAGCATAATTGAGGGGAAAAAAAACCAAGCTCAGACTTTTGTGAAAGACTCCACTATTTCTGAAGAGTAATACAGAGTTTAATATGCCCTGGTGATGGTTTCAGCATTGTCTTTAGAAATTCCTGCTTTTGCTCTTTGGGTTTACAGCTGACACACAGCAGGGTGTGACTCCGCCTTTACCTTAGCATTAAGTTCTAACTCGCAGGGCTTGGAAGCCCAGAACGGTTTCCTGCTCCCAGGGCACACTGAATTGAAAACTAGATCTTGTCGGTGAACTAGGCAAATGTGCCAGTTAACTTGGGTGAGCTAGCTCACACCTATACTTCTAGGATTTGGGAAGCTGAGTGAGGCAAGTGGAATGTTGGAGTTGATGTGAGTTCCAGGCCATGCTGAGCTAGTGTGTGTGAGACCCTGGTTCCGGTCTCAAAAAAAAAAAAAAAAGTCTCAATTAAGCCCAAGGCAAAAGATACTTTAAACCCAATGTCTCTGTAAACTTTATGCTACCTTTCAAATAAAATTACTTAATGACTCTCTTGCTGCCCTTGCTAGATGCCTCCTGCTCCTAATCACGATTTGATTTGCCTCCTTCTACTGGCATGGCCTTCTGAACTTGAAGTTCCTTGGCTTTTCTAGGCACCAGGGTGGTCTTCCCAACCCAGCAGGAGTTTCCATGACAACGAGTTGATAAAGAATGAGAAAGTTATCTTCTGGCGACCTATGGTGTCCATTACAACGGAAGAGAATTTCTCTGACCTGCTCAAGCTTCCCACTCCTTCTGTGCACAATTCTGGGTCACAGCAACAATGTACAGTCAAAGTACTGCAAGTGTGTTAAGTGTGCTGTCGAGTATTAAGTATCAAGTGCTTCAGATTTGCACGTACCACTACCAAAGTGTACCAAAGTGTTACCAACCAAGACCCAGAATGCCTGGCATGTGTGCTCACATGTCCACTTGCTTTCCCCTCGACATTCTGAAGAATGGCATGACTCCAGTAACTAACCTTATCTGATCCTGATTTCAAACACCCTCCTATAAACCATATGGTCAGAGATCAGATTGCTCTCTGTTCTTGCCGAGCTGGTTACAGGTGGTTGGTTGTCACCAGTACATGAAAACAGTTAATTTTGGTGAAAGAGAAGATGTGACGTCTGCATCAAGCACTGGGGACAAAAGTCAGGCTAACATTAATAGCATGATAAAGTCAACACAGACCATTGGTGCTTTGTATGATCAGTGACTTTGTGCCCTAGCACGAAAGTACAGTTGGTCAACATAAATAATTTCTGTGTCCATCTAAATATTTACCACTCGTAAAAGCACTTGTATATTCATTAGATGACTACAGTCAGTGTGTTTCCAAAAAAGAGAATTACCGCCAAAGCCTGGAGCTCTCTTGTTTCTTCCTCCGCTGCTGATGCATGATAGGACAGGACCTGTGGGTAAGACAGGAACCCAGGTTACTCAGGCAGGATGGCTAACGTGCAGGGAACATCCGGCTGGAATCCTGCTCCAACTTGTGAGAGAAGTAACTAGGATGTCTCGCTGCCAGCTCTCACTTATGGCTTTCATCAACACAGTGAACTTCCATTCAGGGTCCATTGCGTGCTTCTGAAGTTACACTCCTTAATTTTTAAGGAGAATCCTAAAACTTTCATTCTGACACTGTTGATATAACAAACGCATTATTTATAAGCCACTCTAGAAAGGATCACTGGCTCGCACACAGCAGCAAGCTTATTTTGAACTGTTTTTTCAGAAGCGAACTTGCCTGAGTTTTACTGGGGAAACTATTGGGAAACAAGTTGCTATTTGGGGGGAAAATGGTGGTTTAGAAATGATTCTCAGGTGAAACCTGTAGTAACTATCCAATTCACCCTGGAATGTACAGTCACACAGGTTTACAGACGCTCTTAGAGTCTACAAGCCGAGGGAAGACAAGATAAAGCAGCCGATGAAGACACTGGCTGTTAAGCTCATGGGAGGACCCAGTGCTTCCTCATGGGCTGGGCTTACTTTAAACCTTCTAATGAGACAAGACTCATAATTCTCATTTTCAAAAAAGGGAAACTTCTAAGCAATGTGGGACAATTTTTAGAAATTCCCTTTAAACCAAAGATGTGGTTGTACTGAAAGGTTTATTTTATACTTAAATAAGAAATGTAAGGTTCTAGTTCCCAGAGGCGATGATGTTTGCATCCTCTCCAGAAAACCAGCTGGATCAGAAGATTCAGAAGGCAAAGTCCCCGAACCGAGAGTTTGAGACACTTGTGCCCTCTATTTACTGATTTTCCTTTATTTATTTTTCCTTTTCCTTACTTTATTTCTCCAATATTGGTAGGGAATTTTTTTTTAAAGCTTTTAAAAAAAAATAGATATCCTCACAGAGAGACGCAAGAGGGAGATAAATAGGGAAGAGACAGCCTCAGGGATGGCTTGCTACAGAAGGCAAGCACTGCTTTATGCAGAAAAAGCAGGAGGTACACCAGAGTCTTGGTTTGGTCATATGAGCCTTGGCAAGAGTCTAAATATTTGGAATCTACTTTCTTTAGCTTTGAAATAACTTTGTGGACATCATCATGAGAATCGCATGTTTTCACACTATGAGTGTTGGGAGGAGATGTGCCTGGGCAGACCAAATGCCACAGGCTCCATCCCACCTCTAATGTCACCATCTGCTTGGCCATGGCTCTCTCCACCGCTTCATACATCTGTGTGTTCTGGATCCCCAAGCCACAGAAGATGACAAAAGCTTCCAGGAATTGTTCATCATTTTGGTTGAAAGCTTTAATCTTGCCGGTATTCTCCTCCATCTTATTAACAAGTTGGCAAACACCTATAGCAGACCAAGAAATTAAGCACATATGATCAACAGTCACCATAGCACCGATCGACCTCAATACTCATACCCAAAAACTGCCTAACTGTTTTCTCTTAGAGATGCCTGGTGTCTCCAAGTAAGAACACAGACCTCTCAAACAAGCCTAGGAGAGTAACCCCAATTAATTTATACTAGCGCCAGTCTCGCACAGCCCTGAATGCATATCATCTATGATTTAAAAAAAAAAATTCCTAGAGAACTATTTTCCTCCAGATTGGTCATGAATTTTAGATCAGTTCAGTCCCCAAAGACAATTTGTCCTTCGGAAACTAATTGGATTTTTGTACAAGTGCCAAGAGAGCAGTTTTGATGCAGATCAGAGTTTTGGGTCACACAGTCTGCCTTCCTTTACTGAGACATCAGAGTTTAGAAATGCAATTACATACAGAATAGAATGCAGAAAATAGGCAGCTCACACAGGCAGCTTCAAATTTCAAATATATGCTCAAGTATTCAAGATAATCACATGGGAAGAAGTAATCACAGCTACAACGACTGTTGTATTTCTGTTGTATCTATTCAGATAGAAAAGCAGACTTAGTCCCGAAAGAATATCATAATATCTCCTTATAGGTCAGCCACGAACTTGGACAAGAATGGAGGATTCCCCTAATGTGATGATAATTTTTACTCAGCTGGTGTAGCTATGGGATTCTGTGTCTACAGAATGAGGTTTATGCACAAGGCATTGGGATACACGGCCCACCATTGAGTAAAATGTGTTGTAACTTTTATCACTTTGTCTCTAAATACAAGACTTCCCATATGTGTCCGCTGTGGGATAGGTACTGAGCCTGAGCCGGGTACCTGAGTAGACACAAAATCTCCAGTCTTCAAGATTTTCCTTGTGAAGGCGGTGGGACCATTATAGGAATGAGAAAAAGGCTCCTACATTTACTCACAGCTACACAGCACCCACATAAGCCTAAACTCAACCTCTGCCTTGGCCTATGCCTAGCTCTGTTCACTGCGCATGCTCATAGCTCCGTTCACTGCGCATGCTCATTCGAATGCAATGCTCAACCTGCACGTGGATCACTCACACCTCTGCCGTGGCCTTTGCGTCTACCTGGGGCCTGCACTGCCGTCCATGCTTTCCTGCCTGTCTCCCAGGTGAAGCCTACATCTCCTTCAAAAAGAGGCCCTCAGCCTCGCAGCGCAGCTCCGACATGGCAGGCACTTCCCTTCCTTGTGTTAACAGTAACACTGGGTGAGTAAGGACAGATTCCACTTCTGTCTCTTTCTTGGCTTTAAGTGTGCTGGGCTTAGCAATCCCCTCCCCACAATCCCACTTTCTCAGCTAGCAAAATCCTGGCAGACAGTAAGAATTTAAGAAAAAAAAAATGTTGAGTTAATGAAAAGATTCAGGACCCCAGCTCTGACCCGAGGTACTTTCCCACGGAGATTATATCGACTTATTAGCCCTTATTTTTCCTGGAACACAAAGGATTTTCATGGTCTGTGCTGACATCTGATTACATATTAATTCCCTTTGTCACCATGGTTGCACTCTCTGTTTAAACAAATGATCTGGATTCTGCTTTTCATTTGTGTTTGCCTATGTAAATACTTATATCTGCCTGCCTTCCTATCTGTGTGTAGTGCTGCAGGGACCACAGTCCCAACACTATTCTATTATAAAGCAAGACTTCAAACAAGACATAAAGACTGTGGACCATGCGAGCAAAAAGCCATACATAACACATCACCCAACATTCATTATCTTAACAACACGCATCCCATATTTGGTAAAACACAGGGCTATGTCCCTCTCATCTTTGTGGCTCCTCACATTATAACTATGGGACTGACTGTTTACGTAGGCTCTGGCTGTCTCCCGGTTGGAATTTTCCTACAACTCATTTCTTTCAGACTCTTTTGCTCAGATCACAGAGGAAGTGTCTTTCAGTTTTTACACAAGTTATCTTATACACGGTGGTCGTTGCTCAGACATAAGATTTCCAGATTACCTCGTTGCAATCCTTGCAGTCATACGATAGAAAATGTGACAGAGGGCTCAGGGCATGCACATCAGGCAATTTGCTAAGCTATGCCCTAATTAAGTCTGTTACATAGTAATTCAAATCTGTCCTGGCTAAAATTCGCTGAACAAATATGTTAAGATGTATTAATGGATCTGGAGATGTAGTGCAATGGTGGTCTGCAAAGCTCCGGACAAAAAGAAATTTTAAAAAAGGAGTATTAAATTCTACCTCTGGAATTGCTCACAGATCATTTAAATGGAATGCCAAATGAATATTAAGTCTGCTGTATCCAGAGCCCAGTGCAGAACAGATAAAATGCATCTGTGTTACAAGCCACCACTACAGGTGCAGAAATGCAGACTTAAACTCCAGGGCAAGAAAAGGGTACTGAAGACAAACAGCCATTTAAGCATATAATTAAATTCTCTCTCGAAAGCAGGCCGGGCAAGCATTCATGCTTATCCCACTGATCACATTAAATCCCTTAGAAAATTTAATTATAGCAAGCAAAAATCCATGGGAAGGTTTATAAGAAACAAATGGAGTTCTTCTTAGAGAGAATTTAAGGCTTGAGCACATATGTAGATTAAATTTTCACCATTTCCTCACCAGTGACCCATGAGAAGAGCTAGACAAGGCAGCGATGGAGTGTGAGCCGTTAAGACCGCTTCATTCATAGCGGATAAATAAGGTAAAATGATACCCATGACTCTATTAGGAAGAAGATGAAACAATAATAAAACCAAACGATAAATTATCCCTATTTCCCAATATTAATAAGGGGGATGGGGCGTTTACCGAGCATCAGCGTGTGTGGCCACTGCCATTGTAAGAGCTGGCCGCTACCAAGAACCTCTGGAAACCACAGAGAGGAAGGTTCTGAACCCCTGCCGCTGCGGCCCTTTCTGTAATTCTGGGACTCATCGTCTGCTTCCAATCTCCTAGCTTTTCCGCAAAACAGGGTTAAGACATATATACTTTGCTAGAGCCGCAGATTCTCTCTGCCGTAAGTGTGAACATAAAAATTAGCATCTGGCCTTCAAGTACCTTAATGCTAATCCTAAGAAAAATGAGTTTTGCTCATTTTCTGGGGGGAGGGGCAATAATCTTGGTCAGGAAGTTTATTTTTTAAATAAATAACAAGATTTAATCTTATAAAGGGTATTTTTGCTCATTTTTGTCAATAATCTTAATTTTGGGAATGTCTCTCTATACAAAAGTATTTACTTTTTCAGGTAATCCAAAGAAACCTCTCCTCAATAAGCAACTCCTGGCACTGAGTATTTTATTTGCAGGCCTATGGTGTCTCACAGGGGGCAGTGTCACCCATGAGAGGTCATTCTACTTCATGTCCATGTGAGCTTCTGCAGCAGATTAGTGTTGCTCATCCCTCTCCATGACCCTGCCCTTCAATCCTGTACCCCATCTGACTCACTCTGTTCCTTCTTTCCCTTTCATAACACTACACCTCCTTAAGAGTCAATTTTTAAGGGTGGAGTTCTTCATAGGTTGATCACATTCCTGAGAATGGCCCCACACTCAGTAGTACTGGGGCAGCACAACTTGGACTGCATAGGTTTAAAAAGACAGAAAGAGGGGACATGTTGGGTGGGTAGGGAGGTAGGGATGGGTCTGCGAGAAGCTAGGGTGAATATGCTCTAAATACGTTGTTTGTAGTTCTCAAAATTAATAAATAAAAATATTTTAAAAGAGTCATTTTGCAGGGTATGGTGTCATGGGCTTTTAACCCCAGCACTTGGTAGGCAGATCTCAATGAATTAAAAAATATCAAGTTACATGCCAGCCAGGACTTCAAAGTAAGTCCATGTCTCAAAGACTAATCAACCCCCACCCTGCAGCCACAATATCTACAAATGAAGAAAAAACACGTGATATTTGTCTGAGTCTGGACTGGTTCACCCAGAATCAGTGCCAAGAATGGATGTCTTTTGGAGTTCTTGGCCGGTGAGGTCCCATAGACCCCAAACATTAAAGACTATTGCTAATGCTCTTGGTTACTCTTAAGATGCTGAAGACACCACATACTGGAATCATAGCTGGTACCAAACTGAAAGCTTCATCTCTGTTGCTGGCTTTAAGAGCACTATGTATAGCACCAGAGAGAAAAGTAATAACCAGCCTGAGTCAGTCATGAACCATATGAGCCACAGTAACAGTTGGCCTGGCAAGACGTGTTGTTCACTGGTCCAATAGTGGCACCAACATCATGGCAGTAACCAACTACTTTCCAATTGGACTTGAGACCTGCCACACAAACTGAGACCAGAACTCATGTCTAGAAAGGTCAAAGACCCTAAAGGAGAAACTACTGGGTAGAATAATAAGCTGACCAACAACTTACCATTATAATCATAGACTAGTGAATCTGTCAATTCTCATCAGAGAAGATTCTTTCTGAAGTAGATGGTAACTGATACACCTGTTCAACATGTAGAAAATAAGAGCCTGAAAAAGGTGCGGCTCTGAATGGGGCATTTATAGTATACACCCAAGGCTCAGGGAGCATTGAAAAAGAAGGGGAGGAAAGACTGTAAGGGCCATAGACAGTGAATCACTAGAAAGAAACAGTGTCGTCTGACCACAAGGCAGTTGAACATAGGAATTCAATTCACGGCAGTTGTGAATGTACAAGACCTGACAGACTCGAGCCAGACAGAATCTCAACATAGGGAGAGGAGGTGGGTATAATATGATATATTATATAATATAATATGATATATAGTATGATATATGATATATAACATGTAATATATAATATAATATATATAATATATATAATATATAATATATATAATATATATATAATATACATTTTTAAATAATCTCAACATAGGGAGAGGGGGTGGGTATAATATGTATGATATATGATATATAACATAATATATAACATATAAATATAATATATATTTTAAAATAATCTCAACATAGGGAGAGGAGGTGGGTATAATATGATGTATGATATATGATATATAACATGTAATATATAATATATA
>JANHMN010000001.1:33770950-33798098 GCA_030674055.1 Rhabdomys pumilio
ATATGATGTATGATATATGATATATAACATGTAATATATAATATATATTTTAAAATATAAAAAATATATTAACCTCCCTCAAATATGATTTGAAATTGGTATGGAGACTAGAGATCAAAATTCCTAGAAAGAATACTATGGAGAAAAGGGCATATTCAGCTTTATCAACAGGGCAAACAACCAGTTGAAATGAATGAATGCTAATTGAGAAAAAATTTTCCTGGGCAGCGGTGGAAACATTCTGTATTAGGCAGAGCATACAAAAACATTAGTTGATAGGATATAATACTTTGGGGAATAAAGTTGATGATACAACAGACTCTGAACTGGTCTAATGCTCATAATTTTATCTAAATGTCAGTAATGAAAACCAATGAAGAGGAAGGAAGAAGATTACAAAAAGACACAGGGGCGGCCTGTTTGTCTGCATGTAGCTCTGTGGGGATTCTCTATTAGAATGCCATATGGGGATCTGGTCTGTGACATGCAAGACGAATTATCCACAGCCACAATCTTTTCCCTACGGCTCCTGTGGAAATCTAAGTATGTGCAGAATTCCATCTCCCAACTTTGTCACACTTATAAAACAGCAGAGTACACTGGGAAATTTCCATTCCACACTCGCAGTTAACTTGAATACCTTGTCTGGTCCGCAAACCCACACAGAAACTCTTTCTTAAAAAAAGAATTTTCTCTTTTTAAAGGCACTCGCTGCCTTCTGCTCCTGCTTCTCAGCAGGATGTGAAAGCACATGCCCAATTATCCACAGTCTTTGGTTTTGACTTTTGTTTTTTGAGACAGGGTCTCTCTGTAATGCAGCCCTTCCTGTCTTGGACCTTGCTCTATGGACTTCAAACTCACCATGCTTGGCTTGAGTCTTCTCATTCTAAGTTAAAAAAATAATGCCCATTTTTCAGAAACAGACACAAGATCAAAGAGTGAACTTTGACAGATCTACAAAGTTACTGAGTGCTGCTAATCCTTCACATGAGAGTGAAGCAGAGGGCTTATGAGGGCCTTTCCCAGGCCTGAGCTCTGTATCAGCCATGCTTAAAGTGCAGGAGTGCCAGCCACATCTTTCCCCCAGAAGCCCTGATTCCCACCTATTATTTCACAGAGACATTGCTGAGGTACAGCAGACTTGCAGGCCTGCCTTCTTTCTTATGACAACGTATTAGTAAATGACACCTCCCCAAGGAAGCTCAATTTCACACTCTAAAAGGCAGCTTATGGTGGTTTCTTATAGTTACATAAAAAACAGTTTCTAAAAAGCAGAACAAAATGTAGTTTCCCCATTGGTCTCCTAGCAAGTAAAATTTTATAACAGGACATTTGTTGCTTATTTTGGAGATTGGTTGGTGATGATGTTGACAGATGTGCTTGCACGTTCATCGGCTTCTGATCTTTTTGTCTGAGCCCAGAAGAGTACTGTGTATAACAGTATAGCAAGGACTAGCCTACAAGCTTCTAGGGGTGTATGTAGGGTCTGACTCCGAGCCTGACAGGTGCAGGACCTACAATGGCATGCTGGTGACAGGGGATGACAAGACTGGTGAAGAAGACCAGAACGGACAAGAAACATAACTTTAGAACACAAATGTGAACCGGCAAAGCAACCGGTTCCCTTCCTACAATCTATGTTGAAAGGAAAATCGAATAAAGGAAATCAGATTAGTGGGTCTGGAATCAGAACAAGGGAGGGAAGCTCATGGAATGTTTAATGGCTTCCTAGCAAAGGAATCAGAGATGTGTCCAACTTAGATAGGCACTTTGAACACATAACACACACACACACACACAAACATGCATAAGCACCTGCACACACGCGCTAGCACCCTACCTACCTACCTACCTTCTGATTCCATGTTAAATAATAATACCTCTTTTTCTTGCAACCTGAAAGCTATGCAAATTTTTAAAGGTAGATTTACACATAAGTGATGTTCCATTAGGGTTTCAGTGTCAATTTTTAATCTTTAGAAGTTAGTTACCTTTCCTTTATTTCTACAATCTTGGGAGCATGCTATTAGTTCACACTGCCTTTTCTGTGTTAACCATGGACAACTAGAGTGCAAAATAACATACTTTTTGGCCACCTCTGTCTTTTTAAACACGGGGTATCACTCTGTAGCCCTGGGAAATCCACCTGCCTCTGCCTCTTGAGTACTGGGACTAAGGCCATGTGCTATCAATGCCCAGTAATGTTTGCTCTGCTCTTAATAAAGCCTGGGACACCACGGGGTAAACACATCAGTAACAGGGAACATCCTTCCATTGTCTGGGGAAGGAATTTTGTGCCGTTATGTAGTAGAAGTTGTCCTTTAACCTCTGTATACAAATGTAAGACCCTAGGGCAGGGATTTCTGCTTTGCTCCCTGATTTATGCCAAGTGCCTAGACTGCAGGAGTGCTCGATAAATACTGATTAAATGAATGAATAAACAAATTAATACAATCTATAACCTCCACCACATATTTGAAATGTCATGTATCAGGAAACATGACTAAATATATGTTGTCAGTTGATGCCTCTCAGTGTATGAACTTTGAACATTTTTTATGTGTATGTGAGTGTGTGTGCACGCAGGGGATTGTGCAAGAGTGTCACAGTGTGGATGTGGAGATCAGGAGACAATGTTTTGGAGTTGGTTCTCTCCTTCTACCATGTGGATGCTGGGAATAGAATCCAGGCTTGGTGGCAAGCCCCTTCCCCACTGAGCCATTTTGCCAGTCCAGTCTACAGACTTTAGCACATCAATCTTAAACAAAAATCTCAGATAAAACTGTATTTTAATGATTAAAAAATACAGTTTATCTAATAAAATATCTGACATGGATAGAGGAATTTATCAGCATAAAATGGTTAACTTACAATCTGAAATTTTCTCTTTCCCCAGACATTTTATTCTTTAAATTTACAAGTCACACTTGAAAGCAGTAGGGAATGCTTTTTTTTCTTACACAAATTCTGAGTGTTGAGTCCACAGAAAGGTCTTACCTATGACTTTGTTCTTCTTCCCGTTTTTTATAGGTGTGCAAAGCAAACTTCCAATGCAGTGTGTGTTCACGTGTCCCGTGTTTTCACCCTGAAGAACAAAGCCAAGGCCGCTAAAACAACAGAAATGACTGGTCCCACAAACATCATATCAACTGTAGCACACACGTGAAATAACACATACGCTCATCTTGTATCAGCTACAGACAATGAGCAATAAAGTCAGTCTTTATATATATATATATCTCAAATTGCCTTTATTCTATTTAAACTTTCTGGAGTTTATAGTAAAATTAAGTCAAATATTCATTCAGCGTCTGCCATCCTGGTGAGGTAGAGGTCTCCATTTCATAAAGCAGGGAGAATCCAAAGCCAGGAAACAACACATTACAATATTGACATTCTTAATAATGTCACCATACTTAAAGTACACATCCCCATAGTCTGACAAAGTTGTCCCTAGCGTGCAGGCAACAGAAGCAAGGCAGCTGTGTCACAGGCTAGTGTTTTTTTTTTTTTTTTGAAAGATTAAAGAAAACACAGGAATTCAAAGTGTTCAATGTCTGTGGAACACGTCTCTGTAATCACTTCACTGTCAAGGCAAGTGGATAGCCATCTTCCACAAGGAACAGCTCACTAAGAAGATTGCCAGTGTCCAAACCACAGGGACCTTAATTTTTACAGATAAAGTCAGGAACTCCATCTGAGGAAAGTCTCTGACACCGTGTTCATTAAATTACCTCAACTTGCACATGCTGGTTTGTCACTATACAAAGAGTAGAGTGAAAACCTCTGGCACAGCAATCCCCAGCACATGGAGAACTCCCCCGTCCTGCCTCGAGCAGGAAAACCAGAGATTCCCCCCCCTTTAAACAGCCAGTTTCCAGCTTAGTCCTTCAGACAACAAGCATCTCTGTACGAGTGGGTCTGAAGGGGAAACAGCCTGTGAGCATCAGGTCTAAAATTAGGTTACTTACTGTCCAGGGAAATCTTTTGTCCTTGGTGACATCTGGGATATTAAGTGGCTCCATCGTGTTTTTGACATACTGAGCATACATGTAATTGATTTTGTTGGCATCGTGCTCCCTGCAGAAATAATAGATGTGAGTCCCTTCTATGCAGTGGGAAAATGTGCTATACAAACTGGTAAAAGAGGGACCATCGGCTGTGAACTGCAGGGGGGAAATCTACATCCTAATCTGAAAATATGTTAGATGATTACAGCCCAGTCATCACCCTGATCTGAATAGTCTGATACAACAAACACCCACACAGTTTGGACGATGCAGAACAGCACAGCCTGTGGGTCGTGACCCCTTTGACTGTCACATTTCTGATAACCTGAACATCAGCTATTTCCATTAAATTCCTAACAGTAGCAAATGTACAGTTATGAAAGAGTGTGAAATAATTTTTGGTGAGGGGTCACCACAACATGAGAAACTTTATTAAAGGGTCACACTTAAAAGTATTTTAATAGGTTCTCTCTAGATGCATCTTCCCCCTGGGATGTGTGTGTGCGTTTTCTGTCTGGCATGCCTATTTTAACTGTAGTTTTACTAACTGAAGAGATGGGAAAGTAGTAGGTGATATTTAAAAATGAATATATGCCTTAGGCATGGGATACCTCCCTAAGTTATTGGTCATTGAATGCCCTCTCCCTGAGAAGTTAGAGTTCACAGTTCCAGATGGTACCATGCAAGCTTTCAAGAGGGAAGCAACCAGCAATCCTGCAGCTGTGATGACTATGACCCACAACAACGGGCAGCATGGCAGAACAACCCTAAGAACACAGTACGGCATGAATACGTCAGTGATGGCCAGCAGCGCTCTAACTGGACTTAACAGCTCACTCATGGGAACTCATTCCTGGCACTGTCCACCAAGCCAACAATGCAGGGACACTGAGGTCATGAGCTGGAGGAGAACCTCTAGCCACTGCCTTATGAAATCATAATTTCTAACTACATTCTAACTATCTGTCCTTATACTGACAGATAAGGCTAGTTCTCACACCTTAAAAAGGGAACGTCTCTTTGCAACAGATGGAGACCATTAAACCCACAACCAATCAAATGGCAGAGTTATGGAGTGAAGTTTCAACTACTATCTCTGCAGCACAACTCCTACACCCAAGACTCGGGGATTGTTGGAGAAGAAGAGTGGAAAGATGCTAGGAGCCAGCAGATCAGAGAGTTCACTGTGAGATTTGTCTCCTAGGAATGTAAGAAACTACACCCATAAATATGGTTACCTAACCACAAGCTGAACAAGGTTGATATCAATAGACATGCTAATGTGGATGGGAAAAGCTCACAAGGTCCCAGTCCTACACACACACACACACACACACACACACACACACACACACACTAACACACACACACACTATAGGCAACTATGGAATGTTGAGAGTGTGAGGAATCGTGTTCTTCAAGGAAAAACACACAATTAGTTATCCAAGAACAAATGGTCAGCCTTAAAAACATGTACTTAGAAGTAACATTATACTAACATTATAAGCAGGTTGTATTTCTGTATTTAGTCTCTCTCTCTATCTCTCTCTCCACACACACACACACACACACACAAATACACACCCCTCTGTGCAACAACAACAAAAAGGATGTGACTTTGAAAAAGAGACGGGAAGGTGATATGGGAAGGTTTGGAGGGAGGAAATGGAACGGCCACATGATGTAATTATATTATAATCTCAACAAATAAATAATAAAAAGTAAAAACTAAAAAAAAAATCTTAAAAAGAGAGTAATTGGTCAGGGAGTCCCCAGGGGTCTCCAAAACAACCCATCCTAATTACACAGTAAAATCTTACTGCTGAAGACACTGTAGACTTTGGCTGCAAGACATAGAGAAATCAACCTGAAACTAAGCAGAAGTCTTTCTCCCATCTGGCTAGCTCTCACAGTGTCAGAAGGCGCTGTGCAGGCTGCTAGGGAAGAGAAGACATCTGGTCCTACCGAGTGCTGGACTCTATGTGCATGCAATGACCTTCAGGCAAAATCTGCCCGCCAGTGCAATGGAAGGATTATTATGGGGTAACTACTTGATTTCTGGTTGGACTTGAGGCCCACTCCACAGGAGCGGTTTCCATGCCTAGTGCTGTAATACTGGTCAGAAGCCCAGAGTGATAGGTTATAGACCCCAGGGAAGAAACGACTACTGTTGTTGAAATGAACATGTCAAGTTGCCCCCTGAATATTTATGTTTCTGCCATGGACCTGAGATGGTGTCAGTCTTGGTCAGCTTCTTTTTGTAGTAGGTAGTGGTGGTGTTTTAAATGACACTGGCCTTCAAAAGCTCATGTGTTTGAATAATTTGTCCCCAGTCGGTTAAGTGTTTGGGAAGGATTAAGACAGTAGTTTTCAACATGTGGGTTGCAACCCCTTCAGGTGTGAATGACCCTTTCACAGGGACTGCATATCAGATGTCCTACATAGCAGATGGTTACCTTATGATTCATAACAGTAACAAAATTACTGAAAGTAATGAAGTAGCAATAAAAATCATGAAGTAGCAATGAAAATCACTTTATGGTTGGGGGTCACCACAACATGAAGAACTGTGTTAAAGAGTTCCAGCATTAGGAAGGTTGAGAACCACTGGGTTAGGAGATGTTGGAAAAGATATGTCACTGGGAGGGGTGGGCTTTGAGGTTCCAAAAGGCTTGTGCCATTCCATTGGCTATGCTGTGTTGTCATAGCAACAGAAACCCTAACTACGACATCAGCAATCAATGTATAATTAGTCCAAGTGCTGAGAGTAAAAGGCTGAGGATTCAGTTCCAGTGGGAAATCTTCCCCAGTCACCCCCTCCCCCATCAAAGCTCAGGCAATGTCCCAGAAGACGGGGTGGAAAGACCTTAAGAACTGGAAGATGAGGAGAGTTGAGGGAAATGCTGTCTGGACATCACGTAGCTATGATAATCACCACCTCCTGGCTACAGTGGTTTACCTGCTCTGGAACTGCACAAGAATCAGCCAGCACGAAAACCCAGCCAGGCCCACTCTAATTACACCTAAATACTTCTTGTATTGCACCAGTCAGTGGGCGGGCAGATATTGCCTGAAGGTCATTGAGACCACACGCACGTAGAGTCCAGCACTCGGTAGGACCAGATGTCTTCTCTTCCCTAGCAGCCTGCACAGCGCCTTCTGACACTGTGAGAGCTAGCCAGATGGGAGAAAGACTTCTGCTTAGTTTCAGGTTGATTTCTCTATGTCTTGCAGCCAAAGTGTATGGTGTCTTCAGCAGTAAGATTTTACTGTGTAATTAGGATGAGAAAGGTGATCTCCAGGCTCCACTTCTTACCAAGAGTGATTGGCAGTTGATAGTTGTTGGGAAAGACAGAACCATTCTTCTTGGGTGGTGCTCCCATCCAAGGTCTCCATGTACCAGTGAATGGCCCCACACCCATGCACATATGGGCAATGCTAATTGGACTTGGTGGGTTATTAAAAGCAACATCAAATTGGGAGCCCATTTTAGGGGCACACGAAAGAATTGGAGGAGGGAAATAGGGAGTGTGATAATATTTCATTGTATATAGGTATAAAATTCTGAAGAATAAAGAAAAATTATAATTAGAAAAAATACATGTCTTAGAAAAGAACTTTTCTTGTTTTAAGTTTCCAAAGTTCCAATATGGTGCCTGTCTACTGAACTTGATACTCAGGCTATAATTTGGAACAGTGATGTCATATAGTGTTCTGCAATGACTCAGATATTTCAGTATCCCCCTTCTGTCATATGTATTTTGACTTGATTGTAATATGGTCAAATAGAGCTTTTTTTTTTTTTAAGCACTGGAAAGTATTACGCATAAAGGAAAAAGAATGCAAATGACATTACAGAATGTAGCAGGGGAAGAGATGGGCACGAGATGAACTTCCAGCTCAGCCTTGAAGGCATTCGGATTGCCTTGCATAACAGATCTCCTGGGTCTGATTACATGTGTTATCTGTGTGACATTCAAGGAAAGGTTGTAAGTGCAGGCTTGAGGCTAATAACATAATACTTAAAACTACAAGTATTTTTTGACAAACAATAGCCCAGGGAAATGGAACAAGAAGAAGCCATAATATAAACAGAAAAAATAAAAAGGTTGCCACCAGGAGAAAGAAAAACACCAGAAAAGATGCAGCCATAGAACTAAGTCTTCTGTAGACTAAAAATGAAAATGGTAATAACTATACTATCTTACCATTAGTGTCGTCATTATGTTGATAACAGCAGTCAGAAGCAACTCAAAATGCCTAAGAAACTTGCCAGAACCATTAACTCGGAAATAGGAGCTGCTACAGAAGCGTGAGTTCTATTAAAGTTACATAACACCATTTTATAAAGTAGGTTATTTCCTACTTTATAAAAATGTTGATCCATTGCTTCCTGCCCTTAATAAATACAGCGTGAACACCTGTTCCCCAGGGCCACTCTTGGATCTTCGTGAAAGGAAAACAAGCTTACATAGGTCAGTCACCACAGAGAGGAGCATATTATCTAAGGAAAGGAATGGAGCGATGGAGGTTGTCACTGTGTATGCTGCTGGGGCAGTGACTAGTAGCTAGAGATAGGCCAGCTGCCCCCAGATTAACTCCTCTTTGCATGGACACAGAGCTACTCAGAACAAAGACTGCATTACTCTGCATCCCAAAGAGTTAATGTTACCCCAGGAATCATTCCCAGTCAATAGGATGACAAGGCATATTTGGGACAACTTCTAGAATACTGATATGTGCTCTTGCCTCTTGATCCCCCTTTTCGAACATGAATGTGATGGCTAGGCTCCATCGCTGCTCCTGGATGCATAGAACATAGCTAAGGGATGTGAGGTAGAAGGCATCAGAGATTTGGGGCATTTGTAGCATACAGGGCCAATGCCAGCTTTGCCCTGCCTAGCTCAGAGCACATCCAGGAGAAAATAATAAGATTACATTCCTTTTAAATTTATACTTTTTTTATTTTTGAGAATTCCCTACGTGAGTATTGTATTCACTTATTCCCACGCTCTCCCATCTTCCTGAAGTCCTCCTGACACCTCCGAAAATCCATGGCTTCTTTTAACTATTGGTGTTACATATATATGTGTGTGTATATGTAAATACAATCTGCTGGGTCCACTTAATGTTGAGTGTGTGTGTGTGTGTGTGTGTGTGTGTGTGTGTGTGTGTGTGTTTAAGACTCACCACTTGGGATTGTATGACCTATCAGGGGACTCATCTCTTGGGAAGAGCGATTCTTCCTTTTTTAGTAACCATTAATTGCCTGTAGTTCCTCAGCTAGGAGTGGGACCTTGTGAGATTTTTCTCTATCCATGCTGGTCAGTCGACTGGTATTATGCAGGTCTTATTTAGGCCACCATATTGTGATAATCATAGGTGCAGCTTCCCTGTCCTATATAGAGGACACTATCTTGCATTCCTGTTTAAGCTGTTTTTATTTAGTGCATTCGTGATTCACAACAAAAACTAACCTTCCTAAATACTACTGGTAACGATGCAAATACCACATGTGGAGAAGGACGGGGAGCATCCAAGTGGATCTGATTAGGAAAGAAACGGCATTGCAGAAATGTTTACAAAGCTAGCTGCACCTAAAGAATGGGTAGAGAGATCAGGAAAGAAAGGTGGGGTGAAAAAGAATAGGCGGAAAAAATGGATAACCATGAAAAACACATTTCTGTCATGAATCAGTGCTACATACATTTGAGAAATGTTAAGTAGCTGCAGATTATCAAAAATAAAGTGGGTGGCTGGGCTCGTGGGCAGAGGCAGCAGTGTTAGCGGCACGTTGCCACAAAGCATTTGGTGTGATGTCTCACGCCATTTTGCTGGCTTCGCCTGCCAAGAGTCCAGAAGGCAGGATTTGCGCTGACTGTGAGTCTGTGAATGAGTGCATGGAAAGTATTTGTAAAAATGTGTAAAGAGAATGTAACCCAACGTCTCCCATCACACAGGATACTGGTCAGATACTTGGCTTTATCAACGATCTGGCAGATTTCAACTGTCTTCTTCACAGAGCTGATGCACAGATGTTATCAGCCTTATAATGAAGGCTGCGTCCAATAGAAGACTTATGTGCTTCCTTCATCAATATCCAACAGGCTGGGAAGTAACTGAATTGGAAGCATGGGGTGAGGGCCAGGCTTGGAGCAGGTGTGTGTAGTACAACAGTAATTCTGTTTCCATTTGCTTACGCTCCAACCTGACTGAATGTCTGGCAATAAGACATAAATGATATTTTCATTCTGAAAAAAAAAAAAATACATGGCCCCCTTTGCTGCTTTTGTTTGTTTGTTTTACTTAAACATTATTATTTTAATTCAGATAGAAAGTGTTCTTTGCCAGTTAAGGTTGGTACCAGTCCTTGAAAAGGTTTGCATCTCCTGTACAGCAGTGAGTGAGCTAACCCTTCGTGGGAGACTGGGGATGCTGACAAGGTTAGTTATGTCCTCTGGGAAAGTCTTAGTGAAAAATAAATGTTCTGGGGGAGGGGAGAGAATAAAGTGAGTGTTTCTAGCCAAAAATGTTTGGTTAGATAGAATGGATAGTGAAGGCTTTCAAGCTCTAGTACAATGAATATGGACGTCATCCTTTATATAACAGCGATACCACGGTGGCCTTACAACGTGCCTTAGAGATTAAGAAGCAGGAAGTGCATATGGCTGATGTCTCAGTTGCTGATCTCTAGAGGCCACTTTCGAGGCCATGCCTCCCAGGGATGTTCCAAGACTGAGCCCACCAGGACACTAAATCAAGACTTTTCTTCTGAGACCCATGATTCTACAGCCAAGAAAACTTCAGCTGGAAGGCTCCGCAGCAGCCCTGCTAGGCTCTCCTTAGGCTTTGCAGCTGTCTCAGACAGGAGCACACAACCTCCCTCCCTTCATTCCTCCACACCCCACAGATCACAGGACCGGATAGGACAATCATGTTGACCCCACTAGCCTCTCCCACATCGTTCTCCCTTTTCATTTTCTAGAGCATGCTGTGTTCTCTAGGAAGCTCTGCACATTCAAACAGGTCTTGGCATCTCCTCTGGAAGCACTGGGCTAAGTCGTACATTTCAACATTTGCAGAGTAGATATCAACAGAGCTGCATAAGAGAAAATTCCTGAGAAAGCAGGGGAAGAGAATCTGGGGGAAGATAAGGCTTTCTGAGTTGCAGAAGTTCACAGGAACCATTGTAGGCTGATGTGAACCCAAAACACACCCGGGACAGTAACTACAAGCTACAGGGAAGGTTTCTGAAGAAATTTTTACAGGTATGAGGCTCTTTTGAGCCTTACTGAAATTCTGTCACTACAGAGGAAGAAACTGAGGCTTCAGAGGTCAAAGAAATCACACAATAGCTAGTGCACAGAAGTACCTGTAGCTAAATATAGTCTGAGTTCTACATTCTTCCACTTGATGCCTGCTACCTTTGCATTGGATTTTTTTTTTCTCACTTTAAAAAGTAGTAGGGGACAGAAACTCCACAGGAAAACCAACAGAATCAACTAATCTGGACCCTTGGGGCTCTCAGAGTCTGAACCACCAACCAAAGGACATACACGGGCTGGACCTAGGCCTCCCCGCTCACATGTAGCAGATGCACAGCTTGACTTCATGTGCGTCCTGAACAACTGGAGTGGGGCTGTCCCAGAAGCTGTTGCCTGTCTGTGGGATATGCTCTTCTAGCTGGGCTGCCTTGTCTGGCCTCAGTGGGAGAGGAAGCGCCTCAGAGATTTGAAGTGTCAGAGTGGGTGTGGGGGGAGACCCAGGGGTCTCCACCCACTCAGAGGAGAAGGGGAGAGGGGGATGGGGGAAGGATTGTGGGAGGGGTGACCTGGAGGGGAGGGGAGCAGTGAGCAGGATATAAAGTAGATAAGTTAAAAATGAAATTAAATAAAAAAGAGAGCACAATATCTTCAAATTTAATAATCAATAACAAACACTAGCTAGTATACACAGTCCAAGACAAAGTGAAAGAGAAAATCTATGTGTTTATAACTTCATAATTAAAAGGCACATTTATTTAAGAAAAATAAATATCACTAGGATGGAATAACAGGACTAAAATATCTCCCAAAAATAAAGAGTTAACACAGACTCCAGCTTGGAAGTATCACAGCACAGAAAGGAAACCTCCTACCATCTGGAAATGTACCCTACTTCTGGAATCTGGAGTGACAAGCCGACACTAAAGAACTACTAACTTCATCTCACTTACGTAACAATTCTAATAAAGATATACAGGATTCATGGGAATAGTGGTTTATATTTTGATATCTAACATTTGAAAACTGTAGTCAATGTTATTTAAGCATAGAAAAGAAAATAATCTAAAAACAGCCCTCAATTTTCATTCTTTATTATTGTAGACAGGGTCTCTGGTCCATGTTGCCTTTGGACGTTCTGTGGAGCTAAGAATGGCCGTGTGACCCTACCTCCTCACCATCTCCATCTCTGGAGTGCCAGGATCACATGTGTGTGCAACCATACCTGGCTTCTGCGGTGTTAACCATCAAACCCAGGGCCTTGCACATGCTTGGTAAGTACTTTATCAAGCAGGTTGAATCCCTAGGCTCAGGACCCATGACTTTCAACCAATAGAGAAGAGCTTAAAAATGAAAATGATTTCTTTAACTGTTAACAAATTGTACAACACTTCATCTCATGGATGAGTGCTGAACTTAGCAAAATGTTTAGTACTCAGAAATGGAGAGTACCAAATCATCATACTATCAGTAACCAATTATAGAAATATGACATACATAGTATAAAATATAATACATATTATATAATATCATAAACATTAAGTATCAGTATCAACTTAACACTTTCTTAAAATGTTAAAGTTAATAAACACCTTTTATAGTTCAGTTTTCATAAAGTTAAGCCAGATAGCTAATTTTATTAATAAACCATTTTAAACAATTTTATCTCATGAATAAATGGTCTTTTATCGCGTCATTAGAATAAAGGCTAACTTTAAAGCAATAGGCTGACAAAAGCCATTGACAATGAATGGTTTCCATTGCCATAATATTAGTTTAAATGTCAGTTAGAATTTGTCTCTTTTAAAATAACCACACTAGCATACTTATCCCATATAAAAATATTTTATAAGTAACTTGGAATGGTGGATAATTAAAAATGGTATCTTCCATTTGACCTACAGAGAGAATTTATCAAAAATAAACCAAACATTTATAAATCTCTGCTTTTGCTGTCTTAGAATGTATAATTACCAGCAGAGGTCACTATTACACTAGGTTGGTCCAGCTATCATTAAATATTGGAAGATACTGGTTGAATTTGTAATGAAAATCAAAATGTCAATACGAAAATTTGATTAAACAGATATATGCTGCAGCATGAGTTCAAAAGGCACGCCGTGTTCTCTACTTTTAATAAGCAGCATCCTAACACATTCTGTCCTATGGAGTAAAGGCAATGATATATAATAATTGAATGCATACTTACTCACATTTATATATAGCAACAAAAGCAACACAGTTGTTACAGTATCTTAGAATCATCATATACATAGCTTTTAAGAGGTGAAAGGTATGATAAATGCTTAACAATTTCTGGTACCTCATTTTGGTGGATTTCTGTTCTTTAGAATATCCTATTACTTAAGAGAACAATAACGGGTTTGGGTATGGTTAAAAAAAAATTAGTAAGAACGTTTAGTAGATTTCCCTAAATCCACTTCACAATCTCCAGAAAGCACTTGCCAGATTGAGATAACTGCCTCTTATCCTCTATCTACAAACACAGCACATACTTTTCAAAATAATTACTATTAATAGAAAAATGAGCACACATTTAGAAACTGGGGAAAAGAACTTAATGGAAGATCTGATTTGATCCAGCCAGAGAGGGCACATAGATTTCTAAGATTAGGACCGTAGACCTCCTTCTGTTACTAGGTAAATTCTCATGGCTGATTCCAACTCAGAATAGATACAGAAAGTTTGCCAGGAAATCTATGATATTTCCAGCTACGCAAACAGAAAAATATAACCGAAGAACAGTTCTTGTGGGTCTTAGCTGAATGAATTGATAAAAACAACAGAACAAGCCTGTACTAATCAGAGTACTGCATAAGAAATAATTCTCAGGTCAATTAACACCGAAGAAGGTATCCTAAGAAATAAAATCATCTTTGGAAGGCTAACAGCCTGTCACCTATACACCTTAAACCAGATTACTAACAAAGCACTTCTTAGCAGCACGCTCTTCTTGAGAGTCAGAGAAGTTACTTTACCTTGTTAAAGGATCGGAGGATTTCCCTACTTCCTCACACTCCATGTGAAACACACGAGAGAAAGAGTCCTGCAAACAGAGTGACAACATCACTGAGACATGTACAAAGCCATGAAAACCACAACACACACATACATATACACGCACTCACATACACATACACACACATACACAGACACACACAAAGACACACACACATATACACACACACTCACATACACAGACACACAGAGAGACACACACACATACACACAGATACACTGTGCAAGGCTAGGGTGCCAGTACTCGAACATAATTCCCTTATTCTTGAACCAAATGGATCCAAGCACTAAATTCACAACATCCTCAAAGATTCTTTCTATTATTAAAGGCTCACATTATTTCTGAATTTACCTGGAGAAAGCTTTTGAGTACACACTTCTGCTGCTAGTAAAACTCAGGCCTTTTTTATGCATATGTCTCCGTGTGTGTGTGTGTGTGTGTGTGTGTGTGTGTGTGCACGTGCGTGTGCACGTGCGTATGCACGCATGCACGAATGCATGTGTGTATGTGTGTATATTAATGTACATATGTGTTCATGAGTGTGTATGTGTGTGAGTATGCATATGTGTTTGTATATGTATAACTGTGTTCATGAGTATGTGTATATGCAAGTGTGTGTTCATGTGTGTGCCTGTGAGAGAGAGGGTGTGTGTGAGAGAGTATGTGTGTGAGAGAAAGTATGTGTGTGTAAGAGTGTGTTTGTGTGAAGGGGTGTGAGAGAGAAAGAAAGAGAAAGTATGTGTATGACAGAGCAAGAGAGAGTGAGAGAGAAAGAGCGGGAGAAAGAGTGAGTGAGAGAGAGCAAGAGAGAGAGAGACCAAGAGAGAGAGAGAGAGACCAAGAGAGAGAGCGAGTGAGTGAGAGAGAGTGTGAGTGAGAGCCAGAGGGTAACCTCTGGTATCATTCTCAGAAGATCCCCTAACCTGCAGATCACCAGTTCGGCCAACCTGACTGCCTGTAGAGCCCTGAGGACCCTCTGGTCTCTGCCTCCCAAGCACTGGAGTTCCAAGCTTGCCCCAACATTTAGGCATTGCTGTGTGGTTTCTGACAGCAAAGTTGGATTCTTAAGCTTTCAAGGCAAGGACTTTGCTGACTCAGCTATTCCCCAGCCCATAGAATTCTTCCCTAAAGAGATATACCATTTGGCAATATTTAACAAGGAAAATAAAATAATTATGAAGACTTTGGTAATATTAGGAAATAGTTTTACCTTATATTACAAAACAAAATTCATATTGCTCCAAGCTGTACAAACAACAGAATGAAGAGAGATTGGAAAGAAACATTCCATTCGGGAATGCAAAAGCTGAGCATATTTTGAGGGAGCTTACATTTTTATTTTTACTCATATTGAAGTAGTTTTAATCCACAAATAGCAGTAATATCAACTCAGTTAATTTCTTTTCTAAACCCAACAACTCATTTTTTTTTTCCAAAACAGGTCAGAATATATTCTTAGCCATATCGTTGAGCTGAGAGTCAAACCGCACTGATCTAAGTCAACTTGTTACCAAGAGAGATATTAACTGTTAAAATTCCACTCAATGTTCATAAAGTAAGATTTAACTTTTTAAAAATGAATGCTTCTATAGAAAAATTTTTAAAAATTGAAAGCTACAGAGCAAATCACTGAAGGAAAATGATAAGCTAGTATATAGAATTAGTGAATTCTGATGTGAACTTTAAAAAGCTAGCAACTATCTTGTGATCATTTTATGTTAAATATTTTAGAGGTGAATAGAAATATAAAATAGTAGCTACCCATGAAAATACTGATTATTGTTTTGATTATTCAAGTGATAGTGCTATTCTTTTTTCTTAATAACCTACCAATGAATAGTCTCTTAGACTACAGGAAGAACAACTACCACCATAAGGAATATGTCATGGTTGAAACAGTGAGAGGGGATAACATCTGCATTTTATCCCTGTGGGAGGCCCGTGGTCTGATTCTCAAGCAAACTCTAGGCAGACATTTTGCATAACATTTAAGCATAAGTCCCCAGCCCTGTGAGAGTGCTCCATCTCCATCACTAGGAAAAGCTTCCTAACAACAGAGATAAACGGACTAAAAATCTCTGTTAGAACAGTGGGCCATTTCCTATTGTTGGGAAATGATGTAGGACTTACAAACTCCTTTAGTTCTACCCAACAGCTGCCTAGGCCTTCTGCTCATTTTTCTAAATAATTTCTGGTAAGACAGAAATTTTTATACTCCACCCATTCAGAATGGAAGTCTACCTGTTTTAGACACCAAGGCACCACCATTCTTAATGGTTTAGTCTGCACAGTGCAATACAAGTTGTTTTCCCATTAAGACAAAGCGGCAACAGGCAGAGTAGCACAGAGAAGAAATCCATGGTTAGTGGCAGGACACTCTTGCTACCCTCACCTCCAACCCACTTCATAAATGGTTCACCTTTGTATTGGTTTTGCATCAATACTTATATGCACTGGGGGTTGGGGTGGGTTTCTAAGGAAATCAGAATGTGCTTTCAAGGAATAGAAGTCTCTATTTTGTGAAACCCAAAGTCCCTCTCTGTACTCACAGGACAGTCTTCATCCACAATGAAGATGGTGCACTTCTGCACCTGCATGAAGGAGATAATAGTGGCAGCTATTTTCTTCAGAATGACTTCGAGTGACTGCTGCTCTTCGAAAATTAAGCTAGCAAGGTCAAGTAACACCTGGATGAGAAAAGGTGGCAGATAACGATTGTTCAGTGACAAAAGCAATACAGTGGGCTAAAGGTTGTTTACGAGCAAGTTCCCACTCAGATATTAAATCCATGTCTGTGTGGCTTACATACCTGCACAGATTATATAGGCAGTATATAATGACTTAAACTAACGAAACCAGATCCTAATTCTTCCCAGTAGTTTGGTAAGCTGGGGCAAGTTTGTAAGTGTGTATTATTGGACATTTGTCGGGATTATAAAGCATAATATTTACAGGATGTGTTGAACAGTATCTATCTGATGGTGAACGGTTATCATCGTTACAAACTTCTGAGATCGGGATTACCAACACTGTTAATATTTCATAAAGTACAAAGGAAACAGAGCTTTAGAAATCCTCTTTCCTGTCCCTCAACTCTGGTCTCTTCAGATTTATCCTTACTCCTGCTGCAGCCTGCCTGCAGAAGCCACTCCTCAGGCTCCCTTCATCTCCTAGGGACTAGACCTCCTGTTGCGATCGAACCCCCCCCCACTCCCCTTTGAGTCCTTCCTTCTAATTTATCTCCATTTTTTGTGACTCCTGGAGACCTGGAGAACAGATCTCTAACTGAGTCACCAGAGCTACCACACTTGGCTGGGAACCAGAGTGGGAAACAGCAACCAAAGAACAGAACACCCACTGAATAAAGATAGGACCAGATATCTACTACAAGAAACATGTGAAACATCATTATTCTAGATGCTTCCATCTCAGTGCAGAAATACAAAAGAGAAACAATAAAGACCACATACATACCTTCTCCAGACACCAAAAATCCTATGATATTAACCCCTCCTCCCCCCCCCAAAAAAACCAATTAGATGAACTACAGGCAAGGATTTCAAATAGCAGTTGTTCAAGGACTTTGTAGAAGATGTAACTAAAAGCCTCAATGGAGATCGTGAAAGTACAAACAGCTGAATGAAATAATGAAAACATTCAGGATCCAGAAGCAGAAGTAAACAAAGAAATGGAGTCACTAAAGAAAACCCAAACTGAAATAAAACTGGAAATGAAAAGCTCTGAATGTCAACCAAAAACCTCAAGAGATAAGCCTCACCAACAGATTAAATGACATGGAAGACAAAATGTCAGGTCTTGAAGACAAGGTTGAAGGCATAAATAGCTCAGTCAAAACAAAATAAAACAACAAAAACAAAAACCAAGCACAAGCATGAATTCTGGAACACTATGAAAAAAAAAACCCACCAACAAGAAGAAAACAAAGAACAACACAAAAATGTATTGAGGAAAAATATGAAACTCAAGTCAAAGGCACAGTAAATATTTTTTTAACAAGATGAAAGGGAAAAAACCCTCCCTCTATCTAGAGAAAGATGTGTCAAAGAATGCAAAAGAGAGAAGCCTCATTGAAAAAGTGTGGTCTCCCTGGAGGAGGTATGTTACTGGGTGTGGGTTTTGGTGTTTCAAAAGCCCATGCAAGACCCAGCCTGTCTGTCTCTGTGTCTCTTTGTCTCTGTCTCTCTGCCTGTCTGTCTCTTTCTGTCCCTTCTCTCTCTTTATCTGTGTGTATGTGTCTCTGTCTCTCTGCCTGTCTGTCTCTGTCTCTGTCTCAGTCTGTCTCTGTCTCTTTGGCTGTGTGTCTCTCTGCCTCTGTCTTTCTTTATCCGTGTCCATGTCCCTTCCCCTCCCTCTTGCCCCTCCCCCCTCCTCTGCTACCTACAGACAGAATAGGATATGCTGTCTTCTATTATCAGCTACATCTCCTGTAACATGCCCACCTGCATGACATTATGTCATAATAACAGATTAATCTTCTGAAACTGTAAGCAAGCCCCCCAGTTAAATGTTTTCTTTTATAAGGGTTGTATAAAGTCATGGTGTCTCTTCACAGCAATAGAACAGTAACTACGGCAAACATCTTGCATCCTTTCTGACCGTCATGGATTAAAGCTGAATATCAACAAGAGAAGTGGCAGAAAGTCTACAGATTCACGGACGTGAACAACTTACTACAGACTGAAAATTAGATTGAGACAGAAATCAAGAAGGAAACTTTTTACAAGTGAATGAAAATGAAAAAATGAAAATACAACATGCCCAAACCTATGGGATACTGTATTTTGCCAAACTGGAAAAGAAAATAAGAGAGAAAGAAAGAAAGAAAGAAAGAAAGAAAGAAAGAAAGAAAGAGAGATGGATAAATTTCTTGATATACTTGGCCTACCAAAGTTAAATCAAGATGAAATAAATAATTGAAATAGACCCATAATCTTAAGTGAAATAGAAGTAGTAATCTAAAAATCTCTCAACTGAAAAAGCCCAGGGCCAGATGGGTTCAGGGACGAATTCTACCAGACTGTCAAAGAAGAACTAATATCAACACTCCTCAAATTATTTTGCAAAACAGAAACTGAAGAAATATTACCTAATTCTTTTTATGAAACCACTATTACCATAATAGCCAAAACCATGCAAAGAACCAACCAAAAAGAAAGAAAGAAAGAAAGAAAGAAAGAAAGAAAGAAAGAAAGAAAGAAGACTATAGGTCAATATTTCTTATAAACTTGTAAATACTTGTAAATCATATTCAAGAGCCTATCAAATGATTACCCACCATGATAAAGTTGCCTTTATTCAGGGACATAGGACTGGCTCAGCATTTGTAAGTCAGTAAAGTAATGTTCAACACAAATAGACTCAAGGATAAACACTACATAATCATTTAAACCAGAAAGGCCTGTACACAATACAACATCCCTTCATGGTAAATTCTGAGAAGGTTAGGGATACCAGGGACATAGTGCAACGCAATAAGAATATTTATAGAATATTTATAGCAAGCCCACAGCTGATGTAATCATAAACAGAGAAAACTCAAAGAACTTCCAGATTTAAGTTGTTTACTCTTTCCATAACTATTCAATATAATACTTGAAGTCTTGGCTAGCGAAAAAAATGAAGAAAAGATCAAGGGAGTATGAATAGAAAATGAAGAAGTCAAAGTATTTTTATCTGCAGGTGGTGTGATCTATGCTTAAAAGACCACAACAGACCCTACTAGAAGACTTCTAAATCTCAAACATCTTTAGCAAAGTAGCAGAACACACAATTAACATGCAAAAATCAGTAGCCTACTTATATACAAACGGCAAACATACTGATAAATAAACCAATGAAACAATACCTTTGTAATAACTTCAAAAAACAAATACCTTGGAATAGCTCCAAACAAATGAAAGATTTGTAGCATAAAAACTTTCAGACACTGAAGAAAGAAATTGCAGAAGATGAAAGAGGATGGATCTCCCAAGCACTTACATCCGGGGTAGTATTAATACTGTGAAAATAGGCATCTTACTGAAAGCAGTTACAGATTCAATACACATATGTGCAATGCACAATATACATATTCAAAGAGCATATGTGCTTCTTGATTTGTTTTATTGTTTTTGAGAGGAGATATATATACACATACACATATATATACACATACATAGACGCCACACACATACACACACATATATGTATACACACACACATATATATGTATACATACACACACACACACACACACACACACACACATATATATATATATATATATATATAGAGAGAGAGAGAGAGAGAGAGAGAAAGAGAGAGAGAGAGAGAGAGAGAGAGAAATTATATGGCTAGGGCTCAGGAGACGAGGAGGATGTAGGAGGAGTTGAAGAAGGAAAAGAATACAACAGACTCAAATATATTTTGTAAAAAAAAAAAAAAATTAAGTTCCCTCTGAGCCTTCCTAAGTATTATCTTCTGCTTCTGATTAGCATGGAAGTCTTTGCAGATTCTCACATAGAATTTATATGATGAGGGCCAGAAAGAATTTTTCTCCAGAGGACTTGCTGCATGAGACACTATTCTAACTGCACGTGGGAGGAAAGGATTCAGTTAAGATGGACTTGGGGAAGAAAACATTTCAGAGAAGAAGAAGTGAAATGAGTTATGGGAGCACATGGATCAAAAGGACAAGTCAGGAGACAAGAATCCTCAAGAGCAGAGTCAGGCACACCAAGCTTCACTCCAGGGGACGTGGACTGTGACCAGACAGGAGGGATGTGGTGTTATTGCAGCTGTATTTGTAAAATTAACTGGAATAGAAAGTGATGATATTAGAGTAGGAGATACAGAAAATTCTCCAGTTTAAGAGCACTGGCTCTTCCTTCCTTTTTCTTTTTTGGTGCTGGGAATTGAACTTTGGACTTTACCCATGGTAGTCAAGGGACGTGCAACTGAGAGAGAGTACCAGACATAGCAGTGATTCTGAAAAGAGAAAATAGAGTGTGGACAAGTTTATGGATTAAAACGTCATGAAAAATGATGGCACAAAACTGAAGGTTTCCTTAAATCCCCAGTCTGAACCAGATGACCTGACATACAGGAATGGTAAGAAGAGACCTCGTGAAACTGTTACGAAAAGAAAACCAAGCATTACAGAAAGCTTAGAAATATAACTATATAAGACAATACAGGTCCTATTTTATATATAACAGATAAATACACACAAAGCATTTGTAAAGAACCAAGCGTCAGAACCTGAATGCTTATCAGAAGACTGATGACCCTTAAAACCAGAGAAATTTACAGCGTCAGACCAACCGGAGGAACGCAATGGTAAATCAGGTATCTTCATACATGCCAGGATTCACAAAGACTTCCTCATCAATGCTGTTTCTTAGACATTTAGCTGAGAACATGCTGAAGCAAAACAAGATTTAAGTGAACAAGAGGTGAGAGATCCAGAAAATAGAATTTTCCTCCGAGAAGCGTCAAGGAATGTTCCATGTTGCTGTACGCATACCAGGCACAGAGGGGGGATTTGAGGTGACAGAAAATATGAAAATCCCTAATTTAGACATCTGAAGAAAAGAAGAACTCTAGGAAATGTGTGAGAGAGTTGAGTGTGTCTAAGGGAGAGGAAAAGAAGATTACATTAGAGCAAACAGTTCCAAGAAACAACGGAGGGAAGTAATAAATATTGCGGGAAATGAAAAGTTATACAGCAAAAGCAGTACAGATGTGTATATCGCACAATTACGATTTAGAAATAGCATAAACAACACTTAAGAACAGTTCATCTTGGCTGTAGACCAATATGTAGATTAGCAACTTCAGCAAGAAATAAGAAAAGAGATTCAGATAGCAGGTCTAAGAAGCAGGATTGTGGAAGGATGTAAGGAAGACCAAGGATGCAAAGATGCTCCCCTGGTAAACTGTGGAGCGGAGTGGTGCCTACAGTTAAAGAGCAGCAGCTAAAAACATTACTTAACGACATGAATTCATCTACGTCTCTGAAGGCAAAGAACATTGTCTAACAGCTATGGCGCTTTGGAGCATGGAACACGGAAAAAGAAACGGCCCTCAGAAAGAAACAGCAAAAGTGTTTACAAGACCGAGCCGCATGAACTGAATTTTAATTGCTTGCATTCAGATAAAAACTTAACTGTTTTTTTTTTTCTTAAATAGTCTGCCTTGATCTCCTTAGAAATGACACTCACCTGGTTTCGTTTGTTCTCCAGCAGTGACGTCTCATAGAGTTGAGCATTGTGAAGGACAATACCACAAAAAGCCAAATAGGCCGCAAAGTCCTAGAACAGAGAGGACAACAGCCAGGTTGGAACTTCCCGTAAAACTGTCTAAACCACTGCCTGCAACATAAAAGTACTTATAGTTGAAGTAAATACGAAACAGTGAAATGTAGATGCTTGCTATGCCCAAAAGTAGGAACTGATGTAAGCTGAGTGTTAGCCAAACAGTCCAGGTAAACAGACAACTGAGAATTCGGTCTTCTGTTATATGAGGAAGAGGAGAGGCATTGAAATGATGATGGTGTATGAATTTACAATCTTTCTCTATGGAAGATTTGCTGTCATTGGACATGACACTAAGATGCAAGCCTGTGAGGGATTAAATAAACAGCTCATAATTTATTGTTGAAGCAAATGAAAACACATATATTTAAGAGACCTTTGGCTGTAACAAGTTGTTACATAGGGCTGCAAGTGTTATTCTAAATATATCTTTTTAATATGAATCTAGAATCCCTATTACACTGCAATAGGGTGTTGTGCTGATGTTAAGTTAGTGATTAAAGCAATCTCTCAGATGGCAGGATTTATTCACACCTATGGACATATTCGGTCAAGACGTGATACAGTCTAAGTATTTATTAAGAGCAGGTTTATTCCAATGGATTATATAAATGGTGGACATAAAGTTTATCTAATAATCATGCTTTCCTATCAAGTATTCACGTATAATTAATAGCATAAAAGTACACTGCTCCGACTTTAAAAGGCACTTCCTACGGTCTGGATCAATTAACACATGAGGGCTAGCATAGGTGTCAATACTCCTATATAACAGAAACACGAGTAATTGCTTTGTTCGAATGTCTTTCGAATTAAACACCAACTAGTTTTCAGAGGAGCAACATGCTAGCAATGGCTTGGAGCAGTGGAGATGCCATGGGCTATGACAAATGTATGATGCGTATTCAATAGCTAAAACTCATCAGTCTCTGGACAAGGAAGGTACAGGCCGACCTAGGGGTGAGCAGCAATGGAATCTTGTCAGTGTGGAAGGTGGAATGTTTTTCTTAAGACTTGGATAAGAACAGTAAGATAACACTGATTGCTGTTCTCTCAGAAGCTGAATTCCTATAACCCACTCTGAATTTACCCCTTGGCACTCCTGTGTGAAGCTTACAGACTAGGAGATTCGCTTTACCGGCAGGAATGTGCCCGTTTTCAGCCAGTGCAGGGTGCAGGGCTTAGAGAAATCTTTTTTTCTCCCTCAAGGATGAATGTTTGTACAGCACTTATGGAAAGTACAGTGAGAACACTAGAATACAGAGGGACCCTTCGTGTGCACCCAACTCAGGGGAGGGCTGGCTGGTTCCTGATGACACGCAAGCACCCTCAGGTCAAGCAACACTCTAGTTAGCAGAAAACATTCTTCTAAAAGTCATGTCATCTTTTCCCTCTTGAAAAATATTTTGTTGAGAATTTCTCAGTTGAGCCAGCCTCCTGCCTCTCCAACTTCGTCTACACCCCCATTTCCTTAATCATTACAGATGCATAAATGCTCGTGCCCATGCGCGCGTGCTCGGGCGCGCACACACACACACACACACACACACACACACACACACACACCCCTCACATCATTTTTAACTATAATTTTTTTCAAGCAACCATTTCAGCAATGCCTTACTCCAGAGGTCATGTGCTATAGAGAGAATATGTCTCTCTAAGCTGGCATCAGGACATCTCTGGTTTTGTTACCTTTTCATCTTTTTCAGTGAAGGTCCCACCATTTCCTGATTTCTTGTTGATGGCCTGAGCTACACCAACAACCTAGGATCAAAAGAGAAAAGTGACACCAATTTTTTTCATTCTCTTCAATTCCTCAAAGTCAATGCTCACAGAGGACACGGGCTGTTTAAAAGCATGAAGCTGTAAGGCTAAAACAAAACTCCCAAGTCAAGTCCAGCCTTCTGTTCTAAATAATGGCAGTAATCGTCCTACTTTCCTAGAGCCCAGACCTCATTGGGCTTTGGAGCGTCATCTTACAACCAGATTAAGTTAGCAGGTAATTGTGTTTTAAGTGAAGGTTCTGCAGTTTTCTGGTACAGACACACAAAAAGCAGAACCATCTTTTACATTTCCAATAGAATATATAATTAAACAAACCTTTTACATTGATTTAGACTATTCCAAAAAGCCTCATTCACTAAAAATGAAGCAGGACCCAGCAGCCTGCTACAGAGGCATGCAGGCGAATCTTTAGTTCGCAAGAAGTCTCATGCAGGAATGTTGCTCAGCAAGAATGTCTCATGCAGGAATGCTGTTCCGCTTCTTTTGAAATTCTGGCCTTGAAAATTATTTGACCTTCAACAGAATTATTTTTGGGAAAAGAAGTTATTAAAAAAAAAAAAAAAAACCAAAACAGGAATTAACAGGCGAAGCCTACTTTCACATAGGTCAGAAGGAATTTGAAAGATAAACTGTACTTCAGTTAGCCAAGCCAAACTTGGCCTGTAAGCCTTGAGTTCCACAAAAGGTTTAGAAAGACTTGAAGCCTCTCATCCGTCGGCTTCGGGGGCGGTTACAGTCCTTCAGTTCTAGCTTCAGGTTGAGGAATTACTTCAGGTCTGTAACAACTTACAACTTACTCCAGCTCTCTCTTAATATGAATTCTACTGCATCATTCTTTTCCCGATTTCATCTTCTCAGGATAAACCATTCCCCCCACAAGTTCTCCCACTTTAGGAAATGCAGCCTGAATTCTGTGTGGGAAGTTCGTCTTTCTTTGTTCAGTCTATTCTCACTCTCTACCTACAAGAAAATGATACAAAGCTCCCCCTTCGGAGGGCAGAGAGAAAAGGGTACTCTCAACACTGACTGCTTCTTTGTTTTTCTCTCCTTTACTGTATCATAAGAATAATAATATACTTTTTCAAGAGAGAGAGAGAGAGAGAGTTACTCATTTATCCTAACTGCCTTTGTTGCTCTTGGTTTGACTCATCCTGACTTTCTCAGGCCCCTTGTACACTCTTAAAGTCTCTAGCTGCTCTAGTCTTAATGACAAATGCTGGGGAAAGGTTTGGCTCGGGTCAAGCATGTCTGGTTTATAGCTAGGTATTTTCACTGGAAACAGAACTGATGAGAACAACCCGACCGGGCCTGATGTAGCAATGCAAGTCTAACCTGCTTTTAAACATTCGTTCGTTCATTCATTCATCATTCAACAAGTGCTAAACTGCCTACTAAAGATCAAAGAAAGACAGATGGAAGCAAAGGGTACCTGGAAGGAGTTCAGAGTTCAGTGGGCAGAGAATGACCCACGCAGAAGCAATATGCCTTGTGGTGAGTTTTATGGTACAGCTGCTGTTGGTATCAGGCTCCGAACCCAGTGACATCACATCTAGGCAACCCCCACATTGTTGCCAAGGCAACAGCCATACACTCCCAGAATCCACCTGTCTACCTCACCTTTACCTGGGAGATACTACGGCACCGCCCATATAAAACAGGCAGGACACCCTGACTCACTCTCTTATCCTTCCACCTTCTTCCCCCCACCTTTGCCCTATCCCCTGAATAAACCTCCTCCCCCTCGGAACCGTGTGGTCTGAGTGGTCTGTTCTGAGCTGCGATCGGACTTCTTAGAACAACTAACAGTTGCCCATCTTGGGGACACAGTACGAGGCACTTCTCAGAAAGTTCACTCATGACCTGTTCACTCAAAAACTCAGTTACTTAAAAACTGGCCCCAAATCAAATTAGAGTAACCTTTTAGTCTATCAGTATGCGACCATAAACTGACAGTGAGGTAAGTCAACATTAAAGTCTTAAACAAAATCAGCTGTTCAACTCTGAAATTTAGAGTTAGCAAAACAATATTGTGATTTGATGATGTTGATTGAAGTCCCCTGTAATAAAGCCAATGTAAAGACAGGCCACTTGGGTCTCTGAGTTCCTACAAGCTATGGAAACTTTAACCTGGTCAGTGGGCTGTATAGTTGGTACCCGAGCAAGGACTGGGATAATCAGCAAGACCTACAAGAGAAGAAGATGTGTGGCTCAGGGGACGTCAATACCCAGTAGAAAGGAGACTCAAAATACTGCTGGCCCCATGGCACTGCTGGTGTCTTCCATTTTAGTATCAGAACACTTGGAACAAAGTTTCTTCAGCAGACACACGAGGCTCCCTGGGGCTCTCCCTTTATTAAAATCTGTGTTCCAATTTCTCTCTTTTTTTCCTCCCCTTTCCTTATGCCCCTCCTCCATCTCTCTTTGGTTTCTTGATTGAGACACAGTCTCTCTCTGTATGCTGGGACACCTTTGACCTTGCAGCAATCCTCCTGCCTCCACCTCTCATATGCAATGCTTGCTGGCATAAGCCTCTGAACTTTTCCTTTCAACTTGTTTTAATTTACAGTTTTGACACTCAGGGATATTTATAAATAAGCATTATTTGTGATAATGAGATTTAAAGTTTTCTTTCTGGTTGAAAAAAAACACATCTTTGAAGCCATCCTTTATCTGATTTGCTTCTTTCTTTCTTTCTTTCTTTCTTTCTTTCTTTCTTTCTTTCTTTCTTTCTTT
>JANHMN010000001.1:33804934-33893894 GCA_030674055.1 Rhabdomys pumilio
ACACACACACACACACACACACACACACACACACACACACACACACATGCTTTGCAGAGAAGAAAAGTGAAGCTCGAAGGGATTAACCCCATTAGTCATACAGGAAGCACTAAGATGAGAGGCAAGCTCCAAGCAAACAATCTTTACAATTATTCTAAAAGACTCACTGAGCTCGCCTATAAATTTTCATTTAAGAAAACTTGAGAGACTTCCGGTAAGTTGGCAGTCGAGAGGCTATCTCTGCCTGATACGATAAAGAAGAAGAGTAATAATTAATAAGAACACAATGTTTTACACTGTTCAAAAGACAGAGAAGAGCTTTGGAAATTCACAAAAGTGATGACAGAAACATGTGGAGGAAAAGATCGGCAACACCACGGAAAGGAAGTAAACCATGTCAGACAGCTCCAGCCAGGCTCCCTTGTAGCAGAGGCAGCAGAAGCCTCAACTCAAAGGTGAGTGGAGCCAGGAAGTTCTGCCCTCAGGACAAGCCACAGCTTCACAAACCCCAAACCAGTTGTGGGTTTTAGTCAAACACTGATTCCTCAAGCAGAAGGTCAGAGAAGGCCAGCAGTATCCACTCAGCCGCTGCATATGACTCAGAGGGCATTGGTCGGGCACACCCTAAAAAAAACGAACCTACCAATTAAAACTTAGCTATCCTAAGGGCCTGACAACGAGGAATAACCACAGGTCTGGGAGCTTTCATTTAACCAGCAATAGCCCAAAATGTGAAGCCCTCTAGGAAGCAATAATGGGGGAGAGGGGATCAGATACTGACAGGAGAAAATGGACCATCAGCAGGAGGCTAGCCTCAGGAAGTGAAGTGCCTGGGCAAAGGGAGTTCTGACATAGCTCTTGGGAAATGGATGTTTCTCTAACTGAGGCCAGCAAGTTAATCACTCTGCATCCACCTACTTCCCTTCAATGCTGTGGAATATGAGAACTGTAAACCTCCAGGAGTCTTCTTGGAGTTACATTTCTCCAGTAGAATGACAATGAATTTGGTCTCAAAAGCACAAACCTCAGTACTATGGTTGCTTCTCAAATTCATTCTGGAGACACATCCTAACTAGGGGGACACCCTAACTAAAGCTGAATGGCCTGGGAAATCTCAGGAAGGTAGGAGAACTGGCCCAGCCCATAGACTGCAAAGTTAAATGTGCCTGTAAGAGGAAAAGAAAGGATGTTATTAAAATGAAGACAGCCCTGGTTGACATTAGACCCTTGTTGGATGTGAATTCGATGAGGACAAACTATAGGAAAGATATGAGTTTATACTCCATTGTCCCAGTGCCCATGCAGACAATTCTCTGCTACAGTTGAGGTTAAGACAGGCACAAAGCTTATAGAAACCTACAGTGGCCTTTGAATCTCTGAGGAGCTCATGGTGGTTAGAATCAGAAATGTCACCCATAGGCTCGGATATTTGAACATTCAGTCCCCAGTTGGTAGTGTTATTTGGGTAGAGTCCAAGGAGGTTAAGTATGACAGTGGAGACAGTCACTGGGAAGTCTTAGCTCTGCCCCACTTCCAGGTCACTCTCTGCTTTGTGCTTAAATATGAAGATGTGATCTTCCAGCTTCCTACTCTGGTGAAAAACTGCCATGCCTCTCTCACCACTGTATACTGACTCTCCCTCTGGTAACACAAACCAAAATAATACTTCTCCCTTACGTTGTCCTTGGTCAACATGCTTTATCATAGCAACAGAAAAGCAGTTAATATAGACATTTTGGCTTCCCTGGTGTTAAAGGTTAATTTTATATATTCTCCTCCTTTAGTGAACCCAGCCAGCAGGTATAACCATTTCTGAGTACATCTGTGAGAGTGTCTCAAGAAGAAATAGCACCTGAATCAACAGACTCGTGAAGAAGAGTCTTGATCCACCAATGAGAGTGGGCACTGTCCAATCCACTCAGGATCTAGGTAGACCAGATAGCCAGAGGCACAGGCTACTTGTACTCTTTCTTAGAGTTGTGTTGGTCAGTCTCACCTCCATACATCAGAACTCTAGGACCTAAGGCATTTGGATTTGGTCTTACTCAGCAGCTCCCAAGGTTTTCAACCCTTAATTACACCACCCACTAAAATAGTTCTCTAGGTTAATAAAGGAAGGCAATGACCTTCAATTATATTGGACAACTCCCATAATAAATCTCAGCTGTATTTATATACATCCTATTGACTCTTTATCTGGAAAACCATGACTCACCCAACTGGTGACCTTTCAGAATGCCCTGGTTGGTTGTAATGTAAATTCAGATTTGAGAATTCGCAATTCAAACATTTGGTTTAATTGACAATTTACTATTTTTTTCATAGAAATGTAAAATAAAGAAGAAACTGAGTGCTAACAGAAGCCAAATCTTCTAGCTAGGTAAAATATAAAATATTTGCACTTACCTGTTATAATTTTATATCTAAACCTATGTCATTGAAATTGCAATGTAAATCCAAAGAAATCAACTGATAATGATAGTATCTGGAGGACCATTTATGAAATAAACATTATTTAGGCAATAGCATACAATGTGAAATAAAACCATTAGAACCATACCATAACGACATATACAAGATAGAATAAAACACTCCAACTGCAGAGAAGAGATAGAAAGTGAAATGTACACAATTTGTTTCCCAATAGTCATTGGAGAGTCTCTATTTACCATTCAACATTATAACTACAGTTTAAAAAAATCAAACAAAATATTGAAGTATTTATATATTCAAATTAAACAATAATTTGTCAGTATAATATTACTTCATACATATGAAAGTAAAAAATGTTTTTCAAATAAAAAAGATTTCTAAATGACCTCTTATATAAAATGAAAAATTGGCTTACCTCTTCCCTGTGGTTCTTAATTGGCATACAAAGGATACTTTGTGTCTTGTAGCCTGTAATTTGGTCAACTTCTGCATTGAACCGGGGATCCTGGGAAGGAAAGAGAAATTCAATTTATTGGTTGGCCTGTACAAAGATTGATTTGATTTTTCTCATGCATTAGATTAGAGAAATCTAACCTTTGACTTACCTTGTTACTATTGAGTAATGATCTTATCATTGTGAAAGGCATTAAATCATGTAAGCCTATAGCATCTGACAGAGATGAGTTTCAGGGCTATTCTGGAGGTTGTAGTCCTTATGAAAACTAAGCACCCCAAATCCAAATCAAGATTTTGACAATAGTTCAAAAATAAATGACATACAAAATATTTAGAGAGTTTTATGGTTTGAAGGAAAGTAGCCTCTTTGACCCTCTAACAAAAATTGTCTGTCCCCATCTGTTTACCCCTAAAACCTTCCCAATAAATGACTTAATGTCTTTTGTAAGGACTGTTCTACACATCCACCCTGTCCTTCTGAAGCAGGAGAGTAAGATATGGAAGCCATAGGAAATGGCAAAGAAGAGGAGACTCGTCCTACAGTCTGGCTAAAACCCCTTGCCAGCCAAGTGAACATCTCCAATTCTAGCACAAACAACATTTTCCATAAAAGCTGCTGGTATAGAATTAACATTCATTTCATATACAGCTACCTTAAATTAAAGTAATGATGAGCTAGGCCTGAATGTATATGATTTTAGGAAAGGCCTCAACCCTTTTCCCCAGGCATGGCCATGTAATCTGTTAACTTTGTTTATAATAAAGATACATTCCTTCATCCCTGTAGATTAGATTCTCACCTTATCAGCTGTGACCTGAAACTGCCCAGGAAGACCCACTCAGTGACCTCATTGAGGTTCCTTAGCAACTCTTTAAACATAGTAACTTCAAACCCCACCCCAATCCTGTTTAAGACCCAAATGAGCCCAGCTCTTCTTTGAGTGATCCATGCCCACACTCTTGAGCGTGTCTTACTTTCTTCTGAGTGCCTCTAGTTCTCTTAACCCTTACACTGAACCTCACTTACAAATAGCTTTCTTAAACCCCAACTCTGCTTCATAAACCAGCTAGTCCCTTTCTCCAGAAGAGCAGGATGCTTGTTTGGTTTTAAAGTCTAAGGAAAGTCTTCAGGGTACTGAGGTTCTAGGCCAGGAGAAATGCCTCCCTCTGCCCTTCCAAGTGCTGACACTTCTGTACTGGGTGTTAGTAAGGATTTTGTTTGTTCCTGAATTTCCTTGCTCTTAAAACCTGTTTTTTTTTTTTTTTTTTTTTTTGTGTGTGTGTGTGTGTGTGTGTGTGTGTGTGTGTGTGTGTGTACATGAGAGAAGGTGCCCACAGAGACCAGAAGGCACCAGTCAGGGTCGTTGTGAACTCTCTGCTCTGGGTGATGGCAACTGAATAAATCCCAGTCCTCTCTGTGTGTGGCAGCTGCCAAGTCCTCTCTCTCACCCCATCTTTACTTTTTCTTTTTTAAAGCACGGGGCTGCAGATCTAAGAATCACAAAGATGTGAAGAAAGTGTCAAAGTTCTAAACGTGGGTCAAATCAAGGTTCAAGGCAGTTTTCCATCATTTCTTAGATTAGCAAGATCTATAACTGAGCTATGAATTATGTGGAAGTTTTTTAAAGCTCTTTCTTTCATCCACCACTGTCTTCTTTATACTTGGTAGTTATTAATAACCCGGAGAATCATAATGAATGATACTATCGTTATCAGACGTGGTCATTTGTACCTCTGCGATCCTCAAAGCAAGCCTTGTTCATTAGGACTGAAATCTTAGAGAAGAAAATCAGGTCTAAGCATGTATGGTCAGGTTAGAATGGAAACACTCCCTCCAAAGCATCCGTCCTGAGTGAGCTCTGTCCTTCACCTAATAACTGTCTCCTTGCTCTAGAAGCTGCATCTGGAACTCCCCTTGGGACGACTACGGAATATTCACTCAGGAAAGCCCTCATCTTTTGAAGGTCATTTCTATTTTTTCTTTAAATTGGTCTAAAGTCAGGCAAAGTCAAATCTGTGCACGAAGTAGGTAATTACACCAGATTCTATTAAATGGGGTCAGAAATGAGGCCAATTTTCTCAAGGGGATAGCACTGAAGTTGGCTTTAAAGATAACTTAAAAGGAAAAGGTAAATCGGTATAAATATTTTACATTACAAACACCACTACATTCTTTTTTTTTCCAGCAAATATGCACTAGGTTTTACTCAGATGCACAGGAAGTGTTCGCTAAATGTTTCTAGTAAAATAGTTCTTATTTTAACTTTGCATATCCAGACATTTTTATCTTTAGACTTCACTGTATCTAAGGAAAGTGGAAAGATGTTGATGGTGATGGGTTAAAGAAGTAAAGCTTAACAATTAGTGAATTATTTCACATAATACTAAATCAAATGTAGAGAATAAAAATGTATCTTTTGTTAATGAATGTGGGAATTACAAACTCAGTTTATAAAGAAGATTTAACTCAACCATTTAATCAAGGCAATAGAGTTTGTGTCTACACACCAAAATTGCAACACAAACACAGGATAGCAGGTTGGTGGAACTTACAGGCTGACCTATCTGGGCTGGGGTAGCCAAGCACCAGACAGGGTCAGGAGTTTTCTCCCTTCCCCCATTTTTCAGCCTCTGTGTTTCCTTCAGACTGCTTCTGAGTTTTAACAAAAGGTATAGAGGCTTGCTGAGTCCCGTTAGCCATCAGATCAAATGACTGAACCTGACAAGGTTACAAGACTCTTACTGTGACAATATGAAGGGGCATGGGTTGCCTGGGATCCCACTTGAGGCTGGTGTGGGGAGACAGAGCATCCTGGTGGGGCTAACATCTTAACATATAGGTTGTGTGCCTCCGGGTAGTTTTAGAATTAAACAGGAGTGTAAACTTCCACCTCACGCTGGAGAATTGAGAATTAGTTGTTTGGAAAACCAAACAAGGTCTCAAGATTAAACATCTGTGGGTATTCTTGCCATAAGAGCCTAGCTTCAGTCTATTCAAGAAAGACAGTCTAAAAACAACTGCCCTATAGTCTTCAAAAAATATATAAATCAAGACAGACAATCACATAGTGATAAATTCTTTTAGTTTATCACTAAAACTAAGGAGACACGACAAAGCTATGCAAATTTTGATCCAAAGTTGCATCCTGATTGGAAAGAAAAATAACTGTACAAGGAATATTTAACAAGATAACTGAAAAAAATTGAGCATAAATTGTGAGATGTTGTACACATTAGATAAATAGCATTGCATCACTGTCAAATTTTCTGAATTTGATCATTTACTGTCTGTAGAAGAATGTTCTTCCTGAAGATCACAAATGAAGGTTTGGTGAGACGGCTCGGTGGATAGAGGTTCCTGTCACTAAGCCTGGAAACCTGAGTTCAATTCTTGGGACTCATGTGGTTAGAGAAACGACTCCCACAAATGGCTCCCTGACTTACACAAGTCTCACACACACACATACACACACACACACACACACACACACACACACACACATACACACTATGTATTGTGACTTACAGGAGGCAAGAGAAGAGGGAGGTGTGATGAAGCAAAGCAGGAAAGACAAGTGGGGGGGGAGGAGAAACAGTATGTGGATATATCTTATACTGATCTGTGAATTCAAAATACAGATGACAGAAAACAAACACAAAAGCACTAAAGAATTGCCAAGCAAGGCTCATTTTCTCCAAGAATGGCATTTTAAAGATAATGCCTAAAATTAGAGCAATGTCCATGGCCAGACAGAGACCCAGCAGTTCCCAGCCTGTACTCCCTAGGGGCACAGTAACACCACAAGGACCCATGATTTATCTAAATTGAAGCATCTGCTGGTGCTCTTTCCAATATTTATTTTGGAAATAACTGTACTCATTACTCATTAGGAACCTGCCAGAGAGATTTCATACTCCTTTAAGAAAGGAACTTGATGAGTCCTTCAGTAGAGACTGAGGACCACAGAGTGAGAGAAGTTGATTTGTTCTTCTGGAGAAAAGGGAAAGGGAAGGATGAGGCCAAGGTCAGAGGCAGTGACCGCAGTTACGTGGTGACAGTGGCATAAATGGTGACATGACTCCTTGCTAACACCATCTATGCTCTGCCGAAGTCAAGGTCCACATGGAGTGGTTGTCGTGCAGAAACAGAACCTGAGTGTTTGCATTCGAGTCAATTCAGGAGAGAGGCGGGAGTTTTAACAAGAGGAAGCCTTGAACATAAAAAAAAAAATCACAAGAAGGTTGTATAATATAAAAATCTTCTTTAGAAAATGGACCAGCTCAAGGTGGTCATGTGTACGTACTGGACACTCTGTTATTATAATAACATAGCTTTTAAGTCAGTATCTTACAGATACTAATGTTTCCTTACCTTCTTATTGAAAAACTGTTTTGCTATTGTCTTACTATTGATAAATACGCCACACTAGAGAAGTTTCCCCAACTAGTAAGTCATGAGACCTCATCAGTCAGTGGTTAAACCTCTCCCAGCAGCTAATCCTCTCCTTGGTGTTAGTCACAGTCCAACAGCATCACTGGGCTAAGCCGAGGACCTTGACTTACACTGGAAATATGGCAATGTGTTAGGTTTTTCAGTATTAACTGTATTTTCACGTTTGTGTTATTTTATATAATTTTCTGTGGTGAATTTTTAGATAGTCCCTCAAATGTTGATAATGTCTCACAACTGAAGTAGCCATGAAAATGTAAGCATTTTTCTCAGAGTCAACACAAGCGCTACTATAGTTCATGTCCACCTCTTGGATTTCTGCTGCATCATAACCTTTAGAGTGTTTGGTAGCCAGATATCCTTAAGGAACAAACACACTGACGGTGTCATTTTTACCAGCGCATGGTTAAAGGAGTCAGACTCAGGAAGCATCTGCACTTACACTCACAGCTGACTGCTTTTACAAAAGACTCCGAGACAGCATTTTTACTATCCGGTAATGCTTGAAGCTGAGAGGTAAATTTTTCATTCAACGAATGACTTCCAACATCAATATCAACGGAGATTGGAACATAGATGACCTCCACACTCAGAGTGGAATTAATGGACATGAAAATCTGCAAGGCCACCATAAACACTGAGGTAGGGTACCAAGGAGAAGAGCAGGAGAGATCCAAACCTAAGGGCCTTCATCCTAGGATTCGTGCAAATGAGAGGAACTGGTTGTCCTAGACCCCAGGCTAAGAATTAAACCGTTATTAACCACAAGACAAAAACAACTGTCAAACTTTAAACGTGGGAAGTATATTACATAAAATACATCCCGGAGACAGGCTGGAGACATACAAGACCAGGAACAGGTAGGTGACAGATTTCTTGGCAAGGCTAAAGGGTATTTATGGTCCTACAGTTTTGGGGACTGTGGTGCCACTGAAAACTACAAACCCAGCTGTCACCTGCACCAGGAAAGACTGAACCTGCAAATTTGGCAGCAATAGAAGAATTGAGGTTCTTGGTTCTTGGAGTCAGCTACCACGTGATGTTACTCATAGCGCTCAGAGGGGTTGAGGGAGAGCTCCTTGAAGACTGACAGAAAAAGAGTTGTTTATACACAACAGGGTGGGATGGGGTGGGATGGGGTGGGGTGGGGTGGGGTGGGGCTGGGGAGTGGGTGAGGTGGGGGCTGGGGAGTGTGGGTGGAGGATGTCGTGGGGAATGGGGTGAGGGAGTGGGGGAGGGTAGGAAGGGGATGTGGTGGGGTAGGATGGGGGTGGGGTGCAAGGTGGGGTGGGGGAGGGGTCCAGGGTGGGGTGGAGAGTGGGGTCTAGGGGTGGGGTGGGAGGTATCTTTGGAGTTAAACTACCTGATTATCACACCACATTCCTGCCCCTGATACTCCTGGACATCATTATTCATCTACCCTTTCCAGTCAGTCATTCCTGATTCTTTTTCCCATCACTGCCATCTCCTTCCTGCTGCCCAGCTCAGCAGATCATGCTGCTGCCTGGGAACTCCACTGTCTGTCAGTCTGGAGTAAGGTTCAAAGACCCACTTGCTAGTAGACTGTTAAAATGATCTATTCTTCCTCCCTCCCGGCATCTAGATTTTCTAATACGTTTTATGACTGGGGAAGACGATAAATTCATCCTTGTGAAACACACTTTAAGACATTTTCATCGCCCTTCAAAACTTCTTTAATTCCTCCTTTGGTTCTGACTCGATGACACATTCCCTCATCAAGAGTTTGGCGGTTTCCTGGCTGTGCACTCACAGTTCCTTAGTGTCTGCTCAGACTTTGACACTTATAGTCCACATCCCCACTTCCCCCACTCTCCCTCACAATTCTCTCTCCTGCTGGATCTCGCCAGGCCCACATCCAAGTCACTCAAATCCTGCCTAGTTTCCAGGGCCCATCCAAGCATTTCTTTCTCAAAAAAACCTTTCCCCATCTTCCTCACTGGGTGTCATACCCCATCCAGACTATACTTTCCTTGACAGATACAACCAGTTTGAGATCTAACATTTATGCTAGGAATTCTAGTTATCTATTGTGTCTAACATAATTTTAATGTAACGAGTATTACTAACTTCTATCTACCAGGCACTAAAACAGGCAACAGGAATACCACAGGAACACAGTTAGGCCACACTGTGTGTGCTAGCACATAGCTAGAACAACTGTCAGGAACTGTAAGCTACCTCATCACTAGTAGCATTTACCCAGTTAAGATGTTTTGTTTAAGAATTATAATTTACTTTAAGGGGTTGTAGAGATAGATCCCTGGTTAAGAGCACTGACTGCTTTTCCAGAGGATCCAGATTAGATTCCCAGCTCACACATGAAGGCTAACAATTCCTGTCCCAGGGGATCTGATGGCCTACATGTACATAGTACACATAGATATAGATATAGATATAGATATAGATATAGATATAGATATAGAGATAGAGATATAGATATAGATATATAGATATATAGATAAAACACACATACATCTAAAATAAATAATAAATACCTTAACACATATAAGGCATTTAAATGGAAATCTTGAAAACAAATTAAAAGCCTCTGCATATCTGTAATAAATGTAGAACTATCAAAACTTTTCATTAAAATACCTCAGAGCCAAACTTTCCATTTAAAAAGAACATATGCATAAGTTTATTTATTTAAAAGGGGGGGGGCCTCTGGGACCCGAGAACACCATGTGACCAAATTTCTAGCTCCAGAGGCCTTTAGAATCAATGCAAGTGCAAGGCTTCAGCTCCTGAGTGCTCAGGGTCCCGAGAGACAGAAGCTTGGCTTTAGTGGTATCTGAGTTCATTGTGGGTGTGGGATTTTGACACTAGGGTTCCAGTAGTCCCTAAAGAGACTATTCTGCTGTGGTTGGGGTTACTTTGGGCCTATGACTCAAACTACAGCCTCTACATACTAGAAAGACTTCAATGAGTATCTGCCTCTAGGGAGTTCACAAAATCAAAGGGGTAACCAAAGTTTTTACTGCATCTGGTTGCTTTGGGGTTCAGTGTGCACATGGTGCTGTCGACACATAGCTAGCACAGTATCACCTCAGAGGCTCCATCTGACAGTCATCACCAAGTTCCACCAATCCTGTAGCTGTAGTTTATGCAAATATCCCACATAGAACAAAACATTTACACAGATTCTTACCTAAGGGAGATAAGAGCTGAAAGACAAACTCAATCCCAGAGATAAGCAGACACTGCAAAGCAAATTCTACAATGACCACCCATGGCCCACTGACTCCCAGCTGATACTCAGCTGACCAGCTCCCCTTTAGAGAATCCAACACCACAGAGAGAGCTGAAACAACTGAGGAAAAATTCAGTCTTACATCAAAAAGAATTAATAATCATGTAGAAGATTCAAACAAATAGATAGATGAATTAATGAAATCAAAGACCTCAACAAGGCAGTCTCCAAAGTGAATAAAACAGTAAACTGAGGTGAAAAGTCCAAGTATGAAAGAAAATTTCAGGAAGGAGATTGAAACATTGAAAAAGAACTAATAGAAATATTTGAAATGAAGGATATGAACAAAAAAAAATTAAAAACCCAACAAGCAGCACCATTAACACATTAACAAAACAGACTATAAATAAAGATGAATTTCAAAAATGTAGACAAAGTCAAGACAATAAGGCAAACACACACACACACACACACACACACACACACACACACACACTAAGGACCATAAATTAATTTTTTAAAGAATTCTTGGGTACACTCTAGAGTCTCAACCTGAATATTCATAGTGCTAAAGAAGAAAAAATAAAATTAAATTAAAATAGACTATTATAATGAAATAATAACAGCAAACATAAATAAAGAAATGGACTTCTAAACAGAAAAGATATACAGATCTCCAAACAGAATTAAAAGAAAAAAAAAACCTCTTCAGGAAACATCATAGTTTTACATCATAGGATGTAAAATTAAAAGTAAAGAAATAATTATAAAATCAGCATGAGAACATCACATAAAAAGGCAGAAAAAGTATCAGAATTAACCCCAGAATTTTCACAAACCATAAAAGTTAGAATAACATGAAGTTACATATTTCAAGTTCTGAAAGCAAATAACTGTAAATCAAGAATGCTATACCCAACAAAGTTATTTTTCAAAATTGCTGGAGAATTGGGGTATTTCCAAACACAAACAATATGTGACAACCAAGCCAGCACTGAAGGAAATTCTCTTGAATACTTTACAGGGAGGAAGAGGAAAGATATCTTCCTTTAGAAGAATGCCTGGCGGACAGTGGTGGCGCACGCCTTTAATCCCAGCACTTGGGAGGCAGAGGCAGACGAATTTCTGAGTTCGAGGCCAGCCTGGTCTACAGAGTGAGTTCCAGAACAGCCAGAAATGCACAGAGAAACCAAAAAAAAAAAAAGAATAATGCATGGAAGTTCGCACTCCATGAAAGGAACAGAAAGACAAAACAGACTTTGACAAAGAATCTCAGCAAATCCTCAAAACTAATGGAAGAAGAAAGGAAATGCCAACGGCACAGAAAAACACCTAGCAAATTCATAAATAATAGCAAATCCTTTCCTGCAATAACTTTAAATATAAATGGCCTAAACTCACAACTTAAAAATGCAGACTAATGAAATTGATTTAAAAAAGAACAAGAACCAATTACATATTGTCTATTTAAGAAACACAATTAGCAAGCAAAGATATCCAAAAGATTATATCAAAATATGATGAACAAACTACTAAGTAAATGGAAAATAAAAACAGGCAGACTTAGCTATCCTTATTTTAAAGTAAATGACAAATCAAAACCAATTAGAAGAGATAAATTCGACACTATATATTAATACAGGGAAGAACTTATCAAGATTTCTAAACATGTATACACCAATATTGGAGGCTCTGATTTCATAAAACAAACATTACAAAGCATAAAAGAACATATAAGCCTTGGAATAATAATAGTGGGGAACTTTGAAACTCTACTTTTATTTTTAGAAGTCTTCCATACTAAAAGCAAACAAAGAACTTTTCAGCTATAACACACTACCTGCCAATCAACTAGACTTAACATTATGTATGTGTGTGTATATATATATATATATATATATATACATATATATATATAAAATGTATATGTATTATATATTTATATTATATATAATATATTTATATATTTTATATATTAAATATAAAATATATTTTTATATACACTATTCCACACAACAAACAGAAAATATACATTTTTAACAGCATATGGAACGTTCTCCAAAATCAATCATATTATAGAATAAAAATCAAGTATCAACAAGTAATAAAAAAAGAAAAATCAAGACAATCCCTTGCATCCTATCAGATCACAATATAATTAAAGTAAAAACCAACAAGAGAAAGTATAAAAACTACAGACACTTAGAAACTGAACAATACAAGAAATTACTTCATTCAGTGAAGCCAGTATTATCCTGACATCAAAACTAGGTAAAAGGCACAATAAGAAAGAAAGAAAAAAGGATAGACAGAAAGAAAACTAAAGACCAAAATCTTAGCTGAACACATATGCAAAATTCAACAAAGTACTTGCAAGTTGAATTTAAAAACACATTAAGATGATCACATACCATAAGGATAACTAAGTCTGTCTGTTTTTATTTTCCATTTACTTAGTAGTTTGTTCTCCATATTTTGATATAATCTTTTGGATATCTTTATTTTTAAGGTCATTATAATAAAGTAGGGGGTTATATAAATTTAAAGAAAATAGAAAAATGAGAGTAGTTATTGACAATATTTCCAAAGCCAGGGATACAAGGATATAAACATTCCTAATATATTTGCAAATAAAATTTTAATATTAAAAGTTGAGAGACATCCAGCTCTATCAGAATTCTGTCATGATCTAATGGCAACCATGTTGAAGCCCCCAAGTGTATCATCTGGAAAAAAAAGAAAAGAAAAAGACAAGCAAAGATGGAAGGAAAGAAAACCAAACTCTGGTATCAATGGGGCTTTCAAAAGATGGCAGTGACTTCTTGAATGCATCCTGAACGAAGGAAAAAGATGACAGGCTTATTATTTATTTATTTTGATAGGGTTTATTGAGACCTATCATTTTAGAACTTCAGTTTAAAACCACAAAGCTCAGATAGAGATATACATTATATATAATTATCATATAACAAATACGAGAAGTATTTGCTCACATTTTATTTAATGGGAAAGGAAAATATTTCCCTTTGGCCCTGCCTTGGACTAAATTACTCAGGAAGAAAAACTGGCATTGACAAGCTAGCAATGCTCCTATCCTACACTCTTTGCTCTTTTTGTTTGTTATTTTTTTAAAAATCTCTTCAATTCCCTGAGGGCTAGAGATTCAATCCAAGACTTTGCACACAAGCAATCCACCACTGAGCAACAGCCCTGGCTACATTCCAGTTTTAAATAACTATGCAAATGATGGCATCTCAATTTCCCACATTCCCACCATTCATTCACAAGCATTGTTTGATGTTCTAACCACACTTTCCTCCCCATCATCCCCTACTTACCTCATAAGCATCTTTGATGTTCAAGGGCTCACCGAAAGCTGCCACATGTCCCACAATGCCTTTGTTCCACTCTAAACGGATACAGTTATTTGAAGCTTCCTCTAGTGTTGAACCTTCAGCAACATCAAAGAGGCGGCTGATGAGAAATTTGTCCTTAGAGCTGTCCTCACAGACAAGGAACAGGGAATAGCGATCAGCAGAAATGAGTCCATGGATATGCAAGAAAATTTTGTGACACAAGGCTGTGACATCCAAATGACTGGAAATATCTTTGACTAGCTCCAAGAGTCTTGAGCACTGGTCCCCTTCACCGCTATCAAATCTTGGGGGGGTTAGTGGCATCTGTTCCTTTTTTCCTGAGTCAGAGAGAAAGCTCACGGTTCCCTCAGAATCCTTGACAACAATAGGTCTAAGAGGTCGGTCAAATTCAGAAGCAGAGATTTTTCTGGCTGGTGCTCCAGGGGTGGTATTATCTGCATGAGGACTTTGCTGTAGAGAGCAGGAGCAGGACTCAGTGTGGGCTCGGATGCCTTCCTTGCACACAGGGATGTTGTGAACTCTCTCTGAAAACCATGCATTAACCATGTCTCTGCAGGACAAAACATGTAGACATGTTAAATATTTAAAGGAAAAGGGTACTGTCTTTTAAAGCTGCCAAAAACCCTGTCAATGTATGGTTATAGTCACTTTTCAATCTTTCTGGATTTGTGTGTGTGTGTGTGTGTGTGTGTGTGTGTGTGTGTACATTTCTGTGGATGGCAATTTCTTTCTCTAAGCTAAAACTCCTTTTTCATGTAACAAAGGAAATACAAGGGTATTTGACTGTAATGTTATCTGCTGTAGCAAAGACAAGTAGCACCTTAATCCTATCTGATAGCTGGCTCTACACAGCATGACACCTACAAAGGAAAATTAGGCTGACTTTAGCAGTAGTTTGTACACTAACATAAGTAATTTTTGTCGAAGCTGGGCCTGAGGCTCAGTGCTAGAGTGTGTAATTAACACGTCCTAGAACTTGGGTTCTTTGCAGTGGCTTTACTTTGTTGTCTTCTTTAAGGCACAGAAAATTCCTTGGGAGCTTAGCTATTGGGGTCTTGCCCTGAGGTCGCTTCTCCTTTTAGTCTACTTTGAATCAAGTGTTTCTTTAATTTTTCTCATCTCTTTCAGAACAATCCTTGACTCCATTATTAAATTTCCTGGTGCAATTTGTCTCCTTAAACTGTACATTTTCTACTTTATTTTTCCGCCCTTTATTTTATTTTATTTTTTTTACTGTAGATCTGAGTAAAAGTGATTACTAATAACCATGGTATAGTCAACACTAAGCTGTCTTAAAATATCCTCCACCAAGAAACTAAAACTTTTCAATTTTCCTCAGGCAAATCTGTAGGACAAGTGTAGAATGTAGCCACATTCCTTGCCAAAATATCACAGGAATGCTTTCTATGTAGAGGAATTTTAATTCAGTAACATGGCTGCTCTGGCAAGGGATCACATCCAAAGACCTTGTAGGATTATATGATCTGGCCAAAAAGCACACACACCCTGGTATGTATGCTATATAGTATCACCTGGCTGGAATACAGATAAGCCCTATAGACACCTTTAACACCTAACAATGAAGGGAAAGTTAGTTTGTAGAAGAAAGAAGCCATGCTTGAAAAGCAATGTCTAATTTAGAGGCAAAGTGATGAATCAGGGAAAGATTTGACAGAATGAGTCAGATAGCATATGCCCAACTCTCATAAAAATAGCACAGAAAAGAGAGGCTACTTAAGAGCAGAGAGAGAGGGGATGGGGAAAAGGTGATGTAGTTGTGTGTGTGTGTATGGAAGTTTTACCAGGACAGTCTGACAGGAACAGACTGCAGAGAGAGAACATGCTACACACAGGTGAAAATAGAACAAGCCAGAAAACAAGGAGTTAAAAAATTAGAACATACTGCCAAAGTTAGTATGAGGTCAAGCAGAGCAATACAGTCAGAAGCAGAAAGAAGACAGACTGAATCAGTCAGCTCGGAAGACTAGATGGTAGGGAGGCTAGAAGTTTCCAGGGATATGGGTAGGGAGAGTTAGAACAGAGAAAGAATCATTCTGGGCTCAGCCCAAGCTGTGTATTCACACGACTTTGGTATACAATCAACTCACCCATCACCTGAGAATATATAGTAATATTTACACTTCTAGCCCAGCTGTTAATATTGTTCTCCTCTGAAACCTCTTGAACCAGGCCTGCATAGTCCACACTGCTTTCAGCAGTACTGTCTTCCAAATTCTACTAAAATGGCCCATTAAATCTTCCTTACATAAATCAAATGCTTTCCTAGTCCAAAATCCCAAAGTCTTCCACATTCCTCCAAAAAACTACCATGGTCAGGCCTGCCACAGCAATAGTCCACACCCTGGTTCCAGCTTCTCTCTTAGTCACTTTTTTATTGCTGTGACAAAACACCACCAGGACAACGTATAAAAGAAGGCATCTATTGTGCAGCTTATGGTTTCAGAGGGTTGGAGTCCATGATGGCAGAGTAAAGGAGTGGCATCTGGAATGGTTCAGAGCTTACAACTTGCCCTGCAAGTTAGGAGCAGAAAGATACACTAATATGGTACGTGTTTTGAAACCTCAAAAGGTGACCACACACCTCTTTCAACAAAGCCACAATTCCTAATCCTTCCCAAATAGTTCTACTAACTGGGTCCAATTATTCAAACATGAAACCCTTTGGGACCAGTCTCATTCAAACCAGGCCTGGGTGGTAGTGCGGGCAAGGTGAATCACTTCTACAGCCTAGGATACTATCTCAATGTTCACACCTCTTTCTTGACACTAGGGAATTTTGAGAAATGGTCATTATTTTTTTAAAGTATCATTTTATTTAAACCTGATGAGGCAGACATTAACAGCCTTACTTTCTAAACTATGAAAGTAATTTACATATTTGAACCAAATCCATTGTGTGATCTGGGGGCAAAACCAGGTCTCCTATTCCTAGTGCTAAGATGCAGAAGAGTATTGACTTCCCAAGAGTACCCATCACTGCCTGTCATGAAGAAGGTATCTTATTAATTTAAGCAAATTTGAAAGTCAAAATCAAATTTAAACAATGAAGGCACAAAGAGAATATGATCACTTATGATAATGGATTTTCTAATTCTCTACATTGGATCATAATTAATGCCATATTATAAATATACAATTTAAAAATATGAACTGAGAGAACCCAAAGAAAAAAAGATTCTTGAGGATAGTATCCTTAAAAAAAAAAAAATCTAATGAAATCCCATCCTATCTATATTTCTCTGAAAACAGGTCATAATTTATAAACCAAAAAAGCTTTGCATTAAAAAGAATACATGATGAGTATATTTGAAAAAATATTCATCCTAAGGATTTAGACTAACAATAACAACAAAAATTCTGGACACCTAGGTAATGCTGGGTCTGGGAAGAAACAAGGAATAATTATGCTATTGTAAGCAGTATTTGAAAGTTAAATTTAACTTGGTGCCCTGTATCTCATCTGTACACTTCAGTAATTCTATATTTTTTCCTGAAATTTCTGGTGAACAGATATATTTTAATCTATCATACCAATGAGAAAGCTGCCAAGTTACTAATTTTACCACTTAAAAGTACACAAAAGATAACCACATTGATTCTGCTTCTGAAACTGGACCTTTTCAAAGTTTTTGAACTAAGTTATGTTAAAACTAGGGCATAAAATTTGCTTTCAAACCTACATTTATAATATATTTCACAGGAGGGCAACCACCCTCAAATTGAAATATTCTTATAAGGGGGGAATTTATTAATTGCTAAAAATTTGGGGGATTATAAGGTTTCAATCTCCAATTCTGAGTTCCAATCATGGCTTTTTTTTTTTTTTTTTTTTGTAATGGGATACGTAATCAATAATAAGTAACTTTCTTTTTTGAATTTCAATTTCATCATACATAAAACACAAACCAACCATTCCAACTTCTCTTTTCACTTTAAGTGTATGGGTGCTCTGTCCACATGTATGTTTGTGTACCACGTGTGCATCTGGCACCTGTGGGGGCCAGAAGAGGGATCAGATCTCCTGAGACTGCTGTTACAGGAACTGCCGTGTGGGCACTGAGAATTGAACCTGGATCCTCTGAAAGGGCAGTCAGAACTTTTGAGCCATCTCTCCAGCCCAGCCCACCCCAACTTCTCCAGAAAGTAAAAGACACATGACTATCTTCAGTGGAGTAAAAAGTCAGAAATACTAAACCAGCATGAAGGGGATAATTCTAGATCCAACTTCAACACTACACAGATGAGACACCGGCTTGACATGCAAGTCAAAGCAGAAACTACAGTAACTCTGGTGGTCAAGTTAGTACTTGGCAAAAGTTTTTTCTGAGTGGTATACAATGAGGGTTTCATTATGGCACATACATTCACCATATAATGTGTTTTGATCATATTTACCCCTTCATAGCTCTTTCTTCTCCTCTCACTCCTGCTAATCCCTGTTCTCTTTCCAATTAGTGCCTCTTCCTTTGTCAGGATTTCTTTCTTCTCTCCCCACACTCACCACAGTCTCTTTCTTTGTGGCCCACTGTTTAATTAGTGTGAGTGAGGGGTTGCTTACAGAAGCATGGCTACCTCATCAGTGGTTATACCCGTGAGGAAAACATCTCTTCCTCTTCAGATGAACACAAATCAACAGCCTAGGGAAGGGATGGGGCTTCGTGAACCCCTCCCTCCTAACGGTACGAGGATGGGCCCAATCTGTGCAGCTCTGATGCTGATAATCACAGCAGTCCATGCCATATCCACAAAGAAGCTTTCCACAGCACCTTTCCCTTCCTCCAGCTCTTACATTCTTCTGTCCCCTCAATGAGGACAGTGTTCGCTGACCCTTGGAGGAGATGACCTAGGTATCCCATGTAAGGCTCAACTTTCAATTATCAGTTATTTCCAGAACTCTGGAAATCAAAATGTTTAGTGGTAGCAATGGCTGCTGTATGGACAGCTAAGGCCCCAGGAGAGTTTATGTTATCCACTGGCCAGAAGGTGGTCTTGAGTCCAGCAACTGAACTCTTTTTGCTCCTCAACCTCTTCCCTTTTAAACAGAAGGGAATTCTCCTGAGTCCTTCATCCTTGACACAGGGTTGATGGGTAAGTCAAATTAGAACATGCATGTGCAAGCAATGAATACCCTCTTCTCTTAAGGTTAGAAACTGAAGCAGAGAAAGCATAGGGAAAATAGGGTCACCAGATATAGGATTTTGTTTCTCCTAGATCCTTGGCATCATGCTAACGGGGAGGATGAACTAAGAAAGGAGCGTCATACAGTTCAGTCAATTAGAAAAGCTCAGGACAAGCCCATACAAAGGCGGGGGGACAAGTATGGTTTGGTATATATGAACCACATCCACCGTGGACAGTCTGAGCCATGGCCAAAGCAGACGCTTCAAGGGTTATCCTTTAGAGAACACTTCTCTTTGCTTTTTTTGCTTTTGTTTTCTTTTTAGAGTACCGTTTAAATTACATAACAAACATCTTGGCAAAGGAATACTATAAGCACTAATGCTATAAGCTTGTATGTGTGGCTTTCACATACAAGCATATTTTTACTAACTGCCCTTCAAACATGAGAGCAATCAGAAAGCACAGGATTTTGACTTTATAAAGGAAAAATTACCTAAAAGAAAGCTAGCCAAGAAAAATGTAATAAAAATTGATGCCTGCGATTCTCGTGTCAACATCCCACCCAAAGGCTCCCTCTCCTCACCAAATCACTCTCCAGTCACTCACTTACACCCAAAGGCTCCCTCTCCTCACCAAATCACTGCCCAGTCACTCGCTTCTCTTACTGCACACAAAAAATGTTTACCTCATAAATGAGCTACATCATACATCCATTTCAGGTGGGAGAATTGGGTTTTGTTATTCAGTTTTTATAGTATGTCTTAAAATAACCAAAGAAAAACTAGAGGGTTTCAGAATCAATGCTGGCAGTGACTACGCTCAGGTAACACTAATAGTGAATACCACTTGTATTTCAAACTTGTCTACCACAGATGGTATTCGTGCTCATTAAGCAAACACTAAGCACAGAAAACACCAAAAGATCCACACAAGTCGGATGAGAAGAAATGAAATCCAATGGAAATTATCATCTCCAGCAAGTCATGAGTTCCTGCCTTAAAGGTGACTTGAGTCTTAAATCTCAGGTCTTTTTAGATGAGGACTCTAATTAGAAATATATTATCCTTAGGTTCTATTCTAGAGATGATACTTGGTACCTCAAAATGTTTATGCAGTGATTTAATATAGCAATCAGTGCCTTTGAGAAAATGCTTAGGACATTTTGATTTCCTGAGGCTTTGTGGTGATTTGAATAAAAATGGCCCTCAGGCTCACAATGGAGTGTGTTACTATTAGGATGTCTGCCTTGCTGGAGAAAGTGTGTCACTGGGAGAAGGACTTTGAGCTCTCAGATGCTCAAGTCTGGCCAGTGTGTCACTGTCTTCCTGCTGCCTGTGGATCCAGATAGAGAACTCTCAGCTGCCTCTCCAGCACCATGCTTGCATGCTGCCATATTTCCTGCCATGATGATAATGGACTAAACCTCCAATTAAGCCAACCCCAATTAAATGTTTTCCTTTATAATGGTTGCTGTGGTCATGGTGTTTCTTCACAGCAATAAAGCCCTAGATAAGACAGGCTTCTTTGTCATACACTCCATGATGCTATAATGGGACCTGATTCCCTCTTCTGACACATGAGAGTAAGTGCACACAGACAGAGCACTTATATAAGTAAAATATATAAATACATAAATCTTTACAAATGTGGCAATAGTTTGGGCAAAAGTGTAAGATGCATTGAATTAGTTGCTTTGTAAGCAGATTTTATCTGATTATATTTTTAACTCAAGAGACCTCTGGAAAAGCAGCCAGTGCTCTTAACTGCTGAGCCATCTCTCCAGCTCCCCAAACAAATATTATTAAAGAATTTTTTAAATTGAAAATATATTGCACTAGGTATTTTATAAAGATGTATGCATCACCTATCATCTATGTATCTATATATTTATATATCTACATATCTACATATCTACATATCTACATATCTACATATCTACATATCTACATATCTACATATCTACATATCTACATATCTATCTATCTATCTATCTATCTATCTATCTATCTATCTATTGGCAAGTGTACCTGAGTATGTTCACGCACACCACACACATTCAGATGCACATGGAGACTAGAAAAGTACACAGATCCTTTGGAATTAGAGTTACAATTGTGTGTGCTGCTGTCATCTCTCCAGCCCCAAACTTAGGGTATTTTTGTTCTACTACTAAGACCTAATTGCAGTAGCCTGAAATTTAAAATTTCAACCACTTAAAAAAATGCCATTAAGATGTCATGTTAAAAATTACAGACAAAAATCCCAGCACTTGGGAGGCAGAGGCACGCAGATTTCTGAGTTCGAGGCCAGCCTGGTCTACAGAGTGAGTTCCAGGACAGCCAGGGCTACACAGAGAAACCCTGTCTTGAAAAACGCCCCCCCCCCAAAAAAATTTATAGACAAAAAGTAAATTCCCATCGGTAAAGACACCCCATTGATTAATGTGCTTGTATACTAAGAGAGGGTAAGAGAAACACTAATCTCTTCTTGAGTAAGGTTCCCCATAACATTAAATCTACACACTTCGGCTTTTCTTTACTAATGAACTTGAGTGTAGCATGATATTTACCATGAGACTCAGGACTGAAACCCAAACCAACCCTTTCAAAGACTATGACATTAAGTGTTTACTGACTCTCATTGTACAATAAGATGTTATTTCCCTCCCACAGTCCAGAAAACTAAATAATTCAACGTGCATAGTGATGATATAATTAGTTGACCATAAAATGTAGTATGTATTTTAAATCAATTGACTTTTTTAAATAATAAGACTTTATTTGATTTACTTAAACAGGATAATAACTGTTACTTCCTCTGTTTTGTTTGGAAATCATGAAGACTGGACCTGAGTTTAAGAATCTCTTAGTCTTAGCTTCCCACTGGCAGGAATTACAGGTATCCGCCATCTTGTCCAGCTCTTCATTCCTTGCTTTTAAGTACTTAATTTGAAAATACCTTTAGGGGCAGGCCAAATGGCTCAGCAAGTAAAAGTATTTGCCTCCAAGCCTGAGCTTTGATCCCCAGAACCCAGATGATGGAAAGAGAGAAACGACTCCCATAGGTTGACCTCTGACCACTGTAAACTTACTGTAGTACGCTTGTCTACACACACACACACACACACACACACACTAAAATAAATGAAAAAGCACCATTTTTACAGAAACTCTTAATATGCCAAAAAGAAAAACTTTCAATGTGTTTTAAATTAAAAATTTTAAAATGTATTCCCCACATGAATAATGACACCCATATACGACATAACTTTCTGAATCATACAAAAGGTTATGAGCTAAACCTTTTGTTGAGAAAAACAATTACAAGAATGAATTTGTTTTACTATGGCTACTGAAAGGATGAAGTATATTAGAAAATATGCAATAATTAAATCATAGCAATGTTTTAGAATATGATAATTCTTTACTTGAACATATTTTTAAAACTTGATAAAAATGTTATAGGACATTTGAGTATAAAAATTGGCCATTTTATATTTTATCCAACTTAAGGGAAATACTAAAGGCAAGCTGATGGAGCCCCTGGATTTCAAGGATACTTCCAGAACAGTTCCTTGAGCTTTGAGAGAGCTTTCTCGGGTGCCTTGACCAAAACAGAGGAAAAATCTGCAGGTGTGACCAATCCACAAAACACAAGTGCATGTTCATGTTTATAATTATACTATTAAAATGTCATGGTTTTGTCTTTTTCTGTGTTCTTTATCCACCAGTTGTGTCAATTAATCATTAGTACCTAAAGTAGAAAGAGCCTACTAAATCCTCAAACTGGAAAGGATGATTGTATAAAAATCTGCTAAAATTATTTGTAGGAAAAAAAACACAAAAATAACTCCCATAAAAATAATGTTGGCTATTTTTCCTGCTCTTAGATCCTTATTTTATACAGTTTTAGTTACAATGTTTGCATAATTTGACCTGGATCCACTACTCAAGTTTGGAAAAATACAAGAATGGAACTGTTTAACTTGAGAAGCTGATGCTGTGTTCTTCTGAGAAGCAGGGAGTGTTAGAGCTGAAGGAGACTGTCAGAGCTCATGTGTGCCTTGTGTCCTTGTTCCTCAGCCCCTCGACGCTCCTGTCTTCATTAACAGCGACACTGGGAGCAAAACCTCACAGCCTACATCCTTTTCCAATTACCTTGCCAGAACCTTACACATCCCAAATCAGGTTCCTTCAAGCCATTAATAAAAGGCCATCTGAAAATGAGGGACACTTGAGGCTTTCTAAAGTCCCTATTGTGTTGTTCTGATTCTCATTTGCCAGAAACATGGAATGACTATCAACTTTTATGAACAAGTTTTAGGTGTTATTAATTTCCACTGTGAAAATTATCATCTACCAGAAAAACAACACACTACTAAGAACAAAACACTATTTTAAAAAGACAGGAATCATACACTATCTCCTTTAAGTCTTGAGAACTTTAAGGGTTAAAGCCCATCCGGTCTAATTTACAGTCAGTAAATAACATATCTAAAGTCGTTCTCTCAGAAAGATGGCTTCAGAATTGACGCCTAAGCTTGTCACATGTCAGGTTCCTAATTTCCATAAACAGAAACGCATTTCAAAGGTTGTAAAAACAGTGGCTCTAAACTGAAGAGTGGTGCCTGTCCTTGAGGGAAATCTGGAAATTCATGGGAACAGATTTGATTTCACAATCTTGGGGGTGTTCTTGGCATTAAGGATCCTCTGGCACTAAGCGTCTAGTGCCTGAGGATGTAATTCACCCTGCAATTTTGACAGGCAGCTTCTCAAGGCAAAAGCATCACAGCCAAATTCCAACCTCCACTTTTGAGGAACACTCTACTGAGTAAAAGATTAGCTGGCTATACAGATATTTGAACCAGGAGATTTGAGGCACCTCACTTCCTTCACAATCTCTACTCTGACATTAAACACTTCACTTGGGTTTGACATGGCAATGAAATGACTACCTCAGCGCTTCAGTATTCATGAGACAAACACTTTACCTCAGTTCTTCAGTGTCTGAAAAGGCTCTCCTCTGAGAGAAGCTTTCCAAGACCAAATCAGAGAACGCAGAACAGCTTCCTGAAGTCTGATACTCAAAACTTCCAAGTTGGAAGGGTCATTCTGTTTTGTATTTTTTTCCTGCATTCCTAATTATACGTGAGGATGACATTGCCTAAAGAGAAACCTGCTCCAGTCTCAAAGAAAGCATAGGAACCGAAGCTTAAACACTAAATAAATATATAAATTGGCTTGAAGTTTAGAAAATCAGAGAAACCGTGCTAAGTGGATATTCATCAAAGACGAGTCTTAAGACCTTGATACAGATATATTTTTGAGGTTCTACAAAAGTGCTTTGGCTTGGTATTTTCAAAGGATCATAGTTAAACCATAAAAAGGTGTGGGGGAAAAATACATCATAAGTGATGGAATCTCCAACCTATTACCAAGTATTGCCCTTCAATTTTAGTGGGAAAGTAAACTTCACCTGCAAGCGGACGTTCACATCATAGGAAAACTGAAATCCAAAAGTGGGCTTGTTCTGCTACAGGACTGATCAGCACGAGTGCTCCAAAGGCCAGTGGGAGACATGAGCCGTGGCAGAGCAACACGCTGTACTGTCCGTCACCCCAGCTGGGGCAGTAAGGACTCTGCAAGGGGCATTTGATGACTGCTGCCAATTTGCATTTGACTGTAACTTTATCATTCTGTTCAGAACTAACTTAAAATGCAATTTAGGCCGGCAGTTGCATAAATGTTGTAACTATGATTAAAGTATATCTTTCTATTAATTTTATTTTTTTTAATAGCACTACATTCAACTTAACATTCAAATGGAAAGAACTCAAAGATGGCTGTGACTCAACACCCATAATCCTGGCACTCAGAAGACTGAAGCAGGAAGGTTACTATGAATTTGAAGATACGTGGCTACACGGTGAGTTCTAGAACAGCCTGCAACACAGAGTAAGGCTCTATGGAAAAAGAAAAAATAAAAGGCTGGGGGGGGGGATCAGGACCAGTTATGGCATCTGGCAAACTGGGTCTGTGCACAGTAGCAGTTTCTATAGGGTGTTACAAGTTTATTAAGCTTACAAATCTCTTCCCTTCCCCACTCCCACCCCTGACCTTGCCCATAAAGGGAAATTAAGACTGTGAGTTACCTGCTCTATTAAAGTAGTCAGACTTCCCTACGCTCTTGGATACAATGACCGGTCCAGAGTAGGCAGATGACCCACGTAAGGGAGGAGCAGTGTGGGGAGCATGGCCAAGAGTAAGAAGGAGCCTTTTTAACAGCACATGTTTAAGACTCATCAAAGGTGAACTCTGCCAGCACACAGGGAAAGCATGCAGGGAAACAGAGCTGAAGTTCAAGGCCAAAAAGACAGAGGAATGGGTAAGGGAAAGACTGGCAAAAAAAAAAAAAAATACAGATTATCTTAACAAGATTATCTAATCAGGTGACCTCGAAACTGATGCAATCCCTGGCCATCCCAATCAATTTCATAAGGGCTACACAGAGAAACCCTGCCTCAATAAACCAAACTAAGAAAAAAAGTATTTGTCAAAATAGACAAATAGAAACTTAACACTCAATTTATTTTCCCTACCTTAAATATTTGATTGGCAATAATTCCGAAGCCCTACCATTCATTAAAAATGAATAGAGTCTTTACATTAAAAAAGATACAATTTAAAATAAAACGAGTAAAGCAAGTTAGCAAATCATAGTAAAGAGCTAAATATCAGAAGAATGAGTCACGTGGACAGACTCTCTTCAGCCTGATTCCTGTGTGTGCAGACCCCAGGCGCTGACTCCTGGAGAACCCGATGTGAAAGTTACTTCCAAGTCCAGTCATGGCTGTTAAGCGTCAGCCTTGACCCACATCTGTGCCTCTAAGCTAATGAACGTCACAGGAAGCCCTGAAAGATCTGTGCACTGTATTCAAAAATTAAGCATTTTTCAACTCTCCGTGACCAATCAACTCACTGACTTATTCCATTGTCCCATGTCTTCTTAAGGATTTTTCACCCCTACATTCAGCTCTGAAAACAACAACAGAAGCAAACATAGCTTGAAAACCACAATTGAAAGTTTAATAAATTGTGTTTGGGATAGAAACAAATAAATACTATCGAGTTCTGTTTAGTCTTTTCTGCTACAAAGGAAATCATTCTGGAGCATTATTAAAACACCCAAGACAGCTTGAGCAAAGCTATAATTTGTGTCTCCAAATACAATGGAAGGGGTGCGTCCCAGTAAAACACATTGTCTGCCATTGATGTGGAGAGAGTGCGCAACTATATACAGTTTTTTTAGTTTAATTATCTTAAAAAGAAACAGTGTAAGAGACCAGAGATGATCTATGTGGATGGAATTGTTTTAAAGGCAGTTGGGGCTGAGTGTGTATGTGGTTCTCTGATGGACAATTAACTTGTCTACAGTGCTGGGGGTCGTAGATATAATCTCTCACTCCATGAAAAATAAATCGTGATACCTAAAGTATGCAAAACATCAATGTTTCCTAATCTTAAAATACTGTGGACGTGATCTCGTAGAAACAGTAGTAGTTTCTATAGAAGTTTCACAAGTTTATTAAGTTTACATTATAATCCAAAAATCACTTTATTCCAAGACATCCATTTATGACTTATACTGCAAGAAATCTACACATTCACGCTTTTTTTTCTTTTACAAATCTTGATCACATAGTTCAGACTCTAAGAAGGATCTAGAACTCTGAAACCCTCACAGAGAGGAGGGCACGGGGAAATGCTGTTGTTTGAAGACCTTCTATGGATTCTTCTAGGCAGGAAGAATTGAAGCCTATCAGAATGCTTCCAGGAGACTAGAAGGCAGCACAAACATATGCAGCCCAAGAGAACACAAGACACCTGGCCATTACTGAATGAGACTTTCTGCTTTCAATACAGGAACTCACACAGTCACAGACTGGGCCAGTGCTCTGAAGAGTATATTCTTAATACCAGCCTTGCCTTAAAAAAAAAATACTTACTAAATTGTTTGAACACTGTGACCATTTCTATCCCTATGTAATTATAGAAGCAGTAAGTTTTTTAGAATGGACAGCAATACTTATTTTAAGAATGGATAGCAATATTTATTTTACAACTCCATCTAACGTTAGCTTTTAAGTATTTGGGAAGCTGAGGTACATTCAGTCTGGGCTACACAGTGAGTTCAAAACCACAGGAGGACTTAATGAGACCTTGTCTGGGAGTAACAAATTTTTGAGTGTTGGGTATGATACAGCTCAGTTGGCAGAACACTGGCCTTGCATTCAGAAGGCCATAAGTAATTCCCAGTGCTGCACCAAAAGGAATAAACACAAAAGGTCACAAAGAAAATGACAAAGAATCCCATATACAGGACCCAGAGCACAGCTTTGTGGTGTGAAATATTTCACAAGAGGCAACAAGGACCTGTACACCTTCTGTTCCTGGACTTTGATCCAAACTGCCATAAAGCCTGGCCCCACTTAAGTCTCCTGTTTCCATTCTATGCCAAATATTCTCAGGCTTTTGCCTGGCACAAACAAAGCAATAAAATCAAACCATCTCACCCCTCCAAAACTAAATGACTTAAAACATCACCCACAATCATCGACTTAATCAGTAACTAATGAAAGGTAATGCTATTCAAATATGCTTTGAAGAACAACAGCTACTGAGTGGCTTCAGCACCAAGAAGGTCTTCACTGTAAATATCTGCATATTCAAACCTCCAATTAACGCAGTCCTGCAGGAGTCTAAATTGTTTAGATTAGTGAGGGTAAGAGGTGTCCACTTACAGGTCACTAGGAAAATGATGTTAATTTCCGTGCCAATAGATGATGTTACAACTTGTTCAACTTTCACACTCAGATTCGTACACATGGGTTGTGACGCCTGAAAAGCTTCCATTCATCCCTTTGTTGGCGAATAGAGCCACTACTGCAGCATGTAGCTGTGTGTTTGAAGATAATTTTAAGAGAAAAAAAAAATCCTGACAGCATAACTGCTATCAAGGTCCAAGCAAAATAAACAGGTGTTTGAAAATTCAGGAATGCCAGAAGTGTCATTATGCTCTGGGACTGTCCTTCGATGTAGATAATTGGGCCCAGGGAAAGAAAAGTGTATAATACATCTGTATCAAGTGACAACAACTAACAAATGCAGAGACATTTCCATCAGAAAGCTTGATTTCTGCTGCAGAGGAGCTACCTAAAGGAACCTAAATTCATTTTAAAGCTTTCAATGTCTCACATGCCTCTCTGTAGAACTGTTTCCCTGCATCACATACAGTTTTGACATATCCATATATATTTATACTTACAGAGCACAACAAAATGATGCGGGGTTCCGGTTGTAAAAGAACTGTGCCGCAAAGTTAAATTGTACACAATAAATTTTTATCTCAATTAATGTGAGCCACACTAGACTTAGCAGTCTAGCTTTTTATAAAAAATGTAATAATCGTCAAGTGTCGTCCATAATATCACCTGATCACCTGCATAAAGCCAAACTGCAATTCCATGAAGAAGTGCCTCAGGCTACATAAAAATTCCTAGATTATTGTTCTTTATGCCAATAACTTTCTGAACTTTCCCCTTAAAATGAAGGCCTGTATTATTTTAAAGTATTTTTACACTTTCATTGTCTAAGTTGTACTCTTAAGAACACACACACACACACACACACAAAGTATACACATCAAATAATGTCCTAACTTGAAAAAGTCTTCTGGTGTCTAAGAATATCTAAATTTTACAATTAGCATTGTAATTGAGATTTCAATTGTATTTTTATTTGTAATTTTAATTTCTGCTTGAGAGGAAAAAGTAACAGTAAATGTATCAAACGACTCTTTTTTACTTTCATCTACAATGTTGCTGCCCTTTGAAGGTTTTTGGAAGGTTTTAACAGTGCCCTAGCCTAAGACAACTCAAAAACCTCCAATACGTTCTCCATAGTTTGTCTTCAAAGCGGAGGGGGAAAACAAAGAACGGGACATTTTTGCTGTATTTTTAGCTTTCAACTGTTAACAGCCAATCTAAAGGACACCTCCAAAGCATACTTTAAAACTCAGCCCAGCTCTCTGGCCCCTCCCCATTTTCTGCGCTCTAATTCAAAGGGAGCAGAGGATGGGATGTACAGTGAAATGACACCGGAGACAGATGGTCTCGGCTAGTGACCCCTGGAAATTGTTGGTTCCCAGCAATCAATAATTTTAGGTCGAAATGGTCTGTCTTGGTGCTGAAGCTCAAACTCCCAGCAATGTTTTAAAAAGAAACTGCTCTACCTTCTGTGTTAGCAACCGACCCCTCTAAGCTAAGAATTTGATGGGAAAAGGCATAATGGGGGTGGGGAGTGAAAGGAGGGCTGGGTACCTAGAGCATATCTGGGCTGGAGAGAGCGTTCAGCCATTAAAGGCTAGACCCATTAAAAGCAAAACGCCAAAAACTGTCCAGAAGAGTCTCCGTGAGAAAAGAGAGAAAACTGACCCCCATGTAGTAAGTATCTCGGTGAGAAAGCAAGGAGAGACACAAAGTCATACGGCCCATCATCTATCGTGCGGCTTAATCTACCGCAGGTGTGCGGGGTGCACCCCCAACTCTGGCTACTCACGCACCCCCTTCCCAGGCAAAGTGGCCGGCGGGATGATGAAGTACCTCGTTTTGTCTCCAAAGGGCAACATAGCAAACGTAGGGCGCTCGTTTCCGAACTCCTCGGATGGTGGATTCGGGAGACTCTGGGGGCCGGCGGAGTTCCGTGGGTGCCCGACCGGCTCCCCTACGGCCCCCGCCGCCTCTTCGCTGCGGGTCGCCGGCTGCGGACCCCGCGTGGCGTCGCCCCCTGGCGGGCAGCGCCCGGCCAAGTGGCGGCCGCGCGCGGGCGAGTCCCCGCCGGCTCGTCCACCATCCCCGCCCGGCGAGAGTCGCCCTCCCGGCTCGGGCGGCCAGCACCAGCTGCTCGACGGCCGTTGCCCCAAGGCGCCGGTGGCGGGGCTCCAGCCCCTTCTCCAAAGCAGAGCTTGTTCTGCCCAGATCGGCGCGCGGGAGGCAAGCGCGCGCGCGGGCTTCGCGGCGACTCCTGGAGCTCCGGGGGACCCGCCCGCCAAGCACTCCGCTCCACCCTCTCGTCCCTCCGCTCCACTCTCAAGTCTGCGCGCGCCCCGACTGCGGGTGAAGCAGTCAGATCCTAAAGGACTGGCTCCCTCTTCCACGCCCTCCGAGGCGGCCTCCCGGCGTTTGGCTCCCGACCAGGAAGAACTGGCCTCTGGGGTGCTCCGGGTCCCCGGGTCCCCGAGTCCGCCCCGGCCGCCTCCCTCCCGCCCTTTGTGTGCGCGCAGCAAAGCTCTGTGAAGAAACTCCTTGCAGCTACGCAACCAGAGGAGGGATGATCAGGGGGACTCTCGGGGGGTCAAAGGCAACAGTCTTCACTGGGGGGCGACTCGGGCAAGCTGCTGCACCCAGGCTCCCCAGTGGCCTAGTCCAGAACCCCCGGCTTCCCCGCCCCTCCAGGGTCAGAGCTAGCCGGGCAGGGGAGGAGCGCTGCCACAGGGACGCGCCCGCAGCGGTGCTTCCGGAGCCGCTGGGAAGGGGCTCTGGTTTGTTTTGGGTTTTTTGCTAAGCCGGTTTGGGGGGGAGAACCGGGAGAGTAGAAGGGAAGTGGGGAAGGCCCGTGAGCGTACCTGAAAGTAATCTTGCTCTGGGGCGGGGTGTACGCTTTTGTTTTTAACTTCGTGGGCAAGTCATTTCTAATCCGACGCCTCGCTTCTCAACTATGCTCACTTTAAGTCGAGGACTCCAGTCTGCACTGGGACTAAGAAGCTACTTCCGAAGCAAAGGGCCTGGGAACCGGGATTGTTTAATGTTGGACCGAGGGGAAAATTCAATGTGGAAGAGAGATCAGCCCCCAGGTCAGGCTTCGTGTCCCTGACCGTGTCCTTTGTGGCTCCTCTTCTTACCTGGTGGCCTTTTTAACAAAGTAAGAGAAGGTAAAGTCCCGGTGATCATCCAGCCACGCTTCCACCCAGTCCTGGTCCCGCTGCTGCTGCTGCTGCGACCGCACGGAGCTGGGGCCCGCTCGTTCCATGGTGTTTGTCGCGCGTCTCTGCGACTCGCGGGTGCCGGATTTCCACCCGGCCGGGTCTCTCTCTCAGAGGAGCAGGACAGTGTTCGAGACCCTCCCCTTTTGCCTTTCTTCGGCCCTGCAGTCTTTCAGCGAAGCTAGAGAGGCAGGCCGGCCCCCAAGCTCGCTCAGCCCCGCCCCTCCAGGTCCCCGAGGTTCCCAGGTGGCCGGCGTCCTCCTCGGGGTCCCACGGAAACCAGCTTTCTGCATCTGCCTCGGCGCTGGCTGGCGAGCTCTCCGGAAGCCAAGTGGCCAAGGCTAGGAGGAATCCAGACCGCCGCTGGGGTGCGCTGTGCGCCGAGGCAGCTTCCCTTTGCGCGCAAAGGTGACAGTGGGTGGGTTTGCAATTCCCAACCAACCAACTCTAGGAAGAGAAGATCCACATCTCGAGGACTTAGAAGGCAAGAGGCGGGAGCTTCACTGGAAAGTGAGAGAAAAAGTTGACCAGAGTGTTTTTCCTCGTTCTTAGTAGTACAGTGACAGCTCCACCTTACTTTTCTCCTTAAAGCAACTCTTCTGGAGAGGACCCAGAAACTTTCTCCCTCACAGCAGCTCCCAATCACTCCAAGTACTCCGAACACCGACCCTACAAGCTAGGGAGAGAAGTGTTGCAGAAACCACTAGGAGAAACCTGCAGGTGCAGGACCAGGTGACTTCCATCAAAACCACACCCGAGCTTAAGGCTAACATCAGTTGTAAAGTGCACTGATTCGTACACCAAAGATGCTGTAGGCACAGGACATAAAAATGACCACCACCCATCCTTGCCTGTGAGTTTTGAAGATAAGAATACCTCTACGCGGTTATGCTGACTTGAGAACACTAACACTAGCTACCTGTGTACAACCGGGAACACCCAGCTAGCCTGATTTAAAATTAGCTCATTTATGTTTAACTGGCATCAATACCTCAGAAATAGTATTGTCTTAGGTTGCTATTGCTGTGATAAAATTCCATGACTAAAGCAACACATAATAAATTAAAATGACAGTTCTCACCTGATATGTTACTATAGCATTACATATGCTTAGAGAATATGGAGTTTCTGTTGTGTTTTATAAAAAGAAAGAAAGGAAGGGGTATGTTTGGTGGAGGTGCAGTTTGGTGTGGGGGAAGGCGTTGCCTCTGTGGACCCGTGCTGGGGCATCCCTTCCTCCTGAGGTACCAGCCACAGAAGGTATAGTGTAGCAATAGAGTTCCTTCAGGGCATGGGGTGGGGAGTTGAGGGAGTAGAGACAGAGAAAGGGGAGGAGGGAGAGGGAGAGAGAGGAATAGAGGCTTGCCATGAGCACATGAACAGAGAGGCAGGAGGGGAATAGGGGAGGAGGAAAAGAGAGAGAGGGAGAGAGAGAAGAGCAGGGGCAAGAGGAGAAGAGAACAAGAGAGGGAGGAGGGGGCAGGCAGCCCCTTTTATAGTGAGTCATGCACACCTGGCTGTTGCCAGGTAACTGTGGGGCGGAGACTAGACTAAATGCTAACAGTTTCTCTTGTTGGTTGGGTGTCCATTGTACAACCCCCACACCCCACATCTACACATTCCTCCTACCAGGAAGTCACTAAATTTAAAACTAAACTCTGAGATAATAACTAGAAATTGGGCTTCAACTGTCTGTGCCCACTCCTTCCAAAGTTCATATTGAAACTTAGTTCTAGATCTGGAGAGATGGCTCAGTGGTTAACTTCTATTCCATAGGCCAGGGTTCAGTTCCCAAGCTGTCTTTGCTGGTTAAGTCATTTCTTCCCTCTCCTGCTGTTCCCTCTCTTCTTTGCCATCTCCACTCCCACAGGCTATCTCCAGACCTATGGTTGACAGCCAGCTTTGCCTGATAAATCCCTCCTCTGTCCCATCAGCCTTGCCATATCCACACATACAGGACTAGTACAGAACAAGGTTTGAATACCACCTTTGCCCGTTCTAGTCCAATCAAAGAACCCATGCATCAGGTGGAGTCACCCAGCTACTGCACTGGCCGAGTCAAAGACACGGAAAATTCTTGTGTCAAACACACAACCACAGAAAAAAGTTCACACTCACAAGCCACGATGCAAATACAATATGAACAGCCAAATTAGTATGTGTCATTTCAAACCCAGTAGTCCTATAGAAATGTTTTCTACTGAGAATTACTTAGATGAACCTCAGGACACAATATTTAAAAGGACAATAGCAAACTTTATCAAAAAATTCAAGAAAATTAAAGAAGACACAGACACCACATTGAACTTTAAGATAACAATAAATGCCTTTGGGATATTCAAGGAAATACCAATATATGCCTGAAGGGAATGAGAAAGACAATTTAGGGTTTGAAATCAGAATTAAATAAAGAGATAGCAATAGTGAAGAGATCTCCTGCTAAAATGGAAACAGAATGAAAAACCCAACTAAAGAACTCAAGAGACAGCCTTAAAAGCAGAATAGATTGAAGGTTAGACAAAGCAATCAAAGAAAGTGGAAAAAACTTTAAAGTACAGAAAATGAATATGTAGAATGTATACAACACCACGGAAAGAGCAATTCCTTAAGTTTTCATGTTACATTAGAAAAATCATAGAAGAAAACTTTCCCATATAGAAACACTCATAGATACAAGAAATACACAGAACATCACATTGAAAAGACTACAAAAGAAACCCCCACATCACATTATAAATAAAACACTAAATATGCAGAACAAATAAAGATTATTGAACACTACAAGAGCGGAAAGAAAAAAACACAAGTCACATGTAAAGAGAAAGTCACCAGAAAGGCAGCTTAATTCTCAATGGGAACTTTAAAATCCAGAAGACTTTGGATCAGTGAAGTCCAAATTTTAAGAATTCTTGACTGCCAACATAGACTACTATACCCAGCAAAACTATTTGCTATTATGGTAGGAGAAAAAAAAAAACTTTCTTTGATACAATCAGTTTTTTTTAAAATTTATGTCCACAAAAAGAACCCTACAGAGAGTATTAGAAGCAATGCTTAAAGCTAAAGAGAGGAATTAGCATAGCCAAGCAACTATACAAAGAGAGCAAAAGAAGCAGTAATTCAACAGTACAAAGCAGGAGTAAACACACACACACACACACACACACACACACACACACACACACGCACGCACGCACGCACGCACGCACGCACGCACACGTTATCACTATGATCTATATATACCTTTCCCTGGAGCGTTTTTTTGTTTTGTTTTGGGGAGGTGGTGGTGGTGTTTGGGGGCGGGTTGGTTTTTTTTTATTTTGTTTTTCTTTATGTTTTATTGTTTTGCTGTTGTCTGAGACAGGATCTCGCTATACAACTAGCTGGCCTGGACTGGCTCTGTAGACCTAGCAGACCTCTAACTCATAGGGATCAACTTGCCTCTGCCTCGTGAGTGCTGGGATTAAAGGCACATGCCTTCACATCCAGCCACGTCTTTCAATAGTAGCTACCAGTGGCCTCAACTCTTTAAACAAAATACATAGGTAGCTCAATAGACTAAGAAACAAAGCAGCAAAATTCTACCAGACCCTCAAAGATCTAAAATCAATAATTTGGATTTAATTATTCAAAAGAACAGACAGAAAGACAAAGAGAAAGAGAAAGGAAGTAAGAGAAAGAAAGAAAGAAAGAAAGAAAGAAAGAAAAAGAAAAACAAACAAACAACATACTCCAACTTTTTCTACAAGGGAATATTACTCAAATACCAAAACCAGGTAAAGACCGAACAGCAATAATAAAACCCTACAGGCCAATATTTTTGATGAATATAGATGCAAAACTCCTCAGTAATTGCTAGCAAACAGAATACAGGCAGTTATCAAGGAGATCCTCCACCACTATCAGCTCAGTCCTATCCCCGAAGAGACACGGGGATGGTTCAACATACATGAAGTTAAAGAGCCAAGTATGAGTTCACATAGCTATAGCCATCTGATATTTGGCCAAAAGTGCCAAAAATAAACCCTGAAAAAAGAAAGAATATTAAGCAAATAGTGGGCAAAAATCCACATACAGAAAGATGAAATTATCACTATATCTGTATAACATTGCATTAAAATTAACTCCAAAGACCTCAGTTTGAAATCTAAAGTACAACGCTAAAACTGCTAGAAGAAAACCTAAGAAACAACCTACAGGATAGGTGTAGGTGTAAACATGGATTTTCTGAATATCAGAACTCCATTGACCTAGGATGTAAGGCCAGCAATTGATAAGTGAGAGTACATGAAACTGAACTGCTTGTGTGCGGCTAAAGATGCAGTCAACTGAATGAAGAAATCCACAGAACAGTCTTCGCCAGCTGCACAAATTTGGAAGAAGGGATTCTATACGCTTACTGAATCACTACACAGAGATCCAGAATCACTATTAAGTTGATTTCGTCATTTAAACTCAGAATCAGAATCTGACTGAATTCACACATTTAAAAATGTGAGGTTAGATTTCGATTTTCAGGCTCGTATTAGGATGCCCGTGTAATGAGTCAAAATGTGTGTTCGAGCACTATCAGCAGAAAATTTCATGGTAACACATGAAAACGCAACAAAATGTTTGCTGGAGAGATATTTGTTGGATCTATTTAAAATGAAACGTGGGACTTAGCGTACTATGACCGTTCTTCAGTGTTGAATGTTAAAATTTCAGCAGTTAAACTTTGAAGAGGGTGCTTTGTTTGTTTGTTTGTTTGTGGTCTTTGACATTTTTACCATTTTTACAAAGGCAACCTCCCATGTAGCGTCACCAAGCGCCTACAAGTGTGCACTTTTCTGTTGGCAGTACTGGAGAACATATTTCAAGTTGCTATACAAGCATCCTAATATGAACCAAAAATTTAAATACAGCCTTCTATTTTCAATGTGTGAATTTAAGTCAGATACTGATTCTCAGCTTAAAGGACAGCCAGCTTAACTGTAACAACATGGATCATAGTGATCCCATGAGTGTACAGGATACCCTCTTCCAAATCAAATATGGAAATTTCCTACAAAAGTCTCATCCAGCAGCCAGGAAGTTAACCTGGTCCATGTGGGAAGTCCTTCTACAGATGACTAAAACCAGCTGCTATTCATAACAACAACAGTCATATGTAGAGGAAATCAAATCAGATTAGTGCAGGGTGATTTAGGACAGATATCAGACACATTTTCCTGACAAACGGATGGACTTACAATGAAAATCAACTGTGGAATATTTCCCTGGGGATTTTAATGGACAGCGTAGGCAACCATTTGTTGACAATGCTTTGAAGTCTTGTCTAAGACACAGATCAACCCAAGAAAATGATGGAGGGCTGAGCTTCCCCTTTCAGCTGCACATAAAGAATATGTTAAACAGAGTAGTTATGCTTTGCATTAATAAGCAATACTCAAAAAATAACTAACAGGGAACAGTCATATCCAGAAGAAGTCCATCTCTCCCATCCATCTTTCTATGCAAGAGATTCTATTCTCTAAAGAAAATGCCCTATGCTAACCAGAATGATGAAGCATAAAATGATTAATTAGAATGAAACAGTAAAGAATGGATCGATTCTATGTCAATTCTATCAAGGTGTGACGCATTTGACTAAAAGCCAATTTCAAAGTGGGTCATTTGAAATAGACTCTTGAAATGGTTCTCAACCTTCTTGATGCTGCAAGTCTTTAACACACACACTTCCTCGTGTTGCAGTAACCCTGGAACCAGAAAGTTGTTACTGTTGCTACTTCATAACTATAATTTTGCTACAGTTATAAATCATAATGTAACTATCTGTGTTTCCCAATGGTCTCAGGCAACTCCTGTGAAAAGATCTGTTGACCCCCAAAGGGTTTGTGACCCATAGTTTGAGAACCTCTACTGTAAGGGCTGGAGAGATGTCTCAGTTGTTGAGAGCACTTGTTTTTATAGAGGACCTGGATTTGATTCCCAGCACCCATATGGTAGCCCACCACTATCTTTAACTCCAATTCCAAGGGATTCAATGCTCTCTTCTGGCCTCCATGAGCCCCAGACATGTATGGATATATGTGAAGGCAAAACATCCACATACCATAAGGTAAAATAATAACAAAGTAAAATAAATTCTAAAACCTAATGGTATAAAGATGTATCATTTTCAAGAGCACATCTATAGAAATAGAAGCTCTCTGATTTTAAATTTGTAGTCCAAAGAATCACTCACCTTTCTCTTAGGAATATAGAAAACACAGAGGTCTTGGTGCCTAAAGTCACATTTTTAAGACATCAAAAGTAAGAATTCTTATATAGGATTATAGAGCCTGCTGACTCCCACATACGCAATGAAAATTCTGATTTTATTATCAAACCAGAGATAGAAAAAAACCTAAAAGTTGCTGTTAGAGAAGTTTATATAAATTGATTCTTTTCTTTAAAACAATCTTTTAAAATTTAGTGAAAATTGGGGCTGAAGAGATGGCTCTGTGGTTAAGAGCACTGGCTGCTCTTCTAGAGGACCCAAGTACAACTCCCAGTACAAGGCAGCTCACAACCATCTGCAACTCCAGTTCCAGGAAATTGGACACCCTCACACATGCAGCCAAAACACCAATGCGCATAAAATAAAATTTTTTAAAAAGTAATAAAAAAATAAAAATTTAAAAAGTAGTAAAAAATCAAAGTAAAAAATCAAAAGTTTGACCTTCGAATTAGGTTTGCTATGATTTATATAAAAATGTTCACTCTACTTTGATAGATGTGAAAAAATGCCTTATTTTTAAGATAAACAAAAATGTTGCCATGTTTACATGATTGGGACTAAATAAAGGCTCATTCTTTTTTACATTTTCAGTTATATTCACAAAAGATAGTTGGCATTAAATGATAGCACTTCTAAGAATGATCAACAATTTGACAGGAAGAAGAAGCTATATCCGCAAAACAGACTCAATACCTTGAAGTTCTTTGCTCCCATTCTTTGTTGATTGTGGAGTCAACAAAATACATAAATCTGTTCTCCATACAAGCTCTCCTGGCACCATGGTAAGGCCCACGTGATTGTTTTGACATCGTGGCTAAAAGTCACTTGTGAATCTGAAAAAGTTCCAGGAATGTTTCAAAACTGAAATTTTAGCAGTGCAAATGATTTTCTGTCTAAAGAGATGACTTCACAGGTCATACAGAGTCATACAGAGTCATACAGAGTCATACATAGTCATACATGGTCAGCAGTTCTGTTTATGTTGCTAAGAACATTTGAGCCCTCATGAATAGTAGTTGATTTCAGTACCCAACTGTATCCAATAAACAGACCATATATACAAAAAAAAAAATGAATAGGGAAACATCAGAATTAAATGACATCATGCATCAAATGGACTTAACAGCTACAGAATATTCCACCCAAACACAAAAGAATACACATTGTACTCAGAGGCACACAGAAGTGTCTCTAAAAGAGAACACATACTCAGACACAACACAAATCTTTACACATTCAAAGAGGTTGAAATAACTCCATGTATCCCAACTGACCACAATGTAATAAAACTTAAAATTGACCGCAAACCAATCTCCAGTAAAAACACAAGCTGGTGGAGATTAAACAACTTATTACGGAATGACGAATGGGTCAATGAAGAAACGGAGAAAGAAAATAAGAAATTTCCCAGAACCAAATGAAAACAAAACCACAGCCCAGCAAAACCTCTGACCACATCAAAAGCAGTCCCACAGAGAAATTTACATTTGGGAGTCTCTACATTAAGAATCTACACCCGTGAAATCTCACCAACATGAGCTGAACAGGGTTGACCCCATTAATATGCCAAACAAACAGAGAAAAGACCACAAGGCCTCAACCCTGCATGAAGAACTATAGGCAACTGGGGAAATCTGGGTGCTAGAGAGATGACATTTCCCTGGGGAGAGCATACAAATGTCTAATGCCAAATGGTTACCCCTGAAATGATATATATGGGTAGCATTATGTGGAGTGAGTAGCTTATATTTAGGCATACTCATTTATATATGGATATTTATTAAGAATATATAACAATTAGTTTTTTAATATGAGGCTATGAATGTGAAAAAGAGCAGGGAGGAGTATACGGGAAGGTTTTGAGGGAGGAAAGAAAAGGAATGAATGTAAGTAAATTATAATCTCAAAAATAAAAATAAGAAGAGCAAAAATAAGGACTCAATGATATGACTCAAAAAAAATCAGAAAAACTAGAACAAACCAAATCTGAACCCAGTTTGCAGCAAGAAAAACTTAAAATCCAGAGCAAAAATTAATGAAATATGAACAGAGAAAAGAATAAAACGAATCAGAAATCTGAGAACTGATTCTGTGGGAAGATAAACAAGATGGATAGACCACTGGCCTAAAGGAAGAAAGAGAGGGTGCAAATTAACAGAGCCAGAAATGAAAAGGGAAACATTACAACCTGAGGCCCACATGCAAAGGAATGGAGCTAGTCCCTTATCTATCACTTTGCACAAAATCTAACTCCAACAGAACAAAGACCTGAATGTGAAGCCTAAAAGGCTGAGGCTGTTAGAAGAAAACACCGACTAAATACAGACGTAGGGAAAGACTTCCTGACTAGGACATCATTCATCCAAGAATTAAGGCAGACGGTTGATGGGTGGAACCTCAGAAAACTCAAAAACACAGTAAAAGAAATAAACCAGCAAAGAGGAAGCCCACAGAACAGGGGAGAATCTTGTTAGCTATACGTTTGACAGAGGTCTAATATCCAGAATGTATAAAGAACTAGAGATATTATATGGCTAAGAAATATATCAAAAGATGTTCAGCATCCCTATTAGCTGGGACAGTGCAAATCAAAATGACTTTGAATTTGAAATCTCACCTCATCCCTGTCAGAATGATGGCAAAGATCAGCAAAACAACGAACAACAATGATGGAGGTGAGGGTGTGGAAAGGAGAGCACCCATTCACCGTTGGTGGGATGCAAACTGGTCCAGCCACTCTTGAAATCAGTGTGGAGAATTCTCTAAAACTAAACCTCACATTATGATCCAACCGTACCACTCCTGGACACATGCCCAAAGCTCTCTACACACTACTCCACAAACACTCAGCCGTGTTCATCACTGCTCTATTCAATGGTGGGAAATGGATACAACCTAAATGTCTTTCGATGGCAAATGAATAATGGAAATATGATACATAAAGACTATGGAATACTATTTAGATGTTAAAAAAAAAGATAAATATAAACTTTGTGGGTAAATGTATAGACCTGGAAAAGATCACATTGAGTGAGGTAAGGTAGACTCAGAAAGACAAACACCGGTTACTCTTGTCAGTCATTATCAGTTAATGAGACCTATCCAACAAGAGGGAAATCATGCTTTGTGCTGGAAACCTAGCAAACTCTCCAAAGCTGGTGAAGTCATGGACCTTGGAGCTCTACAGCCAGCACTTTTCTAAACCCGCACAATCTTTAATTACATTCTAAATATTTGTCCTTGTACCCACAAATAAGTGTGGGTGCTTCATTGAGGAAAATTTTCTTTCCAACAGACAGATTCCATTGCAGAAAAGAGCAACCAATCAAAACGCAGAGTTGTGGAGATCACTCTAAACTGATACATCTACAATACAGCTCCTGAACCTAAGGCTCGAAATCATTGTGGAAGAAGGGAGAAAGATTTTAAGAGCCAGATGACCAAGTTTGCTGTGAGATTGTGCCTCCTTGGGATGTCAGAAGCTACAGCCATAAAATGTCACTCACATGACTGCCTGAACATGACACGACCAACGCAATCAAAATCAGACATGCTAAAGTGGATGAAGGAAAGTCCAGAGGCCTCAACCTACACAAAGAACTACAAGCAACTAAGGAATTCCAAGAATGGAGGAATAGTCTCCATATGGTGGAAAACCACACCAACTGGTTATCTAATGCCAAATGGTCAGTGCTGAATGCATATATATATTCATATATGTGTGTGTGCATATATATATATATATATGTATGTATATATATATATATGTATGTATATATATGTATATATGTGTATATACATGTATATATATACATATACATGTACACATATACATATATACATATATGTGTGTGTATAACATTATATAGACAGAATGTCATATTTATGAATTTAGGAATATATATGTATATATTTGTATGTATTTATACATATGCACACCTATAAATTTGTATGCAACAACAATTTTTTTTTTGGTTTTTCAAGACAGGGATTCTCTGTGTAGTTAGTCCTGACTGTCCTGGAACTCACTCTATAGACCAGACTGGCCTCAAACTCAGAAATCCGCCTGCCTCTGCTTCCCAAGTGCTGGGATTAAAGGCGTGCACCACCACTGCCCAGCAACAACAATTAATTTAAAAAGAGACCATGAATTTTAAATAGAACAAGGAGGGCTACTTGGGAGAGTTTGGGGGAGGGGAAGAAAGGGGGAAATTATGTAATTGTATCATAATCTCAGAAATAACAGAAATAACTTTTAAAACATTAAGCTAACATTGTTAGAATGCATTCAGAATCTGCATGCATCTTGAAACTCCTCAACAGGGACAAGAACTTGGTTTGCTTACTTTGCGATGAGAGACAGTATTTATTGTTTTCTCTGTTTTAAATACTGAAAGTCATCTCATCTATAACCTTATGGGAAGTGGGAGGAGGCTTGTATTTGTGTATGGAGTAAAACCTGTTTATAAAATTACTAGACGTGTCCCTTAAGTTGAAATTGGCATTATCTGCCCATTGTCTAGCTGTGTCACCATAGGCTACGCACTTACTGCTCAGTGACTCATCTTTATAGAAATGACAAAGCCCACATAGGATATGACCATTGTCTTAGTCAGGGTCACTATTTGCTGTGAAAACACCACGACCTAAGCGACCTGGGGAGGAAAGGGTTCATTTGGCTTACTTTCCCACATCACAGCTCATCATCAAAGGAAATCAAAACAAGAACTCAAGCAGGGCAGGACCTGGAGGCAGGAACTGATGCAGAGGCCTTGGTAGGGTGCTGCTTACTGGCTTGCTCATTCTGGCTTGCTCAGTCTGCTTTATTATAGAACCCACAACCACCAGCCTAAGAGAGGCACCACCTACACGAGTTGGGCCTTTCACTTTAATCAATCACTAATTAAGGAATCTCCTACAGCCAGATCTGATGGAGGCATTTTCTCACTTGAGATTCCGTCCTTTCAGGTTAATTGTAGGTGGTGTCGAGTTGACATAAAACTATCAGCACAACGGTTGAATGATGCGATAACGTGAAGTTGTGTCCCGTCCTACAAAAGTCCTGCTCCACCTACTCGTATTTACCACATCGTTCAAAGGTCTCTCAGAATCCATGGCTTGTTGTCAGCTCTCTGATATGACTAACTTTTAGTTATTCCACCTCTTTCCAGCCATCCATGGAGTCCTGAACACTGATCCTGTCTGCCATTTCTTTAAAATTCATCCCTGCTTCTCTTCCCGTTTCTCTTCCCACATCTGCTAGCTGTTTTCAGTCTATGAAGTAATGCATTCTTTGCGCTCCAAGAGTGAACTTCTGAATTGAAACTCTGCTAGAGTCACTTTCCTCGAAAATTCTAGAACAACTCTTTATTATCCTCTGAATATAGGACTGGTTTCTTGGTAGAGCCCACCTGGCCACTGTCGATCAGCTCCTAATTGCTTACTAGAGACATATCCGTGTCAACGTTCTTAAAGTATAGCATGCTGTCTGTTACCCAGAATTTTCGTGCATCTCGTTTGTCCATACTCTGGCTCTGAGCTGTCATGTAAGGAGCCCCACTGTCTTAAGAACGTCCCCCTGCAGGGAGCTGTAAGAAGTAACTATAGACAGGTCTCGTGGAGAGTGATGTTAGCTGCCTGCCTATCCCCAAGCTGTTCCAGTAAATGAAGACTCCTACTTGCACAGCATCCCAACCACAGATGAGAGCAGAAGTAAAGCTCACGATAAACGAGCCCGTGAAGCCAGCCTTCTGCCTGATCCTTCCCACCAACCCAGTTTGGGTTACCTGCATTGTAAAACAGACACTGTTCATTCCTGTTTTGTTCTATTAGAATTTCTGACCCACAGAATCATGAATGTAGTACACAACCATTATTTTACATTATTAAGTTTTGAGATACTTCTTATTCGCCATCAATTAGCTAAATTCCTGCCAAATTTTAGTCAAGGTCATCTTTGGTTGGTTGTGTACCGCTGCCAAAGTTTCTCTAAGACATTCCTCTCAAAATAACTTCGCTTGTTTTCTTGGCTTTGGAAGGGAAAGGCTTCTTGCTATCAGTAGCTCTGTTACCATCTGTTAGTGGCTTTTAATATTGCTCAGCCTTGTAAAATAGTTTGGTTTGGATATAGTTTGCCTCTCAACAGTTCATGTGACAGAAGCTTGGTCCTTAGTATGGAAGTGTTGAGGGTGTGGCCCTTCCCTGAGCTACTCATAGTGAATGTAGCCTGCCCCTAGCAAGAGTTCTAACTACAATAGGAGGTCAGATATACATTTCTCAAGGCGTAGTGGTGTAGTGGGAAGTGAGGGGAAAGCTGCATTCTGTGTGGGACATTTCAAAATTTACACTTTTATAAGCCTGGGTCTTTGATTTGATTCCATTGGTCAATGTGTCTGTTTCTGTACCAGTACCATGCAGTTTTAAATCACTATTGCTCTATAGTACAGCTGAAGGTCAGAGATAATGATTCCTCCAGAAGTTCTTTTATTGTTCAGGATTCTTTGGTTTGGGGTTTTTTTCGGGTTTTTTTGTTGTTGTTGTTGTTGTTGTTTTTTTGTAGTTCCATGTGAAGTTGACAATTGGCTCCATCCAACAACTGAACTCAGACAGATGCAGACACTCACAGCCAAGTAGTGAATGGAGCTTGAGAATTCCTGTGGAAGAATAGGAGCAAGGATTGCAGGCCCCAGAGGGGATGAGAGCCCCACAGGAAGACCAACAGAGTCAACTAACCTGAACCTTGAGACTCTCAGAGTCTGAACCACCAACCAAAGGACATACATGGGCTGGACCTAGGCCCTCCCCGCACACATGTAGCAGATGCACAGCTTGACTTCATGTGCGTCCTGAACAACTGGAGTGGGGCTGTCCCAAAAGCTGTTGCCTGTCTGTGGGATATGCTCTTCTAGCTGGGCTGCCTTGTCTGGCCTCAGTGGGAGAGGAAGTGCCTAGCCTCACAGAGACTTGAAGTGCCAGGGTGATAGGGGGTGGGGGGTCACTCACCTGCTCAAAGGAGAAGGGAGGGGGATGAAGGAAGGATTGTGGTTGGAGTGACCAGGAAGGGGACAATAAGTAGGATATAAAGTGAATAAGTAAAAAATAAGATTAATTTTTTAAAAAAAAAAGTGTTCCTAGAAAAACAGTATGCTTATGTGTATAACAAGTAATTATACCTAGAAAATAAAATGTAATTCTGAATACAAACCTAAGGAAATGGCTTTGAAGACTCTCTATTACGTTTCTCAGATTCAGTGAGTCTAGCCACGTGATTCCCACAATGTTTTATTTAACAGTGCTTCACATTCCTCCCTTTATACTAGACACTTGAAATTATTCATGTAAATAACAACTTGTTTAATCTTCCTAATAACCCTGTTTGACATGAACTATTACCTATTTTATAGATGAGAAGTGGGGAATATAGGAGTCACTTAATAAACCCAGGCCTCGGCTGTTGTCAGAGCTGGTGTGCAAACGCTTAAGATGAGGTCTGCTGTTTTCATGCCTTTTATGCTATGAAGTCTCCAGAGGTGCTTTAGGGAGCAGAAGTGTCGAATCACCTTGGTCTGCATAAGATTAGGTTTCAGTCAGTGCTGGTATAGATGTTTCTAGGATAAATCTTGCTGCGATGGCTTCCTGTTCAAGCCCAGGCTAAGTCTATGACAGCAGAAGTCTCCCACTTGTGTTAAGCATTCTTTCACAAGGATTTCAATATAAACGACTTTGTATTACTTCCTATATTCAGACCTTTAGAGCATTTTATCCTCTCGCTTACTAACAGACTGAAACTGCTTCATAAAAATAATGGTTTTGTTTTTAAATAATATCACACACTCCATTTAAGTCAGCATTTGATATATACCTTATTAAGTTTTAGGTAAAAATTAAATGAGCTATTTTTGTTCCTTGGCTGTTGGGAAGCTGTGTTTTTTTTTTTTTTTTTTTTTTTATCTTTTTTAAATTTCTTACCTGCAAAGTTAAATTCCACTGAATCTATGACCCTTCCAACATCTAGACCCACACACTTTGCCTTTCCTGTTGTTCTATGGGATATGTTGGTGTCTTCTTTTCTATGTCTAGGCTGCTGTGACACTCTAATGATTACATCTTTTCTGAAACTTTATTCTCTGTTATGTACTAAATCTCCTCAAAGCATTAGGACATCTTGTGGTTTAAATGATACCGGCCCTGATAGGCTCATATATTTGAAAGCTTAGTTACCAGGGAGTGGGACTCTTTGGGAAGGATTAGGAGATGTGGCCTCCTGGGAATAGGTGAGGCTTTATTGAAGGAGATATGTTCTGGAGACGGTATTTGAGGTTTCAAATGACCACACCAGACTCAATCTCTGCCTCTGCCTCTGCCTCTGCCTCTGCCTCTGCCTCTGCCTCTGTCTCTCGATCTCTCGATCTCTCGATCTCTCGATCTCTCAATCTTTCTCTAGATCTAGATCGAGATCTAATATTAGGTCTAATATACATTCTCAAGATGTAATTGGAACTGGGGAAAAAACTACATTCTGTGGAAGCATTTTTAAAAATTACACTTTTGAAAGTCACAGAAAAAGTTCTGGGAAAACGTATGTTTATGCACATAGCAATTATAACTAGCAAATAAAATGTAATTCTGAATACAAGTCTCATGTAGCTCTCAGCTACTTCTCCAGCACCATGCCAGCCTGTCTGCTGCCACTGTCCCTGTCATGATGATAATGGACTAATCCTCTGAATCTATAAGCAAGCCCCCAGTTGAATTTAATGGTTTTGCTTATAAGAGTTGGTCATGGTGTGTCTTCACAGCAATAGAATAGTAACCGGGACACACTTCCTCTCTTACTTATTAAACAAACAGAGCAAGAACTCTTTCTTGGCTCTGCCGAGTACTCTGCCTGCCTCCGTGGCAGAGCCCATACCCCTTTTGATTTGTCCACCTTCTCTTCTTTGTTTTATTGGTGTCCTTCCTCTGACAGGCTCTTTTCCTTATATGCCCTGACTGGTTTTTTTTTTTTTTTTCACTTCTGCACAGAATTCACTCCTGAACCTACTGCTGGTATGCTTTCTCCTCTTCCCACTCCACAGAAGATCATTCACACACCCTCAAATGACCTCTGTTCATTTAGTCCAGCATAACTGTCCCGGACCTCACACAACTTGTGAGCAAAAGCCCAACACCATCTAAGTCTCTTATTCTCCATGCACTTTTCCACAGACTACATCTATAGCCCTGAGTCAGGGGCTGCTGTTCTTACTGCCTATTTGTTAGAACTGTCTCCTCTTCCTGACCAGGATTTAGTCTTCATCTCTCTTTACTCATCTCTTTTGCAATCTTGTCTCTGAGCAGAAAAATGCTCAAAATTGTATGTCTAGATAAATGTTGAGCAAAGTGAAATTGAGATTGTTGCTGTAATACAAAAAAAAATTAGAAAAATCTGTCTCTCTCTCTGTATCTCTCTGTCTCTCTCTCTGTCTCTGTCTCTGTCTCTCTGTCTCTCTGTCTCTCTGTCTCTCTGTCTCTCTCTGTCTCTCTCTCTCTCTCTCTCTCTCTCTCTCTCTCTCACACACACACACACACACACACACACACACACACTGCCCATCACTCCATCTCCTCTTTTTAGAACCAAATAAGATGTCTACTTATTCACTGATTCTATCCATTCCACAGTCTGGACTCTGATGGTCTTCTCCCTTTAACTTTTTGTCTCATGCTTTGTTGGGCCAGGGTATTCATTTCCATTGCTTCAGATATGTTCTAATGACCCCTCAAGTTCCTCACCATGCTGTACAATTCAACACTGCCTTACACATTTCTACTCTTGGAACAGATATTTCGAAACGACATTGCACTTTAAATACTGTTTTGTTAGAAATACTAATGACACAAATATACCTTAATCCTGGCAGGTCTAAGTTAAAGATGGTTCCTCCCTCAGTTCACAATGCCTCTTTAAATAACCCTGTAAATGGCTCTCTAAAGCTATACAGAAGTATGCTTAATGTAATATAATTAATATAATATACAAAAGTTCATTCGTAACTATGCAGTTCAATACTTTTCAATAGAAAAGTTGAGGAACTATCATTAATAATTCTAGAATATTTCCATAGTCATCAAAATAATCTCTGACCCCATTAGCAAACACTATCTTTCCCTTTATTCAGGCCAATGAAGCATTTTTCTGTCTCTTAAAGTTTGCCTATTTGTATATATGTTATGAAAATGGAAATATACAATATGTAGCCTTTTGTGACTGCTTTTTAAAAATGTATTTGTCCGTCTTGTACATATGTGTATACATATACATGTATGTACATGCATGTGAAGGCCTGAACACAACTTTGGGTGTCATCTCCAGGAACACCCACCACCTCCTTTGAGACATGGTCTCTCACTGAACCTGGAGTCTGCTGAGTAGTCTAGCTGGCCAGTCAGACATCCCCAGGGATCCCCCTGCCTTTGTTTCCCAGGTACTTTAATTGCAAGAACATAACACAATACCTGGCGTTTCTATATGGATTATGGAGGTTGAACTCAGATCTTCATGCTTGAATTCAGATCTCCATGTAATAGCATGTATCATTCCTCTTATGTCTGAATAATATTCAGTTATAAGGACCCACTGCAGCTGATGTGCACACATTAGGGTTTTCCCACATTCTGGCCATTATTAACAACGTTCTGTATGAACACATATACATTTTGTGAGGACATATATATTCAATTTCCCTAGGTAAATATTTAGAAGTGGAACTACCAGACCATGCGATTACTATTTAACTTTTGAAGAGCTGCCAACCCATGCTCCATTGCTCCACAGTCCCTTGAGTGACTCGGGTTCCAATTCCTTCAGATCTTGTTGGTGCCTGCTTCTCTTACTGTCATCTTAGTTTACGACAGATTTGATATCTGCCTCCCATAAAAATGTTCCACACAAAAAGTTCCATTTTCCCTAAAGTCAGTAAACAAATTTATCAACTTATATTGAGTTGAAATAAAAGAAAGTTATGTATTCCAGGAAAAAACAACTTTTTTTTTTTTTTGAAAAATAAGGTTCCAATTGCAAACTTGTTAGGGAAAAATACTCTTCTAGCTAGTATGTCTATAAAGTATGAGCCTTGTGGGTATGTCTGCACATGGAAAGTGTTCCCCAGAGTCCCTTTGGGATACATGATTTGTTTCCATTTGCATGTGTAATCAATCACATACGCTTAGTCTGAACACTTGAGCAGTGGAGCCCTGAGCTTAGATGGGATGGGTTGTGGTTCCTGGTGATCTCTAATCTTCCCAAGCTGCCTTGTGCTAAATTATCTCTTGAATATCCTATTTTTAGGAAACTGTTTCTTCCAATACAGTTGAGTTTAATTTTTCTATAAAGAAGAAAAAAAGCAGACTCTGGCCCCAAATTAAAAAGCCCATTGAGTTCACCTGTACTATTACATACCCTATACTGTCATATTACTTTTAGCCACTTTAAAAATCAGGAATTTAAAACATCTCCCTATTCTTATTGACTTCATTGTTCTTAAGTTGACTTTCTTACCTTTTGCTATTATGACAATAAGTTTTATGATTGGGGGTGACAGAATTCTTATTTGGAAGCAGTACTTTCTGGATCTCTCAGACGGTGCCTGCCCGTGACCTGGTGAACTGGGAAGTCAGGCACAGCCCACTTTCTCACGTATACAGTGAATAATAGTGAAACACAAAAGGCTCTTTATGTGAGCTAGTTTGATATCAGAAGAAAAATTATTTTAGTATGAATACACTGTAAAGTAGCATAAAATTGTCATAACATGTTATAAGTAGTTTGAAAGTTTGTTAGGGTTTCACTGCTGTGAACAGACACCGTGACCAAGGCAACACTTCTTTTTTGTTTTTGTTTTTGTTTTTGTTTTTGTTTTTGTTTCGAGACAGGGTTTCTCTGCGTAGCCCTGGACATCCTGGAACTCACTCTGTAGACCAGGCTGGCCTCGAACTCAGAAATCCTCCTGCCTCTGCCTCCCAAATGCTGGGATTAAAGGCGTGTGCCACCACCACCTGGCAAGGCAACACTTATAAAGACAACATTTAACTGGGGCTGGCTTACAGGTCCAGAGGTTCAGTCCATTATCATCAAGGTGAGAGCATGGCAGCTTCCAGGCAGGCATGGTGCAGGAGGAGCTGAGAGTTCTACATCTTCATCTGAATGCTGCCAGGAGAAACTGTCTCCCATGTGGTTAGGAGGAGGGTCTCATTGCCTATCCCCACAGTGCAACACTTCCTCCAGCAAGGCCACAAATACTCCAAAAAGGCCACATCTACTCCAACAAGGCCATCCCTCCTAATAGTGCCACTCCCTGGACCAAGCATATTCAAACCACTACAAAGTTCATTCTTAAATTCAAGCTAAGCCTTGGGAAAACAAGCTCATCCTAAGACATAGTTATGCTAAATTTAAAAGTTACTTATTTGTTAGCATCAAAAATGAATCTAGTATTAACTTGGCATAATTTTCCTGAAACAGATAATAGGATGGAAACACAGCTTTCTCTTGAGACTTTGTTTTAAAAGCAAGATAACAATCCTTTGATTTTTTTTTTTTTTTTTTTTTTTTTTTTTTTTTTTTTTTTTTTTTTTTGGTTTTTCGAGACAGGGTTTCTCTGTGTAGCCCTGGCTGTCCTGGAACTCACTCGGTAGACCAGGCTGGCCTCGAACTTAGAACTCAGAAATCCGCCTGCCTCTGCCTCCCAAGTGCTGGGATTAAAGGCGTGCGCCACCACTGCCCGGCAATCCTTTGATACTTAAGTCACTCTTTTTAATAACATACATTGTCAAGAATTTCTCAATTTCCTTTTCTTCAGTTATTAACTAGTATGATCTACTATTGACTAGTAGATATTAGACATTATTGCCTTTGCCTATGGTCTTAAGAGTGTTCCCATATATTTTTCTAATCACCTTCATGAAACCTTCATATTCACCAAGTTCTACAGTTGTCCTATACTCTAGGATGTGAAGGCAGAAAGATCACATGCTTAAGGCTAGCCTGGGATATACAGTGAGTTGATCATTTGGGACTACACAGGGAGGCCGCATATCAAAATAAATAAATAATAACTAAGTTAATAAATAACCACTCTCCCCTACTTTGGTTCTTGAACTGAAATGAAGTCAAACAAACCAATGTAATATTGATGTGTGATGAATCTATAAACTCAATTAAATACTTTAAAAATATTTATTTTCTTTTTTGAGATTATAGTATAATTATATTATTTCACTCTTTCTTTTCCTTGCTCTGAACTCTCCCAAATATCCTCCTTGGCACACGCATGTGTTAGTTACATATGACAACTTAGGAGAGAAGCAGTTTCTTTTGGCTTATGGTTCCAGATGGACACACATCCATCATGGAGGGCAGGCACCATTGCAGGAGCAAGAAGTTGAGATTCCATATCCTGAATCCTAAGCACACAGCGGAAAGAGTAAACTTAAACTAGCAATGGCTTGATTTTGAACTCAAAGTCCACCACAGGTTAACACACCCCATCCAGCAAGCCTGCCTCCCAAGCGGTACCACTACCTGGCTCCAAGTGTCCACATACCAGAGACAATGGGGGCATTTCTCATTCAGACTACTACAGTGCAGCAAGACGAGACTCACCATCAGAATACCAAAGAGAATGAAGAAAAATGGAATATTAACTAACAATTCAATTCTTAAATAAAGAAAAGACAGAGAGAATGCAGAACACAGGGAAATGGTGGAAGTCTTTATGCCCACTTCACAGAGAAGCATATCCACATGGCCAATAGTCATAAAATTTTCTCTCTTTTGTGTACATGTTGCCCATGTAGCTCAGTTGGTCTTGAACTCACTATGTAGCTGAAGCTGACTTTTGACTCCTCATCCTCCGGACTCCTCGTAAGTGCTGGGATTACAGGCGTGAACCACCATGCTCAGTTATCTAATTTATCCTTCACTGGGAAAGTACAAATTGAAACCACAATAAGATACCGCCATATACTTTCAAGAAGACTAAAACATAACAAGCTGACGATCCCAAGCCCGGGGAACGTGTGGAGCCCTTGGAACATGGTTCTAGTCCAAGTGTGAATGATGAAAGCAACTCTGGAAAACACTTTCAAAATAAATATTAAAGCTGTACAAACGTACAGTCAAAGCCTCAGCGATTTCCTTTCTAGGAAGGACGGCAATGGGTGTATGAGGAGAGCAAAAGTCATGAGCATAAGTATGTATCACTGTGAAATCGTAATAAAAGCAATAGCTAAATGCCCATGAGCTCAGAAAGGATGAGTTAGCTGTGTTTTACTCAGCAGGGAACAGCTTCTACGTGTTCCAACATGGATGGATCTCATAACACTGTGTCCAGCAGTTGTCAGACACCAAGAGCACACACTGCACTATTCTGCTTTTCATGAAGATCAAAAGAAGGTGAGGCAGATCAAGTATCAGAAGTCAGAGAGTCGTCGTGGCTGCCACCAGGAGGAAGACTCTGGGACTCACGAATTGCTATTCCTTTAATTGGATAGTGTTACCTAGGTGTGTTCACTTAGAGAAAGGTCATGGGAGTGTGCATCAGGGGATATGTGTGTGATGAGAGTGGAGTGTGTGTGTGTGTGTGTGTGTGTGTGTGTGTGTGTGTGTGGTATAGTGTGTATGTGTGTGTTGCGTGGTGTGGTGTGTGTGGTGTGTTGCCTGTGTGTATCATATGTGTGTAGTGTAGTGTATATGTGTGCACTGTATGTATCTGGTATGGTGTGTGTAAGGTGTGAAATGTGTGTGGTGTGGTATGTGAGGTGTGGTTTGTGTATAGAGTGATGTGTATGTGGTATGGCGTGTGTAGTGTGTATGGTGTGTTGTATGTGTGTCTTATATGTATGTGGTATGATATGTATGTGTGTGGTGTGGTATGTGTGGTGTATTGTCTGTGTGTGTTATATGTGTATAGTGTGATGTGTGTGTATAATATGTGTGTGTTATTTGTGTGTGGTGTGGTATGTGTGGTGAATTGTCTTGTGTGTTATATGTGTGTAGTACAGTATTATGGTGTGGTATGTGTGTGGTGTAGTGTGTGTGTGCGTGTGTGTGTGTGTGTGTGTGCGTGTGTGTGTAGTATGTTGTGTATGTCTGTGGTGTGTGAGTTTATACACTTTCTCCTATGTACATTATTTGTCAATTAAATCAAGCCCTTGAAGGAGTTCAAGGTGCAAAAACATTATTTTCATGTCACTTTACAGGTTTTTCCTCCTTTCATAGCAAAGAAGTGAGACTTTGGGTCTTGTTTTCTGCCTTGAAGAACTGAGATGTGTTTTGAGACACATTTCTATAGCGCTCATTAAGTGTGTTTCTATTACTGTCTTCTTGTCCCCTGGCTGTGCCCGCTCCATATTCTTTTTAGAGTTATGAGCTGTTGCTTTTCCATGTGACCCTAGGACAAATGCATTACTGAACATTAAAGAAAGATCAGCCACCCTGAGGCTGAAGTGAGACCTCAGTCTGTCCTCTAATGGACCAGGGTTACTGTCCATGAGCGTACATACTTTTATATATGCTGTCGTAAAGGGGCTTTTGTAATGAGAACATAAGAAGTTACTGTCAGAAGAAAACATCTTGTTACCTTTGTGATGACTGTTCTCTCCACCAAAACACAGCTCGCCACAGTGTGCAGGCAATAACCCAGAACGACTTAGCTGGGTTTTAGGGTCTTCAGACCGAGAGTCAAACGCTAATCTACTAACAGTTATGCATGACAAGAAGGATTCACTCTCTTTGAACTTCAAATGACTTTCCTGTCAAGACAGTTATGTCACAAAACCATTATAAGGATTTAAATGATATATTATGTAAACCTCCCAGCCATAATATTTAACACATCTGGATATTCAAGATGGGAGTTCTCCACTCTCTTCATTCTTTTCCTTTTTAGGCAAAAACTAAGCTGTTTCGATAGTTTACATCCTGACGCATGTCACCAAGACATCTGACTTTAGAGACAGCAGGCCATGGGAGATTGATTTTGTGAGCCCATGCAGAGCTGAGCAGCTTTCTATGACTTTCCCCCTCGTGTCCACATGAAATTTGTATTCCAGGTGGGATTACGAACTTGAGAGTATTTGAAAATTTCCCTTGATGGGAAAGAAAATACAATATTTATTAACTCAAATGTGTGAGAATTTATTTTGTATCTACATTTTTATTGTTCTCTTTATTTTTATTTTATGTGTGTGCGTGTTTTTTCCTGTGTGTAAGTCTAAACTCCATGTACAGACACTGCAGAGCCTGCAGAGGCTGGAAGAGGGAGACGGATCCCTTGGGACCGAAGCTACCGATGGTTGTAAGCTGCCATGCTGGCTCTCAAAAGTCCAAGCCAGGTCCTGAAGAAGAGCAGTCAGGGTTCTTAACTGCTGAGCCATTTCTCCAGTCTCTTGCATCTATTATTATTTGTGAAGTTTCATAGCTTTGGATAAACTTCTGTCTATAACATTATAACATAATAACAATGTTTTATGAATTGACATTTGGCTACATTTCATTATAATCACTTGAAGCTAGGTTTTTTTTTTTTAAATACAGTCCTTTGAAAATGAAACAAAGGTTTTGTAGTGATTAGTATCTTCATTTTATAAGTAAAAATAAAGAAATGGAGCAACTGCCTAAGGTAAGCATTGAAAATTAAGAAAAAATGGGTCTTTTTTCCCTCTGAAAGTGGATACAAATGGAAATAAAAACAAAAGAACAAAGTCAACCTACAGAAACAGTGAAGTCTGACATTATCAAAGGCTTGGCCTCACAGTTACAGTGTCCATGATTGCTGATTGAATCCTTTTAAAGCATTTATTTATTTATTGTCTTAGTTAGGGTTTTACTGCTGTGAACAGACACCATGACCAAGGCAACACTTATAAGGACAACATTTCATTGAACCTGGCTCATAGGTTCAGAGGTTCAGGCCATTATCAGAGTCCAGGCAGGCACGGTTCAAGAGCAGCTGAGAGTTCTACATCTTCATCTGGAGACTGCTAGCAGAATACTGACTTCTAGGCATCTAGGACTAGGGTACTAAAGCCTATGTGCATAGTGACACATCTACTCCAACAAGGTTACACTTACTCCAACAAGGCCACACCTCCAAATAGTGTCACTCTCTGGGCCGAGCATATACAAGCCATCATATTTATTTATTTGTATGTATTTACTTACATATTTTACACCCCCTCCCTCCTCTCCTTCCAGTCCTTCCCTTTCCCCTCCCTCCCTCCCATTCTTCCCTCCCTTTCTCCTCAGAGAAGGGGAGGCTTCCCGTGGCCGTTAACCCATCTTGGCATATCAAGTTGCAGAAGGACTAGGTGCATCTTCTCCTGTTGAGCTTAGACAAGGCAGCTTAGTTAGGGAAAAGGAGTCCAAGAGCAGGCAACAGAGTCAGAGACAGCCCCTGCTCTAGTTGTTAGAGGTCCCACATGACAACCCAGGTACATGTCTGTTACGTATATGTAGCAGGGCTTGATCCACTCTATGCATGCTCTTTGCTTGGTGGTTCAGTTTCTGTGAGCCCCTATGGACCCAGGTTAGTTGTTTCTGTAGGTTTTCTTGTGGTATCCTTGACCCCTCTGGCTCCTACAATCCTTCCTCCCTCTCTTGCACAGGATTCCCCAAGCTCTGCCTAATGTCTGGCTCTCAGTCTCTGCATCTTTTTCTATCAGCTGCTGGGTGAAGCCTCTCAGAGAACACTTATGTTAGGTTCCTGTCTGCGAGTATAGGAGAATATCATTAACAATGTCAGAGATGGGCTTAAAGCCAGGCCTTGGAGCCTTTTGTAGTAATCAAGGCTCTGTGAGCCACCACCATGACCATCTGCCCTATTGGCACCACAGAACAGATCAGGCCTGCCTGGCAAGCTAAGGCCTGGAGAAGTGCAATTAATAAAGATGTGGACACCTTTCTTCATACTGCCCCTTCCAGGTCACACGGGGAGCAGGCCTTTCAAAGCAGCAGATGCTTTTAAAGACGTGAAGCAATTCAGTTAAAATACTATTTGCTCAGTAATCTGACTAGAGCATCTCTATAGCCTACTGTGATCAACTTTTCGTTTCCATCAGGGAAAATGTTAACTTAGTTTCTGCCTGTCTTAGTGACTCTGAATAGATACCATGACCAATGCAACCTATATAGGTTGACATTTAATTGGGGCTTGCTTATAGTCAGAGGGTTAGTTCATGTGCATCATGGCAGGGAACACAACAGCGGGTCAGCAGGAGTGGCGGTGAAGCAGTAGCTGAGACCTTGCATCTGCTCCATAAGGAGAAGGCAGAAAGAGACACTGGGCCTGCTGTGGACTTTTCAAACCTCAAAACCCAACCCTAGTGACACACTTCCTCCAATAAGGACACAACTACTCCAATAAGACCACACTTCCTAATCCTTCTCAAACAGTTCCAGTAACTGGGAACTGAGCATTCAAACAAATGGGGGGCCATTCTTATTCATTCAAACCACTACACTGTGTGAGTTACCAATATTCAGGATTTTTTTTTTGGTACCATTTTCTTACTATTTGGCAGATTTCAAATTATCCAGTGCAATACTTTACAAATAAAAGTTCTTGGAAGATTCCTCAGGATGTTGTCACTCTTACTGAGCTTATAAGGCCCCTAGAGTATGAGTCAGTCCCTGCTGCAACTGTAGTCCCATTTATTAGCAGGGATGGTAGTGAAAGACCTATATATGGTTTGCTTTCCTTGGTTCATGGCTTATTTTATCACTATGACACTGACTCCATTTCAGTCATTTTTTTCATATTCCAAAGACTTAAAAGAGGTTGAGAAGAACATAGAGCTTGAAGTACATTCTAGCTTATGAATGGAAATCAAAGACCCCTCTATTTCAGTAATTCTTACCCAGAGTGTGAGGGGAAAAAATCATGTATAAGCCTTTTAGAAAATCTAGTGCATGATATCTGAATGCAGTTCCAAAGAATACTTTTTTTTACCACCTCTCTCTAGACAATGCTACTGGGACTTTGGGGTGAAGAGTCAGAGAGCCATGTGTTGTTCTGTCTTGTTCAGGCGGATGTTGTTGTGTAGAGACATCAGAGCCTCATCACCAGCCAGCTGGCTTCGAGTCCCCACTGCTGTTTCCCAGCAGTGTGAGTCTGAGCAAGATACTTAACCAGTCACTCACTGGTTTCCTCTCTTGTAAGGGATGCATGGTGACAGTAATAGGGCATACATTAGAGGATGGCTGTAGGAAGACCCAGACTGTTGTAGCTGAAACAACATGTATGCCATATACAATAATACAAACAAACACTTACCAGTCACTTCTACCATATACTAAAGTGAAAAGTTCTCCCCCCTAAAGCCAAGGAGAGCCTCCTTCTTGTCATTTATGCATTGTCTTGACTTGGTGAATGTATTGCTTCTCCTAAACACTGGATTAATATTGTCTGCTTCTGCCTGTGCATTGTTCTCAGAATCATATACTACACATTTCAGAACAACTGACAACTGACTATTGGACTTCACTAAGGTGTGAATTATTTATAGCTTTATTTTATTACAAAAGGATTAGGGGCAGATAACTTATAAAATATATGATGCAATAAGTTAAAAGTTAATAAACTTAGACTAAAATAGAAACAAGGGTAAGAAGACAGATTAGTCCTCCACACTTGGCTCCCAGACTACCCGGTAGGCATTGGAATCTTGGCCATGAACAACATCATTCAGGCCTAAACACATACACAGTGTATGCAATAATATTATCAACACAGAGGAAGAAGGGTGAGTTTTAGCGTAGCTATTTTAATAAGCAGAGAAATTTAGATTTTAGAAAGCTAAGCACGTGTCTGCAATTCATTCAATGCACAATTGACCTATGAAATACCAATTTTCAAATGTTATTTGTTTGACCTAGAATGACATAAATGGTGTCAGATCCATTGGATAAAACATAAAGTCTTTACAAATGCTTGCTAGTCTTTGCTACTTCCACAGAAGACAACTGTTTGGAGTCAGCGTCCAGAGAAATGAGCCTAATATGTGTGCCAGATACAGCGCTTATTTTCACCCTATGATTCACTTTTATCAAAGCTTGAGCCCACATGTGGTTAGCTCTACAGGCTTTAAAAGGAGACAAATGAGAACTTGAGAAGCTTGGCCTAGGATGACCCCACAATCGTCTCTGGACATCCTTCCTTTGTCTTGTCAAACAAGTGCCATTGGTATAAGCCCACAGCTGGATATACAAGACTCCCACCCTGGACAGCTTCCTGGCAAGCAGATAGCATGGCTCTGTATTCTGTGAGTAACCAGAGACCGTGAAGTGTTCTTGTGGGCGAATCCGATATCTAAGACAAGAGAAAGATAGAATAGCTGTCAAGTAATATGTTTTTTACAAAGCCATTTTGTGCTCCAACATTGTTAGCTTCGGGCTTGACTGTAGACACGTTTTACTCTGTTTCAGATGAGACAAGTTTGTAATGTTACACTTTAGTGATGAATGAAGCTAACTTATTTTTAAGATTGTCTTTTTAGTACATTTATTCTGAGACTAAAAGTTTCCAAGGACCTTCAGAGTTTTGAGGCCCTTCAAAGCATTCTGAACAAATTTCTATGCATAATACATATGTAAAAGTCTCTTTCTCACATGGCCAACAGTTCTTTTGATCTTGTGGAAAGTGATATGTTGGCAAGAAAGGTAAGGATGTAAGATATCTTAACTCATTTTCTCCGGATGCAGCAGAATACCATAGATTGAGTAACTTGCAAACATAGAAACTAACAGCATCACAATTCTGGAAGCTGGGAAGGTTGACAGCAGGCACTGTTACCTCATGAGGTCTTTGTTCTGTTACACAGCATAGTGAAAAGGTAGCGAGCTGGTGTGACATACAGAGAACAAGAGCAGGGCTAGAGACCTGGCTCAGTGGCTTAGTCAGTTCCCTGTGTTTCAACAAAGCCCAGAGTATAGATCCCAGTTTCCAAGTAACAAGTTGTGTATCTCACAAATGCCTGCACCTCTAGCTTTGAGGGGTCCAATACTCTCTTCTGGCCTCCATGCACACAGAGGCATATGCATCTGCACACACACACACATATGCACACATGCACATATGGGGTGTATTAAAACATAATACAAAATTAGGCCAAACTATTTTTTTTATCTCTAGCCTAATCCTGTAAAACAATGTTAATTAATTCATGGGACTAGAGTCATAAAAAAACAGAGCAATAATTTACAGTCAGAGTCCCTTAATAGAAGTACAACAGTAATTACATTTTAGCATATGTTCTGGGGAAAATAGTCAACTTCCTGGCTAGTGTCATTTTCATATGGGTCTTAAGTTTGAGTGTCTGTGTTTAAGTCTACTGCACTGTCAACTCCAATATCCTAATTAATAATTCTCACCTGCTCTGGAGACATTCTCTTCCTCAGGATCTTCACTGAACTGTTCTCTTAAAAAAAAACTCCCACAGGCTTCTAGGGCAAGGGACCCAACATTATGAAAGGCCCTCCTCCCCTGGAAACAGGATCTTTGGCCAAAGCAACTCTTTGGTGGGGTCCAGAACCCCAATACTACCCCATCCTTCCTTCCTTCTTTCCTTCCTTCCTTCCTTTCTTCCTTCCTTTTTTCTCTCTTTCTTTCTCTCTCTCTCTCCTCTCTCTCTCTCTTCTCAGCCCCCAGTACACACCAGACAGCAGCTGCTGCAGGATGGCCTTGTTCACTTTACAGAAGATATGAATCTAATTTCCCTCCCCGTCTCCTCTCCTTGTCCCTTCTGAGGCCTAACTTCCGCCTTCACACTCATTTGAGGGTTTCTCTATGATACCACATTGGTGAGTCTGTCTGAAATTGTTCCAGCACTCTTGGATCAACTGTTGACTCCGGCACCAGTCAGTTCTTATAAAAGGAGGGCTGCCATCAGAAGTTCCTTTCAGGAAACACAACAGGCTTTTTGAACTTTGCTTCTTGAGTCCCTTGAGAACATTATGAACGCCTTTACCCTGGAGTGATGTCCTTCCAGGAACTGGAGTCACTGATCCTACGTCTCAACATGGGAGATGTCCCTTCTGACTGTTCAGACTCACCACTGGGATGTATTCTAAGGAAATGAAGTAAATTTGATTCTCAAACCCTGGGAAGGAAATGCCTTGTGTTCATTAAAATGCCACCAGATCTCTCCCCATAAAATAAATGGTCCTAATTCTAGTTTCTGTCTCATCATTTCCTAACACCAATTATCTTACGTCTTTAAGTCTATATAACAAACTTTATGTTTGACATTTTGCCTTCACTGCTCCCTATAAATATTTAGGCTAAGCTCCATGTCTGTGAATTTTTCTACGTTTCTTTTACTGATGGTATACTCCAATAAAATATGATTATGTTAAGTGTCTTTTGAGTTTTTTATTACAGTACTCATAATTATTGATTGGATATAATTGTTTACAAGTATCTTGTCTATTGGCCCACTGGTAGTCTATGTCTGTAATTTGAGGTTTTGTTCTTCACACACTTAGTGAGAAAATGCACTCTAAGAAGTTTCCGTTCAAATTGGTTTATAAATAAGAAACTGTATATACATAGTCCAACTTCCTTCAAATGCATACAAGTGGAGAAACCTAACAAATTGGCCATTTGTTGATAAAATCATGCTAAAAATGACTGTAGGACCTTTAGTACATTTTCTTGGGATACTATTGATATTTTCTACGTTTTCAATACAATATTCTGGGTACTTTAGTAACATTTACAAAAAAAACTGGCTTAAAGTCCTAATATTATACTTTCTCACTAGCCAGCAAGTGGATCAGTTGTTTTTAAGGTGCTTGCTGAACAAACCTGGCAACCTGTACTCAGTTCCCAGAACCCATGTCAAGGTAAACAGAGAAAATGAACTCCACAAGACTACCCTCTGACCTGCTCGTGTGTGTGTGTGTGTGTGTGTGTGTGTGTGTGTGTGTACACACACACACACATAGAGGCAAATAATAAATAAAAATGTTTAAAAAGATAATTGCTTATGCTTCCTTGCTAAGTTTGTCAGGAGTAAAACTACTTAGTGTAGCCACGTCAAATTTGGTCTAACACTGATTGTTTTTGTAATGCTCTATCTAAATATTAAACAGCTAAATTTTACACTCCTGTCCCTTCTTTAAGATTGGTTTCATAGACATCATGGATATCCAACAGTCTTATTGGGGGCTAAACTCAGTGGGAGCTAAGGGCCTATGAGGATATGTTCTATTTTGACTTTTACTCCCAGGCCAGGGACCAGGGAACCAGGAGACCAGGTTGAAAGCCTTTGCAAAGTCCTATAGCTCCAGTAAGCCGTCTGTCCTCTTGATTAGAAAGATCACTGAGACTCCAGAGGATAGATTCTAAATAATGTCTTCATGGAGGGTAATGTCCTTAATGTTTCCAAGTAAAGCTACATGGTCAGTGGGTCAGTTTTATGTCAATTTGATACAATCTAGAATCTCTTCTGAAGAGAGCTTTAAATGAGAAAGGGCCTCTAGCAGACTGGCTTGTAAGCAACTCTGGGGGGGAATTTTCTGATTAATGACGGGTGTGGAAGGGCCCCACACACTGTGGACAGTACCATACCTGGGCAGAGGGTCCTGAATGGAAGAAGGGAGCAGACTGAGCAAGCCATGAGGAGCAAGCCAGTAAGCAGCATGGCTTCGTCAGCTCCTGCCTCCAGATTCCTGCTTGGGTTGCTGCCCTGAATTTCCTCAGGGAAAGAATTTTTCACCTGAGAAGTGTAAATAAAGACTAGTTATTCCCTCCTCATGTTTCCTTTGGCCATGGTGATTTATAACAGCAATAAAAACCCCTAAGACAGTCAGTTACAGGAGCTCCTCCTAAAACCCCACAAGCAACACTGTGGAGCCTCCCAATATAACCAGTGGGTTAATCCTACACGATCTTAAGCACCTACGTGAACAGTATGGACAATAAGACAATGAGTAAAATAATTAATATTACTAAAAATTAATTTCTGTCAGATCTCAATTAGGATTCTCATCTTAATCCAGGTCAGCTAAGGGACCTGGTGTAGCTGCTTGTATTCTCCTGCTAATTACATTCCCCCAAACTGCTTACACATGTATCCATATGCAAGACACTGACAGACCCTGCCCCCAGTTGTTTCTGACTGGTAAATAAGATGCCAAATGACTGGGCATGGCAGACAGAGGCGGGACTTTTAGGATTCTCAGGCTAGGGACCGAGAGGAAGGGGAAGAAGGAGGTCTGCTATGCCAGGAAGGAGAGGAAAACATGCCTAAGGAGAGTAGAGGAGAGGAAAACATAGCTGGCATATGAAGGAGCCAGGAGAATGTGGCCCAGCTGGGCAGCCCTCTGGGTCCAGAGCAGCCAAGATCGAATGTAGGATTTAGTAAGTAATAACTCGGGATTATCAAAAGGGGTAGGAGGAAGGGGGTGGAGGTGGATTAGCTGCATGGAGGTTAGGAAGTGGTCTAATCATTGCACTGATTAAGGTATATTGAAATATAAAGGCTGAATGTGTGTCTTTCATTAGGGAACCCAGAACATTGGGGTGAGTAGGGAGGAATGCACCGTTGGGATTTATTTAATTATTTAAATTCTATGACCTGGTGAGCCTAAAGATCTGAAGAGGCAGTTATTCAGTTAAGCAACTTAGCCAAGATAGAAGAGATCCCTGGGAGTGTGTGGGGGGGGGGGGGGGGGGGGGGGGGGCATATCCTCATAGAAGCATGAGGAGGGGGAATAGGATAGGAGGTTCCTGGGTGGTGGGGGGAAGTGGGGTAAGGGGATAAAATCTGAAGTGTAAATATAATACCCAATAAAAATAAATTTAAAAAAAGAAGAAGAAGAGATCCCTAGAATATCACTGGGCAACTGGTACACACTGATTGCCATATATGAAAATAAGTGTTTATTTTCTTCTGTTTGATGGTGTCTTCCCCAAACTCCAAATTTCTTATCCCCATGCACAACATGCTCCTGCCTTTACACTATCGTACCTAACAGGCAATACTTACTCTTAATACCAAGCTTCTTCCTCTTTTTCTTCCTGTTGCTCAAAGACTACCTTTAGCACTCACACACCAAGCTTGTGCTAGCCCAAGAACTTCAAATGACACAGGAATAGTTGCATTCATTTCAGCGGTTACAATTTCCAGAACAGTCAGCTCTAGTGAAAGGTCTGGAGTTCCCCAAAGGGGACCCCACTAGGGTCTCAGGATAGTGCGCACCCAAAGGACACACGAAAGACCAACTTGCTGCAAGAACACGAGGTAGTTAAATGGAGGAACGTTCCGGGCCGATACCTGTCTCAGTGTAGAAGACAGAGGCATCGGCCTCGTGGCTCCGGGATTTAGGGTAAATATAAGCTTGGGGTGGGGAAAAGGAGAAATTTTCACGCCGGTGCACATGGTTGGGAGAAACTTTCGCGCGGGTGCACACGATTGGTTGTTTTCCAATTCTTGAACATCAGTAGGTTGAACTGGTCCATGGGGGTGAGGGATGCAGTTCCTGCAGGCGGATGTTTGTCTCTCATATCTGGCCTATTCCTCAGATGACTCAGCAGGTCTTTGTCCCGTAACTCCACATTCTTTGTTAACTGATTAACTGTAGGCGGTGGCTTCAGCTACTCAGGTTAGGGAGAAGGAATCTACAGAGCCCTATTTCTGATTAGTTTCTCATGGGTCCCATTAGATTTTCTTTTACTAGATTTGCTGACTGATGCTAAAGATAGAATATGCATCATGGTCAAAGAAGAATGCTGCATTCACACAAGCAGATATGACGATGTAAAGCATCCCAACAAAGTCACCAGAATATCATCAAATACACCAGTGACCTTGGGGATACAGAGCAAAAGGAAGATTTGACTGGTGGGATTTTAAAACATCTGGTCCTAGTTGTCCTGGTTGCTTCCTTTCCTGGGGCCTCTCTTAGCTACATTTCTAATTCTTACACTAGATCCCAATATTTTAAACCTTCTAACCAAGCTTGTTTCTTCTAGGGTTTAGCAGATCCATCTTCAGATGATTCCTCAGTCAGGCTTTTGACCCTTGCCATAAGATGCACTACTTAAACCCCCTGTACCAAACAACCCAGACCGCTGAGCAAAACTGCCCCTTTTTAGGCACCTCGTGGAACCTCTACAAGAGAAATAAATAATAGATAGAGAAGAGTGTATCCGTATGTCAGCTCAGTTTGAAAAAGCTACTGAAGAAGAGACCTCTAATGTCACAAGAGTGGAATGTACTGGAAGGCCATGATTGAAAGACCAGAAAAGGAACAAGATCCCAGTGTGAGCTGGTTTCAAAACAGATCCCCCAAAAGAAAAGCTGTGACTTCATTCTACTCAAACAGTGAAACTGGAATACAAGATTGATGCATTTCAACAAAATTAGCCAGAACCTTATACCATGGGCCACTGTCATTTGCCTGCCAAGAATTACATACCTAGAAACTACATACTAATGTGACTCACCCTGACAAAGTAAGTATCCCTCCATAATAGAGTCCCCCACAGCCTGTTTCTGTACACAAGAGGCTCTACTGCTATGGCTATCGCTGGTCCTCTTTACAATATGCTAAGTAAAATACTTTCTACTCTGGTTTACAGGGTGAATTCTTTCACCCTAAATCTCCCATGTCTATCTATATATCTATATCTATATCTATCTATATCTATATCTATATCTATATCGATATCGATATCTATATCTAGATCTATATATATATATAGAGAGAGATCTATATATATCTATATCTATATATATCTATATAGATATCGATATCTAGATAGATAGATAGATAGATAGATAGATAGATAGATAGATAGATAGATATCTTTATCTGTATCTGCCTAGATACAGTGGTTTGTGACTTAATAGGTCATGACCCCTGTGGCAAACCTCTTTCTCCAAAATTATTTATACTACAATCCACAACAGTAGCAAAATTACAGGTATAAGGTAGCAATGAAGATAATTTTATGATTGGGTGTCACCATAACATAAGGATCTGTGTTAGAAGGTGGCAGCATCAGGAAGGCTGAGAACCACTGGTCTAGAGTTTAGATATGGCTACTTCTCTACTGTCTTCACTGCTGTGATGTTATAATAAGTTTTAAAGTCAGTAAGTGAATTATGTCTTTGTTCTCCTTTACGAATGTCTGACATTTAATAAGACTCTCCATACAAAGCTTAAGACAAGTTTGTCAGTTTCCATGAAAAGATAAATCAGTACAGACTTTAATAGTCATCGTGTCGAACCTGTACAATGCTTCGGGGAAGAACTGCCATCTTGATAACTTTAAGTCTTTCAGAACCTGGACAAAGAGTGTCGTCCCATTACTTAGATGTTCATTTACCTGATGATCATATATATTTTCAATGTACTCCAGTTATACTTCTTTTGTTAGATTAAGTCTAAATATTCTATTCCTTTTGATACTGTTACTAATGATGCTATTTTCTCAAGTTCATTTCTCTTTTAGTCATTGCTAATAAATAGTAATATGACTGGTTTTTTTTTTAATTTTTCCATGCATAGGCCTTAAGTTCTGTGATCATTATGTAATGATATGGTTATTTCCTCCAGGCATAATATGACCGTTGCCATCATGAAGCATAGCTGTAGTCATGGCAACAAAATAAGCAAAACAATACAGTTGTTTTGTTTAGCTCTAAAGTAAGGACCATGGAACTGTAGACATTTCAGAGTATAAGGATGGACACAGGGAGGGTCACCAGCCCCTCTACAGTGATCCCAACCACCATTCCTTGACACTTTCCTCACCAGAGACATATTATCTTGGCAGGTACTAGATGGAAAACCAGGAGGCATAAAGTTGGCTGAGGGTAAGACATTGGTGATGAAGTCTGGGGTCACTTTTCTTGTAGTGGGACTTTTTAGTGATGCAGCTGCTTTTGAGTCACTTATGCTGTTGTAAATAAACCCTCACCCCTGTTTCTGCAAATAGCTTCAGTGTGCTCGCTGTTTCACCGAGCTGGACTTAGATGGAATAATGTCTTTAGTCTGTCCATGTCCTATCTGGGATGAATAGCTATTTGTTTACTGTTCCCTAGGTGTCTTACTCACTCACTGTTCTATTTCTGTGAAGAGACACCAGGACCAGAGCAAGTCTATGAAGAAAACATTTATTAGGGGTTGCTTCTAGTTTCAGGGGGTCAGTGCACTATTAGCATGGCCAGGAGCATGGCGGTGTACATAGTGCTGGAAGCATAACTACATCCTGATCCACAGGCCAAGAGGAAGTGTATGAGAGAAGGAGAAAGAAAGAGAGAGGGAGAGAGGGAGAGAGAGAAGGGATGGGGAGACATACAGAGAGAGAGAGAGAGAGAGAGAGAGAGAGACTTGTCCTAGTTTGACCTTTTGAAACCTCAAAACCCACTCCAAATAACAGACAAATCTTTGTAATTTCTTTAAACAACGCCACTCCCTGGTAACTAAGCATTCTGTGGGGCCAATGTTATTTGCACCACCACTCCAGGATAAAACAGAACAAATGGTGAACTCTCTATATGATTTGTAACGGGTAAAGATGTGTATGTGCACACTAGTGTATGTTTGAATGTCCTAGTGTTTTCTAAGTTTTTCCTCAGTATGATACAAAATAATAAACACTACCATAAAGATGGTTTTATTTTTTTCATGTAAAACTACTTTTTTTTACCTAATCACTTGGCTAAGACCTTCACTCTGCTGTTGCATAAAAGAAAGTAGATCTTCCTTTCTCTTACCGAACATAGAAGAAAGTCATTCAGACACTTACCATTGAGTATAGTTATATTATATATGGTATAATTGTGTGTGTGTGTGTGTGTGTGTGTGTGTGTGTGTGTGTGTGTGTGTGTGTGTATACACACATTATTAGGCTCATTATAATATTACTTTTCACATCTCAACCAACCATGTACCTCAAGGTTAAACCAAAATTATTTCCACTGACTTGGAGCAGTGATTGCCAAGTGTGATCTTCAGATCAATGATTCCATAGGATGCTACCTAGCAGTTGTGGTGGCTAGTTTTATGTCAACTTGACAAAAATCAGAGTTCTTTGGAAAGAGGGACCGTCACCTGAGAAAATCAATGCCCCCATTGGCCTGTGAACAAGCCTGTGGTACATTTTCTTGACTGAAAATTGATGTGAAAGGGCCCAGCTCACTGTAGGTGGCGCTATTTTTGTGCTGTTGGTGATATAAGGAAGCAGGCCTAAGCAGCCAAAAGAGAGCAAGCCAGTAAGTAAGCAGCACTCCTCTACAGCCTCTGCAATCAGCAGCACTCCTCTATGGCCTCTGCATCAGCTCCTGCCTCTAGGTTCCTGTTCTGTTTAAGTTCCTGCCCTAACTTCCTTCAGCAATGGACTGTTACCTTAAAGTGTAAGCCGAAATAATCCCTTCCCTACATTGCAAAATAATCCCTTTCCTAAATTTTTCATAGCATTTTGTCACAATAGAAACACTAACTAAGACATAGTTGCTCTATGAAAAATAAAGAAAACTCTGTTTGGGAAATGTTGACGTATAGTTAGTCAGATTCCTCACAGCAGGATGTATAAGAGAAGACAACATGACTGTGAACGCACTGTACTTATCCATCAAGAATATCCTGTGATCTTGCAGAATAGTCAACTGATTATATCTGCCTAGACAGAGTAACCAGCCCTTAATAATTCTGCAGCACTAAAGTCTGTCAGATGAGTTTGGGCCAGAAGGCTGAAGATTTGATGCTCCAATGTTCGGTAGTATAGGGGTTGTCCAGGTGTTCAGCGGTCTCTATAAATTGGCTAAGTTTTAGAAGCTATGCTTAGTGCTTCCCATAACTTCAGTTAATCTAGTCATTCTGGATTTCTGACGGCGTTGAAGACCTATAGTCTCATAGCCAATCCTGGCTATTCACCTTGAGAGAAAAGATCTGAGTGGAGGGTTCTCAGCTGACATTCATTCTAAAGCCAAGAAAAAGCCAGGTTCAAAACTAAGTGTTCTAGTCAAGAGAGACGGCAGAGGTTCTGGCTAGTCAACAAAAGGATGGACTGGGTATTAAGACTATCTTGTACCTCACTGGTACAAATGGGAATAATTATGCTCTAATTGTATTCTGAGAGAAAAGCTTTATTTTAACAGGAAGGGTAATATGTAGGAGGAGCTAAGGGGAAAGGAGCACCAAGAGGAAAAGATGGAGTAAGGAGAGGAGAAGATGAAGTAGATGAGAAGCTCGGTAATGAGAGAGAAAAAGAGAGAGAAAGAGAGAGGGAGCATGGAGGCAGAAGTTCACGTGTCTCCACCAGTCAAAGATAGTTTACATAGCTAGGTTGGGTATTAGGTTACACTTCTGATTGAGTATTACCATACTTATAAAGCCCTTGATTAACATTTAAAAAAATTGTATAAAAGTCAAATGTAAAGGGGAGGGCATGGGATAGGGGTTTTCTGGGGAAGGGAAATGGGGAAAGGGATTGGTATGTGAAATGTAAATAAAATATCCAATAAAAAAAAAAAATATATATATATATATATATATATATGACTTTAGGCTAGGACAGGAAAGCAGGCTCAGATACTTTGGTCATCCTGATAAGCCCTTAGAAATAGTGATCATGGGAGTGATCACAGGACTCTGTTTATTGTCTTGCTTGTTCTTTGACTATTAACATCTATTGTATTGTGAGTTCCTCAACCTAAAACTGACCTTAATGCTTGCATAAAATTAAAATGGTATAAAAGCAAAAAGGAGGAGGTGGGATGGGATAGGGTGGTGGGGAGGAATGGGGAAAGGGAGTAGCATCTGAAATGTAAATAAATTAAATATCCAAAAAATGTCACAATAAACTCATGTACAATTAATTTAAAAAAAAAAAAAAGAATATCCTGTGATGCTAATTTCCCTTTATACTTTACGTCAGTGGTTCTCAGCCTCCCTTTAACACAGTTCATCCTGCTGTGGTGACCGAACCATAACATTACTTTCATTGCTACTTCATAACTGTAATTTTGCTGCTGCTATAAATCATCATGTAAATATTTTTGGAGACAGAGACTTGCTGAAGGGGCTGTGACCCACAAGTTGAGAACCACTGCTTTAAGGGTTTTTTTTCCCAAGAATTTTAATTAAATTTCTTTGGCAGATTATAGTGATTTTAAAAGGCTAGAACCAGGGGGATCAACAATAATCAAATTGTACATTGCAACCTATAAAGTTAATATACATTCATTAATTTTAAATCAGTTGCTATAAAATTGATTTATATTTATTACTGCTTGTAGAGTATTTCTCCTGACAGGTTCTCTCTTTCTCTCCCTCCTTCTCTCTCTCCCCACCTCTGTGTGTATATGTTTGTGTGTGTCCATGTGAGTGTGTGTGTGTGTGTGTGTGTGTAAGGTAGGCAGCATGCTATATTCAGTAATCTAGGGGATAGAGTGTGTGAATTTGTAGCAGCAGTGAAGATGGACAGAAATGTTCATATTCTGTTTGTCTGTTCAACTTAAATGTGATCACAGGAATTCCTGGAAACTTGGATAAGAGATGTGGGAGAAGGGAGACACTAAAATGACTACAACATTTTAGAGCTGTTTATCAGTAAAGAAGAAAAAGGATGTGGGCAGACTCTACAGGGGAGGGGAAAGTTCAGTTTGGGAACATGTTGTGTTTTCATTTGCTAGATGTTTTATCACTCAATGCAGGGACTGAATCTGCTATTCGCTTTATAACAGATCATTCAACTAACATTATCAGAGGTACCAGCTTACCAGTGTGCTGCTCTGGGAATATCCGAAAACAGAAAAAAATAGAATTGATACATGCTATTTATACTGTCTTTACTTTTTGGTTTTTGTTTATTTGGTTGGTCAGTTAGTTGGCTTGGGAGTTCGTTTGTTTGTTTGTTTGGTTGGTTTGGTTTTTTAAACAGGGTTTCACTCTATAGCCCAGGGAACTCACTCTGTAAACCAGACTGACCTTAAACTCAGAGGTTTGCTTGCCTCTGCCTCCAAAGTACTGGGACTAAAGGCGTGCGCCACCACAGTCCATGATATCTATTTTTCAATTGGTACTCCATCCATTTTACTAAAGTACGATTTATTGTTTGTTTGTTCCCAAGGTCTTACTGTGTAAGCCCAAGGTGGCCTTCAGTTTGTGATCCTCCTCCACAACCCCTCAGGTTCTGGGATTATAGGTCTGTGCCACCACACCGGGCCTCACAGCTTCTAACAACTTCTTCCTACTCGTTAAAATAATTTTTGATCTTGTCCTGCAGAAAAATAGTGTTAATAACAATAACAAACTAGTAAAAGCTAAAACTCCGTTTGTCTTCTGAAGTGAGCAATCACTCTGCAGGCCTTGGCATTTAAAATATCTACTCAAGGCTGGCATATAATGGAGTCAATAAAGAAGACAACTTTCATTGGCATAGGAAGTGAGAGAGGCATCTGAGTGCTCACTCAGTCCTTGAGTGAGGAGAGCAAGTTATGTCCATCTGTAAGACATCAAGAAGGATGTAGTGCTTTGCTTTTCTTGCTAGTCTGATCTCCGGCTTCCCTTGCAGAGAGGTATGGCCTTATGACTGATATGCTGTAAAGGAATGAAAATGGAGGTGACCTGTCCAGGTCTGCTTCATGACCTCTCATCCCAAGTCTCTGCTTGACAAAAAGTCTCAAATGTTTATATTTTACTTTACGATATATGTAATAATAGTAGCAGCAATAATAAATGCTAATAAAAGTCTTATTAGATACTAGCCATGTGTCAAGGGGTATGGAAAGCACTTTGAATATTTAAATTTATTTATCACAATAATCCTTCTGCTTTTACTTTCCCAGTAGTGGGATTACAGGTGTGAGTCACCATGTCAGCTAGAGAAAGGCATGTTGTCATGATGTGTTGTCTACTAGCTACAGAAAGCCATTTGAATTGAGATGGAGATTGTTAAAAATAAAATAACATTGAAAACTGAGTCGGCTGCATGATGGTCGCCACACTAAGCAGCCCCAATGCAGAATGTTCTGCCGTCTCAGAGTGTGTCACAGAAAGCCCCACTTAAGTGTTGTTCTAAAACGGAGGGTTTATGGTCAGAATTAATTTTGTCAAAAATAATTCGCAGACCTAACTTACTAGTGATTTTTTTTTTCCTTTCTACATCCTTCTCAGAGGGTTCCATTAAGAATGAACATGAACACTGAGCAGTCAGCCCTGTTGCCCCATTGCCTCCCTCTGGGGAAAAGCAAGCAGGACGGGTCAAGCAAGCAGGACGCCTAAAGGAAGCCAGGAGGAGAGTAAAAGTAATGCCCAGATCATCCCACCAGCTGTGGGCCAGTAAGTAGCATGCTAGTCAGTGCACACGAGAAACTGAATCTTTACAGCTTCCTAAATAAGGAACGACGGACTTCGGAGTACTGTGTGACTCGGTTGGGCCTTTAGCCTAAGACCAAAACCTACACAATTAAAAAACACAACTGTCTTCTGAAAGGCTCCACACAGCAGCTGATGGAAACAGATGCAGAGACCCATATTCAAACATCAGACAGAGCTCAAGGGGTCCGGGGGAGGGACTGAGAGAGCTAAAGGGGTCAAGGACAGTATAAGACCTACCGGGCCAGGTAACCTGGGACCATGGGGGCTCCCAGAGCCTGAACCCCCAGTCAAAGAGCATGCAAGGACTGGACCTAGACCTCCTACACACATGTAGTAGATTGCAGCTTGGTCTTCATGTGGGTCCCCCAACAATTGGAGCAGAGACTGTCTCTGACATGAACTCTGTCGCCTGCCTTTGGATCCCTTTCCCTTAGCTGGGATCCCTTGTCTGACCTCAGTGGGAGAGAGTGCCTTAGTTCTCTGATGAGACTTGATGTGCCAGAAAAGGTTGGTATGGGGGTGGGGGCTGCCCCTCTCTAAAAAGAAAATGGAAGTGGGGGAATGAGAGAAGGGGCTGGGAGGATGGGACTGGGAGGAGAGGAGGAAGGGGAGCTGCGACTAGGATGTAAAGTTAATAAGTAAATTAATTTTTTTTTAAAAAAGCTATTTAAAGACATAAAGAACAAGGACAATTTTTACACCATTAAATAACACCGTCATTCAATTGCTCCATAGTTGCTCCCTGTGCCCTGGACTACTCGATTCCTGACCCTACCTCCCCTTGGGGGTTGGAGGTGAGGTGGTGCAGAATCAGTGACACAGACTCCTGGACCAGGTGAGAACCGCTGCAGCAAGCTCATCTGAGCACCTCCCACCCCACCCCACCCCCACCCCCGCGCCCCATTGGTCCCAAGAAAGCATCTCTTCTAAACAGCACTTCTCAATTGGCTGGCATTGGCTGCGTCAGCAATCCTTGGTCACACAGGAAGTCTTCAATTAGGTCTTCCTGTAGGCAATGCCTTTGTGGCTGCACGGCTTTTTTGTAGTGGTGACTGTGCTATTTCTCCTACATTTTCTACCCTTTTGTTTTTAGATTTTGACAGCCTAGTGAGACCCCCGGGGTGCCATTGCCTCCACACTGTTGATCTCACCTCGGAGGATTCCCAGTATTGCACATAGGATTGATTTTTCTTTTCCCTTGACGCTTGTATGGAAGAGACTGAGGTTTCTGGCACATCCTTCCGTTTGTCTCTAGATGTCTACGTTTCCAAAGACAATCACAAGTTTTGCCCTAGATACTGACTACCTACTGTGACTTTTCCAACAGGACTTCTTTTTTTCTCTCTCTCTTCAAACTTATTATTAAAAAGAACTGATTAAAAGATAGTGGAATGGTATCAGCCATATATTCCCCAGTTTCCCGTTATAAATGTGCTTATCCTTACCTTTTAGCTGACACAATTCTAGTCTATCTCTCAGTTACCACTATCTTTCTGAAGCTAGATTCTACTATCTCCTTTTCAAAGACAATGCAATAAATATTAATTCCAAAAATTGTCAAGGGGAAGCAAAAGAATATATACTAACGTGGAAGAAATTCTTTGCTATGTTTAAATTTTGTCATTTCAGGTTTGATGCTGGAGTCTTTAATGTATTTGGAGTGGATTCTTGTACAGGGTAATGGATGAACCTAGCTTCATCCTTCTGTGTGTGCACACGTCTGCTTGGGGAAGCACTCAAGGTAGCATTGTTTCATATATGTTTCTATTTGAAATATTTAGGTTCAAGTAGCCATTTAGCCAAAACCTTTTACTTTTCAGCACCAACAAACCCTGGGTTTTGTCTATGTGTGTGCACTGCTGTGTGTGTGAGTGCATGTACATACTAACGGCACTTGAGGGGAGGTCAGCGGACAACCTCAGATGTCAATCTTCAACTTGCACTGTGTTTCAGACAGGCTGGCATGTTTGCTGCTCTGTGTACCAGGGTAGCTGGCATGAAAGAAAGCTTCTTCAGATTCTGCTGTCTCTAACTCCTGGTTTACAGAGGAACACGGAGACTGTGGGTGTGTTCTACCATGCCTGGTTTTGTGTGGGTCTAAGGATTTGAACTCAGATCATCATGTTTGTGTGGCCATCTTTTTTAGCCACTGAGCTATCTCTCTAGTTCCTACAGTTTTATAACCCACAATAACTTATTCATACACTGCAACAATATAATTCAATTGTAGAATTAGTAGATAAATGTTATAAAAAATATTCTTTGAAGTTTTGTGTTGTTTTGGTGTATTTGCTTGGGCTTGAGAAAAAATACTGCAAACCATAATTTCTGGTGTGCTTTTTTAGACTACTATTTTCCCTCCTGACTACCGGTCATCACTAGGCATAAGACTTGTGCAAACCACCAAGGACATACATACAATCTGGGAAACTTTGAGCTTTCTTGGAATTCCTTAATTTCATGGGAAAGAACTAAGAGGGGAACAAATATTTTAGTATTATATAAAGATGCAGGACACTTGAATATTAAGCTTGGGAACTTCTCAGATGTATTAAAAGAATTCCGTATTTCCTGCTGAAGTAGGACAGACAAGGAATGTCTGCTGTATATGTCTACAGGCTACACGTAGTCTGTTTACATGAAGAATTTAGGAATCTCCTCGGAGACTCATTATCTTAGGATAAAGAGAGTAATGTGCAACAGATGAATCCCTGTGGCAAAATCTTCATTATTAGGGAGGGCTTTCAATTTTGATTACTGTGAAGATGATAGAGATGTTTGTGTCTTCAGTTTGCCAATCTTCATTTTAATAATAAAGTCTTTGGTAGGTAGTTTGGATCTAGAGGCAGGTTCTTTCCTGTTCTATAAATTGAGGCCACAGGGTCAATTTTGTGCAGTCAACAGAACAGACAGATTGATACTTATAAATAAGCAATTTTCCAGTTCCTTCCTTTTGATTTTATGTGACTTTTTTCAATAAACTCAGACAACATCAGAAGCTCTCAGTCTGTGTCAAGATTTAGGGATACGATGAGGAGTTTGACTGGCCACCTTTTCTTTGATCAGCTATAGTTTCATGGGAAAGCTAACTTCAAACATATGTAGCACCACACTAGTAATAAAATCCCAAGAGCGCTTGTGAGATCATATAACAGGAAGAACTCTAACCTAATATTAAGGAATGCCTCTTAAAGTGAGATTTAAATTGATGGGTGGAAAATATGAGGTTGGTCATGTATGTAACATATGAAGAAAGCATTACAGGAATCGAGTGTGTGACATATGAAGAAAGTGTTACAGGAATAGAGGATATTTGTCAAGACCTGGTATAATACTATATTTAATAAGTTCAAAGGATGAAAGGAGCCATTGTAAAAAGATGGAAGGGGAGAACCTGAGGAGGTGACTCTGCAGTCATTGGTAAAATTGGCTTATGCATGGCTTTGTCAGCCCTTGTAAGGATTTTAATTTTATTCTAAGAGTGATGGGATTCATAAAAGTGTTTTACATCAAAAGTAATATGATTAAAATTGACTTTCCAGAAGTTCACTTGGGCTCTTCCTTGCCATATAGATTACAAGAGGCAAGAATGGATGTGGAAAACCCATTACAAAGTCCAGACCAAGAGACATTATTGATGGTCACCAGTGTCTGCGGCTCCCTGGAGATCCTGAACATCCTTTCATGGGCCAGCAAATGTTGCTTCTATAGTAATCCTTTGCTTCTTACATTGCTTTGCTGTTTGCACTGGTGACACAAAAACCATAATTCCAGAGATTAGTCTGAACTGATGTGGAAGTAGTAAACTGTACTCAGAGTCTTTAAACTCTCTTTAATATTTTATTCTTTGAGAATATCACATGAATTTACAATAAGACATGGTACAAAGAAAAAGTATACAAAGAAAATCACCGCATTTTCTCCTTACACTCCTCCTAACATCCCCTCTGACCAATCCCTGTCATTGTCATCATCTTCTTCTCCTCCTCCTCCTCCTCTTCCTCTTCCTTCTCCACCTCCTCTTTCTCCTCCTCCTCCTCCTCCTCTTCCTCCTCCTCCTATCTTTTTGGAACCCAGTAATTCAAATTAATGTTGCAGAGGCTTGCATACATTTAGAGCCATCCACTGGAGTATCTTAACATTCTCAATAAAAAGTTTCAAGTTATTTTTAAAGATACTCTTGATGAAGCAGAAACACTTATTAGTTTTAATAAATCCCATCCCTGAGAAAAACCCTATCCCTTTTTATTAAGGTTAATTTTTTTCAATCCATGTATTTTAACCAGTTTCTCCTCCCTCATCTCCTCCCAGACCCTCCTTCCTCACCTCTTATCTAACTCCACACCTTCTTTCTCTCTCTCTTTAGAAGACAAAAAATAAAAAATAGACAAACAATAATGAGAAAGAAAAAAACACAAGAAACACACAGAAATACATACACAAAAACCCATCAAAATACAAAATCAGAAACCATATTATACAAGCAAAGGATCAGTACAGTTTTAAAATACCTAAACAAAGCAATATAAAACAAAATAAAACAAAACAAAAACAATAAAACCTCCAAAAGTGCCATTGAGTTCATTTTGTGCTGTCCATCTACTGCTGAGCATGGGGATGCCCTTAAGTGTGATTTGTATACCCAGTTAAACTCCACTGGAGAAAACTAATTTGTCCTTTGCAAGTGATTGTTACTTGGAAGTAGCTTCTTTGTTGGGAATGGGGTGAGTGAGTGAGAACGTTAGGGATGGAGTGAAGATGTTAGGGGTGGGATGGGGATGATAGGGATGGGATGAGCAAGTTTGTTAGGGATGGGGTGAGTACATACCATTCTAAAATCATGAAACTCGTAGTTGACACAGATTGAAGTAAGTGCTTGCTTCCCAAGGCATAACCAGAAGTCAGCTGCTTCATGTAGCATAGAAGAAGGGAGAGAGGGTAAGGGAGGGAAGGAGAGAGGAAAGGGAAGAAAGAAACAAAGGGTAGAGAGTCAGAGATAAACAGACATAACAGAAACAGAGACAAACAGACTATTAATGTGAGGAGGGGCTCTAAATTCCAATGGAAAAAGGAAAGAAAGTGAAGGGCCACACGTCAATGCATCTACAATGGTCTACAGTCGTTCTCCTCACCCACCCGGTCTCCCAGTTCTTCATTAAAACCACTAAGTTCCTTTATTTCTTACTCTCCCAAAAGTATATGTAGAGAAAAAAAAAGGAAAATAAATCTTACTATGTCCCCAATGTATATTACTTTAAATAGTTCCAATACTGTGTACACAACTTAAGGCAAAAGAAAATGCTGGGGTGGGGGATGGTGGCCAAGTGAGCAAGCCTTCATTTCAACTGCATCTTGCGATACGTTTTACTCTCTTTTAGCTAATAGTCTTGAAAAGCTGCACCCACTAGTGATGAATTCCTAGGTATTTAGGGATTAATGGCAGAGCTTGTGGATTGACATCACCTCATCGTTGCTTGTCTTTGTTCTCCCTGTGGCCTCTAGTCACATCTTGTTATTAATTAGAACCAGCTTTTTCTCTTCCTATTTTTTAGTTGCCCCCCCCCAAAATGGTGTTGCAACAGGAAGTCAAAGGAATTTGTTAATATTTATAGATTTTAATTATCCATTTACCATAAGGATAGTTCTGCTAAACTTTATATATTACAGAGTGGAAAGAAATACTACTTCAACCAAGATTTAAAATCTTCATGTTTAAAATCCCTAAGCATCTTATGAGTTGTCTGCCTCTAGGAAGGATTAAAACACCCTCAAAATTAGATATAATCCTTCTTCTATCAAAATGCCCTCACAGTATTAAAGCATTTTTCCATAGCGAGCACTTTGTCATGGTGAATGAATTTGAGTGTGTTTCTTGGAAGATAAACAGTGGAAGATAAACAAAATGTTGGGCTTCGGTTACAGCCAAGCCTTCCAAAAGAAATAAAGTGAGTCGTTAATCCTCATAGTACTGGAATCTGTTCAGGGTTAGCCAAAGACTATTTAGGGACTGCCTATGTGTCTATGCATGCAGGAACTCAAACCTTGACTGTGGGCTGCGTAAAGAGCACACAGGACAAAAGTGGGACCACTCACCAGGCTAAGGACGGTTAGAGACAGTTTGTTCAATTGTGCATGTGTGCACGTATATGTGTTTAGAGAAGGGCATGAGGCAAAGGGGAAGGAGGCAGTCTCACTGTTAGTATCTCTATTCTTGTTGGCAATTAGTTAGAGCTAAGTCTCCTAGAAACAAAATTGACATGAGGCTTCCATAATGGAAACCATTGAGAACCTCCATCCCAGATGGGTTTTAGGCAGCTTGAGAAGTCAATTAGTCTTTACCACATCGGTTGTTCTTTGTGCCTTTGTATTCAGTATGTGTGAATATATATATATTTTTTTTCCGGCAAATTTTCAAGAGAACAAAAAAATAAAAAAATGACCTTATCATACATACACAAACGTGTGACATCTCATGTCCACTAACTTCATTCTGCACTGCAGACAGTACAGAAAATACTGGTTTGGGCGTAGAAGTAAAACATAGCTCCTCATATGAAGGTATCTCTTCTCCCCGGGGTCGTCGGGCCCATGAGGACAAAGTGGACAGAGTTAATGAAAAGGATTTCAGAAGGCCCGTGAGCACAAATCAAAATGACGACACATTCCGGGATCAGCTTTGGGGAGACAGGTCAATTTTAGTCAGACTGAATTAAGGGTTATATAGCTTCAGGAAAGGTGGTAGCAATATCCAGAGTGAGCAAAGGTCATTGGCTGAAGGCTAAGGTATTGAGATGCATCATAGAGGCAGTCCAGGAATCTGAGACACTTGCTGATTGGGTTCTTATCCCGGAGAAAAGAAGCTGAACCTGTAAACTAACCAAGGCTAAGCAACATTCTACAAGTAGAGGGTACGGGGGTGTGGGCCCCCCAGAAAGGGTCAGAGAAAGAGAAGCCCTGCTGGCAAAGGAGTCTGCCATTTTGCACTGAGTTCAGGGCTTCCGGGTAATGTCAGACTTCGTCCTTTGTTATCAGGGCGACCTGCTAACAAATGATCAGACATGGGTTGAAATGTCTCCGTATTTCTAGAGCAGACACACTGCTGGCTTCACTGAAACAAGAACTCCCTTCTCATTTGAATGATTTGCAGTGTGTAAAAGAAAAGAACAAAAGAGGAGTAGAAAGAACAAGACGCAAGCTGTGATCATCGATGATCTCAGAAATCATCTTCTCCCCCTGATGACGTCAGTATTGGGAGGTGACGTCATGCCCTATGTCCCCTGGGATTCCCATGAGCACCCAGTCCATCCACTTAAATTTACTCATCTTTTGGATATGCCTCACACTGTCAGCGTGCTCTGCATGCTTAAGTCCAGTGGAGTTAGACTCTGCTCTATTGTTTTGTGTTTTGACTCTTCTTTGTTCAATTCTTAACCGGGTTTTAACATTTCAGGCTCGCATTCACAAGTTGTATTAACATTCTCTGGTCTGCCCCATTCAGACCATAATACACTTATGTATTTAAAAGTGTGAAATTGATTGAGGTGAATAGTACTTGTACTACATTAATTTCATTCTGAAATGAAAAACCCTTTTTAAAACAGTTTTGTTGATTCTTTGTGAATTTCACATCATGCACCCCAACCCCACTCATCTCCCCAACACCCTCCATATCTGGCCTCTGCCCTTGGAATCTCCCCCTCAAAAACAAACAAACAAACATCTCACTGTGAAAGCTTCAGTGTGTCACAGAGTGTCACACAGTATACCATTTTGTCCAAACAGCTTTTCTTGCAGATGTTCATTGCAGTGAGTCATTGGTCTGGTTCAAGGCCTCTGGCTTCTGCTACACTGTCAACACTGGATCCTCACTGGGACTCTTCTTGGATATCCTGTGGTTGCCTTGAGTCATGGAGATGCCGCATTTGATTCTGTTGAACCAGCCCTTCATGCACTCCAGCCGTTCATAGATGAGGTAGGTGAGCCAACTTAGAGCCCTGGGTCTAGGCTTGGGTGGTAGCTAAGTTCTCCCACGCCTCACCCCCAGAGTGAGCTCTTCACTGCCCAGGTGAGAGGTGAGGCCAGCTCACCCAAGTGCTGCAGCTGGCAAGGAGTAGGGCCAGCTCACCCATGCCCTGCTCACCTATTTCTGTCTTCTTGTAAAAATGCCCTATTTCTGAATCAGCAAAATGTTAACAAAAAATGGTAAAGAATAAAAATAGACTTCTTCCTACATTTTAAACAACTCAATTCATTGAAGCTTGTGACTTGATGATCAAGATAATGTATATTAAAGAATTTTAAATAGTATAATTATTTTACGTGAGTTTGAGTTGTATTATTTTGCAGAAAAGCTGAACATCCCAAGATAAGCCTATATGTCTTAATTTATTACTAAATCTGTAGCTAAAGTTTCTGAAGGAAGTATTTTTTCATTTCCTGAAAGTTTATGTGTTTGTGTCTTGGTTAGGAGATAATTTTGTGAGTTCACTACTAAAATACTGTCAAGATACTCATATGAATGGATGTTACCTTCAAATATGCTTACTTTATTTTTATGTTTTGCTAATGTTCTAAAAAAAAAATACCAGACAAAATGCTGAAGTCTGAGTGGAGAAATGTTTAATTTTAGGATTTTCTTTATATTTATTAAAATGAATTATTTTTCAGCTAGTCTTGTCTCTTAGTGAGAATGTAAAATTAGGTAAATGTCTAAAATCATCACAGGTCAGTTATCTCGAGTCACATGTATGTCACACAGCAAGCAGACTTTCGTCTCCTATTGTGTAAACAATAGAAATGTTGGGCAACATGATTGTGTAAATTTGGGTGTGATTTCTGTTATCCCACAGAATGGGCTGACACATTCCAAACATTGGCCTGTTGAGTTCACTAGGACAACTCAGAAAAACCATACAACTTTCTGAAATGATAATGATACAGGGATCATGTCTTCAAGATTTAATTTGTAATCTGTGTAGCGCTTTAGTCAATAAGTGAAGTTTTAATTTTCAGGGGTAGACTTTATAAATGAAAGAGCTGTCATTGGAAAATATGATCCACAACTACACATTTTTCTAAACACGAGTAGACAAACACACTGAAATCAAACTCACCTCAGAAGGACTGATCCAGAGTGATGTGCTGACAGGGAGTTTGTGTATCCCCGGGTCTTGAGGAACACTAGCTCTGGCTGAAGGCTTTGCAAATAAATCATGTGCGGCATCGTGGGCCTGAGATTAGAAGCTACTTAGTACAAATAAGCAAAACAGAGTTTGTATCTGACATACTGTGTTATTAAGGCTTCCCCTGCAAGGTTTCAAGAACTGGAATTCATAATAAAGCCAAATATATCCTTGGACTTCTAATGGGAAGATAAACAATAATCATCAACTATATGACAGTTTAAACAAGCATATTAGAATCCTGCATTGCATGTGAAATACCCCTCAAGGACACACTTTCATTTTAATTTCTAATTTTGTGATATTACTGAAGTTTGTCACAGGAAAAAGATAACTACCATGTGTCCAGCACAGTATAAGGGTTGTAATTTCTAGTTTGGCTTCTCTTGCTCCCCCCTCCTCCTTCTCCTCTTCCTCTTCCTCCTCTTCCTCCTCCCCTCTTCCTCCTCCTCCTGCTCTTCCTCCTCCTCCTTTTCCTCCTCCTCTTCCTCCTCCTCCTCCTCCTCCTCCCCTTCCTCCTTCTCCTCTCCCTCCTCCTCTTCTTCTCCTTCTCCTTCTCCTTCTCCTTCTCCTTCTCCTTCTCCTTCTCCTTCTCCTTCTCCTTCTCCTTCTTCTTCTTCTTCACCCAACAAATTCAGCATCATTACTCACAATTTACAGATGAACTCTCTGAGATTCAAACTGCAGGAGCTAATGTTGTGGAGAATCCCAAATATCACCCATTCCTTTGTTTATTTTTTCTCTAAAATGCCAGTAAACTCACGCTTCATATATTAAAAGAGATGTTTATCTATTGCAGATCAAAGGACTTCGAAGTGGTGCTCCCATGTCTGTGGGAACTCCAGGGCTAACTGTTGGGTGGGTTGTTTAACTAATGGCTCCCTTTCAATGGCATGGTGTAGCAGTAGCTTGGAGTTTAGGGAGAAGGGGCAAAGAAAGACTAGAACACAGACATTTGCACTTGGAAGAAAATGCTGTTTTTATATATGTGAAAAAATATATATATACACACATACATACATACATACATACATACACACACACACACACGGCAATCTTCATTTTTAAATTTCCAGCTTCTGACTATTATAAATAGAGCAGCAATGAACATAGATTAGCATATATCTTTTCATTAACATATAGAGTCCTTTGGGTATATGTCCACATGTGATATAGCTTATCACACAGTATACTGTATTTGCCCAAACAGCTTTACTTGTTCATTGCATGAGTCATTAGTCTAGTTCAAGACCTCTGGCTTCTGCTACACAATCAATACTAGAACCACATTAGGATTCCTCTCATATGTCCTGTTGCTGCCTTGTGTCATGGAGAACCTGCAGCTTTGGTTCTGCAGGACCATCCCTTTCATGTGCTCCAGCCATTCATAGGTGGGGGAGATGTTGGGGTAGGCTAACTCAAAGTCCTGGATCTGGGCCTAGGTGAAGTCTGAGTTGGGCAGCCCACCAGCTCTCCAGCACCCATGGCAAGTCAACTGTGCTGCCCAGGCAGGGTGTGAGGCAGGGTCTCCCATACCCACAACACCATTGTCAGCAGTCCCATGCTGTCCAGGCAAGAAGCAGGGCCAGCTCAGCACAGTGCTTGGACATCAACATGGCCCTGGCAGCAGTTCAATCTAGGGACATCCACATGGCCTTTGATAGTAACATGAGCCATAGACATCAGCACAGATCCGAGCTGCGATAGAGCCATTGACCGAGACATGGCCCTTGGCAGCAGCCTGAGCCAGACATCACCATGGCCTCAGGTAGTTGCACAAGCTCTTCATATCTGCCTGTTACTGATTGCCATAGCTTCTCTGGTTCCACCTTTCTCCACAGTGCGTGAACCACTTGGCTTCACTTTCTCTCTCATCTCTCCACAGCTATACTCAGTCTTTCCCATCTCTCCATCATGTAGCCACTCAGCATAGTGGCTGACACCTACCAGGGACCCTGGGTGACCACTTGGGTATCTCTCTTCAGGCCACTCCAGGGCTGCATAATATTTTTGTTGTTGTTGTTCAATCTTTGTGTGGTTTTGCTTATCAGGGTAATAGTGGCTTCGTTGAATATATATAGAGAAACATATAAGTTCCTTCTCTAAGTTTTTCTTTAAACTTTTGGTAGAATTCTATGCTACATTTATGAGACTTTCGGCTTTTTTTCAGTTGGGAGATTTCAAATTAGTGCTTCTATGTCACTAAGACTATGAGTTTGTTTAAATTATTTATTTTGTCTTGATTTGCCTTTGTTAGAGCATGCATATCAAGAATTCATTTCCTTTAGGTTTCCAACTTGGTGGCATACAGGTAGTCGTGTTATGTCCTTATGATTCTCTAAATGTCTTCAGGATCTGTTGTGAGCACTCCTTTTCATCCTTAAGTTTGCTATCCTGAATCCTCTCTGTCTTTCTTTGTGTTATCTTAGCTAAAGGTTTGTCAATCTTGTTGATTTTCTCAAAGAATTAACTTCACTCTATTAATCTTTTTTATTGTTTTTCTTTGTGGTTGTTTCTATTTATGTTTTATCAATTTCAGCAATAAATTTGATTAATTATGTTTTCTTGTCCACTTTTTTGGATGATGTTGCTTCAAAACTTTCAAGTGTATCATTAAGTTGTTAATATGAGATCTCTCTGGTGTGTGTGTGTGTGTGTGTGTGTGTGTGTGTGCCCTGAACTATTAGAACTGCCTTCATTGTTTCTTAGACATTTTGGAAGGCAGCTATGCTCACCACTATACCACCAACACAGCACATTCTTAGACATTTTGATGTGTTATCTTTTTATTCCCATTCAATTTTTAAAAGTTTTAAGTTTTCTTCTTTTTTTTTTCTTTTATTGGATATTTTCTTTATTTATATTTCAAATGTTATCCCCTTTCCTGGTTTCCCCTCCGGAAACCTCCTATCTCATGCCCCCCTCCCCCTGTTTCTATGAGGGAATTCCTCACCTCATCCACTCTCACCTCCCTGTCCTTGAATTCCCCTACACTGGGGCATTGAGCCTTCACAGGACCAAGGACCTCTCCCCGCTTTGATGCCCAACAAGGCCATCCTCTGCTACATATGCGGCAGGAGCCATGAGTCCCTCCATGTGTACTCTTTGGTGGGTGGTTTAGTCCCTGGGAACTCAGGGGGGTCTGATTGGTTGATATTTCTGTTCTTCCTATGGGGTTGCAAACCCCTTCAGTTCCTTCAGTCCTTCCCCTCACTCCTCCATTGGGGACCCCATGCTCAGTTCAATGGTTGGCTGCAAGCATTCCCTCTGTATTTGCCAGGCTCTGCCAGAGCCCCTCAGGAGACAGCTATATCAGGCTCCTGTCAGCAAGTATTTCTTGGCATCTGCAATAGTGTCTAGGTTTGGTGACTGTATATGGGATGGATCCCCAAGTGGAGCAGTCTCTGGATAGCCTTTCCTTCTGTCTCTGCTCCACATTTTTTCTCCATATTTCCTCCTGTGGGTATTTGTTCCCCTTCTAAGAAGGACTGGTGTATCCACACTTCGGTCTTCCTTCTTCTTGAGCTTCATGTGGTCTGTGAATTGTATCTTGGGTATTCTGAGCTTTCAGGCTAATATCCACTTACCAGTGAGTGTGTTCTTTTGTGATTGGGTTACCTCAGTCAGGATGATATTTCCTTCTTGATTTCTGCCCTGACCCTCTCTCCATTTTGTCATAGCTTGTTAGCTTCTATGGTTTTGTGTGCTCTCTGATATCTCACTTTCTGTTGATATATTTTACAAGCATGTGGAGATTAGATTAAAGCCTTTGACTTGGGTTTCTCCTCCTTTTTTGGCTACTATTTGTAGGTTTGGTCTTTTCATGGTGTCCCAGATTTCCTGGATATTTTGTCCCTGAATATTTTTAGATTTAATATTTTCTTTGACTTATTGATCTATTTCTTTTAACTTGTCTTCAATACTTGAAACTCTTACATCTTTTTCTTCTGGATTTTTTTGTTTGGCTTCCTAAATTTTTCATTCTGAGTTTTGTTTCAGTTCGGCCGTTCTTTAGCAATTCTGTCTCTTTGTCAAATTCCATGGTCAGACCTTGAACTGATTTCATTATTTCATTCAGCAGTTTGTGCTTTCACAATCTTCATTGAGGTATTTATTCATATCCTCTTTATGACCCTTGAACATACTCAGAATTGCTGTTTTGAAGTCTTAATCTTGTACTTCAGATAAGTTGCTTTTTGTCGAGAATATTACAATAAGGATGCTAGTTTCCTGAGGAGGCATATTGCTTTTGTTGCTGATGTTTGTATTTTGTGATAGGAACTAAGCATCTGGAGTTTTTCTCAGTGTGAATATATATATATATATATGTATATGTATATGTATATGATGTATATGTATGTGTATATGTATATGATGTATATGTATGTGTGTGTGTATATATATGTGTGTGTGTGTATATATATATATATATATATATATATATATATATATATATATTATAGTATACACTATACTATAATACTGCTTCTATTGGGTGGGTATTTAGGGCTTTGTTTGATATTGCCCCAGTTTGTCAGATTGCAGACTAGCTCAACAATACTTTGTTTTCAGTTTTGGCACCACTCTGGGTTTCATGGTTCAGACTCAAATTAGCTGAAGATCAGTTTGATAGTTGGAGTAGCTAAAAGTATTGTTGGAGCTCCAAGTTCAGTCTCTAAACAGTCCCACATAGGTGCCATAGAAGGGGTGGGTGCTAAGTGAGCAGCATTTGGGGGAGGGAAAAGGCTGACTTTGAAGGTCTCTTAAGTAGAATTTGGGGTCCAGCTTCACATGACACCTGAACCAGGGCCAGTGGCTGGTGGGCTAGGTGGAGGCAGTGAGGAGTGAATCTGTGTCTGGAAAACCCTATCTGAAGTTCTGCTTCAAACTCTAGATTTAGACTCCAAGCAGTCCCAGATTGGTTGCCATAAAAGGCTTGAAAGGAAGCTGAGCATGTTACGGCAGGGTATAAAAAAAATTGCAGGGTATACAAGGACACATTTTTAAAAAGTTAGTTGTTCCTCCTTATGTTAGTCTCAGGAGGGCATGATGTCAGCCTGCACTGCAGTCAATGAAGACAGACAGAGGCTCATAAAATCAGTAGATTTAGAGTTGTAGAACTGATAATACTTGCTGGTAGATTTGTTGTAAGATATTAGGAAAAGAAGAGAAGACAAAATTTGGTACACAGTTATGGACTGGCCACTTGTAAAGATGAAAAACGTTGGTGAGTAGTGTGGCATTGGGATAAGAGAAGGAGCCTCAAGAAGGCGCCAGGAACAAGAAGGTCACTCACTACCTGCTGGTTCAACACTGGGGGTTTTTCAAATAGGCCTATGATTGGAGAGCTGAGCATGAATGCATACTCAGTTAAATGCCTTTTCAACTTCTTTTCTTTCTCTTAAACATGTAGACAATCAGAATGAAATTTAGGGCATGAAGTTGGAATGCAAACAGTAATACATTTTTCTGGATGGCTACAGGGGTCAACACTTAACCAGCTCCTTTAATCTAAGACCTTTTGATCTCTTGGCCTTGATAGATTCTAGGGGATTCTTCTATTAGTCTTACAAGAATCACTTTAAGGATCGTTCCCTAATCTAAATTGAAATCCAGAATTTCAGTGTGTACTTGATAAAAAGGTGCAGCTAAAAACTCTAAGAGGCCATGTTGATGAAGTAAGTATGTAGCAGGAAAGTGACTAGAGCAGCAGTTCTCAACTGTTGGTCACAACCTCTTTGGGGGTCAATGACCCTTTCACAGGGGTCACCTAAGACCATTGGAAAACAGATATTTACATTATAACTCATAACAGTAGCAAAATTACAGATATGAAATAGCAATAAGAATAATTTTAGGGTTGGGGTCACCACAACATGAGGAACTGTATTAAAGGGTCAAAGCATTGGGAAAATTGAAAACCACTGGCCTAGGGCCAAATGCAGACAGGAAAACAAATAGAAAATGATACTACACGAAGAACCTGGTGTTTGCGATTTTGGAACACTGGGACAGGATTTATTACTCAGGCCTTTTTTGCTCCTGGCACCTTTTAGGGGCTCCTTCTCTTATCCCAATGCCACACTACTTGTCTTTACAAGACTTAGTTATTATTCTCAAGCATTTTTGCTAGCCAGGGTCTCAGCTACATGACTGATAGGAAGATCCAGGAATGGAGTTTGCCAACTGTGTTCAACATATCTTGAGCCTACAGAAGTAAGTGTATGAAATTACACAAAGATGGCCACGAATTGGAGCTCTTGTTGTTAGACCCGTTCTGTCTGGGTAGTGAGTCTTACTGAAAGTAGGGATTGCGATACAAACATGGTTCTTATGCTAAAGTGTGCTTCAGAATAACTGGTGGCAGTTCTTAATTTTTAAGACTCATGCCCATGTCCCACTTACAAAGATTCTGGTCTAGAAAGCATAGTGTGGTGTACCAGAAGTGGTAAGTTCCGCATGTGCCTCTGATAACGTCCTGGTTAAGTCATTGCCTGAAGTGCATCATCCTTGAGTTAGAGCTGAAAATATGTGGCAGAAGAGGTTAGGTATTTGGGATCATTCTCCTTTTTGATGCTACTGCTTTGTATCTTCTTTTTCTCCCCTGCTTCTCACATTCTCACTGAAACAACTTTCTTTTAATCGCAGTGGTTCTCTTAATTCTGCACTGAAGGTTTCTGCGACAGAGATGCAGCTAAGCTTTAACTCTTAGAGTCTTCAACCTTGGATTGAGATGAGAAGAAAAGTCAAAAATGTAAACATCCTTCTACACTTCCTTAGAGAAAGCAGGTCATAGCCTTGTTTGATCGTGCCAAATAATTCTGTGAACATACTTTAAGACATATTCCCTCTTCCTTTACTATTTTTCCAGCTTGTTCTATTGTGGTTTGTTTGTTTGTGGGGTTGGTTTGGTTTGGTTTTGCTTAAAAGTTATCCGTGGAATCTGGGCGTGTGTCAAAGTAATTTAGTGACACTTTTCTGGACGTTGAAGAACAGTAAGACACCAAAATGGTACTTGACCACACATAGTATTTGAAATAACCTGTGCTAATGAGACCCACCTAGTTCAATGACTCATTCTTCAACGCTATTTGCCAATTTTTAATCTGATGGAATTTTAGTCTTCTGGGAATAAAGTGCAAATGTAATACAGCTTCCCCCTCCCCCTAGTATAAGGATTTCAGCCGTTTGTTCTGTCAAGAACGCAGAGATCAGACGCACATCGGGGATAACAAAGGTCAAGGAACAGACTAAAGCATGTTCTAGTTTGAAAGGGTCGGCAAGGCTATCTTCCTGTACTGCCTCCTCTGAGGAGGAGACATGAGGTTCTGGAGGGAGGCGTGATTCCTCTTAGTACTGAGAGAAAAGGAAATTGGTATTGAGAACGTACTGATGTGCTAATCAGCTGAGAGGCCCTGGGAGGGCTGGCCTGGTCCAGCAGCTGGGAAGATTGACATAACTGCTGCACTGGAGAGAGAAACATCCTGGTCAGTTTAGTCCAAACACTCGGAGAGCTTTGATTTCATGAGAAAGGAAGTAGTGTTCCTTTCATCTGCAGGGTGTAGAATGTTGCACCAATCATAAAGAAAAAAAAAAGAGGGGAGACCAATCTTCTCTCTTTATTACTCTTGAGAAAATTTTAATCTAGCAGTTGATTTTTGCAAACCAGAGTACAAAATAATGTGGCTATTTAACAGAGATAGAGTCCATTTGTTTAGTTGTATTTTAAATTTTTACAAAAAATATTTTTAAAATATACAGAGACACATACTCATACACATGATTCAAAATTAAAACTTTTTTTTTTAATGTGGTGTTTAGGACATGATATATAAGAGCAAAGTTCTTCTTTTTATCCATCTTCTTTCCCCTTGTCTCCTCCTTCTTTGTTCTTTTCTTTCTAAGTTTAGGAGATAGGGCCTAGCAATGTCATCCAGGCTGCCCTGAAACTGCTTCTCCTGCAAGGTTAACCTCTCCGTCATGGTATCAAAAGTGTGTGCCAAGACTCCTGGCTTTTAAGTTCCTGCCACTCTTTAACCTTCCCAGTTATTTTTTATTTCTTATTCATAAAGTAAAAAAAAATATTTCTCTAACTTTTGTTCTTTATTGAAGGACTTTGGATAACCAGTTCACTGTCATCAAACTTCAGTGCATTAATTTGGAATTTTAAAAATATTGTTTTAAGTGGATTTTGACATTCAAGAAAAATATCTAAGAACTGGGGGCTAGAGATGGTTCAGCAATTAGAAGAACTTGCTGCTACTCCAGAGACCTACAGTTCACTTCCCAACACCTACTTTTGGTGACTCACAACCCTCTGTAACTCCAGCTCCAGGAGATCTGATATGTCTGAGGGCAGCTGCACTCGTGTGCACATATTCATATATCCACATTCATACACACACACACACACACACACACACACACACACACCTACACATAATTTAAACCAATAACAATAAATGCTTTTAGAAGTCTAAGAACTTTCTCAAACATATTCATTATAAAAAAAAAAAACTAAGAAAAGTCTTATTAAATCAATATTGTCAGGGCTTCAGTTGCTATGATAAAAAATCATGACCAAAAGGGAAGGGAAAGAAACGGTTTATTCCACCTTTCATCTTCTAGTCCATCATCCAGGGAAGGGACAGAAGGAACTCAAGGTAGGAACCTGGAGGCAGGAACTAATGCAGAGACCGTGAAGGAATGCTGCTTATGGGCTTGCTCACATGGTTTCTTAACCTGTCTTCTTACCACTAGCCCAGTAGTGCCACTGCCCACACAGCTCACACTGCCCACACTGCCCACACTGCCCACACTGCCCACACAGCTCACACTGCCCACACTGCCCACACTGCTCACACTGCCCACACTGCTCACACTGCCCACACTGCTCACACTGCTCACACTGCTCACACTGCCCACACTGCCCACACTGCCCACACTGCCCACACTGCCCACACTGCCCACACTGCCCACACTGCTCACACTGCCCACACTGCCCACACTGCCCACACTGCCCACACTGCTCA
>JANHMN010000001.1:33893904-33908991 GCA_030674055.1 Rhabdomys pumilio
CTGCTCACACTGCCCACACTGCCCACACTGCCCACACTGCCCACACTACCCACCATACCCTGATAAACAATCATCAAGAAAATGCATCACAGGCATGCCCACAGGCCAATCTGGTAGGGGCATTTTCTCTGCTAAAGTTTCCTCTTCCAAAATGACTAGCCTGTGTCAAATTGGCATTAAACCACCTAGCACAAAGATTATTTCCTTTCCTCTTTTTTTTTTCACCAGGGAAGATGGAAGAAACAAATAGATAACCAAGTTTCGCACATGGACACAAAAGAGAACAGAGACATCTGAGACCTTCAGCAACTTGTTTGTAGGAATGTCTAAGAAATCTACAAAATACTGTGAACATTTTATATAAAAATAAATATTTCATATATTTAACATAATAATCTTAATAGTATTAATTACAATGCTAGTAGCATTTTCAAACCACAGTGCGCTTGTTATAAGTCAGGTGCTGTGCTTAGTCTAGCTTACATAATCACTTTCTTGAGTCCTTTTAAAAATATAAAATTATATGGTACATAATATGTCATCTGAAATTCTAAAATAAAAACTCTAGAAATGATTACTTTGCAACAGTTGATCTAGTGGCCTGATGGTCTAATGGTCTGTAGTTCAATCTCAGCCTGCCTTACTGGCCCAATTGCTGGGCGATTCTAATCTTCCACCTGGACAAGTGGCCATGTCCCACCCAAGATTTCATATGGTTGGTCATCCCTTCTCCCTCAGAAGAATCCCTTCTTTTTTCCTGCATCTCCTAGCCTGCCTGCGAGTGTGGGCGGAGGGACTGGAAGTCCTGCCTATTCCTCCTAGTTCATTGGCTGCTAGCATCTTTATTCATCTATCAAGAACCAATTGAGGAACGGGACCATCAGTGTTCACACACAGATTCCCAACCAAGGCATCAGAACCACTTCCTTTGGAAGGGCCTCTCAATGGTCCAACCATGGGGCCATTCGTGGTTGACTTTTGGCAGACAAGGCAAAATTGCATTGAATTAACCATTGGAATGGCTTTAATATGCTCAGAAGATAGCTAGCTTTCCAGAGTCCTTTTTTCCTGTCTTGTAGCCCTTAGAGTCGTTTGCTTCCTCTTCCTTGGTATTGAGCCTTAGAGGGGTTCTTGTTTATGCCTTCTTTACCCTCAGCACCTTGAGGGCCACCAGCACATGACTGCAAACAGAAGCTTCTCTGCTTAAGATCAAGAGTAACATCTGTCTGTGGATATAAACATAAATAACTGGACGGTAGTTTGATGCTATTTCAGTTTTGCTAAACGTTAATGAATTCCTTCCTACAGTCTATGACTTCCCCAGGCATGAAGTTGTTTGCTTGCTTCTTTGTTACTGAAATTTACAGTTCCAGAAATGGATTGCCTCTTGTGTACCAAGCCTCAAGTCTAATCAGAAAGTTGTTGGTTACTTCCATAACAACCATGCCACTGTTCTACAACTGGGCACTTCTTGCCTGCTAGGTTGGCATTCTAGGAGAAAGCTTCCATTTCAGCTCCAGCTTGGTTTTTCTGTAACCTGTAATCGAGGTATATAGTCTCTTCAGCAGCAAGGTCTTATCATCTAATTGTGGTAGGCAACCAACAGTAATGGCAAAAGCCTATTTCTTTTGGTGGTCCCTGGCAGACAACACAAAAGATGGTATCTCATATCTGGCTCTGGGATTTTTGTTTCTATGAACAGTCTTATAAAAATCCTCAAAAGGGTTCCTGTTGGTCTGGGCCTGAGCACTGAGCAGATTCCGGTCGGCAGCTCTGCCCCCAATCTCCAAGAATCCAGAGGAAGCAGGGCTTCCAGGTGCTCTCACCCTGGCATTATCTTAGGTAAGCAGATAGCAATGCCTGCCCAAACAAAGAATAACCTGAACCCACTCAGGACCCAGGAAGTCACTCCTGGCCTGAGCAGATTTTGAGCCTCAGCTCTTACCCCAGTAGCAACACCCACCCCACACAGTTTTGATAAAACCAAGATAATAGGAAAGACAGACACCAGTCAGAGACAGGGCAGGTAGCACTAAGGAGATCCAGATGGCAAAGGGCAAGCGCAAGAACATAAGCATCAGCAACCCAGGGTACTTGACATCATTAGAACCTAGTTCTCCCACATGAGAAAGTCCTGAATTCCCCATAGTACTAGGTAAGCAAGATTCAGATTTAAAATCACTTCTAATGAGGATGATAGAGGACTTTAAGAAGGACATAAATAACACTCTCAAAGAATTTGAGGAGAACACAGGTAGACAGGTAGAAGCCCTTAAAGTGGAAACACAAAAATCCCTTAAGGAATTACAAGAGAACACAACCAAACAGGTGAAGGAATTGAACAAAACCATTCAGGACATAAAAATGGAAGTAGACACAATCAAGAAATCACAAAGGGAGACTACCCTGGAGATAGAAAACCTAGGAAAGAAATCAGGAGTCATAGACACAAGCATCACCAACAGAATACAAGAGATAGAAGAGAGAATCTCAGGTGCAGAAGATACCATAGAAAATATTGACACAACTATCAAAGAAAACGCAAAATGCAAAAAGTTCTTAAAACAAAATATCCATGAAATCCAGAACACAATGAGGAAACCAAACCTAAGGATAATAGGTATAGATGAGAGTGAAGATTCCCAACTTAAAGGGCCAATAAATATCTTCAACAAAATTATAGGAGAAAACTTCCCTAATCTAAAGAATAAGATGCCCATAAACATACAAGCAGCCTATAGAACGCCAAATAGACTAGACCAGAAAAGAAATACCTCCCGTCACATAATAATCAAAACACCAAGTGCACAAAACAAAGAAAGAATATTAAATACAATAATGGAAAAAGGCCAAGTAACATATAAAGGCAGACCTATCAGAATTACACCAGACTTCTCACCAGATATTATAAAAGCTAGAAGATGCTGGACAGGTGTCATACAGACCCTAAGAGAACACAAATGCCAGCCCAGGCTACTATACCCAGCAAAACTCTCAATTACCATAGATGGAGAAAACAAGATATTCCATGACAAAACCAAATTTATACAATATCTTTCCACAAACCCAGCATTACAAAGGATAATAGCAGGAAAGCTTCAATACAAGGAGGGAAATTATACCCTAGAAAGAGCCAAAAGGTAATCCTCTTCCAACAAATCCAAAAGAAGATAGCCACATAAAGATGATTTCACTTCTAATAACAAAAATAACAAGAAGCAACAATCACTGTTCCTTAACATCAATGGACTCAATTCCCCAATTAAAAGACATAGGCTAATGGACTGGATCCATAAACAAGGCCCAGCATTTTGCTGCATACAGGAAACCACCTCAGTGACAAAGACAGACTCTACCTTAGAGTAAAAGGCTGGAAAACAGTTTTTCAAGCAAATGGCCCTAAGAAACAAGCTGGGGTAGCCATTCTAAAATCTCCAGCCAGAGAACACAAAGGGAGGGACTCATGGCTCCACCTGTATAGGTAGTTGAGGGTGGCCTTGCCAGGCATCAGTGGAAGTGGACAGCCTTGATACCTGAAAGTTCGAATTCCCTAGTGTTGGGGAATTTCAAGAGCAGGAAGGTGGGAATGAGAGGATGGTGGGAGCACACCCTCATAGTAATTGGCGGCGGGGATGGGGTAAGGGACTAAGCATCAATGGAAGTAGATAGCCTTGGTGCCTGAAAGTTTGGATTCCCTAGTGTTGGGGAATTTGAGAGCAGGGAGGTGAAAATGGGAGGATGGTGGGAATACACCCTCATAGAAACTCCCAAAATTATATGGATTAGACATGACAGAGGCAGGCCACCAGAAGACTAGATTCCAGAATTCAAACAAAAAATTATCTTGATACTAAAATTTGTTTTGAGAATTGTATATTGCAGAATACACAGCCTCAGTGTATCTACTCATCAAGTGAGCTGAGCAGACCTGCTCGAACCTCTGATGTCCTGGTATTCCAGCTGGATGCAGTGAAGACACAGTGTCAGAGGCTTATCAATTTACTCTCCCCCCTACCCCTCTTCTAATATCTCAATGCCCATAACCAGCTTGAAGAAGTTAATGAAGAGTCGGCGCCCCTATTCCCTGGGCTTGGGGACTGAGGTGGTTAATATTGGGCTGCCTTTCTAGGGAAAAGTAGTGGTTTTGTGGGAACAGGGAGGATTAGCTAGGATTTATTGCATAGCCATAACCTATTGGTAGAAATATGTATAATTGTTATTAAGATGAAGTTATAATTTCTTAAATGGTACAAAATTTACTTTGATTTCAAATTTAAGGTTTTCATTGGTACAAGCTTCTTATTTGTTGTGGACCGTTCTGTTCTGCAGGTCAGGGTTTAGCAAGAGAGAGAGTAGGAGGAAGGGGCGAAGAATAATGACAAACCAGAGGGTCCGTAGTCAAGTCTGGTTACTCCTTTATTCCCCTCTTTGACTCCTCTTGACTCTCTACTAATGCATATTCACTCTTGTTCACTCCTTTTAACTGTATTGACTCATATTCCTCTTATTGACTCCTCTTAACTGTATTGACTCATATATATTCTTACAAGGAAATCCTGGGTATTTATAAGCACACGCAGGAGAACACAGGTGAAAACATTTTACCACATGCACCATGCAGCTGGGGTCACTAACAGCAAAACAAGCTATGTGGGATAAACAAGATATTTGTTAGAGTGTGCTCACCTGTTGTAGGCTGCTGAAAAACCAAGTCTCTATCAGGGTAAATGGTTCCAGATGGCTGCAAAGATGATAGCTGCTTTCTAGCTGCTTTCTGCTTAAAGTTGGCTCCCTACACTTATTGATATAAAGTGAGATTAATATTGTTACTCTCATAGGCATTGTGCCTATATAACACATTTAGGAATACAAGGCTTAGACCCAGTCCTTCTTTAAGTTTTTAAACTGATTTGAGATGGTTAGCCTGTGAGTTAAGGGCCTACAGCAAATTCATAGCTCTGAGTTTATTGTTAGGGTGTTTTCTATATTTTATTTAGCTGAGAGGAGTCAACAAACAATAGTCCAGATTGCCTTACATGCATAGTTGGTTTTCAAAACGTCAGCAGTCCACAGAATTGACAGTACAAACATTTCTGTATTGATGTCCATTTTGATTAGAGACCTGTCTGTTCCTAACAGCTTCCTGTCTTGGATTCTAAGAATAAATTGAGCATCTTTGGAGTTACTCCAGTTGTGGTGAGACAGCCACTAGACAAGAATTGCCCCTTTTCATCTACAGACAAATCACTGTCCAGAAAAGGACACACTTGCTCAATAGTCGACTGATTATATCTGCCAAGACAGAGTAATCAGCACTTAATAATTCTGCATCACTTGGTCTGTCAGATGATCCTGGGCCAGAAGGCTGAAGATTGAATGCTCCAACATTTTGTAGTATAGGGACTGTCCAGGTGCTCAGTGGTCTCTATAATTTGACTAAGTTCTAGAAGCTATGCTTGGTGATTCCCATAATTTCAGCTAGCTCAGTCATTCTGGATTCTGACGGGTTTGAAGACTTACAGTCTCATAGCCAATCCCGACTATTTACTTTGAAAGAAAAGGTTTGAGAGGATGGTTTTCAGCTTACATTCATTCTAAAGCCAAGAAAAAAAGTCAGGTTCAGAATTAAGTCTTCTAGTTAGGAGGGACAGTCTTTTAGTTAGGAGGTTCTGTTTAGTCAACAAAACGATGGACTAGATATTAGGTCTATCTTGTACCTTACTGACACAAGTTGGTATAGTTATGCTCTAATTGTATTCTAAGAAAAAGTTTTATTTTAACAGGAATGGTGATATGTAGGAGAAGCTAAGGTGGGAGGAGTAAAGAGAGGAAGATTAGGCGTAAGGAGAGAAGGAGAGGAGGAGCTAGGTGACAAGAGCAGGGGACACTGAGGTGGATGTTTTCATGTCCCTGCCAGTCAAAGATAGTTGATATATCTAGGTTGGGTATTGGGTTACACTTCTGATTGATATTGAGCATTACCAAACTTATAAAGCCTTTGATTAACATTTAAAAAAAAATAGTATAAAAGCTAATAGGAGAAGTGGGGGTGGGATAGGGGTTTTCTAGGGAGGGGAAATGGGGAAAGGGGATGGTATCTGAAATGTAAATAAATATTTAATAAAAATTTTCACAAAAAAAATCTCAAAATTATTAGCCATTGGGAAAATGCACATTAAAAAAGCTTTAAAATCCTATCTTAACCCAATTAGAATGACTATCAAGAGCATTATACATATATATATATATATATATATATACACACACATGTATATGTATATGTATATGTATATACTACTGAGTTATATTCTTAAAATTGAGCTGAATGATAGTAGGTTTCTATATGATTTTTTCATATATCCTTTAACTTGATTTACCCTACTACCCCTTTCCCATTCTCTCTTCCCTCGAAACCTTCCTGCTTCAACTTTCCCAAACTCTTGGTTTTTACCCTTTTTATTTGCATAGTTATATTTCTCATTTCACATGTGAGGAAGAACTTGTGCCATTTTTCTTTCTAGCTTCTACTTTGCTTGGTATACTTTTTCTCCATGAATTTAACTGAGAATTTTACAATATCTGGGGTTTTTTCCACTGAATAAAATTTTTTCAATATGCACCAGCTTTTCATAGTCAAATCCATCAGTAGATTACTCACCAAGACTTATTCCATTTCCTAGCTATTGTGCATAAAATGGCAATGAACATGGGTGAAAAAAAATGTCTCTATAGCACAGTGTAGGCTTTTTTTTTTTTTTTGAGCATATGGCCAGGAACAGTTGGGTAGTATGGTGGTTGGTGGTTCTACTGCTATCTTTTTGAGAAACCTACATATTGATTTCCGTAGCAGCTGTATCAGTTCATACTTCCACCAGTGGGGATAAGGATTCTTCTTGCCCGCATCCTTATCAAAATTCATTTTGTTTGACTTCTTGATAGCCATTCTTATTGGAGTAAGAGAAAATTTCAATGTGTTTTAATTTGCATTTCACCAATGGCTAATAATGTCGAACATTCTTTTTAAATGTTTGTTATATGTTTTTAAACTTTTTTTGAGAAGTCTATTCAGTTCTGCAGCCTGCTTTGGGGTTGGAGTTGTCTGCTTTCTCTACACTTTGCCTTTGAGTGCTTTGTATGTTCTAGATATTAATCTTCTCAGATGTATAGCTGACAAAGATATTCTCCCATTCTGTAGGCTGTCTCTTCACTCCACTGACTTTTTAACTTGACAAATGGAGTTTCCATTTGTCAAGTGTTGAACTTAATTAATGAGCAGATGGAGCCCTTTTCAGAAAGTCTTTGTGCCTCTGTGCTTCAGTGTGTTGTCTGCTTTTTGTAGCAGTTCTAGAGTTTCAAGTTTTGAATGAGACTTTAAATTTATTAGGAATTGATTTTTGTGCATATATGAGAGAAAATTCATGTTTTATTCTTCTACATATGGACTCTCAGGTTTGAGAAATGTTTTATTGAGAATTTCTTTTCTGATCTTCCTCTTCTTCCTCTTTTTCCTCTCCTCCTCCTCCTCCTTCTTCTTCTCCTTCTCCTCCTCCTCTTCCTCTTCCTCTCCCTCCTCCTTCTTCTCTTCCTCCTTCTCCTTATTCTTCTTCTTCTTCTATACCCATAATTCTAGGATTAGGTCATTTTGTGGTGTACCAAATTCCTCTACTTTGTGACCACTGAGTAATGAGTTAAAGCTACAGGAGTAAAATATCAGAATATGCACAGTAAGAATACAGTAATAACACACTATTGAAAGAGGAACTTAAAACTGCTTTTGCAAAGAAAGAACCAAAGAAAGAAAGAAAGAGAGATTGATTGTACACTTGCACCAAAGGTAACTCAAGGCACGATGATACTCTGGCATCTCAGACTTTTTTTTTTTTTTGTCTGTAGTTTGTCTTGGATCACAGAGGTAAATTATCATCAGCCTTTCCCCCTGAGATATTTTGAATTCCAAAAAGAGCAAAACCTCTCAGGAATTGATCTCCTCCAAATGAGGACAACTTTTCATAAGGGTGAGGATGTCCCCAGAATAAGTGGTCATCTTATAGGAGAGGACTGGCCTCCTGGGCAATGAACAGATACTACTTAAAAGATCACCTTTGACAGTCACGTTGAAAGACGGAGGTAGAGATTTAGTGTTGGTCAGGACCAAACTTTGACCCTTGCCCTTTCTTTTAATATAAACCTCATGTTAAAAGAGCACTAGATCTTTCAATGTCAGTACCTTGGACACAGATTAAATGTCACTGGACCACTTTAATTGTTCTTTCCAATGTGGCCACATTGAAAAACATCTCTGTTTTTCTACTTTTTGCCACTGTTTATATGCTTAATTGACATATCAGCATGGGAGGCCAAGGAGATTAATCTGTTGAAAGCACTGGAGTCTGGGCATATGCTAAAAGCCTTGATGACACTATGTGTTTGAGAAGGTAAAGATGTTAATATTAATTTGAATATTTGTGTACATGTATCAGACATTATCTCATCCTCCAGAAATACATAAGGTGTTAATTTAAAGGAACATGTATCAAACATTATCTCATCCTCCAGAAATACATAAGATGTTAATTTAAAGGAACAAAATAAAACAAAAACTCTCCCTCAAAAAACTTGTTGTTCTTCCCTCTAAGTTGAGATAATTGAGTATAATACTGTATAATACTAACAGTTTGTTTCATTCTATTTAGAAACCAGAAGTATCCATACTACCGTTGTAATATACTTAATTAGTTAAGCTCATTTGTGTTTCTATTTATTTATGTTTTTTAAAGATTTATTTATTTGTTTGTTTGTTTGTTTATTTGTTCACACAGTATTCTGCCTGCATGCCAGAAGAGGGCACCATATCTCATTATAGATGGTTGGGAGCCACCATGTGGTTGCTGGGAATTGAACTCAGGACCTCTGGAAGAGCAGTCAGTGCTTTCAACCTCTGAGCCATCTCCCCAGCCCTATTTATTTATGTTTAATTGCAACATATCTAGATTGTGATTTTTTTTCACAGATCTCACACATGTAGTGTAGGCTTAGGTTTTTTAAAGCCTACTTTAATTAGAGTTCTTTAATGCTTTCAACCTCTGTTCTAGCCCACCAACCAAAAGCAGGGGAAAAGGATAGGTAACAGGACAAAGAAGATTGTGGACCTGTTTGGAAGTATTTCTTTGGGGTGATTCTGATCTTTGTTGTCAGGATATCAGCAGTCTAATAGCAAACACCAAACACAAATCAGTAGCAGTGACTTGATCCAGCAGAAACCCAGAGGCTCCACAGAGTCATCATGAGTCAGCAGAAGCAGCAAGAACCAGGAATACCAGGAGAAGGTCTTTGGTGCTTTTTGAAGACCAGCAGCAATGCAAAAGCATCCTTTCTCTCTGTGTTGTTCTACTTATCCTCTCTCTAAACATCACACACCCTATCAAGTGTCTGCTCCAGCAAAACATCCTCTCACAAGGCAGCTTCTAGAAAAACATCATGTGACACACTGAGAAAAAACAAACAGAAATTTCCACTTCAATGTATATTTTGGCATTCATTCTTAAGTACCTTGTTCTTTCCTGTTCAAATAACGACTTTATGAAGCATTCTGCCATCTGTAAGCAGATTCTCATGAGTTGAAATGTTTAAATCTGTCCTTAAGACGTGAACAAGAAAACAACAACAAATAGCTCTGCTATAATTTTAGCATCAAAATACTTCAAAACTATTGGTTGTGAAATCCCACAAAGAGCCCATCCATCCTAAATTACTAATTCTAAAAGAAGCAAAAGCTAACAGAAAGGTCAGACAAACCATCTCTGAAATGCGCCCAATCCCAATATGTTACTATCAAGTATCCGTTTCTACCCTAAGACTCTTAAACCACACAAGAGAAATGTGCTTGGGAGGCTTTTGGTTACATTTAGAAAATTCAGAAGAGCTTTCCAGAGTTATAGTTGGAATAAGTTTTGTTTTATTACTTTGGGGAATAGTTGAGAAAAGGAAATAGGAATTTTCTGACCTTTTCCACTATCAGCCGGCTCCCAAGAACATTGTACTTTCTTGTCAAGTTTTCTGTAGACATTGAAAGTGGGCTACAGAGTGTAGAGGGGTCAAAATAGACAAACTCCTCTTCTTACTTTGATAACCCAATGATTTCTCCTTCTTCAAACTTTCCCTCTGTCTGCAAGTTGATACAAAGCTATGAAACACAGTTACCAGTGATGGTTACAAATTGTTATGTCATATCTTGGGCCTTTAGAAAATTTAACTTTGTTCGATTTTGGATTCTTACCATTAAAATAAACTGTATTACCTTTTATAGTTTACAAATCAAAATGTATGTCTCGAGGTTTTCATAAAGTTTTATGCTTTTGTCAAATCAATTCCCCATAGTTCTGGATACCATTGTGAGCATAAAAGTCTCCAGGCTTGTCTTGAGAAACTGGAAATTTTCTTTGCTCAGCCCATGTTGCCACAACCATTAATAAGTTTCAGAAAGAATCAGCCAATCCTATTGGTAGAACATATGCTGTCCATGTTGCTACAGTGTCTTCTATTCCTTAATTTTTCCCAACTGCAAAGACATGTTGGTTGCCAGCAACATGGGTAAAAAGTGAAAAATTTATAGATTATAGATGTGTGGACAAAGAGAGCCAAAGACATAGCAGACATGAGAGGAATGCAAAGCCAGTGAGGTCTTTAAAAGGCATATTGTAGACTAAGCTGACCAAAGAACAACACAGGGTTAGGAATGCAGATTCTATTTGCCAGCAATTATATTCCTTGGAACTGATCTTTTATGAGAGAGATGGCTGCATTCTGGATAAAGGCTTCAAATTCCATCAGCCTGAGTCACATAATGAATACTTCTCTCCTAACAGGTATTGGGACTAAATTTCCCAACTTCTTCAAGCCTGTCTCCAACTGTGACCTGTTGAAGCTCGTGATCCCGTTCCTGCTGTTTCACATCCATAGTCTGCCTTATCTATCACAGACTCTCCCAGTGAAATTTAATTTCAGAAATGTATACTGTACCCCTGGGAAATGATGAGGTACCTTTTAGGTCACTTGCTAAATGCCATGCCCTGTGGTTGTACCCACTTTGCATTACTGTTGGATAAAAATCTACCATATCTCCCTTCTTCCGACTTGCCAACAGAACATCAATTTTTTGCTTAGATAATTTGACCTCTTCCAGAAGGCCATGTGTTTTCTTAATAAAATCATGGTAATCTCATTCTTCCTGCCAACAGTATGTATAATGTATTTCTGATTAAGGAGTCATGGAAGGGAATCTACTGGAACCCTTGGGGAGGGATATTCATAATTATAGACACAGAAAAAGAGGCGACTTTATACTGTGTTATTTCAATTATGATATAGGACATATCCTGTTCCTGAGGACAAACACATACCCTGAAGAGTGCATTGTTGAAAAGTAGAATGTCTCTCATTCTCCCATGATGCTGCTAAGGAACTGAACTAAACAACTCCCAACACACACTTATACACACACGCACACACATGCACACACGCATGCACATACTCACATGCAAGCACAGATATATATATACACTCACACACACTCACACACACACTCACATTCACACTCACATGTATGCATACACTCACATGCAAGCACACACACATATACACTTGCACACACTCACATTCACACTCACATGCTTGCACACACGCATGCACACACTCACATGCAAGCACACACTCACACACTTACACACACACTCACATTCACACTCACATGTATGCATACACTCACATGCAAGCACACACACATATACACTCGCACACACTCACATGCTTGCACACACACATACACACACTCACATGCAAGCACACACTCACACACACACTCACACACACACACACTCACACACACTCACATGCTTGCATATATATGGCTGATGTAGATATGGAACCATCTACGATCCACAAATGGAAGAAAACATGCAGTATTGATCTTTCCGAATCTGGCTTATTTCACTGAATGTGCTGATCTCCAGTTGCACTCCTTTTCCAGCAAATGACATAATTTAATTCTCTGTTGCTGAATAAAGCTCCATTGTGCACACATATTACATTTTCTTCATTCGTATTTTGGTAGACATCTGGGTTTTTGCATAATTTGAATAATATTTTAATAAACATGGATATGTTTCTTTGGATGTATATCCAGAAATAGCACATCTGTATCACAAGGCCGTTCTATTTCTAGTTTTTGGAATGGTTTTCATAGTGGCTAGATAAATTTACAGGCTCACCATGAGTGGACTCAAATTCTATTTCCCCCACATATTTGCCAGCATTTCTTGTTTCTTTTCTTATAACAGACATTCTGACCGGGATGAGTTTTAATTTGAATGTAGGTTTAGTCTTCATTTCTCTGCTAGCTAAGGATGTTAAAATTTTTCATGTTTATTGACTCTCTGCATTTCATATCCTGAGAAATGTCTGTTCATTTCATTAACCCAGTCATTGGTTCAGTTGCTAGGCTTCTTGTATTTAGTTGTCTAAGTTCTTCATATAGTAGATACTAATCCCTTTTCTGATACATGGCTATGAAAATTTTCCTCTCATCTGCATACTGTTTTTTGATCTAATTATTATTTCATTTGTTGCATAGAAACTCAAGAATGGAAAGCAAGTAATAACTCTACCCAGCTTTGAGAGCTATGAATTATAACAATGACCAGCATGACCCAGTCGCCCTAAAGGTACAGTGGTGGCACTGTTGTCTTGGTGATGACCAGTAGCTGTCTGACTGGATGTAAGGCCAGCCCACTGAACAGAAGAGAAACCCAGCAAGCTAGCAAGGTCTAGTGAGGCCTTGTGTCTTAGAGAAAAACCACCACCACTTCCCTACTCCAGCATAACTCCTAACCGCATTCTAAATATTTATGTTATGACCACAGGTAAGAGCCGCTCTCAACCTTTGTCAAGGAAGCTTTTCTTTACAGAAGTCAGAGGCCATTACAGAAAACCACAACTGGCCAACATGCAGAGAACAAGTAATCATGCTAACTGTAACACAAACATGTTATCCACCTGTGAGGATAGGTTTCCCAAGGAAAAATGCCTCCTGTCAATGGAAATTTTTAATACAATATAAAATCTTTTTCTCTTTATTTTATTTTAAAGTAGGCAATAATAAATTTTCCTTTGCTGTAGATTTGTCCAAACGGGTCAGAAAAAGAGATAAGAGCAAGAAGTTGTTCTCAGAAGTTACCTATAGTTCTGCTAGACCCTTTAAAATTTAAAATAAAAAAATCTTATTTTAATTTTAGTATCTCCTTTAAAGTCACAAATAGTTTTCAGAGCTATTTTTTAATTACTAATTTTATCATTTCTCTTTTTAAAGATTATTTTCCCATTACAGCAGGCTACACAATTTTGACTTAGTTAAAAAAAAAATGCTGAAGGGTTTTAGTTAATAAGCCACTCTGGAGACATTAATGTTCTCTATTAAGGGAAGAAACATCAAGTTAACTTTAGCTGGATTTTCGCTTTTGCTTTTCAACTTGTATTGAAATGTAACAAACATTAACAAACTAAACAAACAGAACACCCAAATATCTTTCCCCCAAACATCCTGCTTGGATAACCTATGGAGGAATGTCCTTGGGGTGGGGAGGGAAGAGCAGCTGTCAGCTTAAGGAACCAAAACGCCTTCAGGGGTCTGAAAGTGAACAAACACCAAACTGAATGCTAGAAAATAAAATATTTCCATAGCCTACAAACAAAATAGATACCTAAAACAAACACTTAAGAACAAAAAAAAAAATGTACCAAATAAAATTCTTAAACAAACAGTTCAGAATAAACCAGTGGACCCTTAATTTGACAAAATCCTCCTGAGGAGATGACACCAGGCGGCTAGCCAGCTCCCGTGGGTCCATGCTGCCATCTTGCTTCTATCCAGGTTATTACTCTGGTGAAAGTGGATCTTTCTCAGCGTTGCACTTCGAGCTTTTCATTGTTGACACAAGGACAATTCTCATATCAAAGGGGGATAAGATGTCATTTATTCTGAGCGGCCATAGCCCAAGAACAGAGATTTAGCTTTTGCCCAGATTTATGTTCCAAAGTGGAAGAAGTTTCGTGTAACTTTTACAATAACAGAACAATGAGAATCATAAATCAAGAGTTTTCTATAATATATTGGCAGAAACATTAGGTGGACAGGTTAATGCAGCGTGTCTGGTAAAAGGTCCTGCTGTCGGCCTCATTGTGTGATAACACTCTCAGCCTGTTGGTTGGTGGGCTAAGTGTTTGCATTCCAAAAGATTTACCTTGATTGTCACAAAGATGTTAACTCATACACAGAGGAAGAAAATAAATGGCTCTTAAGAGGGCTAAAGATAGCCCAAGATGGCAGGGTTCTGGACCTGGAACTGTCCAGAGTCATGGAAGTTCTAATTAGTTAGCCAGCCTTTCAGAGGTTCAAAGGAAAGTGCAGCTGTTTCCCAAGAACTTTCATCCACAGACGAAACCGAGAATCAATCACAGCTAAGAGGCAGTTGCTTATTACGTTTTCTCAAACAATAGCAACATAGACTATGAATTATTAATTGTCTCACAGTGTCTGCAAAGGAAAGCCATTTCTTTTGCACTTGTGGGTATCAACTATTTCCTAAAAATCACAAACTAAAAGTACTTATCTTCCAATTAATAATAAAGCTTTACCACGAGTCCCCTTCCGACCTTTGTCTTTTGCTACACACTTTAATAATAATCTGTGGTATCAGATTTTAAAAGTGAGGCTATTTGATTAAAGTATGTTTAATATACGTGATTCTGAGGTTCATCAGAGGTGAGCTGACGTGCGTTTTGGTTTCTTTATGTACTAACATCAGAGTATCTCGTGCGCATTTCATCTTCTTGTTGGGTTAGATTAAAGGCTCACATTTTTTTTTTAAGTCATGGCGTTATAAGAAGGACAGAATAGAAATTACAAAAATAGACACTAAGGAAAATATACAAACAATAAAAATTACCTCACTTTTTCTGTTTTTGTGTGTTTGTTTACAAAAAAAGGAGAAGAAGAAGAAGAAGAAGAAGAAGAAGAAGAAGAAGAAGAAGAAG
>JANHMN010000001.1:33920943-33947907 GCA_030674055.1 Rhabdomys pumilio
ACACACACACATATACAGACACAGACACAGAGAGAGACAGAGACACACAGACACACACAAATAGACACAGAGAGAGAAAGATACAACATACAGACACACACAAACATATACACAGAGACAGACACACACAGAGAGAGACACACAAACACACAGAGAGATACACACAAACACACCAGGTAATTTTTTTTTACTGAAAATAGATTTTTTCATATAATATATTCTGGATATTGTTTATGCTCTGTCAACTCCTCCTAGAGTCTCCCCAGCCACACTTTCTTGCTCTCTCTTTTTAGAAAATTAACAGGCATCTAAAATTAACTAAATAAACAAAATAAAAACATACCATAATAAGTCAAAACAAACAAATAAACAAAACATAGCCAAATAAAGCACAAGAAACATGTACACACACTGAGACACACACACACAATGTCACACACAGAAATCTCATGAACACAAAAACAGAAACCACATTATATAAGCGGAAGACCAACAGGACTTTAAAACGCCAAAGCATTACTGTCATTAATTTTTATAGAAAAACCTCTAAAATACCACTGAGTTCATTTTGTGTTCTCCACCCACTGCTTGGCATGGGGTCTGCCATTAGTATGGTCTGTATTTGGTTTTCCCATAGGTCCATGACTTATCTGGCCTCAGGTTCCTGGTCCCCACATGCAGCATCATGCGTGGGTTCCATCTGATGGAGTGGGCCTTAAATCCGATCAGATAGCTGTTGTTTAAGCCCAGACCCTTTGTGTGACTTTTGAACAAGGGTATCTCGCAGCCAGGTCACCATTGTAGATTTCAGGATTTGTAGCTGGGTTGATGTTTACCTTTCTCCTTCGATAGCAAACAGAGTACCTTCCAGAACCATGGATACTAATCTGTACAGTTGAAAGGTCTAGGTAATCTGTACGGTTGAAGGCTCTGGGTACACTAGCTCAACTTCTCCGTGTTCAAAAGTTGTGTAGGTGAAGGGAGCTCCAGCAGTAGGGCCTTACTGTAAGTTTGTAGAGAGAAACCAATAGCCTTGACAATGTCCTGGGTTGTTTGGGAGTTCCACAAGGCCTCTTTAGCTAAAAACTCCATTATTTGGTGATTCCAATTAAGATTATTGATCTTAGCCATTCCAACAGGTGTAAGATGAAATCTCAAAGTACTTTACTTCTGCATTTCCCTGATGACAAAGGATGTTGAATGTTTCTTTAAGCATTTATTTGGGACTAGATTACAGTTTCAGAGGTTTAGTCCATTATCATCATGGTGTGGTGTATTGCTGCATGCAGACAGACATGATAACTGGGAGTTATATATCAAGATCAGAAGGCAACAGGGAGAGAGAGAGACACTGGGGCTGGCTTGAGCTTTTGAAACCCCAAAGCCCACCCCCAGTGACACACTTCCTCCAACAGCACCACGCCTCCTAATCCTTCTCAAGTATTGCCACTGTCTAATGACCAAACATTTATGTAAATGAGCCTATGGGGGTCATTCTTATTCAAACCACCACATTCCATTCCCTAACCCTCGTAGGCTCCTAGCCATATCATAAAACAGCAAAACCTGTTCAGTCCAACCTCAAAAATCCCCATAGTCTGTAACAGTCTCAACACTGTTTAAAGGTCCATAGTTCAAAGTCTCTTCTGAGATTCAAGGCAATCTCTTAACTGCAACACTCTGTAAAATCAAAATCAAATCTCTTCAGATCTCCAACTCCTTTCAGCTCTGTTGACTGCAACACAAGTCTCTCTCTTAGGCTGGATATACTCCCAACCTACAACTTTCCTAGCAGGTATCCCATGACTCTGGCATCTCCAATGTCTTGGGGTATACTGACTGGTTTTGTGTGTCAACTTGACGCAAGCTAGAGTCATCAGAGAAGAAGGAAATTCAGTTGAGGAAATGCCTTCATGAGATCCAGGTGTGGGGCATTTTCTTAATTAGTGACCAATGGGAAAGGGTCCAGGCTATTGTGGGTGGTGCCATCCCTGGGCTGATGGTCCTGGGTTTTATAAGAAAGCAGTCAGAGCAAGCTGTGTGAAGCAAGCTAGTAAGCAGCACCCATTCATGGCCTTTGCATCAGCTTTTACCTCCAGGTTCCAGCCCTGCTTGGGTACCTGTCCTGACAGCAATATGAAAGTATAAACCAAATAAATTCTTTCCTCCCCAACTTGCTTTTTGGCTTTTCACTGCAGCAATAGAAACCGTAACTAAGACACAGGGACTCCAAGGCCATCCAGGCTTAACCTTCACAGCTCCACACAATGGCCTCTCTAGGCCAACACACAGGGACACCCCTGCTACAGGCCTGGCCCCCACGGCTTTCCTTAGTCTCACATAGTACCTTTCTTCTACCCTTCTAAAGCCAGAGACATGTGGCTGAAGCTGCCAAGTTCTACTGCAGCTTGTTGGGGCTGGAACATGGCCTCCTCGTTCAATTACATCCTTACCAGCTTTCTGTTTTTAATGGTTTCCCTCTCTGCTTGTGTATCTCTTCAATTCCCTTTCACACATGAAAGCTTTCCTGGGTGGGGTCTTGCCATGAGGTCACCGCTCCCTGTATCTATTTGGAAGCAGACTTTTCTTTAAACTTGTTGTTGTTGTTTTGTTTTGTTTTTATTTTTGTTTTGTTTTTCAAGACAGGATTTCTCTATGTCGTCCTGGCTGTCCTGGAACTCACTCTGTAGACCAGGCTGGCCTCGAACTCAGAAATCCACCTGCCTCTGCCTCCCAAGTGCTGGGATTAAAGGTGTGCGCCACCACTGCCCGGCTTCTTGAAACTTTTTATCTCCTTGAGCACTAGATGTAGCTCTGCTGTGCTTCCTGGTGTTCATTTTCTCCTCAAACTATACATTTTGTATTTTTTTCCTTGCTCCTTTTCATCATAGATCTGCCTAAGAGTAGCAGAGTCAATACCTGAGTGCTTGAAATCTCCTTTGCCAATGCCATCAATCCGAAACTCTTAGCCTCAGGTAGATTTTTTTTCTGTGACGCTTATTAATAATTCTCTCCCCTGAAGCCTCTTGAGCAGTGCTATCATGATCGGCCTTGCCCTCAGCACCACTTATTTTCCATGTTCCTATGAGGATGGCCCATTAAGCCCTGTGTAAAGCATTCAAATGCTTTCCTAATTCAAAATCCCAAAGTCCACATTCTACCAACAAGCAGCATAGTCACGTCTGTCATAATACCCCAGCCCTCAATACCAACTTCTGTCTTAGTCACTGTCCTATTGCTGTGACAAGACACCATAACCACAGCAACTTTTATAAACATAAGCATTTAATTGGGGCTTACTTTCAGTCTATTCTCATCATGTCGGGGAGCATGGTGCGCCTGCATGCAGACATGGTAGCTGAAAGCTCTACATCTGGATATAAAGGCAGCAGGAAAAGAGAGACCAGGCCTGGCTTGAGCTTCTGAAAGCCTCAAAGCCCACCCCCAGTGACACACTTCCTCCAACAAGGCCACACCTCTCTAATCCCTCTCAAGTATTGCCACTCTCTAATGACCAAGAATTCAAGGATATGAGGCTATGGTGGCCATTCCTATTCAAACTACCACAAAGTCTTTCACTTGCTTAGTTAGAGCTACCTCAAGATATAGTTACATAGTTATGAGGCTATTGTGAAAGGTGGTGTTTCCCTGATTTACTTCTCCATCTGTCATCTCTATAGAGAAAGGCTACTGGGTTTTGTGCGTTAGTTTAGTGACCTGTTACTTTGTTGAACGTCTTCATCAGTCGTACAAGTTTCCTGGTGTAGTTTTTAGAATCTTTGATGTGTATGCTCATATCTGCAAATAAAGATGCTTCAACTTCTTCATTTCCTATTTGTATCCCCTTGATGCCTTTCATTTGTCTTGCTGCTCTAGCTAAGACTTCAAGTGCCATACTGAATAGGTATGAAGAGAGTGGACAGCGTTGTCTTGTTCCTGACTTTAGTGAAATTGATCTTAGTGGACTCCCCACTTAGATCAAAGTAGGCTGTGAGCTTGCTAGAAATCACTTTATTGTACTGAGGTATGTGCCTTGTTTCCCTAGTCTCACTGGGACTTTTATCACGAAGAAGTGTTAGATTTTACCAAAAGCCTTTTTCTGCACCTAATTAGAAAATCATCTGGCTTTTGTCTCTTATTCTATGTATGTGGTTGATTGCATTTTTCAGTTTATGCATATTGACCTATCTTCATATCACTGGGATAAAGCCTTCTTGGTTCTTGTATATTATATGTTTGCAAATATTTTATTGAAAAATCTTGCTTTTATATTCATAATGGAAATTGCTCTGGAATTCTCTTTCTTTGTTGGGTCTTTGTGTGGTGGTTTGGGTATCAGGGAAACTGTGGCCTTGTAAAAAGAACTGGGCAATGCTCCTTCTGTTTCTATCTTGTGGAATGATTTGAGGAGTGTTTGGTGTTAATTCTCTTTAGAAAATCTGACAGAATTCTGTACTGAATCCTTGGCCATCACTTGGTGGCCCTGTAACACAGTAGGTTACTGAGCAAGCCTATCCAGGCTGCAAGGCATATGACAGTTGTGCCCAGGCAACTAACTCTTGCAGCTGGCGCTAGGCAGGCAAGTTAATAAATGTTTCTAGGCCACCATGTGGATGGGCTGGAATGCAGTAAGTAAGAACAGTGTGTGCCCATGCCTCCACGTGGTAGTGTTGGCACAGGATAGACATGGGGACACGTTAGCCCATCAACCACATGGCAGAACTTGGAAATGGCACATTTGTGAGCAAGTGAGCCCAGACCACTATGTAATCACTCTGGGATACCAGCTGCATTTGAACAAGAGAGCCTGCGCTGCCACATGGCAGTGCTGGGACATGGAACATGGTCAAGCAGAGGACCTCATATGAGTGGTTCTGTGCCACAACATGCTTGTGAACAGGCACACTTTCCTCACCAAGTGGTAGAGCTAAGACACCACAGGTGTGAAAACACGCATGTGTACAGCCATGGATGCACCGGGACCCGGCAGGCATTCAAATATGTGCTTCCATGCTGCCATGTGGTGTTGCTGCTGGGATATCATGTGGGTATACATGATAGGAGTGCAAATAGGCTCAGGCAACCACATAATGGTGCTATGACTTGGCTGGCTTAAGAACAGGAATGCCCAGGGTATAGCACTGAGACAAAGCAGGGGTGTGAACAAGCATGCCCAGTCCAGTACTGGGACATAGCTCTTGTGTGAAAAAGCAAGCCTATGTCACCATGGGACAGCACTGGGAGACAGCACATTTGTGTTTTGAGGGTTTTTTTTTTGTTTTGTTTTTGTGTTTTTGTTTTTGTTTTTGTTTTTGTTTTTGTTTTTGTTTTTCGAGACAGGGTTTCTCTGTGTAGCCCTGGCTGTCCTGGAACTCACTCTACAGACCAGGCTGGCCTCGAACTCAAAAATCCACCTGTCTCTGCCTCCCAAGTGCTGGGATTAAAGGCGTTTGGCAGCACATTTGTGAACCAGCATAGTGGTTTGAATAGGTGTGGCCCCATAGACTCATGTGTTTCCATTCTTGGCACTATTAGGGGGTGTAGTCTTGCTATAGGTGTGTCCTTGCTGACCAAAGAGTGTCACTGTGGAGGTTTCCTACACTCAAGCTCCACCCAGTGTGAAACAGTCCCTTCTGCTGCTTGCCAATCATGATGTAGAATTCCTCCTGGCTCCTCCAGCACCATGTCTGCCTGGATATTACCATGCTCCTGCCATGATGATAATGTACTGAACCTCTGAAACTGAAAGCCAGCCCCAATTAAATGTTGTCCTTTATAAGAGTTGCCTTGGCCATGGTGTCTGTTCACAGCAACTAAGACAACCAATGAGCACAGGCTGTAACATGTTGATCCAGGCTAAGAATTCATGTATGAACAAGCATGTACAGGCAAAAATGTAGTGGTGCTGGGACATGGCATGTTTGCTAACAGACCCGTCTACGTCTACATCATTTGGCAGCCCCGGGGCACAGCAGGTGAACAGGACTGCTCAGGCTGTGACCTGGCACCACTGATACATGACAAGCATGCAGCATGTATGCCTGAGCTGCCACATGGCAGCACCATGTCACGATGGGCATTTGACAGGTTTGCCCAGGCCACCCTGTGGTAGCAAAGGAACACAACAGGCATGCAAACAGGCATAGTTAGGCCATGCCATGGCAGTGAAGGGACAGAGTGGGAATACAAACAGCAAGCTGAGCCACCACATGGGTCCAAGCTGAGACACAGCTCATCTCCTAAAAGGTGGCTCTGGAAAATGATTGTCACATGAGAGCCGGTGCTACACCATGGCAGAGCTGGGACTTGGCTCTCGTACAACGGGGTGAACCCAGACCTCCACAGCACAGTGCTGTGGCACATGGGACATGGCAGGCACAAGAACAAGTATGCCTTCCTTTGACAATGTGGATTAGCTCCTGAAAACAGCCCATGTGTCAGCAGGTGAGTCAAGGCCACCACGTGGAAGCACTGGGTCACAGATGCTCCACCGGGACACAGCTGGAGTATAACAGGTGTGCACACCCCCCAGATGGCAGTGCTAAAACATGGCTGTCATGTGAACACAAGAGCCAGTGCCACCACAGGGCAGTACTGAGATCTGGCTCCCATGAGAACAGGTGGGCTCAGAACACCACACGACAGTGCTGGAATGAACTCCAGTGGCTATTCTGCCACTGGTTGGTACTGCGACTTGGCAGATGTATAAAAAAAGAGATCCTTCACCCAAACATGGTGGCACTGGGAGACAGCATGCATGCCAACAGGCATTGTACTAAGAAATGGCATGTGTGACAATAGGCATACCTAGACCATCCTTTGGTGACCCTAGGACACAGCAGGCAGGATAAGTAGGCTATCCAGGCCACAGTATGGTAGCAATGGGGCATGGCAGTCATGCAATATGCTTGCCCAGACCATCACACTGGTGGTCTAGTAACACAACAGACATGCAAATGTGTTCCCAGGCCATGAAGTGTCCGTGCTGGGACATGGCAGGCTTGCAACCAGGCATCCCCATGCCACCAGTTTGTGGCACAAGGATGTGGTACAGATATACTAACACCTCCATGTGTTGGCCCTGAGACTCAACATGCATGCAAACGAGCAAGCCTCGGCTAACATGTGGCAGCATAAGGACACAGAGAGCATGTGAACAGGTATGCCCAGACAGCCTAGTGGAACACAACACTGGAACACAGCAGGCATTCAAACGTGCACACCCTGGTCACCACATGGTGATTTTTTTAAGACATAGCAAGTATGTAAACAGACATGTACAGACCACCAGGTGGCAGCACTGAGACACAACAGATGTGTGAACAGGCACACAGAGGCCACCAGACACAACAGATGTGTGAACTGGCACACACAAGCCACCAGGTGGCAGCACTGGAACACACAGACATGTGAACAGGAATGCCCAGGCCAGCACATGGATTCTGGGCCGGTGGAAAGAGTGTCAATAGATGAGCTTGCTACCACCTAGAGGTGCTAGGACACAACTTGCAGGTGAACCCTCTCCCCTGCTTTGCAGTCCTGGAACAGAACATGGTTGTCAAATATACTGCAACACAGCAGAACTGATACGTATGCGTGGGCTTGCCCAGACTTTCACAGGACTGTGACTTGACAGCCTTGTGGACAAAGGTGCCTGTGCCAACACATGGTGTTGCTGGAACACTGCAGGCATGGGAACAAGTACACTCATGCCGACCCATGGTGGCACTGGGTAATGGTATATGTCCCAACAGGTGAGCCTAGGTTGACAATGGAAGTTTTGGAACACAGCATGATTGAGAACCGGAGTGACTACACCATTACTTGGTGGCTCCGGGACACGGCAGGTGTGCAGACAGGCAACTCTAAACCACTTGTGTGGCAGTGCCGGATGGCAAGTGTGTGAACCGCATGCACAACCTACCAAATGGCAGCACCTGGACACAGAGCGTGTATAAACAGATGTGCTCAGGCCATCAGGTGGTGGCACGTGGGCCTGTGTACCGGACAGCTCAATGCCCCACAGTGGCATGCAGGCAACATGGTAAACATGCAAACAGACATGCACACAATACTCCATGGCAACCCTGGAACATGGAAGGTGTAAAGTCAGATATACGCAGGTCACCAAATTGTAGCGCAGGGACATGGCAGGCATGAGAACAGGGTGCTCAAACCACCATAAGGCTAGAACACAGTTGTTAAGCAAACAGGAGAACCCACATACCCACACAGTTGTACCGAGACTCAGCTCACGTGAGAACTGGGGTGTCGAACTCTGATCCCACCTGGTTATCACAAAGAATCATCTCACCTCTAAGCTAAGATGTATGGAACTGTCTGCAAAGTCTAAGATTCTTTTTGTTTTCCTTAAAGGAATTTAAAGAAATTGTTTGGAGCATGGTAGATTGTGTAGGCTTAGATATCACACTGCAGGACTAATTATTGTCCTCAAAGATGGGATTGATATGCTTCTGTGACTGACCTGGCTCAAGCCCTTGGAGATGTTATCATCTAGACTGGGAAATTCCAATGTACTGACATATTCAAAAATTAACACAGTAAAGCCAGACGCTGCTACTTCCTTCTCCTCACGTGGGAAAGGATGGAAATCAACCGAACATGAATCCCGTTTCCACACGTTTAATAGTAAGGTCCACAGTTTAAATTTCTATTAATTTATTAGGATGTTTATTAATTAAGTTATACATGTGTATGTTGTGTGGGCATATGAATATCATGACATGCAGTTCCAAGGACAATTGTCAGGAGTCAGTTTTCTTCTTCTACCATGTGGGTTCTGGGGGTTGGATTTAGGTTATCAGGCATGGTAGCAGGCATCTTTAAGCTGTTGAGACATCTTTTGCTGGCTCAGTATTTGTCGTTTCAAATGCCTAGCTGTGGGCCCGCTGGTGACATGGCTCAGGGGATAAAGGTGCTTGTTGCCAAGCCTAGGGACCTAAGTTCACTCTCTGGTACCAGCAGGTGGAAGGAGAGAGCCGACTCCTACAAGTTGTCTTTGGACTTCCACAGGTGTGTCATGGTACACACCCCTCACAATAAATACTAAAACTAAAGGCCTAATCATCTGGTTTTTAAACAAGAGGTATCATAACAACCTAAAATTATTTCTGCACTTTATAACTTAATTTCCTTCAATGTAGGCTAATGTGTTTTCTGTTTCTTGAGAGTCTTGGCTATGTTTTCTTACGGATGGTTTTATCACATGGCCTTCCAAATCTGTCCAAACCTTGATAAAGTATCTGTTGTACTGGAATACATGAGGTATGTGGCTTTCCTACATTATTATTTATCTGCTGGTATAAATCTTTAGAAAGGCAACAATAGAAAAAGCTAAGTGCAAGGCTTGGAGGTCTATGCCTGTAATCTAGTGTGTAGGAGGCAGAGGCAGGACGATCACGAGTTTGAGGTCATCGTGGGCTACAGAACTGGAGACTATCTCAGAAGTGATATTCTATGTTAAAAGTTTGGGAGTCACAGTTGGATGGTTTTCTCTGCACTTAAAGTTTGCTGTCTTTTGTGTATTATTCAGTGTTCAATAAACAAATCTATCACCCGTGTTGTCTTATTGCTGTGAGTGTTAAAGTAGTAATTGTTTTGATTTTTCTGACTTCTGTTTATTGATTGCTTTTGTGAAAGCATTTCACTAGATACCCCAGTCTGGCCTCGAACTTGCTACCTAGCCTGAACTGGTCTCCAGCTTGTAGTAATCTTCCTCCCTGGGGTCTTGGGTGCTGTCAGTACAGTCAGTTGGTTCATTTGAAAAGTATTTCGCTGAGCCTGGGTTTCTGCTCAGGTTTTTAAATGATAATCAACTAATACCACTTCCATGTGAACTGTTGAAAAAAAAAACTTTAAGTTTGAGAGCATTTATTTATTTCAGAAATCTGCAATCTGGAATTGTGGCACATGCCTACAAGTCTACCACCACTTGGAAGGCTTAGTCAGGAGGGCTGTGAGTTCAAAGGTAGTCTGGGATACATAGTGTGTATGTCAAGGGTAAGCTACACAATTTTCTGTAGATTATACAAATCTAAAATAATTAGCTCTTGTCCATTTTTTTCTTATTTTGCAAGTAGTGGATCAATTAATATTTCACAGATTAATTTTTAACTTTCTAGTTTACTTTTGCTTGTGTGTATATTTGTATATGTGCTTGTCTGCATATTAATCATAGGCTTGCAGTACCTATGGAGGCCAGAGAGGATTCTGGGTCCCCTGGAACTGGAGTTACAGGAGGCTGTGAGTGTCTGATGTGGTGCTAAGAATGGGAGCCAGGTCTTCTGTAAAATTAGCAAGTGCTATTAAATACCGAGCACTTAGGATTTCCTTTGATTCTACTTCAGTCCTGTTTCTTCATGCACCAAAAGCAAACAAGAATGTGATAATGGCTATATTTAATAAAAAGGAATCTGAAAAACAACCCTAGAAATATGACTTACTGCAGCTGTAGTCAACCTGAAAGATATGTAGATAGTAAATGTTGTCATTTGAGACTCTTTGATATTTATTTACTAAGTATTAGTTGAACGCATACTGTGAATCAGAAAAGTGCTGTCCTCAGAATGTATAGACAGCTGATCCACACACCTTTAGTCCCAGCACTCAAGAGGCAGAGGCAGACAGATCTCTGTGAGTTCAAGCCCATTCTGGTCTACAAGGGGAGCTCCAAGCCAGCCAAGGCTAAACAGTGAGTTCACGCACGCACGCACGCACGCACAGAGGCACTGTTTGGATTATCCGCTCTTACAGAGGACACCAAGAACAATTATACTAGGAAGATCGCAGAGCATGACATCAAGGAAGGAAGGAAGGGTTGTCACTGAGCGTGTGTTGCTCGCCACCTGAAAGTAAGCCCTTGGGAACAGGGAAAGTCCCCTAGGTGGGAGGGACCCATGTCAAAGGCTCGAGGGTACTCTGGCAGGACCAGTGACAGGGAGCAGTACCACGGGCTTCGAAGTCATTAAAGGCCGAATCAGGAAAGTGAAAAGTCTACTGCCCAAGCTTGAAGACCCCGATTTAGATCCGCCACACCCACCTAAAAAGCCAGGCATGGCAGTGTGCATGGCTAGGAAGATGGCTGGCAGGCAGAACTCCGGAGAAACCCTGTCTCAGAAACTCAGATGGGAGGTAGGGAGTTGAGATGAGGTTCAGCTGGCTTTCTTCCAACTTGGGTTCGAGTCCAAGCATCCACAAGGTGGCTCCCAACCGTCAGGAATTTCTAGAAATTCTAATTTCCTTCTTCTAGCCTCGGAGGGCACACACAGGGTGCACAGATATACGGACATGCAAAACACTCATACACACAAATTAATTAATTAAAAAAATAACGTGGAGGGTGATAGGGAAGACACCTGATGTCACCCTCTGAATCCGACATCAGCATGTATGTGTTCACACAGGCACATATGTGTACACACATGTATGCACCGTACACAAATAAAAATCACACAGCTATAGTCCATCTTTCTAATTAAAAATACCACCTTAGAGGATTGGAGAGATGGCTCAGCAGTTAGGGTACCTGTCACTCTTGCAGAGGACTGTTTTATTCCCAACAGGCACTTGGCAGCTCACAACTCACAGCTGGCCGTAACTCCGGTTCCAGGGAATCTGACACCCTCTTCTGGCCTTGACAGACACATACATGGTACAGAGACATACATGTAGGCAAAATACCTGCATACATAAAATAAAAAAGATATAGATAGATAGATAGATAGATAGATAGATAGATAGATAGATAGATAATTTGTCTGCTGTGGTAGAGCACACCATAATTCAGAATTCAGGCAGGAGGCTGGGAAAATTCTGAGTTCTGAACCAGCCTGAACCATATAATAAAACTCTCTCTAAAATATATACACATCTAAAGCAAAGCCAAGCAAGCCAAACAACATCCCAAAAGCCATCTTAAGAATTCTCTAGACTCTAACTCAGGATTACCAAGGGAGACTTAGAGCACTATCTCTCAAAAGAACACATGAAAAACTTATAATGATCTCTAGAGATTGCCCAGTTTAAAGACTGAAGAACCCCCAGGGTTACTGTCAAAGAAACTCACCATATTTCTAGAGTGTGGGTTCCTAGCACTACCCAAATTGACTTCGTGAATATAATCAAATGCACTGTATTGTGTGATTTGTGGCATTTTTTCCCTCTGGATACATCAGACAAAAACAGAACACGTAGAAAGGTAATATTCAGATTACTCCTTAACAATCTATGTACATAGATTATTTTTATTTATTTGCAATCTGTATGCATGAATATTTTTATTTATTTTTAATTATATGTATGTGAGTCTGTGACTGTGTAGGTTTCTGCATGTGAGTGCAGGTACCTGTGGAGGTTAAAGAGACTGGAGTGAGAGAGAGTTACAGGTGTCTTGTGAGCTGCCTAGTGTAAGTGTGAGAATCAAACTCAGGACTTCTGTAAGAGCAGCAAGCGCTTGTAACCATTGAGCCGCCGCTGCAGGCCTCATAAACAGGTTCTTTTTTGTTTTGTTTTGTTTTGTTTCCTCAGATTGCGTGTTTGCCTACAAAGAACTGCTTGGCTGCCAGTTTTGCTGAGATGGAGAAAGGTGAAGAGACACCCTTTCTGCAGTGAACCCCAGAACAATGATCTCCGGGTTGTTCAAGCCATCCTAGCTGGCGACGCAGTTTCCCATCGAGAAATCTTAGAAAGCCAAATGTCATTTGCGAGTTAATAAGCAGCCGTGAGATCAGTTATGAGCAGGTGGTGTGTCACCTTGAAGCAGGCTGGGCAGATTCTTAACGACGCCAGAACACGGGAAGTCTCCAGGAGTGGCAGGACATCCGGCTGTTGTTATTCTTGGCCCTGCCCAGTGCAAGCAGAGAAAAGGCAGCTCGCTTATTAGGGGTATAAATAAAGGCTCAATTACCTCTTGTGGTGCTCTGGTGGCCCAAAACATTAATTAGGAGTCTGCAGTTCTGAGCCTGCAACTGCAACTGAACCCCTTAGGAGCTTCCGGTCTTGCCCACCACTGACCACGGAGTGCTTTGACTCAGCCGGCATAAGTTCCAGTGTCCCTGTCCCAGCTTGAAGAGAGTCACCCTACTTTTTGACTCTTTCCTGGGAGACTCAAGGGATGGCGTGTATTAAGTGAAAGTTGTATGCACTTTGTTTGACTGTTTGTTTGTTTATGTAAATACCCCTGAGAACTGTGTGTGCTCTCAATGTTTAATCACAACACGCTACAGCTACAGAATTAGGAATGCCGACCTCCTGGGCCCCCGGGAAGACCTCGGTACTGCTAGGTTCATTTCTGTTATTTTGTAGTTGCAAACTCTTTTAAATAAACAAAATAGGCACTGTTAGTTGTTAGCTCAGACGTCCGAACAGACCACTCCAGACCACAAGGTTCCAAGGGTGGGGAGGTTCATTCAGGAGATAGGGCAAAGGTGGGGGGAAGAAGGTGGAAGAAGAAGAGAGGAAGAAGAGAGAGGGAGAAGTAGAGGCTGGCCATGACCACGTGGAGAGAGAGGAAGAGAAGGGGAGGGGGAAGGGGACAGAGAAGCTAGAGAGAGTGAGAGGGAGGAGGGGACAAGCAGCCCCTTTTATAGTGGACCAGGCCTACCTGGCTGTTGCCAGGTAACTGTGGGGAGAAGCATACCTGGCTGTTGCCAGGTAACTGTGGAGGTGGAGTTTAGACAGAATACTAACAGGTACCTTGTGAGAAAGTCAACAAAAGAGTGACAGTGGGCAGGAAGGTCTCAATCTCTTCATCCCTCCCGTTCTGTTTTCTGTTGAGTCCCTTCCAAAAGTATTCTGTTCTCTGGTCTTAAAGGGCCCGTTTTCATCTTTTTCCTTCTTTCCTTCTTCCTTTCTTTCTTTCTTTCTTTCTTTCTTTCTTGTTTTTTTTTTGTTTTGTTTTGTTTGTTGTTTGTTTTTGTTTATGTTTGGTTTGGGTTGGGTTGGGGGTTTTTTCTTGTTTTGTTTTAGAGTTTTGAGACAGGGTCTTTCACTCCTGTGGTTCAGTCTAGGTTCGAACTCACTGTGCACAGGGGTCTGTCTCTGACCTGAGAACAGCAATGCTACTTCACTTTCCAGGTGCTGGATTACAGGTATGAGCCACCACGCCCAAGCTCCTCTTTCAGACTAAAGTGAGAACATCCTCCACCTCCTGTTCTGAGCCTTGTCAGAGTTTTTTAATTTACTAAAGTTCTCCAAGAGATTTCAAAGTCACTAATAAAGGCCTCCCCTCCATTCCCCAGGAAAAGCACTACAGACACATCTATTAAAAATACTTCACAAGCCAGGCTTGTTGGTGCATGTCTGTAATTCTGGAACTCGGGAGGTAGGCGCAGGATAATCAGGATCGTTCACTGTGGAGTGGGGGTGAGGCCGCCTGAGTTACAGGGAACCCTGTCTCAAACAAGGAATGAAGAGGCATCATTTACAAACAACTTCCAGGACTCATTAACTCTCCGAAATCCATGGTGTCGATAAATCTACTCAAAAGCCCTGGACCTTGGAGTTTAATGCATAAAATAGTTTATATTTCCAGATAAAATTCAGGATTATCTATTAAATTTGAATTTCGGATAGCAAATGATATTTTAGTCTAGTCATATGACACATGACAGTGTCGTGGGTAACCACAGGTTTTGTGTATGATAGTGGTGTATAACATTTCAGTTAGTAGAATAAATAAATAAATAAATGCACTTTGATGCAACTGCCTTATAAGGTATTTCTCAGAATGTGTCTCCATCATTACTAGATACATAATTGTTTAAGTCCATTCTACACAGTACTTTTAATTTCTGAACTTTGAATATTCAAGTAGTAGCTCTGTGGTTTTAGCTGCTAAATCTGAGAACCTTGCAGAAAATGTTTATTCTCAGGGAGTTATTCCAACCAATATTCCCTAGGATGCCTCGTATTAGAGATGACCTAGGTGACATATAATAAATGATAAGACCAACTCCTTCAGAAATATCTAAGATCTGGGGTTTATTAGTTTTGAAATGGGAATTTGAATCTTAGCTAAAATGGCTGGGAATACAACCCAGTGGCAGAGTGCTTTCCTGCTGTGTATGAAGTCCAAGGTTTGAGCCCCAGTCAGAAACCCTAATTAAGTTTGGAGCAGACAGCATGTAAATTGTGGATGAGAAGAGATACACCCCTGCCACTGCCCACCCTCCCACCCCCAAGAACATTCTTTCTTATCTCAACCAGGGCAGTTATATGAGGACTTGTGCTCCCTAAAGAGAAGAATTCACACCAAGTCACAGGTAGAAAAAGCAAATAATCAAAGTGTGTTTGAATAGATGAGGAAGCAAGCATGAAAATTAAATCCACTCTCCAGAGTGGAGGGAGGACTGGTTTGAGTGTCAAGTTCTGGCCTGCCATCCCTCCTCCCCTGTCTGCCATCCCTCCTCCCCTTCCCCATTCTCAGGGTGGTTTGGAACGGTGTCCTTTGTGGAGCAGGCGAGTGCTTTCTTATAAGCCAACCTTACCTACAATTGCAAGAATTTCAGTGAGGGATGCACTGCCCAGGACATTGGGAAGTTTACTGGGGGAAAGGGCAGTGATCTCTTGCACTTGCTGGGGATGGGATTGAACAGAACTGGGACTTCAAGACCAGAACTCTGGTCTTTCTCCTATCTGGTCTTGGCTATATATCCAGCTGAAGCTTTATTACCTTCTGCAGTGTCCCCGACTGCTCCATTTTAACCCTAATGTTTGTTCTCAGTACACCACATCGTTATTGCTCACTAAAAAAATTATCAAGTATTTTCTTAAGTGGTATAAGATTCTGACAGGTAGGGTGCACCATTGTGATGTGTAGTGTTTTGGGTTTATTTTAGTTCATGTGCGTGAGTGTTTCACTACATGCATGCAGTGCCCAGAGAAGCCAGAAGGCATCAGAGTCCCTGCAGCTGGAGTCACAGGCACGTGTGAGCGGCCACATAGGTGACGAGAAGGAGAGAAGGGAGATCTCCTGAACAGTGTGCTCTTCACTGTAGAGCCATCTCTCTAGCCCCTCCATTTATGATCGCAAGTAAATTGGTAATATGTGATATGAACACCAAATGACAATTAGTCACAAATGTTAGTACACTAGTAAAAAGCAAGGACTGAACTGGGCCTGGTGGTCTGTACCAGTGATTGCAGTAATCACGGTACTCCTTGGGCAGGAGGATCTGGAGTTCAAGGCCAGCCTAGGTAACTTGAGATTGTCTCTCTCTCTCTCTCTCTCTCTCTCTCTCTCTCTCTCTCTCTCTCACACACACACACACACACACACACACATACACACACTACACACACACACTACACACACACACAGATGAAATTATGAAAGAGAAACATGGGTTGTCATAATGTATGGAAAGATTCTGTTACTTTAGAGTTGAAAAAAGACTAGTCTCTCAGTAGCTGCTAGAGTCTGGATGTACCTCAAAGTGTTTGTGTTGCAAACAGGATCCTCAATTCAATAAGTGGGAGGTGATTAGTTATTAGGACTCCTCCCTTCCAAGTGAGTTAATACCACTAACACAGGAATAGGGTCGTTAAGATGAGGGTGGGTTTGTTATTTAAATGAGTCTGGCCTTCTTCTGACCCCTCGATTTCTACCATCTTGCCAGAGATGGCATAGCAAGCAGTCCTTTCCTGCAGAAGTGTGAGAGAAGAGAAATGGAATCTTTATAATTTCCCAGCCACGGCTATTCTGTCACAGCACCACAAACACCAAGATGAAAAATGGCAGAAAGTATGGCTATTTGTATACCAAGTACTGGAAAATGAAGAAGCGGCTTGGATTAGGCAATGGATAGATGCTGGATGGATTCGAGGCCTAAGTCAGAAAAGCCCAGACAGTCATGAATGGGAAGCGAAGGGTGATTCGTGTGAAGGCTAGAAGTCAACTGTAAAGCAAGCCTGGGACTGAAAGAGACCGTTTCAGTGATCATGGGAATATGATCGGTAATGGCTACCCTAGTGAGGTTTTAGAGAGAATTGAGGAGAAGGTATTGAAAACTGGAGTGACAGACAGCTCACTGGTTAAGAGCATTGGCTGCTTTATTATTTATTTATTTATTTCCAGAGGAGCCATATGGTGGCTCACAACCCTCTGTAACTCCAGCTTTGGGCATCCAACCCCCTTGTCTGGCCTCTGTGGCATGGCACATATATAGTAGTGGCAGTCATACATACAGGCAAGACACCTATCCACACAAAAATATAATAATAATAATACACCTATCCACACAAAAATATTATAATAATAATAATAATAATAATAATGATAATAATAATAAAAACACTCCTTAGAGTTGAAGACCATTCTTGTTACACAGTAAAGAACACGATAGAAGTCTATTTATTTCCTGGATTCTAGGAAAGCAGAACTCAAGATCGCTAAGCTAGGACCTCTAACATGAGAAATTGCTAAGCAGTATTGAAGAGACTGCAGGGCTGCATTTCACCACCCACAGTAGAATGAGAGTAAAAACTAAATGACTTAAAGATGAGACTTATGTAGCCAGGCATGGTGGCACATATTCTTAATTCCAGCTTTTGCAAAGGGGAGAATGAGGAGATGGGCCGGAGGCTCTTGAGTTCAAGGCCAGTCTGAGACAGTGAGACACTATCTCTAAAAGGCCGGGGGAGGGGCGCTAGGGATATAGTAAGTGTCATAATGGCATTTGCCTGGCATGTGTAAGGTGAGGTTCGATGCCCCACCCAGAGGAAGGCATTTATAATCCAAAGGAGAACAGGGCTGAGAGATTTGGACAGCTCTTAATCTGCTCACGTGTCTTACTGTGTTTTCTGTGGCTGGAACTGAATATCACAGATTAAGTCAGAAAGCTTGTTGGTCTTTCCGCTCTGGTAGCCGGGAAGTTCAAGACGGAGCAGCGGCGTCTAATGAGGCCCTTCCTGCTAGTGTTGACGCTGCAGAGTCCAAGGCCATTCAGGGACATCGAAAGTTTGTTTACTTGAATTCTCTTCTTTTTCTCCCTCCTCCTCCTCTCTCTCCTCTTCTTCCTTCTTCTTTTCCTTCCTTTTTTTTAAAAATCACATTCATTTATGTGTGCAAGCATGTGCTAGTGGGTGCCTGAAGCATGAGAGTGGAGGTCAAAGGGCAACTTGCAGGAGTTGTTTTTTCTCCCCTGGTTCTATGATGTGAGTTCTTGGGATTAAATGGTCATCAGACTTAACCCACTGTGCCATCATCACACCAGCTCTTCTTAAAAAGCCACCAATGCAATCATGGGAGTGTGTGCATGCACACACACACACCCACACACACACACACTTCTGTCCCTGTAATCTCATTGAGCCCCAATTACCTCCAAAGATGCCACCTTCAAATACAACAATTGGATTCAGTTTTTATCCTTTGAGTACAATGGAGATTACATTGAATTATGATGAGCCATTCAAACTATAGTACCAGATAAAGAATTGAAAACAACAACAAAACAAAAGCAAAACAAACAAACAAACAAACAAAAACGTTGTTTAGTAGAGAACATGGAGTATGTGGAGATTACTTTGGGTAGAAAGAAAGCCAGGTTCTATCCAACGCAGTGAGAGATTGACCCTAAGCATTTCGGAGGCCTTTCGACCTACTCCTCCTATTACAGGCCCAGAGCATCCGTCGGGGAGGATGGTTTGTGGGGCTGGGGTGAGTCAGGGCCTATCTTACTTAGGACTCTCTTTCATGCATTCCAGTGCAGTGCTCCTCGGCTTCCCCAACTGAAGCAGGCCCTGGTGTACCGAGCCTTGGTGGAGTCCGTGTGGCGCTACCTCTGCAGACCTGCATACTGCAAAAGCTATAGAGCTGTGATAGCATCTGCTAATATTTCAAGGATGTCACAGACAGTCTCCGAGGTAGAGACTTATCACAGGTGTAGAGCCACTGCTGAAAGCCTTTAGAGTGGCAATGTCTACTGCAGACGGGAACCAATCGCCATGACTGCTGACTTCCCTCAGAAGAGTGTGGGGTGGGGGGGTGGCGAGGAGGGTCACTGGAACCTCATCTGAGATTCTGGAAGCTCCCTCTGTGCTCCCAGATATTTATGTGTCATTCTGTCCTAATTACACATGGCCTAGTTGGGTCAGGAGGGGTCAGAACATACAGACGATGGATTGGCAGTGGGAGCCAGGGAAAAAGACACAGAGGTCTCTGGTTAAGATGTTTTAGTGGGGCTGCTTCTGGGTAGCCCGGGGTAGCCTGGCCTGTAAGCAGTAACTCCTCACCCATGCCCTGTAAGGGTTCAGCAAGTTGAACTTTGGTGGAATCAGACGCTGGTTTGTCTTGTCATCGGGGTTTTATAAGGAGGAGTAGGTGTTTGTTTACATTTCCCTAGGGAAAAAATGCTGGCAACAGGCCACCGATGTAAAACGCCAGCCTGGGAACCCTACAGGTAGAGAACACTAACCCATGAGAGTAGTTGAGCAGGCAAGGCTGAACTAGGCCTTAGGGACAAAGTCCTTGGCAGCCATCCTGCGTGCTCAGCCTGTGGAACATGGAATTAGGAGGAATTTTTTCCCCAGCTTTAAAATTTATTAAAGGGCCAGTGAGATGGCCCAGTGGGTACAGGCACTTTCTGCAGAAGCCTGACACCTGAGTTTGATCCCTGGGACCCACAGAAAGATGGAAGTAGAGAATTGACACCACATAGTTGTCTTATGACTTCAGCATGTGGGCTGTGGCATGTTTGCCCACACACATCAAACACTTGTACACACATTAATAATAAATAAAAGAAAATAAACAATGTAAAAGAGACTGATTGGCATCTTCCACGTTGAGCTTTAGGGTAGGCTTAGAATCTGTTACTCTTTTTCCTGCCTCCCCTCCCTTATCTCAGCAGATTACTTTGGTATCGTGTCTCGTGGTTTGATTTCATATGATCACACTTGGAGGAGACTCTGCCTCGGTATAAATCACACGGCCTGAACCTGGTGACTTACTCAGTCACACTGTTAGGCTAGGTCACGCCTATTATCCCAGAGTTTAGAAGGATGTTGCAGGAAGACTGTGAACTCAAGACTAGCCTGAGCTATATCATGAGTTCTCAGCTAAAACAAATCCAGCAGCTCAGTGGTTAGGATCACATACTGCTCCTGTGTAGGACCCAAGTTCTATTCTCAGTACCCACAAAGCAATGGGTGGCTTATACCTACCTGTAACTCCAGCTCCCAGGGGTCAGTGAACATGTACTTCTTTGTCTGTATGTATACTTAGAAACTTAAAATAAAATAAAAAATAACCAAGGACTGAGATACAGCTCAAAGGTAAAATGCTTGTTTAGTAAGGCTGTGGTTCTCAACTTGTAGATCGTGACCCCCTGGGGGGTGTCTATGACCCTTTCACAGGGATCACCTAAGACCATTGGAAAGCACAGATATTTACATTACAATTCATAATAGTAGTGAAATTACAGCTATGAAGGAGCAAAAATAATAATAATTTTATGGTTAGGGGCCATTACAACCCGAGGAACCATATTAAAGGGGCACAGAATTGGGAAGGAGCCATATTAAAGGGGCACAGAACTGGGAAGGCTGAGGGCTGAGAACCACGGGCATAAGGCCTTGAATTTGATGTCCAAGAACGGAGTGGAGGATGGAGCAAGGATCAAACCTTGAGTCTCACTAATATCTGATTTAGATGATACTAATAAAGGACTTTGGAGCTGATATGTGAATAAGTTCAGATTTTGGGGCTTATTGGGGTGGGATGGTTGTATTTTCTATGTAAGAAGGACATAATTTTGGAGACCAGGATGCTATTGTTTAATGTATATATTCCTCAAAGTTCCTGTTACAAAGTTAGAAACTTAATCCCAAAGCAGGCATTACTGTTCATGCCTGCAGTCCCAGCACTCAGAAGGCTGATGCATGAGGCCTACCAAGAGTTTGGCGCCATCTTGGTTTACATAGTTCCAGGCCACCCTGGGCTACAGAGTGAGACCTTGTATCACAACAAAATGAAAGAAGAAAGAAAAATAAATCCCTGTGAAGAGACTCTCTTATGGACTGTGTGGAATCATCCCTTGTCAATAAAAACCTGATGGCCTGTTAGCTGAGGCAGGAAACAGAAGGTGAGACATTCTAGGTGACTCAATCTCAGGATTCTGGGAAGGAGTAAAGATCAGGAGATTTCTCCCTGGGCTCTGGGGAAGGCGGACAAATGAAACCGAAGAGATGTAACCAACCATGTGGCAGATATAGATTAGAATAAATGGGTTATATAAGTTATGAGCAAGTCAAGAAGCCAGCCAAAGCTTATGGCCTAGGCATTCATTCATAAATAAAGTCTCAGAGTTATTATTATGGGAAGAGGCCAGGTAGAAAAGCTTGAGGCTACAAATTCCTGGTACACTAGTGTTGTATTGAGACAGGGTCTCATGTAGCCCTGGCTAGCTTCCAGCTATGTGGCTGAGCATGCCCTTGAACATCCGATCCTCTTGCCTCCACCTCTCAAACGCTGGGATTACAGGTATATGTGACTATACCCAGCTCTGACTGGATTTCCTAAAAGGAACACTGAGAACTACATGTTGTTTTTGCTAATTGATATTCCTATCTTAAAATTTGCCAATACAGATTACCATCAAACACACCAACAAGCAGGAGAAACCGTTGGAGTAGTTTGATCATGGAACTGGTGGAGGAGATGAACAGATGGCTCAACGGTGACAAGCACTTACTGCTCTCATAGAGGTCCCAGGTTAGATACTCAGCACCACACAGAGGCACGCAACTGCCTATAACCCTAGTTTCAGGAGACTGGATTGCCCTCTTGTGACCTCTAAAGGTACCCAGGGCTGCACAGAGTGTGCATACATACATATCGGATAAAATAAATCTTAAAAAAAAATTCAACTTGTAAAATTTTAAGCTGGTTTAAGAAACTATACTACGTATCCAAAAATGTTAATATTTATTCAGAAGAGGACTAACATATTTAATTTTTAAATTTTCTAAAGGTTATTTATTTTTATTGTATGTGTATTCATGTTTTGCTTACATGTAAGTGTGTGCATGCCTGGTGCCCAGAGGCCAGAAGAAGATATCTGGTCCCTAGACTTATACATGCTGTAAACTGTCATGAGGGCCCTGGGAACTGAACTGAACCCAATTCACCCAGAAGAACAGCTAGTGTTCTTAGCCACCAGGCCCTGTATTGAACTGTTTTTAAAACTGCACATTCTGTCATGGTGTAGACGGAATGAGAGACAATTCCCATAGATGTGTAGACGTAAGTCACCTCTTTAGACAGACCTAGTCATTTTGATTTATATTATATAGTTCTGTTCTTTCTTTCTCTCTCTCTCTCTTTCTCTCTCCCTCTTTCTCTCTTTCTTCCTGTCTTTCTTTCTTCCTTCCTTTCTTTCTTTCTTTCTTTCTTTCTCTCTTTCTCTCTTTTTATTCATTTGTTTGAGATAAGGTCTCCCAGAATTACCCTTGCTAGCCTGGAACTTGCTGTGTAGATCAGGCTGGCCTTAAACTTCGATGACCTAATGCTGATTCTCTTCCTCTGCTTCCTGAGTGCTGGGACTGCGTGAGTGCTCAGTAAGTACTTTTTTTTTTTTTTTTTGTTTCATTACAGGAGATGTTTTAATTGCATTTAATAATGGAAAGTAGAATTCCCCAGAAAGCAAAAAGTAGCCTGTCTATGCACCTTGCTCTCTTCCTGTTTTTCTCTTTTCTCTGGGGAGCCACCGTAAACCATGCCCTTGAAGCTTGGATGTCTTCCAGTTCTAGCAGTACAGAAAGTAGTGACGACTATTAACTAGCTACCTCCTTTCTTCCCTTGGCTGGCGTGGAATCAGGGAGCTAGTGAGATTCTTCTTGTGTGGTGCTCCATTGGCAGCTTAAATCAGCTTTTGACATTCTTCCTAATAAAGTTTTAGCTTGATTTTCTGGTCTACTGACAGAAAATAATTTTATTTGTGGACACTGCCTCGGTAGGGTTTTATTCGTTTATGGAAACAGGGTCTCCTGTAGCCCAGACTGGCCTCAAGCTCTTATGTAACTGGGAAGGACCTTGAACTTCTGATGCTCCTACTTCTACTTCTGGAGTGGGGGAATTACAGGTGTATTCCACCTTGCACATTTAAAAAATAATTTTCAGTTCTAAAAGACAGCCTTAGTATTTTTAATGAGAAAAGGTTAGTTGCTACGTGCACTATTTATACTTTGGGTAGTGGAAATGGTGTATGATATTCATTCAGAGATGGGACACTGACTCATACATACTAAAGGAAGCTTCTTTTACCTCAGATACTAAGTTGATTGAGGTTTTGTTTTTTCCTTGCAACCAGGGGTTTGGAGGCAAAGATGACTGCCATGCAAGCCCGCAGGTGCGCCATCGATCCCTGGGACGTATGCAGAGGTGAAAACGCTCACTCCACAGTTGTCCTCTGACTTCCACATGCACACTGGAGCGGGCACCACCCACTTCCCATCATTCACACTGTGGTGGTTTGAATATGCTTGGCCCAGGGAGTGGCAATATGACAGAAGGTGTGTCCTTGTTGGAATAGGTGTGTCACTGTGGGATTGTATCTGTTCACAGCAGTAAAACTCTAAGACACACACACACACACACACACACACAATAACATAAGAAAACCCCAAATACCCCCACTAAACCTCTGCGATACATCATTTGGCTGTGCTACTTTGTGTGTGAGTCTGTGTGTGTGTGTGTGTGTGTGTGTGTGTGCAAAACACCTCTGCATAGCTAAATGTCAACTATTTTAGAGATAAGGATTTCGATAGTATGTTTTGAATTTTGATTATTAGTTTTTTAAACAAAATATAACAATAGACACATTTATTCCTGTATTGTAAGAACTTGCTTTTATTTTTTTGGTGCCCAAGATGTCGAACATGGCAGACAAGGCTGCAGTAGTTAAAACTGATGATGTAATTAAGAAAAATTACACTGTGTAGCACAGGTGTGGCCAGATGCTTTAGTTTTAATTAATTAAAACCTAGGGTTTTGTATTTTATGCTGTTTTGTTTTGTTTTCCAGAACTGGGAATTGAAACTCAAGCAAGGCATCATCTGTGCTAGGCAAGCGCTTTACCCATGTCTTCAGCTCAAAATCTATTTTTACTTTTAAGACATGAGTTGTTTAAATTGTGAAGTCATATTTAGAAATTTTAGGAAAAGAAAAATGGCTCAGCTTGTAGACAAATCTATGTTTTATTGGGGAATTATGTAGGCAGTACAGTTTCCATGTGACTAATAGCTTATTTTACTTTTGTTTGAGACACAGTCTGTGTAGCCGTGGCTGTCTTGGAACTCCACATGTAGACCAGGTTGCCCTTGAACTCAGAGAGACCTGCTCTGCCTCTTACAGGTGTAATTTTGGTTTGAATTACGGTTCTTAGGTCTTTCTTAACTTCCATGGCAGAGCTTCGGTAAGTTACATCTTATAAGGCACCGGAAAAGCTCTAAAGGAGACAGCCATTTATTAAGTACATTCCACTACTAATTAGTTTAACCTGTGATTGCCGCATTAAATTCATACTATCTAGAGAGTGAGAGTGAGACCAGAGAGGTGATTAGCACAGTTAGAAGACATACTTTGAAAGAGACAGGCCTGTTTGAAATAGAGAAATATAGAAACATAGTGGAAAGAAATTATTGCTTAGGAAGATATTCTCACTCACCACCTCCCCAGCCTCCCGCCCCCCCAAACCACTGCACACTCTGTAACCCAGGCTAGCCTCCAACTCCTGTAGTTACGCCTTAGCCTCTCTGGAGCACTGAAATTACAGGTGTGCGTCATCACGCCTGGCTTCAGAGACTTTCAAAGAGCAGTTTTTAAAAAACGGCCTTAACCTAATTAGAAGAGAGTATTCCTTTGCTCAGCTTACCTCAGAAAAGAAAAGCAAAGAATTTGGTGAGTGGTGACTAGACTGCCTGCGTGGAGAACTCTGGCTATTTGCCTGGACTTCAACTGGGGAGCAGAGCTAGGCAAACAGGAAGGTTGGGGCGGAAGAAGCTGGAACACCTGTGCCGTAGGGAGGAGTTTCAATGCTGATAAGAAGTCTGTTGGGATGGTGGGGGGGACCTTGAAGCATTCAGTTGTCATGACTCACTGAAGAGTACTCTACTGGTTATAGAGTGAAAATGTGTGTGTGTTTTAAGCGACAAGCAATTAATACTAAAGCATATGTTAGGGAGTTACTGAGCATACTGTACGGTATCTAATAGCACCAGCCAAACTTGCTGACTGCCAGTGGAGGCAGGCTGAGAAATAACTCGGCAGAGATAAAAGCAAGTGGTGGTCTGCAGCCAAGATTCCTATCAGAGGCAAGAGATGCCTCAGGCTCTGAACAGGTTGTTTAGGACTGTGAGGGAAGAGACCAGCCCCTGGAGGTACACACCAGCCTAGAATTCGGGCAAGCTCAGTGTCTCACCTCCTGCAGGTGTCAGTCGGGTTCGCTTTACACCAAGTCTATCTTTTACCATGGCAACGTCCCCAAAAGATTACTGGATTGTTTGCCTATTTTTTTTAAAAAAAAAGGTTTCCCCGAAAGAACTTACAACAAAATCAAAATGCTTTATTAAAACAGACACGTCGTGTGACACGTTGCATTCACATTGGACGTTTGACCTCTACACACGTTTGTGATTCCCGAGGATCACAGGCTGGAGCGCCAAGCCTGGACGGAGAAGTCCCTTAACAAGAAAGATGTGTAACTAAACACACGCACACACGCCTCTGCTCAAACATCTGGACGAGGTTCCTTTGTCAGCGGTCGGCAGGGAACGCTGACGTGTGGGGTCGCCTCCTTTGAGGGGGTCGCAGAGCGAGGCAGGGTGAGTGGGCGTCCTCCTTCGCTCTCCATCTTGGAGCGGGAGTCTGAGTGCGGCTTTCGCTGAGCCCGGCGGTCGGAGCGGACGCCGCCGAGGGTCCGAGGGCCGCCGAGGAGGGGGAGCATCTTCGAGGAGACCCCGCCAGCCCCCGCGCGCGCGAGTGCGGGCCCGCCCCGATCCCAGGGTGCACCGCGGCCCGCCCCCTCCCCGCCGTCCCGCCTCCCCTCGGCCCCGGCCCCCTCCCTCCCCGCTGCCGGGAGGCGGGGACGCGGCGGCGGCTCGCTTCAGTCGTGTCTCTCTCACTCACTGGGGGACCCGGTGGTGGCGGCAGCTTTCGAGGCAGACACTTGCCGGGCCGATCCTGAGGAGGGAAAGTCGGGCGAGAGGACAGCGGGAGCAGCCTGCCGGCTCCAGTCGCCTCAGGTTCCGCCATGAGCTGGGGCACCGAGCTGTGGGTGAGTGTGGAGAGCAGAGCGGCTCGCGCCGTCGGCGGCGGGAGCCCCGGGCTTGGCGCGGACTCCCGCGCCTCTTTGTGCCGCGAGAGCCCGCTCGGCTGCGGGGAGGCGACCGGGCGGCTGCCTGTGCTCCCTTCGAGGGGCCCGGCCGCAGCCCTAGACGGCCACCGCCGTCCCCTCTCCCGCCTCCGACTGACTTTGCGGACGGGCGCCCTGCCTCGCGCCGCGCCTTTGTACCCCGCGCCCGACGGCGGGGGAGGGAGCCATTGTCCCGAAGGGGCGCCGCTCGGATCCCCGCGCCGCGCGCCTGGGCGACGCCCCAGTTCCAGGTAGGGGGAGCGGGGCGGCTTTGTTCCCAGCCCGGCCTCGGGCCAGCCAGGCCCAACCCACACGCCCATTTCCCTCTCTTGCTGCCTCCTTGCTCCGGACCTAGGGCGCCCGCGACTCCGCGCCGGCCAGCTCTGGTTGCAGCCTCTTTGAGCTGGCGGGTCGGCTTTTGTGACCCGAATTAGGTAGAGGGATCGAGGAAGGGACGCTCATTTTGCCCGAAAGGAGCGCGCGGCTTCCCGATTGCTTGATTTCCCTCTCGTTCTTTATTCTCACCTCTCTCTCTCTCTCTCTCTCTCTCTCTCTCTCTCTCTCTCTCTCTCTGTGTGTGTGTGTGTGT
>JANHMN010000001.1:33948007-34059074 GCA_030674055.1 Rhabdomys pumilio
GGACGCCGCCACCTGAGGGTGGAGGTGTGCAGGGCAGTGATTTCTCAGGTGCGGCCGGGAAAATTGGCGGCTTGGGGGCGCTGTCTCGAGCGCCGCCTGGCCTCTGCCACTCCCCTTTTTATCCCACCTGTGCATATTTTTCGTGCCTTTGTTTGCGAAAATCTCGGGAAATCTCTGAAGCAGGAGAGGAGGAAGAAGTTCTGAGTATGTGCACTAACTGGGATTTGAACAGATCGTTTAATTGGAAGGCCGAATGTTTTCTCTTTTTTTTCCACGTGCTGTAGATGGGGGATTTTAGAAGTGACACTTAAAACTCATCTAGTCACCTACTTAACCCAGCCTCAGGAATCTGTCCTTTAACACTCTGCACAAGTGTTTGCCCAGTCTGCAAACATACCACCAAGACAGAATACCTCAGCAGCCTCTCCACTGATTGTTCTAATAATGGTGAGCGTCATTTGTAAATGAATCATGTAACATCAGTTAGATTTTTCAGGCATTATTCCTTTCCCATTTGTTTTTATATTTGTTTGAGACAGTCTCACTATAAACATGGCTGGCCTGGAACTCACCATATAGGACCAGGCTGTCCTTAAACTAAGAGATACCTGACTCTTCCTCCAGTTGCTGGGATTTAGGTTTTCCCCTTTTATTTGTACATTCTAGGATGCATTACAGTGTCATCACTGAATGGAGATGGGTATAGTTTTATTTTCCATTTACAAAATTTATTATTTATCTGTTTGGTGCTGGTGATTGAACCCAAGACCTCGAACATACTATACTGGACAAGCACACCACCATCAAGCCGTATCTCTAGCCCCTTATTTTTTATTTTAAATCATGTATTTATTTGTGCCTGACTCTGTGTATAACTGGGAAAGAAGCCAGAAGAGGGCATCATATCCCCTGGAGCCCTAGTTCAGACAGTTATGAGGCTCATTCCGAATGCTAGAAACCAAACTCAGGTGCTCTGCAAAGGCATGTGCTCTTAGCCATTGGACTAAACATAAAACTTGAATGGACTTTGTAGTTTTTTTTAAAAAACATAGTTATTTTCTGATCTGTGTGTGCATGTGTATTTGCATGTGTATGCATACAAATAAGTGCCTAAGGCCAAAAGAGGACTATGATTTTTTGAAGCTGGAGTTACAGTCGCTTGTGAGTTGTTCAATGTGGGTGATGGGATTTGAGCTTAGATACTCTGTGAAAGCAGTATGTGTTCTTAACGGTTGAGTCATGTCTCTAGTCCTTGTTTATACAGTTTTGAACGAGGATTGTGTTTTCCAGTGGGTTGCAATATAATAAAAGCACCTATACTTTCTGTTGTCATTGGGAATTTGATGTTTAGAAAATTTGCATCAAAATTTAAATATAGAAAACAGTTGTCACATTTTATCTTTGGGGTCACTTTATTGTCCTAAGGATTTAATTATTGAAAATTAAGTGTTATACAAAAATTTGATAATATACAATTACATGCTCAAATTTAAGTCATTTGCTGTAACTGATGGTTTTTGCTGTTTTATCTTTTATGTGTGTGTTTGCACATGTGGGTATGCATGCGTGTGGAGGACAGAGGTCAGACTTGGGTGTTTTTGAGGGGTCATCCACCTTGGTTTTTTGTAATAGGATTTCTCCTTGGTTTTGAGCTTCCTGATCAGGTGAGCCTCATGGCCAGGGAGCTCCGGTGCCTCCTCATCTCTCGCTCCTCAGTGGTGGGACTATTCCTGGGTACTTATTGATTTACTACTTTGTGGATTCAGGTCTCCGTACCTTCCATTTTATCAACTGCACTATCCGTCTTTCCAGCCCTCCCCCGCTTGCCATTTTAATCTTTCTTTCCTCTTTGGCAGGGTTTCCCAGTGCAGCCCAGCCCTGGTCTTGAATTCCTGGGGATACAGGTGTACACTACCATAGCTTGCTTGCTTCAATGCTTCTTAAAGTCTTATGTTAAATTTTGGAAATAAAGGTATTCCATAGAACTGCTGTATTTGAGGCACTGGGTTTCAGAACTAACAGTAATTTGCTAAATGGATTAGGTCAGGCTTTTGTGTAGTTTTAAGGCTTTCTGCATTAACTGTTGATGTATTTGATCTGTGCTTTAAGAGACTTCTGGTTTTAGATGAGCATTTAAGTGAGTTGGTGACTAGCTAGAGTCAAAAGCCTGCATTTTTTCCCCCAGGATGCATGATTGCTTATGTGTGACATCTCCTGCATTGCTTGTTATGGTGACTTCTTTACCATACAAAGAGTAGAGGATCATAGCTAAATATTATTTCATAAAGTAGACATTTTTTTAAAGTTTTTTTCATTTTTATGTAAATGAGTAATTTGCCTGCATGTCTGTGTATTCACCCTGTGTGTGCCAGGTGCCCTTGGAGGGTGCTAGCTGCTCTGGAACTGGGTTCCGGATGGTTGTGAGCCGGCCTTATGGGTGCTGGGAACTGAACATAGACCCTCTGCAAGAGCAGGAAGTGCTCTTAACTGCTAAGTCATCTCTCCAGCCCCCAAGTGCAGATTTTGTAATTAATACTCCCTTTTACTGCTGAGGGAACCAGAGAGCTCCTTCATTTAGTCAGTAAGTTTGACTTGTCAGGAGATAACATTTTAGTTTCCTGAGAGGTCAATTAAAGTTCAACAGAAAAAAATATTTGTAGTGATAAACATGTATGTATATATGTATGCATATACATATATGTCCGTCTATGACAGAACTAGACCAGACATATCACATTTAAATGATCTCTTAAGATTTTGCTACCTGGATCAGGGAACATTGCTTAGTGGATAAAGCAACTTGTTTGTTCAAGTGTGAGGACTGGAGCTCTGATCCCCAAGAACCCACGCAAAAGTCAGACAGGTATGGCAGCTGTTTGAAATCCCAGAACTCAGGAGACAGCCACAAATTTCCTGAGGAAGATAGCTGGCTAGACTAGCTAGAGTTGGCCAGCCCTGAGAGACCCTACCTCAGTAAATAAAACCGAGAGCTGCCCTGTCCTCCAGTTGAAGTCATGTGTAGTAACTTAAACTAGCATACTAAAGGATGTGGAAAACACTGATGTTGGGCCATCCAACAGATTGTAATTCTGTGTTCATATGGTTTGAACAGTAATCTAGGCTTTGTGGATATGAACTAAAAGAATCAATTGTACAGAACTATGAATCTCTAGTAGCTCATGTGATTAAGACTATTACTTTTTTCTTTTCTGTATATAGTTTGTACATATGTCTATACACGGGGATGTGTGCCTGGTTTTCTTAGAGGCCAGAAGAGGGATTCTTTAGAACTGGAGTTAGAGGTGATTGTGAGATAACATATGGGTACTGGGAATTGAACCTGGGTCCTCTGGCAGAGCAGCCCAAAATCTTAACCACTGAGCCCTCTCTCCAGCCATAACTTAATACTTTAGAAGTAGCACTAAAATGAGTAGAAAGTGACAACTGAAGGTTAAAACTATTTTTAAAAATTGCTTTTTCTTCTGTTCATTGTAGGGAAAGTTTTAGGAAGATTGCATCACTTCACCTAAGTTTTAGAACGGGAAGAGTTATGCATGTGGGAATTCTCAAGTTCCTAGAGGGCAGAGGTCATGTCTTATTCATTGTTCTTTTTTGTTTTTGTTTTGTTTTTCGAGACAGGGTTTCTCTGTGTAGCTCTGGCTATCCTGGAACTCACTCTGTAGACCAGGCTGGCCTCAGAAATCCACCTGCCTCTGCCTCCCAAGTGCTGGGATTAAAGGCATGTGCCACCACTGCCTGGCTCATTGTTCTTTCATTGTCTGCTTCATTACTGTTTCCTCAGTCATCAACATGCTTTGTGACATAGAGCCTGGCACTGGTAGGAATGTGAATAAATGCTTTCTGGGCCAACCTGATCATAGTGGTTAGGTTTGATTTGCATTAAGTGTAAGAAGCTTGAAAGTAGCAAGTCGGAGATAGGGAGCAGGTACAGAGGCTGGTCTGGCTGACTGATTCAGGAACGTGGTATTTGGACGATGATTGCATGTGCTTTATCACTCAGTAAAAATGTTTGAGGTGTTAGTTTCTTCAGCACAGTAGTATGTTACTGGTTCTGAAACTGACTGTATCTTTTTAATATGAATTATTACCACAACTTGTTAATACTGTTAACCCCTTCCTCTCTCATCTGCTATTTAGTATTTTTGCTTCTGTATCGCTTTAGTTAGCAGAGCTGTTCCTTGAAGTGAAAGAAAGATTCCTCAGTGGGAAAAGGTAGTAGACTTGGTTGTGGTACTTTGCTCTGTTTTAGGTTTGTATGCTGATTTATGGACTAAGAATTTTTCTTGTGTGTAATAAACTTGCTTTTAAGTGAGACACCACTTTTTAATTAATGATAGAATGATAAAGCCTTTAATTTGAAAATAGAGCGTTGAACATAGGAACTACAGATCAGTTTAATATTGTCATTTGTGCTTTTTAGCATTTTCTTTTGTTTATGAAATAACATTGTGGTAAAATTTGTGATTGCTTTTGCATAATTTCCTGACTAGTTCTTTGAAACCTCTTACAGTATAAAGGAATGCTATCAGGCAGTGCAGGATAATATCTGATTGCTTTGTTAATATGGGATTTAGCACTTAGGGTTTGTATGAACCAGTGAAAAAGGGTTTGTACAAAATATCCTCACTGAATCCAAATTAATGTTAATATTTAGGGCTTAGAGGCAGTTTTTCCTTATGTTCTTTGTTTGGTTGAGACATGATCTTGTGCCCAAGCTGATCTCAAATTTTCTATGTAGCTAAGACTGATTTTTGAATTCTAAATTCTTCTTCCTCCAGTTCCCAGGTGCTGGGGTTGCAGGTATGCACTGCTTTGCTTGGCTTCTCTTTAATTTCTTGATAGGACACTAAGCAGAGTCTTTAAAGTATCCGGGGGGTGGGGGGTGGCTAGAGCGGTGGCTCCATGGTCAAGTATTTGTCCAGTGTCCTGGGTTTAATTTCTGGGTGTGAAATCCTTTATATGCTTATTGCTATTTGAAAAGCATATTTATAGTCAGATATCCCCATTTTTGGCACATTTGCATTTTATTTTTAGGAAGTGAACATACCTGTTTTGTTTCTGCTTTTCTAGACAAACAGCTGGCTGTAGTAAGCACTCAGACACTTCTTGATTTGATGGAGTAGTTCAATGGATTGATGTAACTTTGTAATTAAACTGTGCTTTGGTTACTAAGGTAGTTTTTCAATGGATTGCAATAACTTTGTAATTAAATTATGCTTTAGATCCTAAGGTAGTTTTTATTTCCAAGGCGTGTAATTAGTTGGCCTTCTCTGGGTTCTGTACCCGTGTAGTCAACCATCTGAAAATAGTTCAAAAAGATGGTATCTGTATGGCACACTAAGAAACACTACCTTCACCCTCTTCCCAGTTTATTATTCTTTAAGCAATGTAGTAAAACAGCTGTTTACATAGCATTTATATTGTATTCAGTATTATTAGTAATGTAGAGATGTTTTAAAGTATATGGAAACATTTTCAGGGTGTGCCTGGGTTATACCAGATATGGTGCCATCTTGTAGAAGGGAGTTCAGCATTCATAATTTTTCTTTCTGTGAGCAGTCCTGAATTCATTCCCTCATGGATTCTCAGGGATAGCTTTATCTGTTGTATCTGTTTTAGCCTGAGGAATCTCTTTCATAACTTGGTATTGAAACCAGTTGTCTGTCTTTATGTGAAAACGTTCTCAGCTTGTTTAGGTCTGGGAGTCTTGTTTCCTGAGTATTTGAGTACAGCTGATTATCTTTTGTAGCATATTTTTGGGCCCTTCAGATTCTAAAAAGGAGAACTGTGAGCACCCAGTCTTTTGTTGGTGCTCGTGTGGCTGCTGGATGTTAAAAGGTCAGTATGACTTGACTTAGTTTTCATGTAAGTACTGTCATGCAGTATGGCCTCCTGCATTTGTTCTTTTCCATTTTGACCAGAGATCTGTGAGGACTGTCTGTGGTCAGTGCATATTGTAGGAATTTTCTTTTGCTATGTGTTTTAAGGTCCCTACCAATCTGGAAGCACCTTGAACCAAGTTTAAGGTTTTGGAATTTACTTGTGGTTGTTGGATTTGCTTTCTCTTTCTGTGTTTTGTATCTTGCTATTTTATTAAAACAGATGTAAATTTTCAAGATTGTCAACTTCCTAGAACAGAGGTAGCTTTTTTTTACATCATACATTTCTTGATGTTCATTTTTATTTTACTTGTGACCTTGTAATTTCATACTGTTTTGTTTTAGTGAAGTTTTTGGTGCTGTGACAAAGTATCTGACAGAATCAACTTAAGGGAGAAAAGATTTGTTTTGGCTTCTGTTTCATAAAGCACAATCCATAGGAGGGAGGGCATGGTGGCTGGGACAGCTCTTGTCACTGGTGCTGGGAGCTTATGGTTTGTATAGTTTGTTTTATGTCTCTAGCTCAGTAAGCAGTCTAGCTGGAACTGGGGCAGGCTGCAGCCTCAAGACCTACCTCTGAGTGACCACACACTTCCTCCAGCTAGACACCACTCCTAATGGTCTCTACGGTTTTGCCAAATAGTACCACCAAGTTTTCAAATACTAATGCTGCAGCCCTTTAAGACAGTTCCTCATGTTGTGGTGACCCCCAACCATAAAATTATTTTTGTGGCTATTTTATAACTAATTTTGCTACTGTTATGAATTACAACATAAATATTTGTGTTTTCTGATGTTCTAAGGGTGACACTGTAAAAGGGTCATTTGACTCCCAGAGGGGTTTTAACCTACACATTGAGAAACACTAGTCTAGATCAAAGATAGGTTGTTGATTTGTGAAAACCTCACTAGACCCTTACTTTATACCTCACCAAAAAAACCCCAACAATGCTAAAAACCAACTAGAGTACAGACCTAAATGGAAGACCTGGAACTATAAAAATACTAGAAGAAAACAAAGACAGCTCCATGACAGTGCTGTTGACAAAGATTGTTTTGGATATGACCCCAAAAGTGTTGGTAGCAAAAGCAAAAGTAGACACAACTCTATACAACAAAGAAGTGTCTGGAATGGGAGAATCTGCTAAGGGTATAGTACCAAGATAATACAGAACCTGATCTTAGAAATAGACTTACAGGGCTATGGAAATAAATGGCCCAGGGAATAAATGCTTCTGTGCACTGAGGATGTAATTCTTACTGTGTGAAGTATGCATTTGAAGTCTCAGTGCTCTTATAGGGAGATGGGAGGTCGAGATAGAATCTCTGGACATGCACAAGGCAGATACTGTGGTATATGCAGTATACATATAGAACAAAGAGACCTCGCCTCAAAGTAGAAGGCAAGAACTGACACCTGAGTCTTCTGACCTCCATATGTATGCTGTGGCACATGTGTGCCCATGCATGCACATCATTACATACACATGTGCTTGCACACTCACTTATATACACACTGGGCAATTGACCTGAATAAACATCACTCAAAAGTCCAACAAGTATATAGAAAAATGTTCAATGTTAATATACATCAGGAGAATGCAGATTGAAAATACAGTGAGATATTACCTTGTATCTCATTAAAAATGGCTTTTAGCAAAGTGATGAAAAAAATGTTAGTGAGCATGTAAGTAAGTGTACTACTTTTGGTGAAAATAAATATAAATTAGCATAATATGTAAAAATAGTATGGAAGTTCCTAAAATATTTAGAACTAGAACTTCATATGATCCAAAATCTCACTTGGGTATATATGTAAGGCAAATGACAAGAGATGTTAAAGAGATAACTGTATTCTGTGTTTATTACAGAATTATTCAAAATAGCCAGAATATAGTTAGTTGGTATTTCTCTCCTCAAATTCTAGTAGAAACCAATCTCTCAATACAACAGTATTAGAGGTGTGCTCTTTAGGAGATGACTAGGCCATGAGGACATGGCCTTCAAGAATGGGGTTGGAGCTCTTATGAATGATTTATAGGACAAGAGTTTCTCTCATTACACCTTGTGACAGCACAACATGGAGAGGCCATCTTGGAAGCAGAGAGCAATTTCAGCAGGCACCAGAACTGAGAGAAATCAGTTCTGGTTTTGGGTTTTTCTTTAAAAAAAATATATATATATATATATTTTATTTCATGTGTATGAGTGTTTTACTTGTATGTGCATGTGTTCCTGGTGCTCTTGGAGGTTAGAAGAGAGCCTCAGATCCCCTGGGACTGGAGTTACAGATGGTTGTGAGACACCATTTGGTGGTGGGAATTGAACCTGGCTTGTGCGCAGAGCAACAAGTGCTCTTAACCACTGAGCCATCTCTGTCTCTCAATTCCATTCTTAACATAAATCACTCAGTCTGCACACCCGTTTCATCCTGTAACCTGCACACTTAGACAGGAATATATGTGTGTGCATGCACTCACTGATCGACTCCTTCCCTCCTGTTTTCCCTTCTGTCTACCCCTCTCTTTTACTCCCTCCCGTATTCAGGGGACTTTTTAATGTGTTCACTGCCTTCCCTGTCAGTGTTTTATTTCGTATGCTTTTTTTGTCATGCCAGAAGGAAAGGTGATGTTCATTAAAAGTCAATGCTGTATTTTCTCCTCTTCACCTACCTACAGCCCTAGGAAACCATTCAGCCTTCTTGGCAGATTTATCTGTTATGAACATTCTGTATAAATAGAATCATAAAATTTGTGGTCACTGCAGATGGACCATGTTTCATTTAGCATAATGATTTCAAAGGTCATCCACACTGTAGCATTTATCAGTATTTCATTCTTTTTATCAAATAATATTAATTATGTGCATATGCACATTTTATTAATCCATTCATTGGACATTTGGGTTGTTTCTATGTTTTTCTATTATGAATAATACTGCTGTGAAGATTGCTGGCTAAGTTTTTGAGTGGATATATGTTTTTTGGTTTTTGGTTTTTTTTTTTTTTGGTTTTTTTTTTTTTTTCAAAACTGGATTTTTCTGTTGTTTGTCTTTAGGAGTGGAGTTGCAGAATCATTGCATAACTGTGTTACCTGTTTTAAGAATTCCCTGCTTATTTTGCATTTTACATTTTCACAAGCAATGTATGATGGTTTAAATTTCTGCAATTTATTGTAAGTACATGGTGTGAAGGTTGGGATACAGAAGTAAGTTGGTTTTCTCCTTCCACCTTGTGGGTTCTGGGAATCAAGCTCAGATTCTCAGGCTTAGTGACAAGTGCATTTACCTGCTAAGCCATGTCACTGGCCTTCATTTACCTTTTTAAAAGTATATAGTTTTAGTTTCAGATTTTGTTTTTATTTTTAATTATGTGTATCTTCATACAGTAGTGTAGGTGCCCACAGAGACCAAAAGAAGAAATGGAAGAGTCAGATAACCTGAAGTTGATGGCTATTTTACTGAAATAGTAGCTTGTAAACTTCAAAAAGTGTGAAGGCCATGAGAGTTAGGAAAGACAAGAACAATTTCAAATTGGACAAGACTTCAGCAAGACAGTAACTGTGACATAGACTAGATCTGATTTTGTTTTTTCCTATAAAGGGTATTACTAGTCAAGTTGGCAAAATTTGAATGGGTCTGAAAATTAAGTGGTAGGATTTCATCAACATTAATATCTTTATCTTGATTACATATTTGATATAGTAGGAGAAGATATTTTTGTATAAACTACACTATATTAGTTACTTTTCTATTGCTGTAATAAAACTCCATGACCAAAGTGCTTATGAAAGAAAGTAAGTACTTAACCGGTTGGCTCTGCCGTTCCAGAGGGTTAAAGTCCGTGACACCTCAGCTGTTCTTGCCACCGTGCCTTAGCTCACATCTCAGACCACAAACAACGAGGTAGAGAGAGCACGCTGGCCGTGATGCCAGTCTGTTGAACACTCAAAGCCTGCCTCTAGTGACATACCTCCTACAAGGCCACACCTCCCAAGGCTTCACAGTTTCATCTAGTATTGAAGTGTATGGGCCTATGGGGGACATTCTCATTCAGAACACTAGATAGGCGTGAAAGCAACTGGGGAGAAGAACAAAGTAAATGCAAGGTATAAAGAGAACGAGTACAGAAAGATAGTTTATTGGAGAAAGTTGCTAATAAAGGAAAATGGGGCTAGAGGGGAAAGGAGTTTACTGGTTTTAGCATGGAAGATATTACAGGTCTGCTGATGAATGGGAAGGATCTAGGGAAAAGGGAAGATAATAATACAGGAGAGGGAATAATCTCCGATGAATGTACCAGAGAAGAAAAAGAGGCAAGGGGTCTGTGCACAAATTAGAATGGATTTCGAGTGGGGATGTTGTTCATGTGTGGGTGCTGGTGCATGCATTTGTGGAGCCTAGAAGTCAAAGTCAAGTACCTTTCTCTAACCTGGAGCTTATCCTTCGGGGTTGGCTGGCTTGCCAGTGAACCCCAAATATTATCTGCTTTTTCCCTAGCACTGGCATAGAGTTTCACACCTGAGTGCCTGGCTTTACATGATTGGTGGGAATCTGAACTCAGGTCCTCAAGCTTGCAAAGTACACGCTCTGCCCACTCATCTGTATATCAGCCTTGAAAGAATTGATCTTAAGAGCCAAGTAAAACTAATGCAGAGTAGAGGTTGGTAGCTTACTGATAAAATGTGTATCAGCCTTGCACAGCAGTGACAAGTGCCTGAGATAAATCAAAGGGCGATCGAGGTTTTCAGCCCAGAGTTAGTTGGCCTCTGGCCAGGTAGTGAGTGAGTGCATCATGGGAGGGAATGCTGGTGGAGCCAAGCTGCTAACCTCAGGTGGTCACGAAGCAAAACAGAGCAAAGCAAGAAGGAAGAAACTAGAGTCCCAGCATTTCCTTCAAGGGCACTTGCCCCCCAACTTTTTATTGATTTCCACCTGGAAAAGGTTCTGCTTCCTGATAAGTGTCAGATGATGGCAACCGAGCCTTCAGCATGTGGGCCTATGGGAACATGTAAAGTCTCAACCACAACAACGATTATCAGTAGACTAATTCAGTTTTTCTAGTGAAAATAGAATCTAACCTATCCAGATAAAAATGGGCAAGGCAGAGGTTTAGTGAGAACTTTTCATGAGGAAGAGGAACCAGCTCAGGCTGGTTTCAAACTCAGAGAACTGTTGGCTTCTGCCTCTCAAGTGTTGTGATTAAAGGTATACACCACCATGCTTGACAATACCCCATTATTGATAGAAAATAACCTGGGCTTCTGTGAGATGTAAGATCCTTCCACTTGTTCTGGGTGTGGTAGAGTTCCTTGTCCCTAAACTCATTCTTTTGATTGGCACAGAGTTGAAGCTTGTTGTGTCTTTTCTTTATTGGTCAGCTTTGGGTTTGAGCTTTTATGTGACTGTTAAGCACTCATTTTTCAAGTGGGGAGAACAGAAAAAAGGATGATAGTTTTACAGCAAAAAGCTCCCATCAGCGCTTCTGTTAGAACACTGTCATGGTGGGGTCAGCATTCTTAGTTTGTTACCGAGCAAGAGAATTCATTGACTTGATCGTGCCTCTTTCACTTGATGTCTTCAACCATTGTTTCAATCAAGTTAAGTCCTATAAGGAAGGAAGATAGGAGCTGACAAGAATAGGAGCATTGAACGGGGAGTGAATAAGTAAACGTATGAAAAAATGTTTGTCTAGCTTAAAATTATATGTTTAATATTATCCTAATGAAGGACTATTATTGGACAATATTTTCATAAAAACATTAAAATTTCTGAAGAGTTAAAAAAAAGAAAGGAAGGAAGGAAAATAGGGCTGGAGAGAAGGTTGAGTGTTAAAGCACATGGCGCTCTTCTAGAGGATCCCAGCATGACATGACAGCCTGGTACTGTCTAACTCCAATTCCAGGAAACCAGACTCTTTCTTTGGGCTCCTTAGGCACTGCATGCATGCGATATACATGAAGACAAAACACTTATGCAAATGAAATAAAAATAAGACTTTATTAACAAAGGAAAGTATTGGCTAAAACATGCATACATTTCTGTTTGGAGCCATGAAGAAGTTCCCAGGGGACACGGGATCATGGTTGTGGATTCTTAGTCGGATAGATTAAAAAAAATTAAAAATGGACCCAGAAGGATGCTTGAGGACAGTGTTACTGATTTCAGAAGAAACAAAACAAAACCTGACAGGACAGACAAACTGGAGATCTGTTCAAGTCCCAAAAGGAGCTAGATGGATGTGCTTTTGGAATAGAGGTTGAAAAAGCAGTCCGGTTTGGCATGCAGGCCCACAAGCAACTGCATGGCCAAGGTTTTCTGAGGGAAGGGAGAGAACAAGAGAATGAGAAGAGAGAATGTTCAGCACATCCGAGCAAGCAGCTTCTGATTCTGATATATTCTGGGTTTTCTTAATTCTTCTCATTATGTCTTCAGGTATATTTTGTTTCTTCAAGCTTCTGAAACAGAATGTTTTCCTAAGGCAGGCTCCTCTTCAGGTGATTGCTCATTGAATTGACGTTTAGAAACAGGGGTAGTGGTGTATTTTTGTAATCTGAGAATAATCTTTTGGACATTTTAGAATATTATATGTTTATTCAGGGCCAGAGGTAGAACTCAGGTCCCATTCTTTGTACGAAAAAAATGATGTAACAGAGTGAGTAGGTTAAAGAAAAATTTTTTAAAAATTATAAAATAGATGTGATTGTTAATCTTGTCAACTTGGTGGTATTTAGAATTACCATGGAAACACTTCTGCATTTGACTACAAGGGTATTTTCCCAGTGGATTAACTGACCTGTCCTAATGTGGGCAGTGCCGTTCTGTGGTTTGGGTTCCCAACAGAGTGAGAAGGAGAAAGTGCATGGAGCATCCGTTTTCATCTCTCTGCTTCTTGACAGTAGATTTAATGTGGCCAGCTGCCTCTTGTTCTTGTACAATGTCTTCTTGGCCATAATGCACTATACTCTCAAGCTTGGAGCCCAAACTTTCCTTAAATTGCTCTTGTCATGTATTTTGCAGAAATGGCATAAGTAACCAGGATAATGGCTGTTCTTAGCCAGAAGGGAAGCGCCTTCTCCAAATGAGCTTCAAAAAGCTCATTGGATGTCTTGGGGGTGGAGTAGAATGGGGTGTGGATAGGAAGGTCAGTCCAATTTTTGATAACTTTTAATCCTGTTACTTGGACCAGCTACCTAACAGACTCATCTGATATAAATATATACATATGTGTGTGTGTGTGTATGTATATATCCATCCTCTGATAAAATTTGTTAATGATAATTCCTTGTAAATGTTAAGGCCTTCTAATAATACTAACGGAAATAACGGAAATAAGGCATAAAGTATTGTCTGGGTCAACTCTGCTTCTTCTAAAATATAGCAGCATATATGGATGGAACAAAATTATCTCAGCATTTAACCATAATTATATGGTAAGAATAGCATGAGGTCACTCCTTGGAACTGTTCCCAAGAATATACTGAAGTATCACTTCAGATTAGATTAGTAACAGGAAGCCTATTTGATTTCTAAATAATAAATGTAGCTTAAAAGTATTTATTTAACTAAATGAACTGAGTTGAAGCAGGAAAATGGGAAATTAAGATTTGGTTGTATTAGCTCTGTTACCTTGGGCAAATAGTTTCTGTCCTTAAGTTTTCTTATCTACAACAGTCTGATATTTAAAGTCCTTTCTAGCTATTAAAGGCTTTGATTAGATTTTATACTTGCTTTCCACCTACTAAGGAGATTAAGAAACCCCATTGGAAAGGGAAAAGGAGAGGCAGGCCAGAGTGAAAAAAGAAAATGAAGCTAACAGAGAATGTCAAGAATTCAAAGAGGAACCTGGAGAAGGAAGCTCGCTCTGTCCTGGAGAGTTTTTATGTTAAAGTACAAAGTCTACACATAAAGAACAGTTCTGCTCTCAGCTTCTCTATTTGCTGATTATGTTCGCTAGTCTCAGTAAAATGTCAGCTGCAGGCAGATGATTCAGTAGTCTCTTCTTGTTTGTGGTTTTATTTTCTGCAATTTCAGTTACCCAAGGTCAGCTGTGGGCTGAAATATTAAATGGGCAAACTCCAGAAATAAACTATCTGTAAATTCTGTGTAGAGTGCTGACCTGCAGGGTAGCAGTTGGAGGCATTTCTTTGTTTAGTAGAATATCTATGCTGTATATGCTGCCCTCCCACCGAGTTCCCTGCCTCTTAATAACTTCACACTGTCTTTGTGTTGCAGTGTTTATGTTCAGGAAAACAAAAGGGTAGTGATGTTGGCGATTCATACATACCAAAGAGAATCTAGAAGGTGTTTTCTTTAGGGGAGAAGGTGCAAGTTTTCAATAATGAAGTGGGGGAAATGTGTCTTGAGATTGCTAAGATTTAGCACAGTAGATTTTCTTTTTGAGACAGATTATATTTGTATATTTTGTGTGTGGGTACACATGTATGTGCATGTGGTGGTCAGAGGACAATCTCGTGTCATTCCTCAGCTTTTCCACCTTTTGTGGGAAAACAACGTTTCTTTCATTAGCCTGGAACTTTGCCATGTCACACACCCAGCTTTGTCTTGTGTGTGTGGTGTGTGTGGTGTGTGTGGTGTGTGTGGTGTGGTTCTGGAGATGGGGCTCAGGTTCTCTTGCCTTAAGGCTTACAGAATGAACCATCTCCCTAGCTCCTTCTCCAGTTTTGGAATCAGTCTTACTCTGTAGTTCAGGCTGGCTCTAAATTTATAATCCTCCTGCCTCAGCCTCTCAAGTGCTGGGATTATAGCCATTACAGGCTGGCTGTGTAACTTTTGTACTATGTTGTTATAATACTGTAGTTTAAGTTATGTGAAAACACAATTGAGTTTGCTAGAAGATATAAGAACCAAATCTTGTCTGAGCTTGAAATAAACAGTCTGACCTCTAACTATTGTTAGTTAGCAATTAGTATTTCACACATTGTAGAGATAATAGGTAGCAAAGTTAAATTTGTTTATTTGGTTACTAGTGCTCCTTTTCACAGTGCTATTGCTTACATCTTATATCTAATGCCAAGCTCAGCATTATTTTCCTTTGATGGTTTAAATGAACTAAAAATCAATACCAGTGCCAAGTTCTGTGTTAAATGCTTTTCTCTTTGCTATAGTTTTGTAGATGTAGAATCTGAAGTTCAGAAATCAAGAATAGGTAAATAGTAAATCAAGGCTAAGTGGGAACACAGAATTAGCAATAGATCCTGTGAGCTTGATGTGGTAGCACATGTCTGTAATCCCAGCACTGAAAGATAGAGCTATGCACAGGTCATTTGGCTGGGAGTAGCCCATAGCTGAAGTGTTCAAATGTATAGTTTGCAATGGAGGTTGTACCTAGGGAATGTTTTTGTCACATGTCTTTGGTGGAACCATTCCTCTTTTATTCCAGACATAAGTATTTACCTACCTTTTCATGTGAATATTTCTTAAAAACAGTACAACATTTTAAAGCCAGGACTCCCCCTACTTAGTCTTCCATTTTAGTAAACAACAAGTTCATCCTTCTAGTTGGTGGGGCATGAAAATTGATGTAAGTGTGTGTGTGTGTGTGTGTGTGTGTGTGTGTGTGTGTGTACTTAGCCCTTCAGCATGATTCACTGCTAAACTTCTGCATATAAAAGGAATAATGAATCTCCATGTTGGTAGTCTTCAAAGCTCATGTTAATTTTGCTAACTTCCTATCTTTCTATCCTACTTCAGAATAGAAGTCTTCAATTGTTCACTTTTTTTGTGAAGTAGGAAGTTAAGTTGTTGGCTGTGAGCAAAATGGGTAGGAGGTGGTTTAAATTTAACTTAAGAAACTAAGGCTATGAGATAATTGGCTAGGATAAAGCGATAGTGAATGAATGGGCTCCAGCTAAGTAGCATTAAGGAGCCCTTAGTTTAGCAGACAGAAATTTCAAGGTTTGACCAGTCAACGTGATTCATGGTCTTTACCTTTCTACAGTAGCATGAGGAAAGGTTAATTTTAAACAAATGAACGAACAAACAAACAAACACCCCTGACTGTAAGATCATTGTTAAGATTTGACAGTGGCAAGGACAATGATCGGGATTTGTAAAGAGCAAATAATGACAGCTCACGGAATCCCACATGTATAAAGATGGAAATGAAACCAGGATAGTAAAAGTGTTAGTACTAGGGTGTGTGGGCCAAACAATTGCTGGACTAGAGTTGTGAGGGGAGACAGAAAAGACAAGCCATCTAGATTAGACTCTTGAATTCCCTTGTAGGTGTGGAGAAGGAGGGTCCTGCTGTAGTAATGTTAATGACCGTGGAGATCACCATGAGAGTGAGTAGCTGAGACAGTAAAGGTATAGTAAGTGCTAGGAAGACAAGTGACAAAGGAATTGTGGTAGGTATAGTTTGTATTGATATTGAAGTCACTGTGCGCTTAATATAAAACTGAGTTGAAAATTCTAAGTTAAAAATGCCTGAGTTGTCCAAATATACAACTTTTAATTCTTCCTTAAACATGAAAAAAAATAAGTATTATACAAAAGTACATTATTGTTAGGAGTTTTTGTTTGTTTGATTTTTGTTTTTTGTTTTTGTTTTTGTTTTTGTGGGTGGATGTTATTGACTGAACCTGAATCATAATCGCTTTCTTAGTTCCATGAGACATAAGCAAAAAGAAAATCTTTCTGTAGTCCATAGGAGTTAGAGAGGAGAAAAGTCAGTTGTGTTAGGTCTTTTAAAATGTCTTTAGTAGTAGTTTGGTATTCAGAAGTGCTGGAGAAACTCTGGCAGGCAAATAGAGCCATAAAGTACATCTAAACTAGGACAGCAGAGTGATTCTTCAGCTTTCAGTTAAAAAGTCTTCTTTAAATGGTGCTGTCCCTTGGTACTTTACCAGAGTACTTTATTAGGACTGCATTTGAATGCAAGGCTGTAAGTCATATAAAAACCAGAATTGCATATTTAAAAGTGACTTCTGAAAGTAGGTATTTTATACCGAATTGTATTTAAGGTATCTAGATAAATGTAGATTAAATAGATATATTTATGAGCTAGCACATGTTAAAGTAGATTATTGGAGTAATAGACATTATTGGAGTTATACTGCATACATAGTGTGGGACATTTAAGTCGATGCTGATTTACATTTAGAGTATTTTCCTCTTATTCTGAGGTAAATTCTCTTGAGATATTTTAGAAAATTAAAAAGAAGTAGAAGAGCTTTCTTGCATTTAATGTGAGATAAGATTAATTTAGGGCGTGCACTAACGGGATTCCTTTCACAGACGCCGTGGTATGGACATATGTGTTTGAAAGGAAGAGAGAATGACTAAAGCAGGGAGCAGAGAAGTTGGGCGCAGCTAGTACTGTGGCCTGAGAGGTATGAAAGAGCAGGAGCAGGGAGTGGTGACCAAGGCCCACTGTGGTGATACAGTAGTCTTGATTTTTAAAAGTTTTGTTTACAGGTGTATGTGCGTTCATGGGTGGACATGAAGTGCCACAGTTTTCCTGGAAGTCAGAACAGCTTTCAGAAGTCAGTTCTTTACTTCTGTCACTTGGGTTCTGGGATCAAACTCAGGGTCTCAGGTTTGGTGTTAAGCTCCTTTACCGGCTGGTCTTGAACTCACTATGTAGCTGGTCTTGAACTCTTGATCTTCTTTAGTCTTCAGGTCCAAGTCTGCAGTACTAAGTATTTACATTAATAATTGAAAGTTATATGGTTAGGAATCTAGCTCAGTTGGTAGGTGCTTGCTTAGCATGTGTGAAGCCTTGGATGCAATGCACATGGGCATGGTGACATCACCTGTAATCTCTGGAGGTTGGAATAGGAGGATTAGAAATTCAAAATTATCCTCAACCGCATAGTGTGTTTGAGTCTTACTTGAGCTATATGTAATTTTTTCTTTAAAAAAAAAAACCCAACTAATTAAAATTGTATACATATAAAATTTTTATAAAAATTAATAAATGTGGGCTAGAGAGACATCTTAATGGTTAAAAGTATATTCTATTCTTAGCACATGTGTGGAACATCATGCTTTTCATCTTACTATATTTGGAGAAAAAAAGTTTTTGTTTTTTTAATAAAGAAAAGACCTCATAAGTTTAAGGGCTCACACTATAGAACTGACCCCACTTTAGATGCTGTCTTGGGCCTCTAGTACTTGAGAAGGCTTGATGAAATCATGTGCTCCTACAGCCTCCTCGGGTTTTGTAATTCACTGATGTCTCACAGAACTCGGAACACTCTACTGTTGCTTGGTGATACATGCAGGTAAATACCATATGAAGACGTACTTAAGATGAGGTTCAGAGAGGCTCAGCATACACGTGAGGCCTTTGGTCCCTGTGGCACGTGGCTATGTTCACCAACCAAGAAGCTCTCTAAACACATTGTTTAGGTTTTTTTATGGAGATTCCATGACATAGACATCATTGATTAAATCATTATTATTGTAATCCCCCAGCCCCTCCTATAAGGAGGCTGAAAGTTTCAATCCTGTACTAACAGGTTCCTTTGGTAAATGACCTCCAATCCAGGTCACCTCGTTAGCATAAACTCAAATATGGTTCCAGGGGGACTAGTTGTTTAAAGATCAGGAAGCATGTCTCTTGTTACTCAGGAGTTCTAAAGGTTTTAAAAGTTGTGTTAAGAACTGAGGGCAGAGACCCAGTAAGCATTTCTTGCTTGCTCTTGTATTACAGATACAGATATCTATAACATATTAGCAATGTGGCAAGAAGCTAAATACTGTAGAATCTGCTTTGAAAACACCTCTAAAGAATTGCTAGGCCCGAGTGGTTCTTCTGCCTCTGACTCCAGAGTAGCTGCGCTGAGAGGACTGTTTCATTTTTATTTTTTATTTTCAACAATAACAACAAAATATACAACACTTTTGTCATATAGTTGACCGTGTAGTTTGATTAAAGTACAGATATTTCTAGAATTTCTCAGATTATAATCTCTGTTAGGTTCTGTTTCAATATGCAAGTATATTTAGAATCATCTTTTTTGCCGGGCGGTGGTGGCGCATGCCTTTAATCCCAGCACTTGGGAGTCAGAGGCAGGCGGATTTCTGAGTTCGAGGCCAGCCTGGTCTACAGAGTGAGTTCCAGGACAGCCAGGGCTACACAGAGAAACCCTGTCTGGAAAAACCAAAAAAAAAAAAAAAAAAGAAAGAAAGAAAGAAAGAAAGAAGAAAAAAAAAAAGAATCATCTTTTTTGTGTATGAGCCATTAAAGAAAAGAAGTGTTGAACATTTATTCTCAGTGATAAACGACTTCAACAAAAACAGTATTCTATGAAAAAACTATGTTAGCTACCATAAAGCAGTGTTTTGACTGGAATTTTTCCATTCTGCTACTAGCCCTGTGCTTTGACTGGAAGTTTAAAAAGGAAGTTGAAATAAAGTTGAAATTTATTCACTTTGTTATTTATAGGTAAGGAGAAAATGAATAAGAGAAGTCCACAGAGCATTTAGGTAAATTGTTGTTAACCTCACAAAAATAATGTTTTTATAGTATATGGAAGACAAACTGCTTTCTGTGCTCCTCGTAGGAATTGGGAGGGACCCTTGAAAATCTGTTTTTCATAAATTCAGTTTATCTCTTCGATGTTTAAAGTTGTTACCCTTTTCAAATAAGTGGTTGTCAGTTATATGCTCATAATATGTAATTTTGAGAAGTGTATCTTCAAAAGATAAAGGGAAGTTTTAATGGTTAGTGATTAGTTGCTTTTTTTTAAAGAAATGTGAATTATGGAAAAAATTTCGATAATGAATGTTTGGAAATATATCTATCACTTACCTGTATCACCTACAAATATTGTTACCTATTTATTGCAAGCAAATATGTCAAAAGACTAAAGAGTTAAAGATTATAATTGACCTGATTTACAAGTCTGTGTTTGGACAACACTTCATTGCACAAAATACAAGGAGTGTGCACGTCTTACAGAGAAGGGCTGAGGTGCAGAAGAGAGCAAAGGCGTTTGAGTGTTCAATGCTATTTTCCTCATGGAAATTGCTAAAGCACTGTTTGTACAGCTTAGACCTGGCCTGCTTAGGGACTTGGTTGTTACTACCTGCCTGTTTCTCCCTCTTCTCCTGCAGCTTGGTGTGGGCATAGTAGGCAGGGAACTTCAGCATGAGCAAATCCACTTTAGTTCGGTCTCTTGAGACCTAGTAGAGGGAGCTTAAGTCAGAACAATGACTGCTAAGTTTGTTTTTGTATTATTAAAATTTTATGTACATAGGTGATTTGACTGCATGTATGTCTGTGTGAAGGTATAAGATCCTTTAGAACAGGAGTTACAGACAGTTGTGAGCTGCCATGTGGATGCTGGGAATTGAACCTGGATCCTCTGAAAGAGCAGCCAGTGCTTTTAACTGCTGAGCCCCAAGTTCTGCTTGTTTTAAAATGAGTAGAGCTTTTTCTCAATGTTCTCCAGAGAAACAGAATGAGCAGGATATGTATGTACATACATAAATACATACATGTATACAAAGAGATTTTTGTTTTAGATTTTTGCTTTTTTTTTTTTTTTTTTTTGGTTTTTCCAGACAGGGTTTTTCTGTGTAGCCCTGGCTGTCCTGGAACTCACTCTGTAGACCAGGCTGGCCTCGAACTCAGAAATCCGGCTGCCTCTGCCTCCCAAGTGCTGGGATTAAAGGCGTGTGCCACCACCGCCCAGCTTCTACCAATAGGTTATTATGGCTATGCAATAAATCCTAGCTATTCCTCCCTGTTCCAACAAAACCACTACTTTTCCCTAGAAAAACAGCCCAATATTAACCACCTCTGTCCCTGAGCCCAGGGCATAGGGTCACTGACTCTTCATTAACTTCTTCAAGCTGATTATGGGAATTAAGATATTAGAAGAGGGGTAAGGGGAAGAGTAAATTGATAAGCCTCTGACACTGTGTCTTCACTGCATCCAGCTGGAATTCCAGGACATCAGAGGTTTGAGCAGGTCTGCTCAGCTTGCTTGATGAGTAGATACACCAAGGCTGTGTATTCTGCAATATACAATTCTCAAAACAAATTTTAGTATCAAGATAGTTTTTTGTTTGAATTCTGAAATCTAGTCTTCTGGCGGCCTGCCTCTGTCATGTCTAATCCATATAAGAGTGTGCTCTCACCATCCTCCCATTCCCACCTCCCTGCTCTCAAATTCCCCAACACTAGGGAATCCAAACTTTCAGGCACCAAGGCCCTCCACTTCCACTGATGCCTGGCAAGACCACCCTCAACTACCTATACAGGTCCCTCCCTTTGTGTTCTCAGGCTGGAGAATGTAGAATGGCTACTCCAGCTTGTTTCTTAGGACCATTTGCTTGAAAAATTGTTTTCCAGCCTTTTACTCTAAGGTAGAGTCTGTCTTTGTCACTGAGGTAGGTTTCCTGTATGCAGCAAAATGCTGGGTCCTCTTTACATATCCAGTCAAGTAGCCTATGTCTTTTAATTGGGGAATTGAGTCCATTGATGTTAAGAGATATTAAGGAACAGTGATTGTTGCTTCCTGTATTTTTGTTTTTAGAGGTAGAATTATCTTTGAGTGGCTATCTTCTTTTGTATTTGTTGGAAGATGATTACGTTTTTGCTCTTTCTAGGGTATACTTTTCCTCCTTGTATTGGAGCTTTCCCGCTATTATCCTTTGTAATGCTGGGTTTGTGGAAAGATATTCTGTAAATTTGGTTTTGTTGTGGAATATCTTGGTTTCTCCATCTATGGTAATTGAGAGTTTTGCTGGGTGTAGTAGCCTGCACTGTCATTTGTGTTCTCTTGGGATCTGTATGATATCTGTCCAGCATCTTCTAGCTTTTATAGTCTCTGGTGAGAAGTCTGGTGTCATTCTGATAGGTCTGCCTTTATATGTTACTTGGTTTTTTTCCCTTACTGCATTTAATATTCTTTCTTTGTTTTGTGCATTTGGTGTTTTGATTATGATGTGATGGGAAGTATTTCTTTTCTGGTCTAGTCTATTTAGCATTCTATAGGCTTCTTGTATGTTTATAGGCATCTCATTCTTTAGGGAAGTTTTCTCCTATAATTTTGTTGGAGATATTTATTGGCTCTTTAAGTTGAGAATGAGTCTTCACTCTCATCTATACCTATTATCCTTAGGTTCGGACTTCTCATTGTGTCCTGGATTTCCTGGATATTTTGTGTTAAGAACTTTTTGCATTTTGCGTTTTCTTTGACAGTTGTGTCAATATTTTCTATGGTATCTTCTGCATCTGAGATTCTCTCTTCTATCTCTTGTATTCTCTTGGTGATGCTTGTCTATTATTCCTGATTTCTTTCCTAGGTTTTCTATCTCCAGGATAGTCTCCCTTTGTGATTGTTTCTACTTCCATTTTTTATGTCCTGGATGGTTTTGATTCCTTCACCTGTTTGGTTGTGTTCTCTTGTAATTATTTAAGGGATTTTTGTGTTTCCTCTTTAAGGACTTCTACCTGTTTACCTGTGTTCTCCTCAAATTCTTTGAGAGTGTTATCTATGTCCTTCTTAAAGTCCTCTATCATTCTCATTAGAAGTGATTTTAAATCTAAATCTTGCTTTTCTAGTGATATGGGGAATCCACGACTTTTTGTGGGAGATGTGGGAGAACTAGGTTCTAATGATGCCAAGTACCCTGGGTTGCTGATGCTTATGTTCTTGTGCTTGGCTTTTGCCATCTGGATCTCCTTAGTGCTACCTGTGCTGTCTCTGACTGGAGCCTGTCTTTCCTATTATCTTGATTGTACTAGAACTGTGTGGGGTGGGTGTTACTATTGGGGTTAGAACTGGGGCCCAAGATGTGCTCAGTGCTCAGGTGTAGACAGGAAGGAATCAGTGCTCTGGGCCAGGAATGACTTCCTGGGTCCTAGTGGGTCCCAGTTACTCCCTGTTTGGGGTGGGCGTTGCTGTCTCCTTACCTAAGATACTGCCGGGGTTAGAGCTCCTGGAAGGCCCACTTCCTTTGGGTTCTGTGAGATTGGGGGCAGAGCTGCTTCCCAGGATCTGCTCAGTGCTAGGGCCCAGACTGAAAGGCAAAATTTTTCTATTAACAGAACTTGGACAGGGCAGCTAGATACTGGGAACACAAGACTCAGTTGACAGTGACAGTAAGATAGTTCCCATAATATGTGGATCAGGAGAGTCCAGTGAAAAGGAAAGGAGTAGAAACTACCTTTCCTGGGCTCATAGAAAGTGGGAGAAGCCAAGGCATGAACTTTTGTCTGGTATTTAGGGAGGTCCCTTGTGAGAATGTTAGGCAAGTTCCTCAGCACACCTCCATGACAACATTCTGTTTAATGTCCTCTGCTTATTTTGTGTGGCCCACAGAAGTTAGGAGCAAATGGTGAGCTTGTTAGTTGTTTCCTGTAGCCTGATGGCTTTCTCCTCCCAAAGGACAACTGCCCTTTCCATTCTTGGGCTGCTCCATTTCTTTGGTTTCCTGACTCTGTCTTTACAGTTGTTTCCTCTGCTTCCTTCTTCCAGTACTTGATGGTGGGGTATGTGGGCCGTTCTACAGTCTTAGAGATCTGCTGCTTTGAGTCTGGTGCTAGCCCTCTGTGCACAGGGGATAAGGAGTGATAACCAGTCTAGAGAGATTTCTTACAAGTAATTGGCTTATGTGGTTGTAGAGACTGGTAAGAACAAAGTCTGGACAGGACCATCCAAGTAAGAGCTACAGTTGTACACCAGTGGTGGTCCTCCTCATTTGTCCTGGTTTAGGAAAAGGTGGGAAGGACCAGGGTTTCTCTTTATCCTTTATACTTAATTACTTCTGTACAAATATCAGAAACTGCTTAAAATATTTGTGGCAACAATTTCAGACTTGTTCAGCCTGTTCTTGCTTTCCTTTTCTAGGATCAGTTCGATAGCTTAGATAAGCATACCCAATGGGGAATCGACTTCTTGGAAAGATACGCCAAGTTTGTTAAAGAGAGAATTGAAATTGAACAGAACTATGCGAAACAATTGAGGTAAGTTGATTTACTTCTCACTTCTTAGAAATGAAGTTACACTTTTAAACAGCTCAATATTGAAAACAAGTAGTATTGTACAGGTAAACCTTGTGCTCTTTATTCATAGTGGTTGAGTTAGAGGACTGGTGGCTAAGTTAGGTAAACCATTGCCTCATACTGTGGGGAGTATTGACTAGCTAGATCATAAGTCACTTTGATTGTAAAATCCTTAAATCTCAGAGCAAAGCGGGGCCTGCCTAAGCAGCCAGAGCCTGCTGACTTTAGCCCCTTTTCATCATCTACCTGCAAGCCTTTAATAAAGTGGTTTGATGACTAAACAAACAAGACCTGGGGTGTAATTCAGAATGTTATACTTTTATTATTTGCTGGTATTCGTTGTAGAATTCTTCCCCATGTACTGAACTTGAGAATTTCCAAGTCTTCAAATTAGAGTTTGTGCTGAGCTGAGCTTCTTTCTATAGACGTTAAAATATTGATTATCAAAAAATTTGAAGGGAAGTTTTTAAATCTTAAATTGGATGAAATTTATCTTTTGTTGAAATAGAAAAGTTATCGTTGAAATTAATGACAGTTTATCAAGTAACTTGATAAAACTAATGCTTGAAGTGTGAAGAGCAGCCTGTGAAGTTTTAGCCAGGAGTTGGGGTGCTTCAGGTAGCAGAGGACAAACATGAACTAGGTGTGTCTAGTTGAAAAGTCTGGGCACATTTCTGTTCAGGATGAAACACATTGCTCCTTGTTTGTGTGTGAATTCTTTCAGCACCCCTCTTTCTACTGCCTCACCTCTAGGTTTTTCATCTTCTTAGTCTGGGTCCTAGACTGACACTCTTCTCTGTTGTACCTTTGAGAGAGGAGAGAAGGGAGAGAGGGAGTGGGAGAATGGATGGAGGAGAAGGAAGGGAGATGTCTCCCCACCACCTCTAGTTGTTTTAGTTTTTTTCAAGACAGAATCTCACTTTGTAGCTCTGCATGCCCTTGAACTCACAGACATCTGCCTGCCTCTGCCTTGCAAGTGCTGGGATTAAAGGCTTTTGCCACCACACTTCCAATTTTTTTGGTAGATATTCTAATAAGATTTCCTTTTGTGATTTTGACTCGGGTTAGGTTGTATGCTTATTTCATGTAATTTATTGAAATGACGCTGGATTGACTTCTAGGTAATAGTAGAAGAAAGATGGCTAACGGTAGGAGACTCAGAAAGAAGAGGAAATAGTGTCCTTGTAGCCAACTCACTGGGTGTAAGATGACAAAATGAATCATATGTAAAACTTTTTTTTAAAACTATTGTGATATTTATGGAAGCTGATACTATATCTTTGTCCTGATCTGTTCTTTTTTAGTTTTTCTTAAGGTACTTTTCATATAAGAATTCAAATAGAGGAGCTTGTCAGTATTTTACTAATAACAGTAATGACACTTTATCTGATCAAAAATTACTATTTGGGAATCTTTACCATGATTCTGGAAGGTTAACATGAAGAGTTTACTCATGCAAGTAAAATGTCTGCCTTCCTATTAAAAATACATTTTTTTATTATGCTTATGAGTGTCCTGCATACATTTATATCTCTGTACCATGTCTATGCCCAATGCCTCGGAAGCCAGAAAGGGGCCTTAGGTCTCCTGGAATTGGGAATACAGACAGTTGTCAGTTGCCGTGTTGGATCTGGGAGTTGAACCCAGTCCTTTGGCGAGCAGCCGGTGCTCAACCAGTGAGCAGTCTCTCCAGCTCTCTCATCTAATTTTGAATTTGTTCTCAACTCTAATAAGTAAAGATTTATAGCTTTGAGTTTCCAGTACAAGTGAATTGAAGACATGCATAAATGACAAATGATAAATGATTAAAAACACAAAGGAACTAGATCAGTTTAGGAACAGAGCTAACTACCTCTGAGGGCTCAAGACTGTCACTGTGTTACAGCACACCACTAACAAAATGAAACGCAAAAGAATGTGCCTGGGTCCTCAGGAAAAAAGTCAGTCACTTTTCTTTTCTTTCTTTGAAGGAGATAGGGCATTTGACAGGGTGCCTCAAAATACAATGGCTGTCTTTTAGTCCAGCGTTTTAATTTCTAAACTATTTTGTAGGAAACACATAAATATGTATACACAAAATTGTCATTGCTGAAAAAATAGTATTCCCCTCTAGAAATATCTACCACCATATGAATGATGAAAAGTATTATTGTATGTATCCAGTTTAAAAAAATCAGATATACCAATTTATTTAAACTTAGAAGACTGTTCATATTCAGTCCGTCTGTATAAAAAGCATGTTGCAGAATGTAGATCTTACTGTTTCCTTGAATTTGTATGTAAATTAGGTAAAAATTTGTGAAATTTGTATGTATTCAGAAGAGCTGTATGATTCCAAGTGTTTCCAGTTGTTGCTCTTGTGGACTGGGAGCAGGTAGATGAAAAGGGAAGGAGACTATTTTTACTTTAGGCATTTTTGTGGTATAATTTTCAGTGACTCTGTACAGCTTTGGCAATTTAAAACTAAGCAAAGTGGTCATATACTTGGAAAAAGTGCTATTACAAATTGCAAAACAGAAAATTGATAATTTATAAGATAAAACTTAGATAACCTAGTATATCTTCATTATTCAGGGTAACACCCAGATCTCAGAGGGTTATGATGGATTCAGTTTTGCTAGAGTAACAGGACTGACTCATCTGATTAAGTTGCAGGCTTCTTTGCTGCTGTTCTAAGACTGGTGGTCACTGTTGCTTCACTTACTTGCAAGGGAGGAGGGCTATTGTACTGTATTGGGACAGAGTGGCTGGAATTCTCAATTGTTTATGAAAACACAATCCAGTTTTATAGGGCTAAATGGGATTTGTCATGTCCATTCTGTGTGAGGATTTGCCCCTTTAAAGGAGTCTGGCACATTTCCATCCTAACAGAGGCTCTTTGGTAGTAAGGCTGTGGTTAATGTTGAGGTATTTGGGAGAAAACTTGGGAGGAGGCATGTTTAATTTGAAGCTGTCTACTCCTTCACTCTTTCTATGTGGAGATTTGCTGCTTTGGGTGAATGACTGGTAAATGATTGAATTGTTAGGTGCTGTTTATAGTGGGTGTTTTTTTTTTTGTTTTGTTTTGTTCAAAGGGAAGAGGCTTGTCTTGTTTATCTCCTCTTTTAGCTAGCTCCTCCTATTTTTGCTGTTCTATAGGTTGATTTCATGTATAGGAGAATAATGCTGCTTGGTGAGGTGCTCTGTTCCTTTATAATTACTGTATTCAGATTATTAAATATTTCACTTTCTTTTCCCCAGAGTGGGACTGGGTGTACCATCTTGATACTTAGCCAATTTGGCTTCTAACTCACCACCCTTCTTCCTGTCTTAGCCTCCCAAGATGATACAGTTGTGTATCATCATGCTCTGCTCCAGTTTAAATGTGCTGTAAGACTGAACACTTTAAAACATCTCTGATACCAAGGCATTCTGTGCCCATCTCCCATTATCTAATCCCCCTCCTCCTTTTAAAATTATTATTATTATTATTATTATTTTTTTTGAGACAGGTCTTACTGTAGCTCTGGCTGGCCTGGAACTCATTATGTCATTATGTAACCAGCCTGGCCTCTGATTCCCAGAGATCTGCTCACCTCTAGTTCTGAACTGCTGGAATTAAAGGGGTATGGCACCTCACCCAGATGTTCATGTATTTTGATAGTTTGGGTTTAACTATAGGTTGGTGTTGAGTATTGATTGATATGAGGGATTGGTGTAAATATAAGTATAGAAAATAAAGTGTCTTATCAAAGAAAGTTGATACCAATTTTGAGTCATGTTAAATAATGGTCAGAGAGTATTTGATTTACTGATTTTTGTACTGGCTGGTTTTGTATGTCAACTTGACACAAGCTAGAGTCATCAGAGAGGAAGGAGCTTCAGTTGAGGAAATGCCTCCATGAGATCCAGCTGAAAGACATTTTCAATTAGTGACCAATGCAAGAGGACCCCTTCACCCTCATTGTGAGTGTCACCATCCCTTGGCTGGTATTTTTGGGTTCTTTAAGAAGTCAGGCTGAGCAAGCCAGGAGAAGCAAGACAGTAAGCAGCATCCCTTCATGGCCTCTTGTCTGCATCAGCTTCTGCCTCCAGGGTCCAGCCCTGCTTGAGTTCCTGTCCTACTTCTAGTGCCTCCCCAACTTGTTTTTTGGTTATGGTGCTTTGTCATAGCAAAAGAAACCTTGACTAAGATAAGAGACAACCAATTGAAGTCAGTCAGTGTGTGTATGTATATGTATATGATGTATATGTATGCAGTGATCAAACATGATGTGTATGCATACTGTGCAATTATTCTGCCATAAGTTTATCTACAGTCTACTGATTTTAATAAATTTGTATTATATATATATGACAGGGGTTAATTAAAATCTCTAAGTGTGCATCCACAATAAGAATATACTCTTCTCTTATAGTAAAAATAATTGAAGTATTCTGTTTTATCATAGAAGTATAGCTTAGCAATCTTATATCCCCCAACCTCTATAATAGAACATCCAAGTGTGATGGTGTGGGATACTGGAAGGCAAGGAGTCTATAAACTAATCTTCTAGAAATCTCTTTGAGTTTCCCTTTAATCTGATATTGTATATGTGCATTTGTATTCCCATGCTAAGTCGGATAACTTAGCTGAGTAAGTATACATTGAATGAATGAATAATTATTTCTAACTTAGGCTCTTATGACCTTTGATGATGCACTGATCTCTGCCTGTACTGGAGTTTGGTATTATATACACCACTGCTCTAAGGTTATTAGTTTACATAGGTAAAGCTTTTAAGGTAAGCTTATACACTTTACATTCTTTTTCAGAATTGCCATTAGCATATCACCCTGTTTAAACTCAGAAGATCTCAGGGAACCCATTTTTATACTGACTTTCTGAAAGTAGAAATTAATTAAATTAATTAATTTTTTGGTTTGCTGTTCATATGATTGTTTTGTTGCCCTGTAGGCTACCACCCCTTCTTTTTTAGACAAGGTGTTGCTGTATAGCCCTGTGGGATTACAAGTGTGTATCACCATGCCCAGCTATATTTATATTACCTGTATAGAATTGACTATGGAAACCCAGTAGTTACTGTCAGTCTCTAGTCATCCAGTGTGCCTCAGTACATGTCTCTACCAGAATTGAACCACTGAATGATTTTCTTGAATAATTTTTGCTTCTTAAGTGAAAGATGTAATCCCTTTACTAAAATATAAAATCTATAATGGGCAGGGTTTGTTTGTTCTGAACAAGCCATTTTTATTTCTAATATTTCCTTAATCCTTACTATAACACTTAATATGTCAGTACTATTCTCCATGCTTTTGTGGTAGGGGAAGGGCAGTTAGGGACAGGACCTCTCTGTGTAGCCCTGGCTGTTCTGGAATTCACTCTATAGACCACCTATCTCTGTCTCTGCCTCTGCCTCCTAAGTGCTGGAGTTCAAGATGTATGTTACTACCTGCCCGGCTTCCATGCTTCTTATTAACACATTTCCCTTTAAGAAATTGAAATTTCAGTACTCTTTTATAGATTTGGAAATGGAAATTAGTTGCATTTTATTTGTTGCTGCTGAGTGTGGTATTGCATTATATTGCATCTCACCGTTATGAGATTCACTAGTTCTGTTGATTTCCCCACCACCACCACATAGCCAGTGCACACTACATTTTTATATTTATAAAGACTTTGCTTCATATATTAATAAGTTATCCCAAAACTGAGTAACACACTAACTGATCCATGTAAGTATAGCATAGTAATAATTGTAAAAATTTCATGAAAATATAAACTAGAATCTTAAGCGTGGTGGCACATCCAAGTTCCTGAGATAGAGAGGCAGGAGGATCATTAAGTTTCAGGCCAGTCAGGGCTTCATAGTTGAGACCTTGTCTCAAAGGGAAAAAGAAAATACAAAATTTATACATTGGGTTTTGGCTATGTAATTTTCCATAAAGTTGAGGTTAAAAAAGAAAAAAGCACTAACAGTTTAGAAGTCCTTCCTTTTAAGAAAATGTTTTTCTCATTAATGAAGTTTCATTAAAAACAAGTAGCATTTCAAGAAGCCCAGTTGTCTGAGGGACAGATTTGTGGTGCTTCAGTTGCTTGAGGTTTCATTTAGAAAGTTTCTCTCTCTGTGTCTTTCTCTCTCTCTGTCTCTCTCTCTCTGTGTCTCTCTCTCTGTCTTTCTCTCTGTCTCTGTCTCTCTCTCTCTCTGTCTCTCTCTCTCTCTCTGTCTCTCTCTCTCTCTTTACACACACACACACACACACACACACACACACACACACATCGATTTGATTAAATACTTTTTACTTTGGTTTCTATAACCTGTTCTAAATTACAGATGGTATATTACTTTAGTTTCCTCTGATTTTTCCCTTTAAGTTTCTCTTCAGTTCTGTTAATTATTTTCTCTTGATGCCTTATCAGAAGAACATTTTTTTTCCAATGCCTTGTAACTGCATCTTGATATGTGTAGTTGGGCCTCATTTAGCTATTGTTTTGATCATTACCTTCTGTTCCTGTGTTGTTTGTTTTTGTGTGCCTTGGAGCTCCCTTTAATCTTCCTTTTTTTTCTGTTGTACCTAAGATAGCTGCCCGTCACTTTAACTGTAAGCCAATTGCTAGGCTAGTTGAATTGTCAGGACTGAATTGTGTTATTCCCGTTTAATCTTCACGAGAGTTTGATTTCTGTAACTATTGTGGTTTTAGCATGTACCGAGTACATCTATAGTAACCTTCCACCTTGTAGTTTTGTGGAATGATTCAGTAGTCACTTGTCATTTTTCTGATAAGGTCAGGTACATGTACTTTCATAAGAGCTGCAAGTCATACTTCTGTTATGTAAAAGTGTTTTCTTAGATTAAATGATCTAAACAGAACTTAGTATATAAAGCATATAACTTTTTAAGAGCAAAAATAAACTCAAACCTGTTGGGTTGAATGTCTTCATGGTGAAATTGAAGGACCTAATTGTTTAAACATTAAACTGAAAATAAAGTAATGTGGTTGTTCGTAGTATCAGTTGTGCGTCCCTTATTCAGTTCTTTACCCTCTTCGGGAGTCATCCAGAGACTCGGCCTGTTAGGTAAGCACTCAGGTACTGAGCTTGATAGCTCCATTTGGTCTCTGAATCTAAATTCAAAAGAAAAACAAAGGATCAAATTTCTTAGCAGAATTTATCTGAAAAACATAAGTCTGTGGTATCAGTTTGTTTCTCAGTCTAAATTGAACAAAGAGAAAATTTTTTCTTGTCTATTTTTAACTTACTTGAAAATATTCTTCTAAAAGATTCACAGTTTCCTAAAAAGCCTCATTGTCATGCTTATCATACAACAGTAGTGACACATTGCTAATATTCTTTGAGTATAGACTGTGGGGTTGGTTTACTAACATGCATAGCGCACAGTCATCTATATTTTATGTGTACTATATTCGTGAGATGCTGAAGACAACACTAGGGGCTGGGGTATAAAAAGTATGAAAGACCATTTGTGTACCTTCATATCCTGGAGCTCCTTTGATTAATTTTTTCTTTTCTTGAGTTTTTCAGGCATCAATATTTAAAACTAATTTTTTTCTATTTACCTGTGTACTTAGCATCTGACACCAGCATAGATATAAACATAGAGACTGAAGCACATCTTTTTAAATAGTATGTATATTCAGACTTTGTTCTAGTATTACATAGTGATGTGATAGCTTATTTTTTAGTATTAAAATTTTAAATAAATTATTAAAATTTGCCATGTTAATCATTTAAAAGGTATAATGTATTGACATTAAGTACATTCACATGGCTGTGTAGCTGTCTCCGTCATCCATCTCCATAACTCTTATTCAGAAGTACTGTACCCGTTAAATAAGAGCTTCTCAATCCAATTTCTTTTAACCTCTAAGAACTACCTTTCTATTTACCTTTCTATGAATTTGAATACTCTCAGTACTTTACAGACATTTGTTATTTTGCTCATGGTTTATTTTATTTACGGTACTGTTCTTAATGATACATATAATATGTATTATGTTAGCAATATTCATGCTGTGATACTTTCTTTTTAAAAATATATCTCCAACATAATTTTTTTATAGATGGGGGAAACAGGTATAGAAGTATGGAATAGAAAAGAGATAGAAACATAGCTGGTTTGAATGCCCTCTTCAAAACACTTAAGATTCAGAATGGAGTGTTGTTTAGCAAGGCTGGAGAGTTCAGTCTCTAGTATTTAGAATTTAGGCTGCAGTCCTTATTTTTGGATGGATCACTGAGTACATAGTCCTTTAATTAAATCTGAACAAAATCATGGCCACTTGACTCAGGTAGAAGCAGATGAAGTGTTTCATGTTTCATCAGGTAGAAGCAGATGAAGTGTTTCATGTTTCATGTGCCACATAACAAAGCTCACCCCCACAATATGGTGCCAGGTGGCTTGTACTTGTATACTCCTCCTTGATAGGTGCTGCGTTGCCGTCTTTCTAGTACATTTCTTCAGTGCCTGACAAGCACACCCTATCAAGTTACGCATTTCTCTGTCATGTTTGCGCATTGCATCCCTAGACTCTGCTCTTATGTAGTTACTGAGGAACAGGGCCTTGATGACTTGCCACAGGCTCCTGGAGGACGGGTGGGCTTTTTTCAGGCCAGAAAAGAGGTGGCGTTGCTCCCTAAGCTACGGTCCATCCTATTTTCTTCCTTTTAAAGAATAAACTCTTTTCCTTATTTGTACATTCACATTTTATTTGCTCATTTGTTGTTGGGAATTGGATTGTTTTCATCTTTGATTATTATGAAAAGTATTACTATGGATGTAGGTGTACAAATATCTCTTTAGGACCTTGCTTTCACATTGTTTTTGCATATCCAGAAGCAAAATAATGAGACTGTAGTATTTCTGTGTATAACTTTTTTCAACTTCGAAACAATTAGTTCTTTTAGAGTTTCATGCAGTGTTTGATCATATTCACCCCTCACACAACTCTTCCCAGATCTACCCCTAATTCTCTATCCACACAGATTTGTGCCTTTTTTCCCTCTTAAAACTTTTAAGACCATGTTTGGCTGCCCAAATACTCAGAGATGTGTAATAGTCTGCCGAGTGTTGTTGACGTACTAGGGCTACATTTCTAAAGAAAACTTGTCTTTCCCTCTCTCAGAAGCTAACAGTTGCCAATAGCTCCACAGCTAACAATCAGATTTTATGCCAACTCTCCTCTCTGCTAGGATTTGGTCTGGTTTGGGCTAGCACAGGTTTTGTACATGCTTCCTCAAGCACTGTGAGTTCATACGTGCATCTGCCCTGCTATGTCTAGAAAACACTGTTTCCTTGTTGTCATCAACTGCAGTCTTTCTGATCTGTCTCCACAATGATCTCTTAGCTGTAGATGCGTATATATGTATGTGTGTAGTCTATATATTTCCCTTAAAGGCTGAGCATTCTTCAGTCTATTCTGTCTCTTGGCAAGTTGTGGGTCTTTATGTTAACTACTATCCACTGCAGATAGAATCTTCTCAGATGAGGGCTGAGAGATGCATTGATCTACAAGTATTACAATAAATCATTAGGAGTTGGTTTACTACTGTGTCCTTTTAACAACATAACAGTAGATTATTCCCTAGGCCTATGAACTGTCTAGCAATAGGTGTTTTTTTGTTTGCTTGCTTGTTTGTTTGTTTGTTTTTTTATCTAAGCAATGATATCAGGTTTAGGTTTCATCTTATGGAGTGGTGCTTAAATTTAGTCAGAAATTAGTAGGTTATTCCCGTGATGTTTATGCCGCTATTGCACCTGTGGGCATATCTTGCCAAGCAAGTCATAATTATTGTAGCCTGCAGGGTTTATGGCTGGGTATAACTGATAGTTGCTTTTCTTTGTTTCCAAGTAGCTTTCATAGCATCTTGCTGCACTATGAAAGCTAGCTAGTAGGGATGAAGCTTCTAGGTGCATACCAGCTTGATTTTGCCATGTTTTATGACTTAAGTATGTAGTATTTTCAGCAATAAGTTCTTACCATCAAGTTCTGTAGGGTAACCAAGAGCAGTTAGTCTATACTGTTTGGAAGCTTATGGGACTTCACTGCCTAACAACTGAAAAAAAAAAAAAAGGTAACCCATTCTTGACAATGAGCTTTTTATTCTTTAGTCTCTAGTGGGGCATTGCTGCTCTATAGGAAGCTTCTACAGTAGTGGGTTTCCATATGACTTCTTCAAAAAGATCTTTGTTGTTAAATATCTCTCCTCATATTTCCTCTTCTGTCCTACTCCTCCTGAGTCCTAGTCTTCCTGTTTTATTATTGCCCTTTAAACCTTTATGCCTTTATGTCCTATCTCCTTCCTTGAAAGTCCTTTACCATGACCCCTGTAATTCCTGACTTCTATCGGTATCCAAATCAAACATATCTGAAGATTCAAAGCTAACATGCAGAGATGAGAGAAACATACAATGTTTGTTTCCAGCTCTGGGTTACCTCACTCAGAATGATTGCTTTCAGCTATATTCATTCAGCCACAAATGTTACAGGTTTTATTCCTTACTAACTGAATAATATTTTATTGTGTTAATGTGCCACATTCTCAGTGTCTGTTTGTCAGTTTACAACATGTAGCTGTTTCCATTTTCTGGCTTTTGGGAATATCTCTAGAGTAGCATATAGAGCTTTTTGGGAATATATCTAATCAGAGCGGTATAGCTGGATTATATGGTAGTTCTACTTTTTGCTTTTTGAGGAACCTTAACAATAATTTCCATAGTGGGAACACCAGTTTGCATTTCTACCATCAGCGAGTAAGTTCCCCTTTTCTACATCCATGCCAGCATTAGTCATTGTGTGTGTGTGTGTGTGTGTGTGTGTGTGTGTGTGTGTGTTACCTTGTCCGTTCTGAATGGAGTGAATTTCTCATTTGCATTTTCTTGATAGATAAGTATATTGAACATTTAAAAATGTTTCTCAGCCATTTGCATTTCACCTTTTGAGAACTCTATATAGTTCTGGGCTTCACTTTTTAATTGGGTTTGATTTCTTGTTTAATTTTTGGAGTTCTTTGTATCTATTAGATTTTAACTGTCAGATGTAGCTGGTAGAGATTTTTTTTTCCCATTCTGTAAGCTGCTCTTTTATCCAAGTGATAGGGTCTTTTGCTGTATATTAACTTTTTAGTGTCATGAGGTTACATTTATTAACTATTAATCCTAACGACTATGCTCACTTGTTCAGAAAGTCAGTTCTTTCTCATACCAGCAAGTTCAGGTATATCCCCTACATTCTCTTCTACAGAGTTAGGGTTTCAGGTTTTCTCTTGAGGTTATTGATGCATTTGGAGTTGAGACTTGCAAAGGGTCAGAGATGAGAATTAAGTTTCCTTTTACATGGAGACCAACACTGTTTGCTAAAAGTGCTATCTTTTCTCTAGTGTTTATTATTGGCTTCTTTCAAGTTCAGGTGGCTACAGAGGTGTTGATTTAAATGTGTGTCCTCAGGTCTGTCCATTGATCAGGAGCCATTTGCTCTGCTGGTACAATGCTCTTTTCATTACTAGAACTCTGTAGTGGAACAACATCTGGATTGTGATACTTCCTCCAGTTTTGGTTGGTCAGGATTGTTTTGGCTATCCTATTATTTTTCCCCCTATGATATTTAATGTTTTTTCAACATCTGTGAAGAATTGGGCTTGAATTTTGATAGGGCTGCATTGAATCTTTAAAATTGTGGTAGAATAGACATTTTCACAATATTAAACCTGCCAGTCCATAAAAATAGGAAGTTCTTCCACCTTTACTTTTTTTTCAGTGTCTTAAAAGTTTTCATTGTATAAGTCTTTTGTGTCTTTGGTTAGATTGCTTCTAATACACACATACACTTAGAATACACACACACACACACACACACACACACACACACACACACAGAGGTAATTGTGAGTGATATTATTTTCTTGAATTCTTTCTCATTAGGTTTGTCACTTGTATATATGAAGGCTACTGAATTTTTGTGTTAATTTTATATCCTGCTACGTTGCTGAATGTAGTTATTAGCTGTAGGAATTTTCTGTTGTAGTTTTTGTGGTCTTTTACATAGAGAACCATACTATCTGCAAATAAATACTTTAGCTTCCTTCTTCCCTACTACTATCCTTCCTCTCCTTCACTCGTCTCATCTTCTAGCCCAGCAGTACGTTAACACAGGAGTGGGAAGAGTGGACATCCTTGTCTTAGTCCTGGTTTTTATTGGAAATGCTTTGAGTTTTTCTCCATTTAGGATGATGTTGTCTGTGTGCTCCTTGTATATAACCATTATTATGTTGAGACATCCCCTGTTCTCTCTAGGACTTTTATCATAAAAGGATGTAGGAGTTTGTAAAGGCCTTTCTACAATTAATGAGATGATCATGTGGTTTTAATCTTATTTATGTGGTGGATTTTTTTTTTTTTTTTTTGATTTCCATGTGTTGAATCATCTACCATCTATGCATCTCTGAGATGAAGCTGACTTGATTGTGATAGATTATCTTTTTGATGTGTTCTTAAATTCTGCTTCCAATTATTTTGGGAATTTTGTGTCTATGGTCATTAAAAATAAGTGGCCTGCAATTGTCTTTTTTATTTGTTTATTTGGTTATGGTTATCAGAGTAATGCTGGCTTTGTAAAAGGAATTTGTAAGTGTTCCTTCTTTTTCTATTTTGTAGAATAGCTTGAGAGATATTAGTGTTAGTTATTCATCGATGATCTAGTAGAATTCTGCACTGAATCCACATGACCTCTGCCACTTGCCTAAGGAACACATGTCTGGTTTGCCTTTCTGAACCCCCTTCCTGCACACCCTTCTTCAGGTAGGGAGTCCTAACTAAAGCTAGTAACCCCTTTACCCCTGCCCAAGCATGCTTGCCCCACCCCTAGCAAGAAAGCCAGACTTTCTCACTTCAATTACACCTGTGAGAGTTTGAATGAGAATGACTCCCATGATCTTTTATGTTTAAATACTTGGTCCATACTTGGTGGATCTGTATGGGAAGGAGAAGGAGGTGTGGCCCTGATGGAGGAGGTTTGTCAATGGAACTTGCCTTTGAGGTTTCAAAGGACCCATTCCATTTCTAGTCTTTTCTTCCTTGTTTCCTATTTTTGGATCAAGATACAAGCTCTCAGTTCTCCCTGTTGCCATGTTTTTGATCTGTCACTGTGAAATCTCGTCTTCTAAAACCCTAAGCCCTGAATTAAATGGTATATATATACATACATACATACATACATACATACATACATATATATATATAGCCTTGATTATGGTGCTTTATATCACAGAATTAGCAGAGTAACAAAGATACCATCCATTCCTGCTGTGCATTCCTGGTTCCTTGTCTGGGCAGATAACCACACTACTTATGCCAACTACACTGATCCTCTTTGCAAGAAACCCCTCCCCTGACCCTTTTTTAGGAAGGGCAACTGATCCCATACTAGCAAATCCACCCACTCCTGCAGCCTGCCTAAAGTGATGTTATGCCCTCCTTCTAGTGCCCTTCTCAAAAACAAAACCAAAACAACAACAACAACAACAAAGAACAACAACAACAAAAAAAAAAAAAAACCCAAAAACCCCCCAAACCTTTAGGGATTCCAGACTCAGAGCATCAATCCTGTCAGAGCCCACTGCCTGTGGAAGAGTCCTACCCAGATACCTGAAGATTGACAGTCAGGTATACTTAGTTTACTGGGCTATTCCTGGTCTTAGAAATCTCACAGAGCCAGATCTGAGCAGAAATGACTACTTTTAAAATCTTACTTGACTGTCAACACTGAATTACCCAAAGTTAGAACCCTAAGTCCCATACAACTGGTCAATTACTTAACAGATTGGGTAACAGGAAAAAGAGTTTCAGACACCCAATCAACAAGAGAGACAAGACTGCTCTACCAAGAAACAATATCAACAACCTCAACTGCAGATTGCTTAGGCCCCATTGCAAATATACAAAGAGGAGTAACCAAAACAAGTCTCCACCTACAGTTAGTACTCCCATAGTAATTAATGTTCTCTAAGAAAAGTGACTTAGATGTTGTATAAGACATTGACTTCAGAGTAGCAATGATAAACAGCAAATAACTCTAAAGAGACTATAAATAAATGCCCAGATGCCAACTCTGAAAACACAATTGAATAAAATAATGAAAACAATCTAAGATTTTAAGACAACTTAATGAAGAGATAGAATCTTGGAATGATTATGAGATCTTAAAAATGAAAAATGTAGAAATTCAAACAAAAACTTTAGAGGAAAGCCCAAAATGTTCCTATATTCTACCAGTTTAAAATTTGTTAAAGCAAGATTTAAGTTCTAGAAAAATGCACATCAGCTTATTAATAGTACGCATGTCTAGTGAGAGCAATTGGAAATGAACTCAAATTTATGTTAAAATGGGTGAAGTGGAAGAAAAAGATTTTGAGGACAAGGTAGAGGAGTTGAGCACTTGGTCAGAAAAAATGTCAAATCTAAGAAAACCCAAGAAAGGAACATGCTAGAACTCAGGAACACTGTTTTAAAAGAACAAAAAAACCAAACCAAACAAAAGAAAACATTCCTATTCTAAATAGACACTTATCAAGGGCCAAAAAAGCTGTAGAATGAACACCAAATAGGACCAGAAGAAGAAAACATGGATAAAATACACGTGGCCATGAACACACAGGTAAAGTATCACTATATATCACTTATGTTATAGTTTCTATAATATAGTGTGTTTATAGTAGTTTGAGTTTCCATTAGCTCTTGGTTTGTAGTAAGTTATCAAAACATGTCCTACATGCAAATTGGTAACTTAGAGAATCTCTGTGCCTATGAGAGATAAACATTTTGAAATATAAGTGCAGATTTTTTAGATTTGCTCAAAGTATTTTTTAAACTTAGAAACAGCTTGAATATTTTACACTTACATGTGTAAAACAAGCCAAATTATAATTTATTTCAGCTATTAACCATGTTCAATGTGAAAAGCTGAATTTATGATAAGATTTCTGTTAAATTTAGGTTTTCTTAAACGATAACTGAAATCAACTTCTGTGAGGGGATCAACTATTTTAAATGTTTTTCTTTTTTAATTTTTAAGAATTTTTTAACACATGAAAACTGTGTATGTTTATTCTGTTTTTTTAAATTTATTTTTTAGTGAATATTTTATTTACATTTCAGATGCCATCCCCTTTTCTCATTTCCCCTCCCTAGAAAACCCCTATCTCCCCTTCTTCTTTTTCCTTTTATACAATTTTTTTTTTAATGTTAACCAAAGGCTTTATAAGTTTGGTAATGCTCAATAACAAGATGCCCATAGAGTCAGAATTGTAACCCAATACTCAACCTAGATATACCAACTATCTTTGACTGGTGGAGACACACGAACATCCGCCTGCATTCCCCCAACCCCCGTCACTTAGCTCCTCCTCTCCTTCTTGTCTTCATCTCCTTACTCCTCCTCTTCCTCTCCTTACTCCTCCCACCTTAGCTCCTCCTACATATGACCCTTCCTATTAAAATAAAACTTTTCTCTCAAAATACAATTAGAGCATAACTATACCAATTTGTGTCAGTAAGGTACAAGATAGACCTAATACCTAGTTCATCATTTTGTTGACTAACCATAACCTCTGTCATCTCTCCTAACTAAAAGACTTAGTTCTGAACCTGGCTTTTTTCTTGGCTTTAGAATGAATGTCCACTGAAAACCATCCTCTCAAATATTTTCTCTTAAAGTAAATAGCCGGGATTGGCTATGAGACTATAAGGCTTCAACCCCATCAGAAATCCAGAATGACTGAGTTAACTGAAATTATGGGAAGCCCAAAGCATAGCTTCTAAAACTTAGCCCATTTATAGAGACCAGTGAACACCTGGACAGTCCCTATATGACAAAACGTTGGAGCATCCGATCTTCAGCCTTCTGGCCCAGGATCATCTGACAGACCTAGTGATGCAGAATTATTAAGGGCTGATTACTCTGTATTGGCAGATATAATCAGTCAACTATTTCAAAAGTGTGTCCTTTTCTGGTCAGTAATTTGTCTGTAGATGACAAGAGGCAATTCTTGAGCCTAGTGGCTGCCTCATCACAACTGGAGTAACTCCAAAGTTGCTCAATTTCTTCTTAGAATCCAAGACAGGAAGCTGTCAGGAGCAGACAGGTCTCTAATCAAAATGAACATTAATACAGAAATGTTTGTAACGTCAATTCTGTGGACTCCTGACGTTTTGAAAACCAACTATCCATGTAAGGCAATCTGGACTGTTGTCTATTAACTCCTCTCAGCTATTTCTAAATAAAATACAGAAAACACCCTAACAATAAACTCAGAGCCATGAATTTGCTATAGGCCTTAAATCACAGGCTAACCATCTCAAATCAGTTAGAAAAGTTAAAGGACTGCGTCTAAGCCTTATATTCTTAAATGTATTATATAAGTACAATGCCTATGAGACTAACAATATTAATTTCACTTTTATATTAATAAGCAGCTCATACCAATGAAAACCTTAAATTTGAAATCAAAGTAAATTTTGTACAACTTAAGAAATTATAACTTCATCTTAATAACAATTATACTTATTTCTACCAATAGGGTATGGCTATGCAATAAATTCTAGCTATTCCTCCCTGTTCCAACAAAACCACTACTTTTCCCTAGAAAAACAGCCCAATATTAACCGCCTCAGTCCCCGAGCCCAGGGCATAGGGTCACTGACTCTTCATTAACTTCTTCAAGCTGATTATGGGGATTGAGATATTAGAAGAGGGGCAGGGGGAAGAGGAAATTGATAAGCCTCTGACACTGTGTCTTCACTGCATCCAGCTTGAATTCCAGGACATCAGAGGTTCAAGTAGGTCTGCTCAGCTTGCTTGATGGGTAGATATACCAAGGCTGTGTATTCTGCAATATATAATTCTCAAAACAAATTTTAGTATTAAGATAGTTTTTTGTTTGAATTCTGAATCTAGTCTTCTGGAGGCCTGCCTCTGTCATGTCTACTCCATATAATTCTGGGAGTTTCTATGAGGGTGTGCTCCCACCATCCTCCCATTCCCACCTCTCTGCTCTCAAATTCCCTAACACTAGGGAATCCAAACTTTCAGGCACCAAGGCCTTCCACTTCCACTGATGCCTGGCAAGGCCACTCTCAACTACCTATACAGGTGGAGCCATGAGTCCTTCCCTTTGTGTTCTCGGGCTGGAGAATGTAGAATGGCTACTTCAGCTTGTTTCTTGGGACCATTTGCTTGAAAAAATTTGTTTTCCAGCCTTTTACTCTAAGCTAGAGTCTGTCTTTGTCACTGAGGTGGGTTTCCTGTATGCAGCAAAATGATGGGTCCTCTTTATATATCCAGTCAAGTAGCCTATGTCTTTTAATTGGGGAATTGAGTCCATTGATGTTAAGAGATATTAAGGAACAGTGATTGTTGCTTCCTGTATTTTTGTTTTTAGAGGTGGAATTATCTTTGTGTGGCTATCTTCTTTTGGATTTGTTGGAAGAGGATTATGTTTTTGCTCTTTCTAGGGTATAATTTTCCTCCTTGTATTGGAGCTTTCCCGCTATTATCCTTTGTAATGCTGGGTTTGTGGAAAGATATTCTGTAAATTTGGTTTTGTTGTGGAATATCTTGGTTTCTCCATCTATGGTAATTGAGAATTTTGCTGGATATAGTAGCCTGCACTGTCATTTGTGTTCTCTTGGGGTCTGTATGATATCTGTCCAGCATCTTCTAGCTTTTATAGTCTCTGGTGAGAAGTCTGGTGTTATTCTGATAGGTCTGCCTTTATATGTTACTTGGCCTTTTTCCCTTAGTGCATTTAATATTCTTTCTTTGTTTTGTGCATTTGGTGTTTTGATTATTATGTGACGGAAGGTATTTCTTTTCTGGTCTAGTCTATTTAACATTCTATAGGCTTCTTGTATGTTTATGGGCATCTCATTCTCTAGATTAGGGAAGTTTTCTCCTATAATTTTGTTGGAGATATTTATTGATCCTTTAAGTTGAGAATGAGTCTTCACTCTCATCTATACCTATTATCCTTAGGTTCGGACTTCTCATTGTGTCCTGGATTTCCTGGATATTTTGTGTTAAGAACTTTTTGCATTTTGCATTGACAGTTGTGTCAATATTTTCTATGGTATCTTTCTGCATCTGAGATTCTCTCTTCTATCTCTTGTATTCTCTTGGTGATGCTTGCGTCTATGACTCCTGATTTCTTTCCTAGGTTTTCTATCTCTAGGGTAGTCTTCTTTTGTGATTGTTTCTACTTCCATTTTTTATGTCCTGGATGGTTTTGATTCCTTCACCTGTTTGGTTGTGTTCTTTTGTAATTATTTAAGGGATTTTTGTGTTTCCTCTTTAAGGACTTCTACCTGTTTACCTGTGTTCTCCTCAAATTCTTTGAAAGTGTTATCTATGTCCTTCTTAAAGTCTTCTATCATCCTTCTTAGAAGTGATTTTAAATCTGAATCTTACTTTTCTAGTGATATGGGAAATTCAGGACTTTCTTGTGTGGGAAAACTAGGTTCTAATGATGCCAAGTACCCTGGGTTGCTGATGCTTATGTTCTTGTGCTTGCCTTTTGCCAACTGGATCTCCTTAGTGCTACCTGCCCTGTCTCTGACTGGAGCCTGTCTTTCCTATTATCTTGGTTGTATCAGACCTGTGTGGGGTGGGTGTTACTACTGGGGTTAGAGCTGGGGCCCAAGGTGTGCTCAGTGCTCCGGTCCAGGAATGACTTCTTGGGTCCTAGTGGGTCCCAGTTACTCCCTGTTTGGGGTGGGTGTTGCTGTCTCCTTTCCTAAGATAATGCCATGGGTAGAGCTCCTTGGAGGTCTGCTTCCTCTGTGTTCTGTGAGATTGGGGGCAGAGCTGCATCTTGGGATCTGCTCAGTGCTGGGGCCTAGACAGGAAGGCGTGTATGTTTATTCTAACACAATTAAATCTGAGTCCCTTTCCCAGTTCCTCTCACTAGATGCCTTACTTAGGGTTACTATTGCTCTTATGAAACACCATGGACCAAAGCATCTTGGGGAAGAAAGGGATTATTTTCAATGGAGGGAAATCAGGATAGGAACTGCACCGGGGCAGGAACCTGGAGGCAGGAGCTAATGCAGAGGCTTTGGAGGAGTGTTTGCTCATTACTGTTTGCTCAGCCTACTTTTCCAGGATTATCAGCCCAGGCATGGCCCTACCCACAATAGGATAAGCCCTCCCCTATCAATCACTAATTAAGAAAATGTCCTGCAGGTTTGCCTAGAGTTGGATCTTAATGGGGTCCTTTTCTCAGGTGAGGCTCCCTCCTCTCTGATGACTCTAGCTTTTCTCAAGTTAAGATAAAACTAACACGATAGACATGACTACTCATAATAATTTGATGTCTATTTTTCCAGAGCTTATATTTTGCTACAGTGGTCATTTTAATTTGGTGGACCTTAGCATAGTTTTCCAATACCAGAGGTGGCTTGAGTTGAATGTGTTATGATTTTTGTATAGTATCTAAGGTCATCTGTCTTCTTACCTGTGCTGTTTCCTCAGAAAATAGAGTTCAAATGAGTGGTGTTATTTAGTGTTTTGCTGTGTTAAAACTTTGGAGGTTAACCTGTTAGATTCATGTGAAATGTTAGATGCTCAGCTTAGATTGTGGTAAGTAAGAAAAGGCACTAACTAACTCGTGTGAATGAATTATCTGTGTCTAGGTACGTACCCAGAGAAGTATCTAGTAAATTAGTAAGATCTACTGCTTTTTTCTTGGATTTTCTTTTTTTATTGTTGGTCTGATTCCCAAGTGGCCTCTTCTACACAGCTGTAAAGTCATACTGTTACTCTTAACAACTTCTGGAAGAGAACACACCTTCCTAAGAATTGTAATAGAAGTTTAGGGATTGACTTTCATTGACCTGGATTGGCAGGCCTGGATCATATTAATAACTGCTCTTTATCTTTATTGTATGGCCATCTTCATAGCTACATGGATGAGATATATTTTAAAACATACTAGCTTGTACTAGAGTAACAACTTCCAAATACCAGAAACTACATAACTAACTGAAAGTTAGTTTTGTACTTATGCAGTCTGCTTTAAGTTCATGAGACTGTAGGGTAACTCAGGAACCCAGACTGTTTCCATCTGGTCTCATCCCAAGGCCTGTACGTTTGCTTCAGCAGGCAGAGAGGACAGGCTTCAGGTGGTAAGTAGATCAGGGCTCAGGGCCCATTTTATATTGTTGGCCATGTGATCCTGATAAACTGCAAAGAAGCGAGAAGTTGCCTGGTAGAGGCAGGCAGACCTCTGTGAGTTCCGCAACAGCTGAAGCTACATAGTGAGACCCCCTTTCAAAAAACAAAAACAATAGAAGAGAGAAGGGTGGAAAGAATAATGAAAAATGTTGAGAGTGATAACTAAATTTTGCCTTAATGGTTCAGACCCTAGGTGAATGGTTGTTTTATTGATGTGAGAAAAGAACAAGGTTTCAAAAGAAGATAAATTCTAGTCACTGAATTTGAGATGCCCATTGCAGGTATGCCTCTACTCAATTAGTCATTCCAAACAAAACAAAACAAAAAAAAACCTGTTATAATTAAGTAGGCTGTTAAATATAGTCCATATTATAGAATTTATCTGTTACAAACATACAATTCAGTGTTTTTTGTTTATTCTCAGTTATGCAGCCATCATCTTTGTCTGATTTTAGAACCATTCCTCCCCACTCTATATGTGTGTGTACAGAGTCTCAGCATGTATCTCTGGCTGGCCTGGAACTCACTGTGTATGCCAGGCTGGCCCTGCCTCCTGAATACTGAATCCTAAGGACTTCCCATCTTATTTTTTGAGTCATCTCTGACTAAATCTTGCAATAAGCTTGCTGATTTGGCTAGACTGACTGGCTGGCTACCAGCAAGCTTCAGATATCCACTGTGTGCCTCCATAACAGTGGGATTGCAGGTGTGCCTTGCTCCAAGTGCCTCTTTTTACTTGAGTGCTTGAGATGAATTCTGGTCTTCATGCTTCACAGCAAACACTTCAGGAGTCAGCCATCTCCAAAGCCCTATAATTTTAGAACATTTTTATCATCACAAAAATAAACTTTGTACCCATCCCCAGTAATTTCCTCTTTTTCCTGGTTTGGGCAACTACTTATCTATTTTTGTTTCTCTGTATTTGCTTATATAATTAACTCCTAGATTTGTCATCTCTTCCTCATATCTTCCCTTTTTGGGTTCCCTTTCAGAATGACTGTAGGTTTTGCATAACTACTAGTTTGATAGTTTGGACTCTTCTATCATTCTAACACCCGAAACAATGATTAGCACTTAGTATCTTTGCTGGTATTTGGGTGAACTGTGAAACTAATCTAGGTACTAGATTTTGGTTATGTTTCTGGTACTTAACCATAGTTAAGAGTATTAGTGTTCGTCATTATGACTAGGGTTTTTTCTATGTTCCCTTTTATCCTTTCTACCTTAGTGCCAAACATTCTCTGGTTCGTTTTTGGTGTGCCAGCAACATAGAGCCCACTTAGAGTTCTTCATGAATTCCTTCTTGCTTCTTACTCTTTGCTCATTGTACTTAGAATTCCCCTCAGGGTTTTCCAACTTCCTAATTTCTATTTAGCTCTTTACACAGGTAGTCAGAGAATTGGAAATTTTAGCCTTTCCTCTATACAAAAAGCTGTTTTAAGAACTATGTAGTCTCTTCATGTAATACTGTTTAGAAGTATCTATATTTTACCAGTCTAGATCAGTGATATTATTTATTAAAATGTTTGTGCATAAACCTGAATAGTTGCTAAAAAAAAAAAAAGTGTGTGTGTGTGTGTGTAAGTGTAAATATGGTGATGTTTAGTTTCAGTTGTCAACTTGACACAATCTGGAATTCCGTGAGAAGTGAGTCTCAGTGAGAAGCTGTTTTAGTCTGGGTGGCCTGTGGGGATTGACTGTGAGAGGTTGTCCTTGTTACATTACTTGAGGCAAGAAGGCCTGGCCATGGTGGGTGGATCATCTCGAGTTTGGGTCTTAGACTGTATAATAGGAGAGCTGAGGTGAGCACATGTGCTCTGTTCTCTCTTTGCTCTTGATTATGACTCTGTCCAGCTGCTGCAAGTTCCTGACTTGACAGGGCCTGCAGTTGTATACTGAATAAACCCTTTCTCTCCTAAGTAATTTTTCAGAGCGTTTTATCATAGCAACAGAAATAAGACTAAAATGAGAAATATGTCATCCTTTCTTAAATATTTGTATTTTGATTAAAATCACACCTAAGTCCTAGTATTTTGAACCTGTACTTTCTAATGGTGACTGTGGTTTTCTTGATGGTCGACACTGAACTTGTCACCGTTTCTCACTTCATCGTTGTAGCTTTTCTTTTTTTACCACAGCACCTTGTCTGTGCTGTATCCAGCCCTGGCCATACTGCACCTTGTAATTATTGGTGGCAGCTGCCTTATTTCAGGAAAGTATCTTGAGCATGGATCTCTCTTTCATTTTCAGTACTCCTGGTAGCTTGCATAGCAGCTAGTACATAGCACATAATTATTTGTGGACTCAATAAGTAAATTATAAGTGGAATTAATTTGTTCTGAAAATAATTGAATGATTATGTTTAAATCACAATGATAGGCTAGTTTCTTCTTAGTTTCCATTCCATTTATTCTTAAACTTTTGGAAAGTGTAATATAAATTAAATACCAAAAAATATGTTAAGAGATTTAAAAAAAACCAAAAACAGGTCTCATTTTTTTAATTTTTGATTTAGCAGACATAAAATTAATTACTCCTAAAAAAAATCTGTCAGGTTGGAGAGTGGTTTAAAGTGCTTGTTATTCAAGCATGAGAACCTGAGTTCCACAAAATAGGAACAGAAGGGACACTACCCATTTCATTCTATGAAGCCACAATCACGCTCATACCTAAACCTCACAAAGACCCAACAAAGAGAACTTCAGTCCACTCTCCCTTGTGAATATCGATGCAAAAATACTCAATAAAATTCTTGCAAACCGAATCCAAGAACACATCAAAACAATCATCTATCATGATTAAGTAGGCTTTATCCCAGGAATGAGGGATATGTGGTTCAATATTCAGAAATCCATCAATGTAATCTACTATATAAACAAACTCAAAGAAAAAAAAAAAAGCATGATCATCTCACTAGATGCTGAGAAAGCATTTGACAACATTTAACATCCCTTTATGGTAAAAGTCTTGGAAAGATCAGGAATTCAAGGTCCATACCTTAGTAAAAAAAAAAAAACAAAACAAAACAAAAAAAACAAACAAACAAACAAACAAAAAAAACAAAAAACAAAAAAAAACATAGTAAAAGCAACATACAGCACACCAGTAGCCAACATCAAACTAAATAGAGAGAAACTTGAAGCAATCCCATTAAAATCAGGGACTAGACAAGGCTGCCCACTCTCTCCATACCTATTCAATATAGTACTGGAAGTCCTAGCTAGAGCAATTAGATAACAAAGAGAAGTCAGAGGGATACAAATAGGAAAGGAAGAAGTCAAAATATCTCTATTTGCAGATGATATGATAGTATACTTAAGTGACCCCAAAACTCCCACTAGAGAACTCCTAAACCTGATAAACAACTTCAGCAAAGTAGCTGGTTATAAAAATCAACTCAAACAAATCAGTAGCCTTCCTCTACTCGAAAGATAAACAGGCTGAGAAAAGAAATTAAGGAAATGACACCCTTCACAATAATCACAAATAATGTAAAATACCTTGGTGTGAATCTAACCAAGCAAGTGAAAGATCTGTATGATAAGAACTTCAAGTCTCTGAAGAAAGAAATCAAAGAAGATCTCAGAAGATGAAAAGATTTCCCATGCTCATGGATTGGCAGGATTAACTTAGTAAATACGGCCATCTTGCCAAAAGCAATCTACAGATGCAGTGAAATCCCCATTAAAATCCCAACTCAATTCTTCGCAGAGTTAGAAAAAGAAATTCTCAAATTCATTTGGAATAACAAAAAACCCAGGATAGCAAAAACTATTCTCAACAATAAAGTAACTTCTGGGGGAATCACCATCCCTGACCTCAAGCTGTATACTACAGGGCAATAGTGATAAAAACTGCATGGTATTGGTACAGAGTCAGGCAGGAAGATCAATGGAATAGAATTGAAGATCCAGAAATGAACCCACATACCTATGGTCACTTGATCTTTGACAAAGGAGCTAAAACTGTCCGGTGGAAAAAGGACAGCATTTTCAACAAATGGTGCTGGTTCAACTGGAGGACAACATGTAAAAGAATGCAAATCGATCCATTTTTGTCTCCTTGTACAAAGCTCAAGTCCAAGTGGATCAAAGACCTCCACATAAAACCAGGTACACTGAAACTAATAGAAGAGAAGGTGGGGAAGAAACTTGTAATTTCAATTTTATCATCAGCTACATATGGGGTTTTTTTGAAGGGTGGATTTTTCACTATGTCTGTTTAGCAGCATAAAGACACATACCATGAGTTCTAGGCTATGGAACTATGAATCAGTGTGGTATGAGGTCCCTTGTGTCATAACATTGTTTTTCTAGCCACCCAGGTTAAAAATGGAAGTTTTAAGTCTTATTTATAGTAGCATAGATCTGATTTGCCCAAATGCATAAGGGAATGAGTTGAGGATACATGAAATAATGCTGCAAGGTATGAGGTAATATTATTCAAAAGAGTATATATAATGCCACCTTGGGAAGAAAAGAAATGTGTGTTCCATTTGGTCAAAGACAGTGGTCATATTAAAACTTGTACAGTGTGTAACCTCTAAAAAAATGTTCAAAAAAATACAGGTCTCATTTTTTTAATTTTTGATTTAGCAGACACAAAATTACTCCTCAAAAAGTCTGTCAGGTTAGAGAGATGTTCAGTAGTTTAAAGTGCTTGTTATTCAAGCATGAGAACCTGAGTTTGAGTTCCCAGAACTCATGTAACACTGGACATGGCATCTCATGGATGCCATTATGCACCTGTGGGGCAAAACGGTAGGTGGAAGCAGAAGACTCTCCAGAAGAAGTTTGGAGGCCTGCTAGCCTGCTAAATGCAGGTGAACAAGGGCTCAGCTGTCAAACAGGGTGGAAGGAAGAGGGCAACACCTGATTGTTCTCCACAGCAGTGCACCTGCACTCACACACAAAGTCTTCAAAAATCGGTACCTTCAGTGATCCATATGTTGTAAAGCAGATCTATTATATGTAAAGCACTGTGATCAATGTTTTATCCCAGTAATTTCTCAGAAATCTATGGAGTAGGCACTGTTGACACCATATAGGAATCTGAGGAACAGAGAAGTTAGTGTAAATTGCTGTCAGTCATATAAACATCATTTAGCCAGCATTCAAGCCTGTATATCTCAGTCTAGCTCCAGTGTCTCTGTACCAGCATATAGCTTATTTCGTATGTATGAAAGAAGGTAGTGTTCTAGACGAGATAGATGGGAATGTAGGCACACATAGTCAGTCACAAGTTGGAATGTGATTATTTACCAAAGAAAGGGAAGCTGGAGGACGGTGTGGTTGCTGGTTGAGCATCTTTTAGCATAAAAGAGGCCCCATACCTTAAAATACGGAGTGAGTCACATGATTTCCTTATAGCATGGTTGAGGATGGTGGCCAGCTGCTCTTTATCTCCTTAGTCAGCATCTGTTTATATTTTGTCTCAGTTACTATTAAAAATATCTGATTTGTCAAATAAGAGAGTGATGGTATTTCTTTGAAATGGGTTTTTGTTCCATCACTGTTTCATATATTATTATATATTTCATATATAATAGGATATTATTTTCCTATTATTCTTTGTAGCTTATATATAATCTAACTGTAATTACAATACCATAAATAGAAATAGTGTTAATATAAGAATAAAATGTGAATAGTGATCATGTATTACTATGTTAGTGTTTGAAGATGACCTTGTTGTTCTCAAGTGTTTTTATGTACAATAGTCTTTTCTTAAATCCGTAACAAAATTGGTAAATTTTAGGCTAACACTTTTATTTCAAAAGTATTGCTTATAAAATCAAAACTTTTCTTCCTCTAGAAATCTGGTTAAGAAGTACTGCCCCAAACGCTCCTCCAAAGATGAAGAACCAAGGTAAATCTAACCTGTTAGTTATTGCACATTGACAATATTCAGGACATCATATATAAACTTTATTACTTTGTAAACTATATTGTAATAATCTCAGCAAGGTTCTCTTCAAAGTTGTTTTAATAAAAACATCACAATATTTATACAAAAAAAGAAACTACCGTTTATCTTTTGAGGATAGATAATTTAATGAACTTAAGCAATAGTTAGTTTTTTTTTTTTTCTTTTTTTAAGAATAAATGAAAGTGGGATTTCCAAGTAAGAGTTAGACCAGAATTTGGCTTGCCTTGTTTGGTCTCCAGCAGAAAGGTGTGGCATTGTTATCAGCTTTCTAAGACATTGCCTTTCAGGATAATGAAAAGTGATGAAATTAGGGGAATAATTTTTGAATCCTGAATAAAAGATGAGAAATTTCTTTTGGGTTTTTTGGAGATCTTAATATGCAGGTGGTTATAAACTGTAGAAATTAAATGAGATTAAATTCAACAGCTTTTTGTATATATTATTGGTTCTTAGCATTCTTAAGGGAGCCAGCCTTGCCTGAGCCCTCAGTTTAAGAGTGTTCCTTGGTGTGTTCCAAGTAGATATATTCATTTTAACACAGTAATTTTCTTTGTTTCTCTCCTTCCCTTCACACACATTTTTACCCTTATTTTTGCCCCCTTTATCCCTCTTTGGTGCCAACCATAATGGTACATTTCTATTCAGGATGTGGGCAGGCATACAGGCAGCTGTATCCAGAGCTGATAGCAAAGTTCTGTAGATCAGCTATCAAGATGCATTTGAGTGGTGTGATTGGCAGGTTCTGTCCTCGAGAACAAGCACATCATCTCTGCAACAGGTTCAGCTGCCAAGCCTAGGAATCCACCCAAGTGATTCCCAAGCTCAGGCCAGTCAGTTGGCAACCTAAAGATTCCACTATGTCAAAAGAGCCTGAAGGTAGTATTCTTATTATATTTTGACTCCAAATATCCCTTTATTTATAAATTAAAGGCTGTGTAAAGATACTTAAACATGTACAACTTGAACTTAATGCAGGTTTTCTTTCCATACTTAGTTAATTTAGAACCAGTAGTTGGGAGTAGGTTTGAGTGTATTAAAGCTTATCAACATTTAGACACCAAAACTACCTCACCAAAAAATTGTAATGGAAGCAAAAATAAATCTCATTATCTTTAATATGTTTTGCCAGGTTTACTTCATGTATCGCCTTTTTTAACATCCTTAATGAGTTAAACGACTATGCAGGACAACGAGAGGTAGTAGCAGAAGAAATGGCACACAGAGTATATGGTGAATTAATGAGATATGCCCATGATCTGAAAACGGAAAGAAAAATGGTAATATTTATCATTTTTATCTAATTATAACAGTCTTGTGAAATAGTTTCAGAAAATAATTATATTTTTTAGAAGTAAATGTTTGGTTCAAAACTGGTTTTCTACATTACTAAATTTCCTTTAATTAAAAATTGTGAGATGAGAGTATACTGTGAAAAAAATTTCAGTGAAAAAGAAAAACCGTGGGTTATGGTTACCAGTTTACAGTCTGAATCAGGATTTGGCAACATACGGCCCACAGATCAAATACAACCTATCAACTTATTTTTGTTTCCTAGATCCCATAAACTAAAAATACTTTATATATTTAGGTGGTTGAAAAGTAAATATTCTATGGCATGTAAAATATTATAAAATTTGAATTTCAATGTCCATAAAGTTTAATTTACATTCATTGAATGTGATATTTCATATGGCTACACAGTTGTAGACAGAATACTGTGTGGCTTGCAAACCTAAAATATGTACTACTTGTTACCTGACTTTTCATAGAAAAGTCCTGTGAAGATAATCATTATTTTCTTTAGTATTATGTCTGTTTTGAAGATTATTTTAAAAGTGTTAAAGCAACCTGTAAGATGTATTTTGAATACTTTTTTTTTAACTCTCTTCCTAACTCTAAAGATGCATAGCTATATATACATGTATATATTTATCACCTTGAAAAAAAGTTAAGAGCCTTTTGAGGATGGTGGAATTTCCTTAGTATGTAAATGTAATTATTTTTGTTCTGTTTGTTTGCTGACGGTTATAATCTTCAGCATCTACAAGAAGGACGAAAAGCTCAACAATACCTTGACATGTGTTGGAAGCAGATGGATAATGTGAGTACCAGTGTTTTCATGGTTAATCAGAAATGCACAGACTGACTTACCCCTAAGCTCCATTAAGCTTTACGTCTGAGTCTCATGTTTCTCAATGTATCAGGTTTGGCAGCAAGTACTATTGCCCACCAAGCCATTTCCCACCTGTCACCCCCCAATCCTGCCCATGGAAGGTGTGTTAGGGTCTCATTCTGTGGGCTATGTAATAAGTGAGCTATTATTCACAATCTGCCATTTGTTTTGTTGTAATAATAACCAAGAAATATAAATGGAGGGTTAAGCTCATTTCATTTTCCTTTCTCCCTGTGTAAATAGTGGGACAAATTCTCTAGTCTTTATATCTTGGTAAATACTAGAGATATTTTTGCAATACGTGGGGTTTGGAGAATTAGGAACCACTTATCTTGGGAGACTATTTGCCTGAGAAGAGAGAACTAAGATTGTGGTTTTTGAATGTTTTTATGGACTGGATTTCTCTTGACCTCCTTTTTAGCATATGAATACAGAAGAGCAAGGAGTACCTTACAGGAAATGTTTCTTCTAGCTCAGTAGTCCAGTAGTTCTGTAAGCTTCTAACTGCAGAAAGAGAACTTATAGAACAGACTTAGAAAACATACTGTCTACTTAAAATTTCCCTAAGGTCCTTTATAATGTGGATTTATAAAAAGGTTTTGTTAAACATAAACAATGTGTTCACAGACACTGTAGTCTTGTTTACTGGATATGCTGGATTGAAAGACTTTGTAGTATAGGAGACTTTAAATGTTCAGATTGCCAAGTGATTGGCTCTTTGCTAGCAATTTTTACAGTAGATAGTATAGTCTTTAAGAATTGTGCTGAAGAAAATTGTGTGTGTATTTAGTTTGTCTAGTTGTGATTATCAAAATGGCTTGGAGACTGAAAATTTACAAGTTCATGCAAGGCACTCTGGTATCTCTTCATACTATGCAAATCTTTGGCATTTCGAAAGCTTATGCATACTCATGCTATGTTTTTATGTTTTCCTGTTAAAATGAATATTTAAAACTTAGATTCTATTTCTATTTAAGTGTCAATGATTTTTAATCACCAATGCTGATTTAGAGTTCTTAGGTATATTAATAGCCTTTTTCATTTTCTTTATAATTGGTTTCACCAAGACTTTAAGGGAGGATTTTTAGTGATTAAAATTTAAATTACTGTCAGTGGCATCCTTAGTATCTGCCATCTAATAAGTATGAGAGAGAGTGTGTCTATTTTCATTTGCACAGAATAACATACTCCTATTCTCAGGAAGTACTGGTTGCTCTAGAAATGGGTGTTGACATAAACCTGTTTACAATGTGTGCTGACTCTCCTTTAGATTGACAGTTATTAAGAAAAGTTACAAAGTTATAAAATAAGACAGAACCATTACAAAAGTTAGGTATTTCAAATAGTGCATTTTTTTCAAGTCATTAACAATATTATGAAAAAGTAAATTCAACCCTAGCCAGCCCTTTGCTTGTGCTGGTTCCTATATGTTCATAAGGAAATATGACATGGCTTTTATTTTTTGTGGAGCCTGGAGTCCAGTGAAAGAGATTGACGTAATTTATATTTAATATGTCGAAACAAATATAGGATCCTATTTCCTAATTCTGTTTCATTTTAGTCAAAACAAAATTACAGAAATTTAATGTGTCTGAAATAGTTGAAGGCAGCTATAACCAACTGGGAAAATGAGGAACATGAAACAATTGAAGGAAGATGGTGGAAGAAGTCACTACTTCCAGGATGGACAATGCCATTTAAAAGGAGAGCAGAAGAGAGTGGCCCATGAAGGAGATCTTGACAGAGTGGTCAGAATCTACGGAGATTAATGTTAGATGCTATATGAAGCAGTCAGGAAGCTACAGATGATGCCTTACAGTTTCCTAAGAGCAGAGCTCAGAAACATTAGCTCCAGTAGTCAGATGTCGAGCGATGTCACTAGTGCTACATATCCTCTGTGCTTATGTCACTGCAGTGTGCTGTTTCTTATTCCTCAGCTTTGCTACAGCCAGGGGCAAGAAAAAAGGAACATTTCTTTTCTCACTGTTCTTTTTTAATCAAGGACATAAAACTGGCAGAAACCCCAGCAGACTTCCTCCTCGGTGCCTCTGATGAGCCTGTGGGGAGAGTGGGACAGCAAGCCACAGCTATCGGTAGCCTCTGTGTTGAAAGGCAGGTTCTGCTGTGGAAGAGTGGAACAGATGTCATTTTCTATATTGTATAATTATATGTGGGGGAAAAGTAGTTTTAATTCATTTGTGCTTATGATTGCTTCGCTGTTCCAAGAAAAGTATGTTTTTCCACAAATAAGGTACATAATATAAAACACTTGTTTGTAACTAGCCTCAATTTGTGTCAAAATTATTAACCCATAGCCACTGGACCACAGTGGGATTGTGTAAGTACAAAATACTCAAGTCTCCTGCTTTCTTTTTCTGAGTAATTCTCAGAACACAGATCATAAAGCTTTTTCCAGGCACAGACTCAAGAGAGGCTCTCTGAGGAGTCTCACAAACTCCAGTCACAGATTCGGGGAACTACATAGGGGTTTCCAAGGAAACTACCTGGCTGCTTCACACCAGAGGGAAAGACCAGGGTTAGCCAGCCCCACCCAGAGTGTATTTAATGGAAGTTTAAAATAAGAGGACAAAGACAAGTATTCCCAGACAGTGAAAAAAAATACCAGATCAGAGATCACAATAATATATAGAAGAAAAAACAACTTAGAAGAAACAGCAACTATGAAAGGTAAAAAACTTAAAAACAAAAATATCCAAAACTGATATTAATTTTCTCTGTAGACTAGAGGAAATGCTATATCCATGGAAATAAAGGTAAATACTATTAAAATTGAAGATGTAAATAACAAAAGAACTTCATATAGGGAGAAAGGGAAAGTCCATGAGAAAAAGACAAAATTGAAGACGTCTTTCAGAAGGTAAAAATAACAGAGGTTAAAAATACAAAACAACATATTAAGATTAGAAAATTTCATTTAGCAATTTCTTTTTCAAAATAACCATGCTAGATTTAAAAAAAAAAATGGATAAAAGTAAGTCAAGGAAAAAACATGCCTTCGAATGTAAAGTCCTGAATTTCTGGAGGAAAGAATTTGCCAGCACCCAGTGCTGTGAGCTATCAACACTTATCCTCACAAGAGCTGACAAGGTGGCTCAGCACTCCATCCCAGTCCTCACCCCATAGCCAGTGGTGGAAAGAGGTAGCTGACTCCTACACACACACACCCCTGACCTCTTTGAGAGCACGCACACTTAAATAGATACATAAACAAATGCTGTAACCTCGTCTTAAACAGCTTATGAGCATGACATCTCAAAACTCTTAGAAGAGGTTCCAGATACCTGAGAGAGAAACAGATTTAGTCACAGCAGCAAAACGATACAACAAAATAAACACACCTTTTACAATGAATCAGGAATTAAAATAAGATTGGGCATATCTCAACCTACTAATATATAAACCAGAAAATAATAGAGTAGTACTTTTAAATTTCTGAAGGAAACTGTTTCCAACCTCATACTCACCACTTAAATGTGGTGGTAAAGGGCTGTCCTAGAGACGTGGAGTTCAGAAAGTCTAGATATGGTGGCCGAGGATGGGACCGAATGGGTGATAACAATAAAAACATTTCTCACCTGAAAAATTATATTTTATAAACCATCTTGAAAGCTACTGCTGAATGTGATCCTGCAGAATGATAGTTGAACCTAATGTATCCAGATAACAGAGGTGCAAGGCATCCATAGGACTATAGGAATGAGAAACCCCAAGAAAACGCCTGTATACTGGAATAGCTCGTATGAGTTCAAACTTACACAGATTAGAAACTGTTAGGAGAAAATGAAACCAGAGAACGAAATTGATAGATTTCAATAATGTGGGTTGAATTAACAGTAAGTGTATATTGAAAATCAAACTTGGATGCTTGTGTATATACCATACCACAGTTGTAAATAGCTTTTAAATTTGTTATTTTTATGAATGAACACATTTTTATGAATTTTTATGAATAGATGAGTTTCTCTGCATGTTTTTATGTGCACTTATTTGTGCCTACTGCCCTTGGAGGCCAGAAAGAGGTCTCAGTTCTCTGGAACTGGAGTTCTTAGACCACAAGTCAGTCTTGTGGATACTGGGACCCAACCCAGGTCCTCTACAAGAGCTCACATACTCGTCACTATTGAGCAATCATGAACAGCTTTTTAAAAGTAATAGTAACTAAAAATTAGATAACACTTGGATGTGGTGACACATGTACCCTAGCACTCTGAGGCTGAGGCAGGAAGATTAAATCTTCAAGGACAGGTTGAACTACACAAGTGAATTCCAGGCCAGCTTGGACCACATAGCAAAACCCTGTTTTTGTTGGTTTAAGGAAAAGCTCAACAACAAAAAAAAGTAGTCTTGTGTCTCTGCTGATAATATTCCTGAGCTATCTGATAGAAACAACATCAAACTACTTTGAAGGGCTATTCCCACATCTTAACTGTGTTGTGCTCCTATAATAAAATACATGGAAGCAAACCCCAAAACCAACCAATGAAGACTTATTTATAATAACAATTTTCTTGTTGTGGACAGAGAATTAGATATGTTTTGAATATTAGTCATGTTCATGTTATTTTTTTTATTGTCAATAGCTAATAACTGATATTTAAGACATATAAATATTAGAATCAATATAGGTTGGTTATAATATATTTAATTTTCCAAATTAGGACAAATTTTACTTTCATTGTTTAGTTCGTTTTTACATAGTACACACTGGGAACATTTAAGCTACTTTGCAAATAAGTTTTAAAATTTTTCTTTACAGAGTAAAAAGAAATTTGAAAGAGAATGTAGAGAAGCCGAGAAAGCACAGCAGAGTTATGAAAGATTGGACAACGATACTAATGCAACCAAGGCAGATGTTGAAAAGGTAAGGATCCCAAAGTTGTTTAAAGCAGGTGTGTATTCATTGCATACAGTCAACAATCCTACATTGATAACCAAATATTACATGCATGGAAAGAAGGCACACCTTTTGCGTCATTATTTTATCTAAGTCTAAAATAGGCAAATGTTGCTTACTTGGTCTGAGAAGGAAAACTGGTAACGTAATGCCTTAGTTGGATTCATAATGCTCAGGAGAAACTGGCTACTAGGATGTTTTTCTTCCCTATTCCTAAATTGAATAAAAAGACTGAGATACAGCCATAAAGTATACCAAGTGAGTGTGACTCAGTAGTACCTTTCAGCAGTTTTATAGAACATAAGCATTGAACTGTCACCATGTTACTTCATGATTTACTCAATCAGAGCCTTGTCACTGATTCTCAGCTGCTGGTAGGATTGATTGGTCTTGTAACTACTGTTTCTTAATTTCTCCTTTGTCAGTTGATAGAGTGCAGTTAGCCCCCGCCCCACCATCTTTATTATTTCCTTATATAGGCTGTACTCATCTCTGTTTCACATTTTGAGTTACATAGATAAATGTCAAATACATTTTTAAATAATAGTTTTTGAATAATAATAATTCTGAAACTAACTGTAATACTGTTGTCTGATCACTTCTGATTTTGACTATTTCCCTTGTCTGAGCACTAAGTTCTTATTAATATGACCTGGGTGTTTATGATCTAGGCAACCATGTTGTTTAAACTGACTCCATTGAGTTCATGGTTATCTGGAATCCTTGTCTTTACATGTGTCTTGGTATGAGGATGTGCCTCTCATAACTTAAAGACTGTATTTAAAATTTGTGTGGACAGCATTATTTATTATTAGCTTTGATTATATAATTTCCTTTCTGACATTTTGCCATGTTCGTAATTGAATAATGTGTTACTCGATAGTAATGTAAATAACGGCACTATTTTGCACATGGGACATGTCTCAAAGGTTGACATTCACCTTTAAACACTTTGAGTCATTATCAAATAATGGTTATTTAAATTTATGTCACAGGCAATATAAAGTGCTTGTTTAGTGGGCTCACATTTCACATGTTCAGTTTGTCTACAGGGATAGCTTTCCATACTCACTCAGCATCGTGCAACCTAGATATAATATGGCTGCTAGAGAGTTTGTCCTAACTTTTTCAGAACTTCAGTGTTCATGGTTTAATGTTCAGTTATTTGAAATCTAGTATTAAAAAATTAGACTAGGCTTCAATTGTAGCCTTATTCTTTTATATACCCTACTGAAACCATCCATCCCATGAGACTCACAGCCAGTGGCTGGGGGACCTGGAGGAGTTCCCCCTGACAGGTCAGGAGGACTTGAGGCTAGGACTTGGAATCTTGGTCCCACTTTGTGGTTTATTGTAGAAGGAGAAAGGGGATGTGTGTGAAGAAACGTTCCAGCCTGGAATCTCAGGTTTTCATTATTTTTTTCTCTGTAGAAATACTTTGTACTTTGGTTCATAGTATTTAGTTTCCTTAATATTTGCTTGCAGGAACTTCTAATGTGCCATGGATTAAAAAAGGTTTCGTGGGCTTATCTATGATCTTGGCTAGCCTGCTTTCATAGTCGGTTTATTTCTGAGTTAACAAAGTATAGTTACAGACTAGTGTTAGAAGCTAAGTTAACTACATCTGCAAACGCTAGCTAACATCCTTGGAGTAAGGGATAGATAGGGCTGGGAAGGGTAAAACCATTACGTTCCATCATTAGCAAAAAAAGGGAAAAAAATAGTGAGGCTTATCAATACTCAGTGTGCTGTGTAACTGATAGTCCTGATGTCTACATAGCACACACAGCACTCACACTCCTTCCCACCCTCCCTCTCTTCCTTTCCTTTTGCTATGTTGTGCCAGGTTGTGCTTCAACTCTGATGACCCTCTGGCCTCAATCTTGCATGTACATAGACTGCTGGTGTGTAGTGTTGAATCTGGGGAGCCAATTCTTATTTTGTTTATTTCCTATTTTAGATCAGTGTCTTAGGATTTTACTGCTGTGAACAGATGACCAAGGCAACTCTTAAAAGGACAACAATTAATTGGATCTAGCTTGTAGGTTCAGAGGTTCAGTCCATTATCATTAAGGCATGAGCTTAGCAGCTTCCAGACAGACGTGGAGCTGCAGGAGCTGAGAGTTATACATCTTCATCCAAAGGCAGACAAAGACTGGCTTCCAGGGAGCTAGGATGAGGGTCTAAAAGCCCACACCCATAATGATACACTGCTTCCAACAAGACTATACCTCCTAATAGTGCCTCTCCCTGGGCCAAGCATATTCAAACCATCACAATCAGTTAGGATATTTGTTTAGCTTATACCCAGTGTGTTAGAACTAACAATTAAACATTCTTGTCAGTGAAGGTAATATTTCTTTGACTTTCTGCAAGAAATTAAATGCAGAACCATTTTAACTAAGTGCATCCGGTTCTATAGAGATTGAAATACTGTTGAATATTACAGCACTTCCAACACATTTTAATCTTTATTTAAATCTACTATGATTTTAGTTTCATAATTCTAATAGGGTAAAAATATATTTCACTGCTTTTTTCATAGTCAAAAATATTCCTGTTTTTCTTATGTTTAAAATGTACTGTTTCAAGGTATAGCATCATTTATTATTTTCTGTGTGAATTTTGTAAGTAGAGTATTTAGATTACTGAAAAGAGGCAAGCTATCAGAGTCAGGGGGATTGTTGTCATAAGGAGACTGTGTGAGATCTGGAAGCATTTTCGTTAGCTGTTGGGTTATCTATCACAAAATGTAGGTTTGGATAATTTCCAGAAAAATGAGTGACTTTGGTTTTGGCAATCCTGTGGCCCGTTTTTGCCTGTAGGCCAAACAGCAGTTGAACCTTCGCACACACATGGCTGACGAGAACAAGAATGAGTACGCCGCGCAGCTGCAGAACTTCAATGGCGAGCAGCACAAGCATTTCTATGTGGTGATTCCTCAGATTTACAAGGTACGTGTAGTCTAGTTATGTTCAGAGGACTTCTTTGAGACAAGATTTCACTGTTTATCTTCCCTGGTGGCCTGAGCTCACAGAAACCCACCTGCCCCTGTTTTCCCAGGGCTGGGATTAAAGGCGTGCACCACCGTGCCTAGCTAAGAAGTTAATTTTAAGTTAGGAAAAAAGGATTTTACATGATGTAAGAAAGCATTTTGTGCTATGATACAGCTCTAGTCCCAAAACTCAAGTATTAAATCTTAGAAATCAGAATATTTTAAATTCACTAGTTATAAAATACACTGGTGATAGATAAGTCTCCAGACTTTAGAAAGTAACAAGAAGTGGTCTGAAGTAGAGTTTGAGAAGGTGAGAAGAGACCAGTGCTGGCTGAGCAAGTGTGCGAAGATGACTTTTAACTTACTGAACGTGCCTGTCTCAGCATGTTTCCCATTTTGAGTTTGGACATGGGGGAATTTAACACATGTGCTGCTTTGGTGATGTGCCTTACTGATTGTGTTTCATGCCCTCAACTCGAGCTGCGAACTGTAGTAAGGTCTGGGTACCTGTCTTTATGCCATCAGTTGTGATCCTTCATCCAGCTAGATCTTATCAAGTACTCTGAACCAGTTTAAGGAGTACATCTTAGACTTGTATCTTATAGATAATTGCTTTAAAAGAGGGGGCGGTGATTAATGCTAGAGTTTGGTGTTGAAATAGAACATTTCCTGAAAGCATAAAACTAATCTGGTTCAAGAGAAAAGGGTGGGAGAGGTGTGGAGCAGAGACCTGGCTGCCAATTATGTAATGTTTTAGATGATGTTTAATATCAGTATTAAAAGTTTTGTATCCTTCTTTTGTTATTTGACAGGTCTTAGATTGTAAGAATTATTAAGTCTATATAGCACCATTGAAAAGTCTAAAAATAAAAGTGTAATATGGAAGAAATATTTTTGGGGAGGTCACTAATTGCTCTCCTTCAGAATAAAAAATTGAATTTCCCTCCTTGTTTGAATTCTGGATTATTAGCAACTACAAGAAATGGATGAACGAAGGACAATTAAACTCAGTGAATGTTACAGAGGGTTTGCAGACTCAGAACGCAAAGTTATTCCTATCATCTCAAAATGTTTAGAAGGAATGATTCTTGCAGCAAAATCAGTTGATGAAAGAAGAGTAAGTACAGTATAATTGTCTCTGAATTAGTGCATGTGGTAGCGCTGTGCATTTGAAGTTAATGAAATGGTTTGGGAAAAGAGTAAAGTAACCTAAGGAATACTTGCTTCTTAATTATACTCTGTATGAGAAAGCCTTTTATAAGTTAGACTCCTGCAATAAGTTCAACTCTAAAATTCTTATTCTTTAAAAGAAACTTGCAGCCTTCTCCTTTCCATTATTTTTCTAATCCAAGATTAGAACCTATGAACTATGTGTTTAAATTCTATTATGCTGTTATTCTAATGAAAGTTTAAAGAAGGATGTGATTAGATCAATCTAGTGTTGTCAGATCATTCTTGTGTAGTCCATCTTAAATGCCAGAGTTAGTGCTTGAGCTGATCGAGAAACAGTGTAGACTAGTGATCATGAGGAGAAAGAAGAGGGCATCAGGAGTCAAAGACACAGCACAGTCTTGTTCTTAAGAACATAGATCTAGAAGCACCACGGCTTAGCCAAAGGGTCGCAGTTTTAGATCTGGTTATTTCTCAGTAAATGCTGACTGAGTTACTAAGAAACATGGACAAATAGACTCTGACATTCCAAGGGGAAAACAAGAAAAAGAACTAACTTTGGAAGAGTGTCAGATATGTGCCATGTATTTCAGTCTTCACAACAAGCCATTCAGTCAGTGCTAGCAAAGAGCCTTACCTGTAACTGACTGAATCCCTAAATAAAAAAAAAAAAAAAAAGGAAAAGGCCTTTTAGTAACGTTTTATTTAAAAGTTTTTGAAAGCTAATGTACTGTTAACAGTTGTTTTTTAAAAATTATTTCTTATATAGGATTCTCAAATGGTAGTAGACTCCTTCAAGTCTGGCTTTGAACCTCCAGGAGACTTTCCATTTGAAGATTACAGTCAGCATATTTACAGAACCATTTCTGATGGGACCATCAGTGCATCCAAACAGGAGAGTGGCAAGATGGATTCCAAGTCCACAGTAGGGAAAGCCAAGGGCAAACTCTGGCTCTTTGGAAAGAAGCCGAAGGTAACAAACCATAAAATCCCCATATTCTAATCAAACTCTGACTTAGTAATTTGAAAAAGACGTTGAATGGATAATAATTTACATCTAATAGAGGAATACTTTCATTCAGCTTGAATAATTCAATTAATCTTTTACTAATTAGAAAACAGTCTTGTACCTGGAGCACTTAATAATGTGGAAGAATATTAACTAAGTTTTAATATCTAGGTAAATTACACGTTTTTACAATTTTATTTATATAGTGTCAGAATTGTAAGGCAATGTTTTACTGTTCCTACAGTGGAGATTCTTAGTTGGAATGAATGGTTAAACTCACTGATACTCAGTGTCAAATTAGATGTTATAGCTCAGACTACTATAACCTTTTATTATCCGTATGTGATTTAATGAGAAAGGCTTAGTGTTTGTGATTAACTTCAGCTTTTAGGAACCTCTAGTTTACTAAGAGAATCTTGCCCTTGTCAAACCCCAGATTTTGATGTACTGTTAATTTTGGAAGCTAAACAAACATAGCTCAACACATGAGCAAATGGTATAGACCAGTGCTTTGTCATTCTTGTCGATTTAGTGATTGTGTTTCACCGGGAAGGAGAGATGTATTCCTTCTGTCCGATACACTGTAATTTTTAAAGTGTGCTTATTTAATTTAATTTAATTTAATTTAGTGCTTATTTAATTTAATTTAGTACTTAGATCTTGGAATATGAAACTATATACAATTTAACTCAAATTATCTAACTGCTAGTATCTTTAAAAATACATTTACTGGTGACTTGGGCTTTACCTATGTTTTTAATAATACTGTCCATGAAGAGGTTGAGCGGTGAGACCTCTCTTGGTCACAGCAGACTAGCCAGAGCAGCTGAGAAAGATGCAAGTGCTTGTTTAAGAAGAGATGGCTGAGAGGAGAGCTAGGGATGGTGGGAAGCTTTTTGCCTATTTATGATAATCAGATACAGTTTTAGAAGAAATTTGTGTGATAACTTTAACTATAGTTGATGCCTCTATCTCTTGACAAGTACAAGTTAAATATAACCTGTATAGAATCCATCATGGAGCTAACATGCTAAAATCCAGAAAAGTTTTTTAGTCTAGGTTATATTGTTCTCTCTAATATAATTTGTATACTCTATAATTTAATCTATTAGCTTGTAAAAAGTGAAATGGTATTGTTTAAAAGTAACTGACTTTTAAAAGATAATAGCTTTAGCAAGATTATGTTTATTCTCTATTTTCATAGAAAACTTTATTTAAAGTGTATTTTGTGAAAATGTGTTGCCAGAAATAGAATTTTCATTTAGGACAAAAAACTATGCACATTTGGCTTATTGATTCCTTTCTTTATTTCCATATTAGCCACAGTCCCCACCCTTAACCCCTACTAGTTTATTCACATCCAGTACTCCTAATGGGTCCCAGTTTCTCACACTCTCCATTGAGCCCGTGCATTATTGTATGAATGAAATAAAAACAGGGAAGCCCAGAATTCCTTCTTTCAGAAGCCTCAAAAGAGGGGTAAGTTTAATTAATGGGTTGAAATGCATGATGGCCTAATTGTGTGTGTAGTGTGGCTTTTCAATACTCTCCACCCTCATTATAAGGCTCTCCTATAAAGACATAGTTTAAAATCACCACAGAATTAAGAATAGCTGCCCTCAAGTAAAAAACAACTCCTCTTTATAACATTTGAAATGTTCAACCATAAAAAAATGGTATTATAAAGAGGGTGCTGGGTACAGTCATATTTTAGCTTTTTTTGTTTATGTGAAATCATATGTCCACCATTGTCTTGTAATGTATTTACATTTTTAAGACTTTCAGTAATTTGTCACTGGAGTTGCTCTTGTAATTTGTCACTACTGCTGACTTCACCTGCCAATCTTATAAAATCTTGTTTTGTTGACAGTAAAATGTCAAGATTGATTTTTATGCCCTACTTAGTAGCTTTTAGATGCATAAAATATAATTTCCAGTACCTTAATAAAAAACTAAAAAGCCATTGTGAGTGAAACACAGCTTTATAATTCCAGCACCTGGAAGGCTGAGTCAGGAGGATAGAATTTGAAGCTAATCTGGGTTACATGTGAAGTTTAAAACCAGTCTTGGTTATACAGAGAAATGATTTCTCCAAAAGCAATAAAATAAAATAAAGAAGATAAGTATATTAAATACGGAGTCTTAAATGTCAAATTAATAATACTAGAAGTTAGTACTAAATTATAAAACCTATAAAATACTTAGGTATTATTGAGTAATGTTCATATGGAATTTGTTTTCTTCTTGAACTAAATATAAACCTTTTTACTGTAGTTTTCCTTTTACTTTTTAAAAGTTGACCAGCCTTAGACATCTAATATTTTAATAGTTCTCTGCGAATGAAAATATATAGACTAGAAAAATTCAAGTGCATTGGTGTTTCTTACCAATGACTGTTACACTTCTAATAAATTAATGGCACTTCATTATGCTAATAGGACTAATTTTGTTTTTCTTGGTTCTGAAGATTGGACCTAGGTCTTTGTGTATATGAATCACTTTATCACTAATCTGCTCTCCTAGCCCACTAATTTTTCACTTTTATGTTTGAATTTTAGGTAATGCTCTTAATTATACAGCTACAGTTTAGATTAATTATAGGAGGTTTTGGACATTTGAAAGACAAGTGTGATAACCATCATATTATTAAATATGTGATAAGCATCATATTATTAAAGTAGTATACAAATAGTGCCTTCTTTCTCTTTCGTCTCTGTAGCTTTTCCCAGAATTTTTCCAGAATAAAGTGCATTTTAGACACCTGAGGAACAAAAGTATTTGTTTAGGGCAAGATCACATTATCTTTTATTCTAAACTATTAAGACAGTATGACAAACTACACTGATGGCAGTAATACAGACCAGCCCAGTGTATTAACGTCTCCTTCAACATTTTTTACCTCTCAGCTTCCCTAGTTGTATGTGGATAATAGAGGAATTCATGACTCTTAGAAAGGTTCCGCACAAATGAGTTTGTGTTTTGTGGACTAGCATCCAGGCTGTCACTCTGGAAAGCTTTTTACCCCTGTGTGAGAGATTTTGGTTTTTTTCCCTCTTAGTTATGAGGTAGAATTTTTAAGTTGCTTCTCATAGAGATACATAGTAAATTTAATTATATGGAAAAAAATTAATGCAGTTTAGAGCTCTAAGGCCTGGAAAGAATCTTAAATGTGTAACATTCTTACTGAACAATTTGCGGTTAGAATTTTACAGTGCAGCACGTAAAACTTGTTAGCTTACTCATTATTAGATTTATTCTCATATGTTGCTTTAAATTGTCACACATTGTTTTTATAACTCTGGAAAACTGAAATCTCCATGTTTTAGTTGCCATAGTAACTAACTAGAGGACTAGCGGGCAGAACAGGGAGAAAAGTAGTTATCTTTGGGATTGAAATTTTTATATTTTGATTGATCTTCAAAGCTTACTAGATAATATTTGAAAATTAATACTAGAGATAGAGAAGTTTTCGAATTCCACCAAGAAAGTAAGCCTTAGTAAACTGTTTCAGTACGTGTATTTACATGGATGTTCATCCACTAAGCTTACAGTGTAAGTCTTGGGACAGCTTCTAGCTGCTGAGTTGTACCTACAGTTCAGAAGCTGTTTTCTGTCTTATTGGATATTTTTTCCTAAGGAGCTTCTCTAAAACACATACTTATAATATACATAGGTTTACTTTAAAAGGAAAACTGGTGTATGTAGTCTCATAATTAAGGATTTGAAAAATGTTACATCAGAACGATGTTTTTGAGTTTGACAGTTGTGCCACTGGATCTATCCCAAGGGATAAGGTCCTACAATTGCCCTCTGTGATCTCAAGTTCTAAGTGGGTGTTTGGGAAATACACCCAAACTTGACTGCTTACTACACAAATTAGCATTTTATCTCTATAACTACTTTCTTTTATTTTTATAGACATTCCTTTTTAAAGTAAGAATTACCTAGCTTATAATAGGAGTTCATGTTTGTGTTTTAATTATACATAATCCTACAGATTTCAGAATACATTCCCGGGGTTTTGGCCTGTTTTAAGATGAAACACATCTAATTATTTTCATTTTTTTAATTAATCTTAGTCCTCCTGTATTTTGCACTACCCTAAGATGTAGTGGTTATATGAAATTTTCTAATTTGTAAACTATTTCTATATGATAGTCTGATATTTTTACATTGAACATGTATTAGAACCAATATTTATGTTCTTATAGAGAACTTTTTCAGTGAATTTAAATTTATTTTCCACTTAGTAAAACTAGATAACCTAAAAATAGAAACATTTGATATTTCATCTATAATTATCCTATTTTCTCTAAAGATTAAAATATAAATTAGAAAATTAATATCACTCAGTGAAAATTAGCATAAAAGATAAGGCAACTCAGTTAACTATTTCATTCCTTGTCATACAGTTTTGTTAGTGTTTAAGAATACTATGGATATCTTTTCATAATTACCTGTTTTTCTCACTGTGAATTTTGTGATAGCAAAATAAATTGATTTTTTTTCTTTTTTAAAGTACTGACAGTCTAAAGAATGTTAAGTGTAGTTTAGAAAGACAATGGATAGCAAATGTCATCTTTTTTGTCATGATCATTAATAAACATGGCCAACTCATCAGAGATAAGGGGTAGATATTTTTGCTAGATATTTATTAAATTTCTTATGTGAAGATTTTATCTGACATATTATCTTTCCTTAAACAAATTATGATTTAGAAAACAGGAACTTTTTTTTTTATGAGGGATACTGAGGATTGAACCCATGGCCTTGCACATGTGAGGCAAATAGTCTACCACTGACTTGTGTCTCCAGGCCCCCTAAATGAGGGAATGTGCTGAGTGTGAAGATATGTAAAGTTTAATGCATATTCTAGGCCACTGTGTGTATGTGCACTTGTGTGTGTGTGGTTGTGTGTGATCCATTCTGAGCCACTTGCAGACTCCTGGTATCAGAATGGTGTGTGAAAGTTGATTCATAAGAGCACCTATAGTTGATCTCTTCAGATTCTGCTCATGCGTTCTCTTCTGAAAGAGTAACTCTGGATTCAGGTTGCCAACGGGGAAGTAAATTTAGGGCTATTTTTTTTAGGCATGTTGATTTCAGAATAAAACCTAAAAAATAGAAAACTCAAAGCAAAACTCAACCTATACCTTTGAGTCTAATAATATAGAGAGAATTTGATTCTCTCTATTGAGAATATTATTATTGAGAATATTATTTTTAAATAATTTAATCCATAGTCCAACATATGCCAGTACCTTTGGGTGTCATAGATTAGATAATAATGTGCTTAAATGTCATCGACCCATCAAATTCTTAAGTGTTATTTTTATTTTTTAAAGCACAAGTTGGCCTTAAGAATGTTACCCTTACCAAACTTTGATATATTTAAATCTGAAATAGTGTTTAGATTAGGAAACCTCAGGAAATGATGATTTCTGTAAGGCATCGAGAAGGACATTCTAGTTTTTAAAGATTTCATAAATTTCCTTTTAAATGGCTAATGTTAGATCTTTTTCAGTCAGCACATTTCAGATATCTCAGTGCTTCTGAAAATGAATAATAGGAGTAAACACCTTCACATACTTCTCCTTAAAAGAAAATATATGATGGTAGGATGATGTACTTTTTTTTTTGAGTTTTAGTAAAATTTAGAAAATATCTGCCCATTATCAGTGTGTGCTTTCCTTTCTTCTTTTTTTTCTTTTTTTTCTTTCTTTTCTTTTTTTCTTTTTTTTTTTTTTTTTGCGTGTGTGTGCAAGCAATCTGCTTTCCCAAGTGTGCTTAATTTTTTTTTCTGGCATAATTGTTTGGATTGTAAAGTGTACATAATTTAATATTGTAAAAAGTATAGGTTATTGCATCTTCTGTATTATGATTTCATGTGAATAATTTACCATTTCTTTCTGTTTTCCATCGAACTATTCAGTGGTCGATGAAGATGGTAAGCCCTGTGTGCTGATCTGTGCACTGTACCAACGTTAAATACTCCGAAAACATTGCTTTAATTTAGAACAAGTGCTAAAGGATACTCCACATTGCAACTTGTATGATTGTTTTTTAAATAATTTAATCCATAGTCCAACATATGCCAATACCTTTGGGTGTCATAGATTAGATAATAATGTGCTTAACTGTCATCAACCCATCAAATTCTAAAGTGTCATTGGATAAATTCCATGTCATGTTAAAAAGAATTAATTTAAAAAAATTTTTTAAAGTTATACATAGTAGAGCAAAATGATGTTTTACAGAAGTAAAATTTAGAAAAACATTTTTTTTAAATTTACTTTCTTTAAAAGGTCATACAAATTTAATGTTTACTTTAGCATGAGAGTTATTAGGTTTTTCCAGAAAAGAAAAAAGTTTTGCTAATTTTATAATGGGTTTTGTTCTTTGTTGGGAAGCAAAAGTAACCTGTTGTGTGAGAGTGTGTGAGTATGTGTTTCCCATCTCTCTGTGTTTGAGGTATTCCTATATGCATCTATTTCATACAAATTTATGGATTTACATTATGGAGAATTAATCCCCAAATAATTGGGCGCTTGCGTAGAAAGCTATGCTTACAGATGTAGGAAACAGATTACTGTTTTAGAGATTTCTAGTTGAGACATTTATAAGACAGGTTATTAAATGCCTTGCATGGCCTTTTGAAGCTCTTAGTAAATATGATGGAATTGCCTTGTGTTCTTATGTAAGAGTTATAACGTTGAAATGAGATGTTAGGAATGCAAGTACCTTGATTCCTATTGTTAAAATATTAGGTATCAGATATTAGGTAATGAGATGCATTGGGGTTACACAGATATTTGGAGATTTACCCATTGATAATGGCCAGTTATAACTCCTCCCAAAGCATAGTAAACTGAAATATATGTTTTATTTCACTTAAATTATTTTCAAAATATAAAGTAGGTTATCTTTGTACTGTTACATGATAGTGTAATCCCTGGACCCCAAATTAGAATGAATCTAGTAAATTGCATTGATCATTGCCTAGTAAATTTAAAGGAATTTTATATAGGAAATTGCTATTCTATCATTTGGTTTGACTTTGGTTGATTGGAAATACCTGATATAAAACAAAAGCCGCTGAAGCAGCGGCCCCACCTTTAGTCATCATGGTTGTTGAGTGCCCATGTATGTGGGCCAGTGTGGGAAGAGTTTAGAGGTGCTTGTTATTAAGTAATGGTAGCATTTGATCATAGTCTTTCCTGTAAGTGGGTTTCCTTTTGTTTAAAAATAAATGACATAGGTGTGGAGGGGTGGCTTGGTCATTAAGAGCACTGGCTGCTCTTACAAAGGACCCAGGTTTAATTCCCAACACTCATGTGGTAGCTCACAACTGTCTGGCACCTCAGTTCCAGAGAATCCTATGCTCTTTTGGCCTCTGCAGGAACAAGGTGTATAGACATAAAGGCAGGAAATCACACATTATTCAAATAAAATAATTTAAAAGTGAATAGAATGTCCTTATAACTGGTAAAATCAAGCTATTAAGCATCTGTTAAAGACATAAGTAGTCCAGAAAGAAAGAATGCATTTTACTTTGTAAGTTTGTCTCAGTAGCACTTAAAAAATTGAGAGTAATATTCATATTCAATCATTTTGAGATGAAAAATGAGGGATAAGTACTAATTTTTAGAATGTAATATATTAATATATGTTATATTAAATGGATTCAGTAGTTAATGGTGGTTCTATTATAATCTCTGTATAATGTAGCTGAAGTAACAATGACTAAAATGAGTTGAAGAGGAAAGTGGAACTGAGTGTGGTGGTACACGCTTGTAACCCCAACACCAGAACCTAAGACCAGGGGCTGGGAGTTCAGGGCTAGGCTACACAGGGAGGCATGCTCTTCAGGAGAAAGACATCATTATAGTAGAAAAATCTGCAACTTTATACTAACATTTAATTTACTTAAATTCAAAAGCATTAAAACCTTTCAGACCATGAATCCTCCCTAAAGGATTGTATCAAGGCTGGGCATGGTGTCACATACTTGTAATGGTAGTACTGGAGAGACTGAGGCCGGAACATCTGAGTTTAAGACCATAGTGAGAACCTGCTGTCTCACCCAGAGAAGAGGGAGAGAGACAGAGAAAACAGGGATTATATCTTTCAGAAACAGCCGAGGTCTGTCATTTGGTTTTATATAAGCCTGGACATGGAATACATAAGTGTATTCCATGGATATAATATCTGATCCGTATACTATACCTTTAATTTTTTAATGATCAGATTTTAGTTTGTTTCCAAAGAATGGTCTAAAAAATATAATCATTCAAATACTAACTGCAGTGTTGAAGTATACTTTAATTAGTTGTCTTTATGCGGTAAGTTGCTTTTGTTGCTCAGTTAATGAATTTCATATTTTTATTTTGCACATTCATGGTATTCTAAATGTCACGACTGAATTTTTTTTTCCTTAAGATTCTATGTAAGAGTACATACAAAGTAGTAAAATAATATAAAAAGAAATGTTATGTGTTCCCATTTTGTTGTTGCTGTAAGAAGACTTGTGTGTATTCATTTTAACTGTCAAGACTTGAAATAATGTGATACAGTTATTAATACCTATATTTGGTAAGATTTCTTTTTCCTACCTATTTTCATGTTTTTATACATATGAAATTTAAGCTTTGATTTTTTTTTTACTAATACATCTATATAGATTTTTTTAAAGTTGAGGCTAAATAAAAATTGAAGTTAGTTGCTTAATTTATAAAAAAGGTAAAGTTTAAAAACAAAGTATCTGAAAGTGTCTTAATAATGATTTAGACTGTCTTTTCCAGGGCCCAGCACTGGAAGACTTCAGCCATTTGCCGCCAGAGCAGAGGCGGAAGAAGTTACAGCAGCGCATTGACGAGCTTAACCGGGGGCTGCAGAAAGAAGCCGACCAAAAGTAGTGTCCCCTGCGCCCTCTTGTCCTCCCTTCTGGAACTAATGAGTGACGATGCATAGATGATGCACGAATGCATACCATGTTCCCAAATTGTTCATTCTGGGCTGGTGGCAGAGTTCAGTAGAAAGAGTGCTTGCCTAGCATTCATGAGGACCTGAGTTCAATTCCCATCATTCCCCTCAAATCATATATCCCAATTGAAACACTTTTTTAAGTTTTAATTTTTTTATTTTTACTTCATTATGTATGAGTATTTGATCTGCATGTATATCTATGTACCATCTGCGTGCCTGGTGCCTGTGGAGACCAGAAGACCCTGGAACTGGAGTTAGAAATGGTTGTGAGCTTCCACATGGATGCTGGGAATAGAACGTGGGTTCTCCAAAACAGTCAGTGATGGTATCTCTCCAGCCCCTGACACACTTTTGTTTGTTTATTTTTAGGGAAAAGTACACTACCTAAACTAGAAAACATTATGGCTTACATATTATATAAGTAAAAATCAAATGTCAGGTTTTGGTTGGTTGGCTGGCTGGTTTTTGATTGGTTTTTGTTTAATTATAATAGTTTGTTAGTCACTATTAGAATTCCACAAATTTGTAAAAACCAAACACGATAACTGTCAGAGTAGTGTCTCCAGCACCACCCATCTCCTCTAGTTTATACACTTTTTAATGAATAAATTGAGTTCAGTAAGTATTGGTTGAGGGATTATTATATAACTACACGGCAAGCATTTTACATGATGCATGTCATTACATTCTTCAAAATAGCCATCTGAGGTTCTTTCTGTATAAATGGAGAGATGGAACGTGGTTAGAAATTGTGGGTGTGTAGTAATAGGATAAGGGGGAAAGAATATGAGTTAGGAATGTACCATTCTGTTGGTAGTAGGGGGGTCTTTATCAGTTTCAAGTGGAGGGTAGCCCATCAGCAACTGTTCTCAAGGTCACTGAACCTTGTTTGTGAGTAGATCAGGGATCAGGAGAGGCAACAAAGAACATCTATACGTCTAGAGCTTAAAAAACTAGAGACAGACACTAAAGCATCATCTGAAGATCAAAACATTCTAAACAGGAGTGTAGGAAGAGATGAGAAAAAACTTCTTGTCATTTATATAATAGACATTTAAAAGTTGAACAAAGAAGCAGCCAGTGAGTGATTGCTAAGAAAGCAGAGCGAGGAGGAGAACGGGAGAACAGAAGCCTTGGGTTAGGCAGGAAGAGTATTAAAGAGCACCAGTCAGCAGTGTCAGGTGCTGGCAGCAGAGAACTGATTGGGCCTATCTCTCTGATGTGACTGGAGAAGAGGAGGAAGGCTACAGGAGCTGGCAGGTAGCTGGAGGGTGCACAGTTAAAGATGGCATTACTATTTCCAGCACAGATGAGTAGGAGGACAGTGATGCTGTGGGGATGAGATAAGGAGTGCTGCGGAATAGTGGTAACAGGACACACAGTGAGTTTGCTCTAGAGCCAGACACGGGGGCACAGGTTAGGAGGAACAGGAGTTTAAGGACAGCCCGGACTATCTAGTGAGACCCTATCTCAAAACAAAGCAAACTAATGAATTTGATTTGAGAAACAATGTAAGAACACTATGTAATATTCTACCAGCTGCTTACTAAACCCATGTATGTATAAGTTATATAGTAAGACATGAGCAATGTTTCTATTAGAAGTCTTTTAAATGTAAACATGTAAGCAATACATGTTTTAAAAGTCCTTAAATTACTGTCTATAAATAGTCACACAGTCACACACACACACACACACACACACACACACACACACACACATCCTTGCACAAATTGTCTTTATTTAGGATATATTTGTCCAACTTAGAAGTGTGACTTTTTAAGGTTCAGATAAACTTTAGTCTCCAAAGATAAATGGAACTCTTAAAAGCACATGAAGTGGATATTTAATTTTGTGGCTTCCTTTTGTTTCTCAGAGAAGCACTCAACAAAATGAAGGACGTGTATGAGAAAAACCCACAAATGGGAGATCCAGGAAGTCTGCAGCCGAAATTAGCAGAGACCATGAATAACATTGACCGCTTACGAATGGAAATCCACAAGAACGAGGTACATTGTTAACTCAGCATACTGAAAGTGTACTTTTAAATACTTTATAAACTTCATTGCAGTAGGTTGGATTTTGCCACTTATATACCACTATTTATGTTTAAGTTTAGAATTTATGAACTGAAAGTATCATTATTATGATATATAATTATCAAATTTACGGCCTACTCATTTTGTTATTTGAACTTTCATATAAAACTAAACATACTGTTTTTAAAAATCAGCTATAAAAGGCCAGGCAGTGGTGGCACACACCTTTAATCCCAGATTGAGGCAAGTGGGTCTCTGTGAATTCGAGGCCAGTCTGGTCTACAGAGTGAGTTCCAGGGCAGACAAGGGTACACAGAGAAACCCTGTCTACAAACAAACAAAAAAGTCAACTATAAACTTGATCACTGTATACATTGGAATAAAAGTTCTCTAAGAATCATAAAGTCTCAAAGTGTGTTTAAATTCAGGTGCCTTAGGACCTCTCAGACTCACTGAGCTGTCTGGTGTTGTTTTTTTCCTGAAGGCATGGCTGTCTGAAGTTGAAGGCAAAGCAGGTGTGAGAGGGGACAGGAGACACAGCAGTGACATCAATCATCTTGTGACACAGGGGAGAGAAAGGTCAGGGATTATTCTGTTTAATTTTTATTTTTAACTTCAGTAATCATTTAATGTTCACATTTTTTCCCAATTTTCTCCTGTTACTAAGTTTATCAAATAACTTCATTTAAACTCTACTGTACATTAGGTACTGGTTGTAGGTAAAATAGAATATTCCATCTTGTTCAATTCTAGTTTATCACATCCATGAGCACCTAAGAATAAAAACAACAACGTCACAGAACAAGACAAGAAAAATACCAAAAAATAAAGAAGCCCTAGCAGGCCTAGGAACCTTAGGGATAGGAGAGATCCCACGTTTATGTGGAGTTGGGTAGCTTTTGACAAAAAAAGAATTGCTATCGAATTGCTTAGAGTTTGATGAAGAAGTTTGCACAGTTTTCAACTTAGCTTTTTGCAAGGTCTGCTTGTCAATACTACTTGTGACATTTCATCCTGGGTGTGATGTATTTAGGTTTGGTTTTCCTATCATAAGATAATCATCTTTAAGAAAATTTGACTGGCTTAATGTCAGATATTGATCTAATCATTACAGCATAATTTGAGCAAGCTCATTTTTTATATTTCCTATCTCAATTTTCTAAAAGCAGAATGGAAGTCAGAACGTCCATTGTGTAGAGTTGTTAGTGCTGAAGGGCATGGTGTAAGGTTTAGTGTAAAGTCCTAGTGTGCACCTCACAGGTGTGAGTGCCTCTTTCCCAACTCCTTTCTTTCAGGAAAGAATTCTTAGTTTATCAGAAGAGAGCTACAGATAACTGGGCTTCATTACGAGATTAAAACCCCAGGTTAAATGGGTGTGGTTTTTCTAGTATGTAATTTAAAATATGGTTTTCTAACTTAGCTAGGTGGGCTGCTAGGGTGTTGGAGGGAGAGGGGTGTGTGCGTGCACACACAGACACACTATTCTTTTGGATTTTCTAACATAATTTCCTTTAATCAATTGGAAAGCATTTTATTAGAATTTGGAGTCTTGGTTTTAAGCAAAATGAATTCTTGTACTGTCTTGGAATAAAAATTTGCTTCATTAAATAATTTAAGAAACAACCTAGATAATATTTATAGAATTCAATTTTTTCTCTACCTCTTGTCTGTTCTTCCTCCCATGCTAGATTTAAGGCTACATCTGATTTTATAAAAAAAAAAAAAAAATTTTAAAGCTTGCAGTTTTCCTCTAGGTTAAAGGAAAACAAGGAGTGAGCTTCTCTCGGGCAGTCCTGGGCAGAGTCCTCCTGTTTGCTCTGCAGGACCACTAGTGAGCTGCTCACCTCCATGCTCACGCTGTGCTCGTGGCTTCTCAGGAGCTGGATTATAAACAGTCTCACTGTGGGCTAAACAGACCTGGGTGATTCTGCTAAGGAATGTCTCTGCCAGTAGAAACTATCTACCACATTGTTCATGTCCTCTTTAGATCCTGTAATAGTGAGGTATGTTTACTGAGCATTGCTCTAAACATTTTATAATCTTTGAAGTGTTTACTTCAGGAAATTAAGTGAAGAATCATTTTGTATCACCACAAACAATTTACATAGTTAATGTTTGAAAATAGGGCTCAATGTGGAAGTATGTCACTGACACCTAATTTCTCCTGAGATCAACTTATAAATAATACACAAAGCATTCTCATGTTTGTGATACCTGATCAGAGATACTTTAATGGTTTTTAGTCCTGAGGGAAGTTACACTGATGATGCAAACCAAGAAGTTCGTGGGCCACCCCAACAACATGGTCACCACAGTGAGTTTGATGATGAGTTTGAAGACGATGATCCCCTGCCTGCTATTGGACACTGCAAAGCTATCTACCCTTTTGATGGTATGATGCTCTATGGTGATGGTGATGGTGATGGTGACGTTTACTTACTTAAGATCCTGATGGCAGTGTCCCCTCCCTCTCTTCCAAGTTCCTTTCTTTCACTTCACCTCACTCCCCACCACTCCCCCTTTCTCTGCAGAAAAGGAGAGGTTTCCCATGGATATCAACCAGCCTTGGCATATCAAGATATAGAAAAATTAGGCATATATTCTCTTATTGAGATTAGACAAGGCAGCGCAGTTAGGGGAAAGGGATCCAAAGGCAGGCAACAGAGTCAGAGACAGCCTGGGCTCCCACTGTTAGAAGTCCCACAGACCAAGCAGAGGACTTAGTTCATCCCATGTATGCTCTCTGGTTAGCAGTTGAGTTTCTCTGAGCTCCTCTACGCCCAGTTTAGTTGATTCTGTAAGTTTTCTTGTGGTGTCCTTGACCCCTCTGGTGCCTTCAAACCTTCCTCCTCCTCTTCTAAAAGATTCTCCAAGCTCTGCCTAATGTTTTGTTATAGGTCTCTATATCCGTTTCTACCAGTTGCTGGGTGAAGCCTCTCTAATGACAGTTATGCTAGGCTCCTGTCTGCAAGTGTAGCAGGGTAACATTAAAAGTGTCAGGGGTAGACTCCCTCTCATGGCATGGGTCTCAGGCTGTAGTCTCTCCCTCCATCCTCCCCCGCCCCTACTTGGTCCCTCTTCTTCCCATCCCTACCCTCTCCCCTGCATAGTCCCTTCCCTGATGTTATGTGTAATATATAACATTTGGTAAAATTGATTCTTCAAAGTAAGTCATCACTTACTTTAGTATCCTTAGCTAAGTGATATATTATCAGAAAATTACATTCCTGGCTCAGTAATTGTGTAGTTTTGTTTTAACTATGTTATAAATATATTCCCCACCCCCCACACACACACATCCACACACACACCTGAATTAAAAGACCGTCTTGTATGCTGCCAGATCCTAACACAGATGATTTCCTGCACCTCTGGATCCTAGATCTTACTTATACTCGGATGAGCATGTCAGAGCTGTGGCAGCTTGAGCATGTAGCCCAAGCCAGGAGCAAACAGCTTGTAGATGTCATTTGATGCTCTCTGTTGTTGCTAACTGGCACAGAGAGACGGGTATAATACACAGCTGAATGCTGTCTGCTGCATGTTGACTCTGCAGGCTTCTCCTTCAGATGAGAGCAGGAGCACTCCTGACTGCAGTACCTTCCTGCTCCTGTAATGTGGCGGCTGCAGTGTGGGCTGGAGACAGGGACGAGGTGCTGTGGTTCTTTCTGCAGCCATTAGTGTTCTCCTTCTCTAGGACTCTAAAAATCAAAGTCCTCTTCGTCAACTAACAGAAATGTAGAGTAACACCTCCATCAGCAGTTATAAAATGCTCTGTAATTTGTCACCTTTCTCCATGTGTTAGTGTTACAATTGAGTGAAGTCTTTAGTTAACTCTTCATTTTTAGAAAATATATTTAGAGGGATAGTGAATAAAGGCCCTTGCCGCCTTTACTGAGGACCTAAGTTTTTCCTGGGAATCCATGTGGTAGAAGAGAACAGATACTGAAGTCATCCTGTGATCTCCACATTCATGCCCTATCTCATACGCATTTGCTCATGTTCTCTCTCTCTCTCTCTCTGTCTCTCTCTGTCTCTCTCTCTTACACATACATACATACATACATACATACATACATACATACATACATACAATAAGTTTTCTGGTTTCATATGCACGTGTGGTATACTGCACATATATGTACCTGGGTGCTTGTTCATATGGAGGCCTGAGACTGATGTCAAGACTCATCCTCAATTGCTCTTTGACCTTATTCAAGAGTCTTTGAATAGAACCCAGAGCAGCCGATCTGGCTAGCCAGCCTGCTCCGAGGATCCCTTCTGCCTATATTCACTCTCTCTCATCCTACTGTTTTCTGATTCATACTTCATCAAGTTTTTAGATAGGAACATGGCTTAAATTTGGGGAAGGAATTAGAATTGTGAAACAGTGATTAGACTCCCCTGTCAAGTTGCATAGTGTCTATGTATGCTACATAGTGCTCTGCCCAGTTGGGGAATCTGTTATGCAGCGGGTGATTGTAGCCCACCTCACAGGCTTATTATGTAGCTCAGATGAGAATGTGTGTGATGTGTTGAGTAAACTAGAAAGCATCACAGAGAGGGTGCTGCTGTGACGATCTGTGGGCTCTTGCATCTAGATATGATGAAGTGTAATATTTCATGTTTGCTAGTGTGTTGTATTTATAACTTTTATTAACATTATTGCAGTGCTCTAATGCTGTATGTGCTTTGAAAACTTTTCCCCTAGGACATAATGAAGGTACTCTGGCAATGAAAGAAGGAGAAGTTCTGTACATTATTGAGGAGGACAAAGGTGATGGATGGACAAGAGCCCGGAGACAGAATGGTGAAGAAGGCTACGTTCCCACAACATACATAGATGTAACTCTAGAGAAAAACAGTAAAGGTGCAGTAACTTATATCTAAACTTACCAGGCAGCTTTGTGCCATGTACACGTAAAATGACAACACATTCAACAGGTCAGAAAAACCAAAAAGTTAAGGCATCCTGGTGTATTGTTCACTATGTGAGCTGAGTGCAGGCTTGATCAGAGAGTATGAATACTGCCACCAGAAGCTCTTTGACGCCTTGCTGTTCAAGTGATGCTGGTGTGGAACATTAATTGATGCCTTTCGCTTTCTGTCCTGCCTAAGTGTGTGTAAAAGATGTGTGCTTTTCTGCCTTAGAAGTAATAGATTTGATTATTAGGCAAGAATCGTAGGTAGACTGTTCCCTGCCCCTTTCACCTCAGAAACAACAGTGACTGATGAATTAAAATAAACAAACCCGCTCTCAGCTACAGAAAGCTGATTCTCGGGAGCCGCTAAACCTAGGAGCTTGGATTTGTAGCTTCAGGTTCTAGGAAGAAAAGTAATAGTTGGATAATTAGGTAAAATAGCAGTCATTTTCCTTGCTATTCTTAACTTGGTTTCTTAAAGAAAGAAAAGGAATACCTGGTATATAATCTATTTAATATGAGCTCATCTAGGGATCACAGGATAAGTCACCTGGTGGAGCTTGTGTGCGAATAAAACAGCATTGAGACCTGAAAATATTTTCAGGTTTACTGGTAATTTTCAATGTTGTACAAAGTTCATTCCAAGCTAATCTTACGCTTGTACTTTTCACTTGAAAGTGTCTTTTAGAAATATTCCATTAGTGCTCATTTAGTTTCTGCCAGTTACTCTTAGGAAAAATTGAATGTAACTCAGTGTGGTAAAGGACAGTCTGGAAGGGAGGAAGAAAGTGTGGTAGTCGGAACTCTAAGAGGAGGAACAGGAAACAGGTTTTTACTGAGATGAAGGAAGACCTCTACCACCATTGAGGGCTTCGTTTTAGCTGGATTGTCGACTGTCAGAGTAGGTACCTCTCTTCCAGTGTATTGCCAAACGCATCTGTTGGGATCTTTGTCCAGTCAGGAGCTGTACAGTGTAGTAGTCATGTGACCACATCCTCATTAATTGAGTGAGGAGACAAGAGAGGAGGCAGTAGCACTGGCCTTTGATCATCTTGTGTTTCAGAGTTCTCTGGTGTTTTTAGTAGCTGACTATAAAATAACTTTAGGTACATTTGGGACAGACACTTTAAACTGAATGCCCCTTTTGGTCTTACCAAAGGTCTTCAGTAACTGTTTTTTTCTTTTTCCTCCTGGACTGCAGGTTCCTGAAGAGGGTTTCTGAGGAAATGGGCAAGATGTTGAAGGAGGTTACATGCAGCTGCTTTGGGGGAGGGTATTAGAGTTGTCAGGCTGAAAGAGAGTGAGAGAAGCAAGTTGCATGAATGCATGCAGATTTTTTTTTACTAACTTCATTAGCATTTCCATACATTAAAAAGTCATTCTAGTACCAGCCCTTAAATTCCTAGTCCGCAGTTGTTCACATGGAAGAAGGAAAAGAAAAGCCAGCAATGGCTAACCTCTTTTTTTTTTTTCATTTACTGATTCCAAATCAGAAAGAATGCAGAGCTGTCTTAAAGTTTGTCTTGTTTGAGGCTGTCCAGTAGGACTGTCTTCATCCAGCTCTGTTTAATTGGCTTCTAGACTCGTCGTCTGTTAGAACCCTTGCCATTTGTCAGTGTCTGCCTGCACCACCTCTGTGCTTGCTTAACATCCTGTTGCATGTTTAGAGTGATCTGGGCTTAGAGTTTTCAGGCATGTCTCTGTAATCCCCTGTTCTTGTCATAGCTTCTGTTTCATTTTGCATTTGTAGTGCAAATCACTTTGTCAGACATCTCAGCACTAATGTTTCCATCTTAGTATTTGTGTATGCTGCTAAAACTTCCCCACTGCAAACATTCCAGTTTTGACATGAAGACATAGTCTGTGAACCTGAAGTATTTATGATAAGAAAAAGAAAACATCTCTGCTCTAGCCTACAGCCCAGTTAAAGACTCTGTGAAATGTGACACATCTTCAGCACCTCAGTCTGGGAGAATCTGGTCAGCACTGAAGTCCTGGCATAATAACACCGAAGGGACTATTGTCAAAAGTCAGCTGCTTCCATTCAAATGCTGCCTTAAAAATCGAGTGCCTAAATCTCTTGATTGCCAACACTACCACTACAGTATCCACCAAGGGCTTTGTGTGCCAGCTCAGTGCTCCGCCTCTAACTGTGGCCCCTCCGCAGCTGTGATGTAGCCTTGGTAGGTGGCTTTTACAGCTCTACCATGTGCAGTGGTGCATCCTCAAATTCGTGGGTCAGACTGAAGACCTGTCTGAGTCCATTTTACTTTCATCGGTGTATTTATGAGAAATTTGATGGACCTTCCCCCTTCATCTTTTAACGGGGTGGTGACGATCTCCTTGATTATTTTAATGATAGTCTGTTTCCAAGTGACGCTTTTGTTTGAACCAGATAAAATTGAGTGAAACTTTGTAAAGATCTATGTGCACTTTTACTTGTAAAATGGGAATTTCTGTATGTTTATACTTGTAAATACGATTGTCGTTAGTGCCCTCATTGCTCATGTGTCCTGCCCCACATTTGTGATTCTGTTAATGACTTGTATCTGAACTAATTTCTTAGTGGTCTTGTAACAGGGAGGTGGGTGGGGTGGGAGGGTTATTTGTACCACTGAAGCTCCATTAATTTGGTTCTTTACTGTTTTGAGGGGAGAAAGAGAATGTGAAATGTTCTGTGTATTATTGGATTTCAAGCAATATTTTAGAAACCGTGTGACTGCTTTAATAATTTTTTCCAATGCTATTTGAATCATACTCCCAGTTATGCTAAAGCTGAATGACAATTGTGTGAACATTAATGCCTTCATAAGATCAAGTACACCACTGTTATGCAGCTGACATATAGTATATTACCTTTGAGGCTAGTAAACTATACAGTTTTAGATATTAAATCTCGTTACAGGGTTATTTATATAATGTGACATTATTCTATACTGACAGACTACATGAAGTAGTTTTAAAAAGTAGTGCTATTTTTATTTCAGAAGCTAGCAATGAGAAGGAAATGTGACCTGGCTGTGTTTGTCTTCTGTACAAAGACTGAAGTGCTTATGTTTTTAAACTAACAATCACAGAGGGCAAAGTTCAAAGCTTTCTTGTAAAGACTGTTCCTTTCCAGCTACTGTGTGTTTTTCTAAAACTGGCGTTTGCTTCCATAGTAGACAAGTTCCTTCATGTGGAGTAGTGCAGCCGGCACATGGGTTATAACATTTGAAAAGATACTTGTACTTGCAGTTTTTAAGTCATTCTTAAATCATTCTTAAACTTTGAACATGTGAGCTGTCTAAAAGAAATCTCTTCATTTCGCAGTAATTTCCACTTTGTGCACATATTGATTTCTTAATGGTAAAAAGCCTTGTTTATGATAGTGTTCTCTGTTGAGAATATTTTCATGGAATAAAGCAATCTTTTCATGGTCAGTTAAGATGTGTACTTTTCTTTTACTGCTGTTTGAACTAAAGAGACTCGGAATTCCTCAAGTGTGATAGAGTCCAGGTAACAAAAGCAGATGCTAAATTCCTAAAGTGGAATAGTCTTTTGGAGAAACCATCTCAGGCACTTTATTCTGATTTTTAGTTCCTTCCAAACTTTGCCAAAGAATAGATGCTTAATTAGGGTGAATTTAAATCAGCTGTAATCATTTGAGTTTATTTTTACTCGAAATAGGTATGTGGCACAGGCATCCCTCGGCCTCATCGTCTTCTTGCATCCGTCTGTAAGAGCTGTCCCTGGACCAATAGTCTGATCTGGCCACTACACATTGGCTAACATTTCCTTCCTGACTAGTTGCAGAGCATCCGTACTTCCTGGGAAAGGAAAATGCATGGAAAGAGAGCGTTCACTGTGACTAGGGGCAAAATATCTGTAACTTTCAGGAAGTCTGATTTCAGAAGAGTCACTCTGAAAAGGCAGTTGCTCAACCATGACTGCAGGTCCTCAGAAGCCTAAAGGGAATAAAATGTCAAGAGAGATTCTGAGTGGTGAGAAGCAGCTAGGGTTTTAAGATGATGAAAATCAGTGCCAAGTTTGGAAGTAAACACATACAGATCAGTGAAAATGACATCAAAATGGCGTCGGGCTTTATAGCTTATAAAGGAACAGAAGTTTAAAGGAGGAGGTGGGGAAATGTCCAAGATGATGGAAAAGAAATTTAACTGAGTGAGCTCAAGGAAGACAAATTCCACTCTAGAGAAAGAAAACAGCTTATAACAACTTTAACAAAAGAAGAAGGAACCCAGCCCTGTGGAGAAGATGTCACTGTATTAGTGGGGTTTCCTCTAGAGGAACAGAACCCATGGAGTACCTATGGTATGCATTAAACAGGGATTCACTAGAGTGGCTTTATAGGCTGTAGTCTGTCTACTCCAACAATGGGAGGCGGGGGTCTCTCAGTGGAGAGGCCAAAAATCCAAAAGCTGTTCAGTGGATGTCTCAGCAGGTCTTTGGTCTCAGCGGGAATCCTGAAGTAATAATTTCTAATAACAGCAGAGGAATACCTCAGCAGCAGAAGTGAGGAACTAGCCGGTGAGAGTGAGGGCAAACAGGCAAAAAGCAAAAGCTTCTTTCTTTGTCCTTTTATGTGGGCTGCCACCAGGTGTGACCCAGATTTTGGTTGCCAACCTCAGATGATCCAATCAAGAAAATTCTTCACCATGGTGCCAAGCTGCTCGGATTTAAGTAGACTCCAGATGTAGTCAATTTGACAAACAAGATCAGCCTCAGTTACTGTTGGAAGTTCTAGAGATCATAGAAAATTGAAAAACACCAGGAGATTAGGAAGTGGGCAAACATAAGCTTTGGAGAGTAATTTCAGATACGTTTGACAACCACCCTTAAATAATAGCAGCATCAGGTGAAATTTCATATTCCTAAGAAATCAAAGCCTCATTGTCTGGTACAGATGAAGTCTAAGACGCTTACTTACCCTCCTGATTTTAGCACCATTCCATTGTGACAAGATTCCTCATTTTTGTGAGATGGTATAAGAATGGGAGCTTTTGTAACAAGCTCATTTGATAGCCTAGCATGTCAACCCTCAGGAGAATTTCTGGGAAAACGTGTATGTGTAAATTTTGAATCACACTGAATAAGCATCTATCATGCAACTTACTAAATAGAAAAGTACAATTGCCACCTCTTCTAGGAAGAACCGTTATCTTGCATTTGAATTTTGGTTTTGGGGTTTTTTTGGCGAGGGGATTCCCAAAAGGTTCCTTGTGTTCTATACCCTGATAGAGGAGTCTGTAGAGATGCTCTCTGTGAGCAAGCTGATGTTCATGCTGTTTAGCATTCATGCTTAGCCATAAGCTAAATGTTGAAACACTGCATACTGCTCAGTAACTCAGAAATACATAAAATGGCCCATGGAAGTCCCAGCTCATGTGGTCCAGCCCAAAAAGTATACATGGTGCCCCATTTTACTGAGCATTTCAGATGTGAACACTGGACACAAAGTGAAAGTTCACTATAGTTCACTGTTACTTTGTTCACACGTTGAGCTACTCTGGTGTCATAGCTCCTTGGTTGGGAGGGCTCTACTCTGTCCACCCCACAAAGAGATCCCTTGTCCTGCTCCAGGGGTCAGAGTGCTGGATCTCAGCTTGCATTGCAACTGGAGAGAGAGGAAAGGAGCACAGGCCCCTCCACACTGCAGTGATGCCCCTTAGAACAGTCTTCTAAATTTTTTGGCTTACTCAGTAACTTTATGTGTACAGTGGAGAGCAGGCCCACCTTGTGCATTTGCACTGCTTAGAGCTCTTCAGATGACACAGCTGTCATGTCCTTCTCTACTTTGTTGGTCTCTGGAGTATTATATCTGACTCCTGCAAGTCTGCCTCTGCTGACCTGCTGAGAGGACCAAGTTGATGTGGTTCAGAACCAGAGGAAACCTTTTTGCCCTGTGTGTTTTCCTTCAGACTGTCTTTCCTCTGGCATTTGTCCTGCATCCCAGCAGTTATTTGACAGCTCAGTGCCTTCCTGATTGGCCAGTGTAAAAGTGCAGTCTGGGTGTGAAATGAGACAGGACACAAGTCTCCACCATCTCACCACCCCTTCCCCCTTCTCCCACTCTGCTTGCTCTGGCCATTGCTCTGCCCATATAGTCAGCACCCAGATGGTATACTATGCTGTCTGGGGGTGGGGGGGCATCACTGCATGGCTCCTTTCTGCAGGTGCCAGACAGCATGTTAGGAAATTCATGACTGAATTCAGAAGAGGAAGTCACAGGGAAAATGGTGGCTTCCTGTATGAAATGTCAAAAGTACCATGCCTTGTGCTGACCATTGCAAACAGGAGTCTACTATCCACAAAGGATGACTGGCAATTTGGGGTACTTTTATCTCTTGACAGGTTTTTTTTTTTTTTTTTGAAAAGTAAAAGAATTCATTTGATTTTATTTGTCCATTGGTTTATATACTTTTTGTATATTATGGATATAATGGATATATTAACAACTCAGTGTTATATACTTTGGGTATTCCTATGTCTAAAGATTTACTGTTTTTTACCCAAGGTTCATCGTGAGATTATCCACATCCATGCATAGTTCGTTGTGTATAGTCTGCTATTATCCAAATGTACAATTTACCCATTGTCTTGGTGGACATTTTGGCGATTTTCCTGAACTTCGTCCAGTCTAAACAGTGTTGCTTGCAAATATTCACATGTGTTAATGGACACAGGACTTTCTATGAAATCTGTACCTAGAAGTAGAAGTCCTAATTTATATGTTCGTAGCGGTTTGAATGAGAATGGTCTTCATAGGCTCATGTTATTTGAATGCTTGGTCCCCAGTTGGTGGCCTCTTTAGGAAGAATTAGATGAGATGTGGCACTAGGGATGGGATTTGAGGTTTCAAAACCCCTTAGCAGGCCCAGTCTCTCTGCCTGCAATGTATAGATCAGATGTGAACTCTCAGGCACTGCTCCAAGCATTATTGTGTGCCTGCTTTTGTCTATGATGGTCATGTTGTAACCTTCTGAGGCTGTAAGTAAGCCTCCAGCTAAATGACTTCTTTTGTAAGTACCTTGGTGATGGTGTCTCTTCACTGCAATAGAATAGGAAGGCAGTGTTAAATTTTCAGTTTTAAAGATAATGCCGCTTTTAGCCTCCAAAGTGTACTCCATTTTTATATTTTAGTAATTTTGGTGTAAGGGTTACTGTCCCACAGCCTGACCCACTCTTGAGTCAGGCATTCTGATCTTTCAGTTCAGAGGATATCACAGTGTACTGTACTGTGGGTTTCTCTGATTGCTCATACCAGGCATCTTTACTGTATACTGTATTTCCCCTTCTGTGAAAAGCCCATTTTTAATCCTTGACCTTTCTTTCCCTATGGTTAGTTGTCTTTCATGGTAATTCTTAATGTATTGAGGATGCTAATTGTATCGTCCGTTTGTCCTAGGAAACACACGGCAGCTAGATATGTGACATAGATGCCTAGTTTTGAATCAGATACTCTCATGGATTGCATTTAAAGACTTGCCTGGGGCTGAAAAACCTACTGCAAGATAATTCTTAGATATTGATAGGGTCCAGTTTTTCTTGTTGGACTCTGACCAAAGGCTGTAGTTCCTTACCACATGGACTTTGCCCATCTTACAGTGAGTGGTCCAAAGAGCCACAGTGGAGGCTGAAGTCTTTGGACTCTAATCTCAGGTATGATATAGTATCAAATTTTTGCCATACTCTGATCACAATGTGTGTGGTTGGAACAGTACATGATTGTTAGTAGCAGAAGGCAGGGATCCTTGATTCAGAAGGTGCCTGTCATACCAATCTTGTCAAGTTTATGTGTTGGAAATGTCTGTTTTTAAGATTTGTTTATGTATTTTTATGTATGTGAGTGTTCTATTTGCACATTTGCCTGCATGACAGAAGAGGGCATCAGGCAGAAAAGATTCATTACAGATGGTTGTGAGCCACCATGTAGTTGCTCGGAATTGAACTCAGGACCTCTGAAAGAGCAGCCAGTGTTCTTGATTGCTAAGCCATCTCTCCAGCCTGCCCCCCACCGCATACACCCAGTTATTCTTTTGATAGTTTGTTTTAATGCATATCAACTACACATCTATGACTACCACTTTTTTTAAAATCTGCTTTAAGAAAACTCTTAGTTGGTCTGGAGAGATAGCCTAGCACTTACCCTCGGGAGCTGCTCTTCCAGAATACCACACATCTCAGCACCCACATCTGAGAGGTCACAACCACCTGTAACTTTAGCTCCAGGGGGATGGATGCTGTCTTCTGGCCTCCATGGGCATACACTCAAGTGAAACACACACACATACAATTCTTAATTACCTGAGGTAAGAAGAACTCTGTATTCTGACAGCGCTCTCATTTTTGCCTTTTATACCAGCTCATTTATCTAGACTGTAACTGTACTAAACAGAACCACTGTTTTTCTGTTTGTGTAGCCAGTTGTTTTAAGAATTTGGAGAAGCATCCTTGCCCCAACCGAGTAGCAGTGCTGCCTTCATGTATTAAAGTCCTAACAATAGTTTCTTATGTTGAACTGTAGCTTCATGCTGAACTTTTCTATCTAGCAAGACAAAACATGAATCTATCTAGTAGGCTGTATCAACATGGGATCACAATAAATCTGTATATTGGTCTTGATGTATATTTTTTAAGTTTTACTGAGGGCCTGTCTAGTGAGAACAGTGGATGCAAAACCTCGGTGAAGGCTACAGTTTTTCTTGGAGTTGCAGGTGAATACTGGCATATTCTGCGGTGTGGTGGTTAACGTTAAGTGTCCATTTGCCCACATTAAGGGATACCTAGAACAGTGGAGGGAAAGCATTACTGGGTATGTTGTTGTTTCTAGAGGCTGGCATGTGAGTTGGTGGGGAAAATTCAACCTCAGTGTAGATGGGCAGGGAGCCTAGGCAGGACATGGGCACAGAGGAGCAGTGGATTCCTCTCTGGAGCTGGGATGCTTCTCCTGCCCTTGAGCTTTATGACTCCTTTGGACTTTGGACTCAAGTACTGATATTGGGGGACTCCCAGGGTCTTGGGCCTTTGCCCTGGACTGAAAGTTACACTATTGGTTTTCCTGATTCTGAGGCATTTGGAGTTGGATTGAACAAGACTACAGTATATTAGAGTCTCCAGTGTGCAAAAGGCCTGGCAACAGGACTTCCTAGTCTCCATAAGCATGTAAGTCAATTCTGCTAAACCCCCCTCCTCAGTCTCTACATAATTACATTTTGGTTCTGTCTCTGGAGAGCCAGAATTTATCTAGGATCCAGTTATCCTCCCTTTGCTAGTAGATGCAGTCCCTCCCCATGACCCCCGCCACAACCCTATTGATTGGGGCATTTTAAGCTCAGCTCCTCCATTCATTGGGGGGTGAATTTAGTGTTTTCCTTCAGGGTTATAGGTGATTTAGCTTTGTTGTTTCTTTTAGGGTCGAGGAAGAGAGGGAGTGTTCCAAGAGGTTTTTCTATCATTAACCTCCACAGTGCATTTAAAAGAAGGGTTAACAATCATTTAGTGTTCTTTAGTATTCTTTTGTGAAAAGAGCTTTCTAATGATATCTGAGCCTCCATATTGCCCAAAGTAGATGGCTATTCCCCGACCACAACAATTTACAAATGTAGGTTGGATAGGGGTAGCACATGCCTGTTATCGCAGCATTTGTGAGGTAGAAACAGGAAAGTGAAAGTTCAAGGTCATCCTTGGCTACACCGTGAGCTGGAGTCCAACCTCAGCTGAATGAAACCCCCTTTTTTTTTATTGGATATTTTATTTACATTTCAGATGCCAACCCCTTTCCCCATTTCCCCTCCCTAGAAAACCCCTATCCCGTGCCCCCTTTTCCATTTTTCTTTTTCCTTTTTTGTTTTTTTTTGGTTTTTTTTTTTGTTTTTCGAGACGGTTTCTCTGTGTAGCCCTGGCTGTCCTGGAACTCACTCTGTAGACCAGGCTGGCCTCGAACTCAGAAATCCACCTGCCTCTGCCTCCCAAGTGCTGGGATTAAAGGCGTGCACAACCACCGCCCGGCTTCCATTTTGCTTTAAAACAAAACAAAACAAAACAAAACAAAACAAGATAGAACATAAATGCTGAGGAGGTGGCTGGCTGATTCAGTCTACAAAAATTCCTGGTATATAAACATGGGGACCTGAGCAGTTCCTCATCACCCACATAAAGGCAGGCGTGGAGACAGGTAGATCCACGAAGCTGTCTACTGTAGCCAAATCAACCCCAGGTACAGTTGTCTTACAAACATAAAAGCGATGGCACAAAACACTCAACACTGACCTCCCTCCATATGCAAACAAGCATACCTGCACATACAAGTCCATACAGTATGCACATATACACACATATACTGCACATACAAGTCCATACAGTATGCACATATACACACACAACTGCAATAGCACCTTTAAGATGATTATAAGTGATCCTAGGTTTAGGTAGTGGAAATACAGAGTAGAAGATTTGAAACTAATAGTGCCTAATAGTTGTATTCACTGTAATACAACTAACAGTTGTATTGACCACAAATAGAGGCTCATACTTGGTACTAGTAGGCAAATGTGCTCATTACTTTGTCAGCTTGACAAAAATTGTCACCCAGGAAGAGGGAACCCTAGTGAGGCATTGTCTTCATCAGAGTAGCCGATGGGACATCTTACTGATTAGTGACTGATGTGGTAGGTCCAGCCCAATGTAGGTGGTGCCACCTCAGTGCCAGTGGTGGTCCTGAGTTGTTCATTCCTCCTTGGCCTCTGTATCAAGTTCTAGCCTCCAGATTCCTGCATTGAGTTCCTGCCCTGGCTTCCCTTGCTGATGGATTCTAACCTGTAAGTTGTAATAAACCCTTTCCAACCCGTTTGTTTTAATCAGTGTCTTTATCACTGCAACAAAAAGCAAACTAGAACTGTATTTGAGATGACCATGTTATATAGTGTGATATCTGTAACCAAGCATTTCTCTAAGGACTATTTAATGTCATGAAGAAACCTTCTGACTTGTTTTATGGCCATAAAACTTGGTGTGATTTCAATACTTAAAAGGAAAACACAAGCCAGGCCCAGCACTTGGAGGCAGAGACGGGAAGACATCTTATAAACTCAAGGTTACCCTGGTCTACATAGTAAGTTCTAGGACAGCCAGGACTGCATAGAAAAATGAGAGGAAAACAAATACTTAAGTATTTGTCTTTGGTAGTTGGTGGCAGGGTATTTTAAAACCTTATATTCTAAACTTTTTACAGTGAAAAAATAGTGTGTTTAAACACTAGACAGTATTATTTTGGGGAAGCCAGAAACCTAGAAAATAAGTCTGCAAGATTTGTGTATTTATCAGCTAGGGGAAACAGTTATGTCACGTGCTTTTTCTATACATTTTAGTTGATTCAAAGTATAGCAAACACTATACATTCTAAAAGTGTTAGGGTTTGCCTTCTCACAGATTGGTGTGGTAGAAATGTCCCCTAACAGCTCATGTATTTGAACACTGTATCAGGAGTTGGTGGTGCTGTTTGGGAAAGTCACAAGTCCTTGAAGCTTTAGGAGGCAGAGTCTTGTTGAAGAAATCCATCACTGGGATTGGGCTGTTTTTATAGTCTGACCCCTACTTCCTGTTCTTACTCTGGCTCCTGTGTGTAGATGAAAATGTGATCCAGGCTTCTGTGGCCATGCTTCGCCTGACTACAGCTTCCATGCTGTGATGTTCTCTGTCCTTCTGGAACCATGAGCCAGAATCAACCCTTTCTTCCCCAAGTTGATTTTGCAGAAAGTAACTAACATATGGGTTAAGAGAGATACCTAAAGAGCCATGAATAGGAAAGCATTGCTCCAAACGTGCCTGTGAAGGCTTTCCAGGAGAGCCAACTCAGTAGACCAATTGTGTCATGAAGTAAAATGGCAGCTGACATCTTGGTGTTCAGTACGATTTTTAGTCAGAATTTGCCCTTGAGTTTGAACCTAGGTCTTTTGAAGTAGGACTCCTTTGGCTCAGTATTCCTTCTGTCTCTTGCAGCAGAAACCCTAGGTTTGCAAACCACTTTTGTTAGTTTTAGTTTAATATGGAGTTAGGGAAGAAAGTTCTTTAGAACCCAAGAATTAGAATTGTCATGCTAAGTTGAGTCAATATTAAAGAGACAGGATACAATTATTTCACAAAAAGATATATTTCCATTCATGACTATTTACAGTTTCATATTCAAAGAATATCATATAACTGATACCTTCTTCCATGTTTCATGCTTTTCTTTTAAATGCCTCTATTTACATTTATCTGACAAGGAATTAAAACTAAGATGGTCAAATACCATGATATTAAACAACCAGCAACATAGCTGTGTCTTAAATTTGCTGATCAACGTTAGCAATAGTTATCTTAATAATAAATTACCATTCATTTAAAAATCAGTAGTAACTTTAAACAATTCATAAATAAGTGTGCTCTGTGCAATTTACATATTTAATATCCTGTGGATATTAACAGCTTGTATCTTGTTACATCTGCATGTTATTACTTTATCAGATGATAAGCATTCCAGCAGGACTGGAGAAGCTCCAGGTAGTGCCCCAAGGTCCCCCAGATGGCTCTCACAGCTCGGCCTGCTTTCCAGAAGGAGGTTCCAGTTTCCGTGAGAGGGCGGTTAGGATCTGGTTGAACTTGTCGTATCTCTCGCTTTGGTTGACTTCGGCACCCTTGCTGCCCCACAGCAGCCGCATCTGGAACTCAGTCTTTAAGATCTCAGTCATTTCTTCATCCGGTTGGAAATCTAACCAAGACAAAACGGGTAAGATCAGTCCTTTCTGCCTAAAATTAAAAGGTAAACATGAACGAAAGTTTGTTTTAAAGAAGAGTTAAAATGAACGTTCTCCTCTCAAAATTCAGAAAAATGTAGGGCATTTGTCCAGCTTCAAAGAATCCACAGTCAGCTCACTAAACCTGTGTCCCCTGCAGGCTTGTGGAGTAGTGTTGACTGTCTCCTTGTTTGCAGTTGTCTGTAACAGTATGACTGATGCAGGATTTACCTGTCACATCATTCAAATACATACCGCGTGATTCAGGTATCTTAGCTGTAAAGTATTTTAATCTATGCTAGATTTTACATAGTTTTAGGATACTTCCAGGCAGCCAGTTTTACTGTCTGGGTAGAATTCCCAACTCAGCCCACCTCTGCTTTCTACCAAATGACTTTAATAGTTAATGAAGGAGACTGTGGACATAACTCATTTGGTAGAATGTTTGCCTAGCATGCTTGAAGCCCTGGGTTTGCTCTCCAGCACAAATCAGGTATGGTAGCACATACCTGTGACCCTAGCACTTGGGAGATAGGAGCAGGAGGATCAACAAGTTCAAGGTCATCCTTGGCTATACATTGAATTTAGGATCAGCTTTGAATCTATGAGACCCTGTACTCAGAATCAATAACACAGCTATTAAAAACAATGACTTTTTTTTCCTTTTGGAAGTCACCCCCACATGCTGCCTCTCTGAGCAGATCAGTTACTTTTCCTGAGTGTTCCATGGCACACTCCGTTTACCCACTGTGCCTCTCTCTAAGCACCTTGAGAAGCACCACTTAGCTCAATGCAGCACACACACACCTGTGATGAGTGTCCATCACTCTGTCTGAGGAAGCTGCTTTCTTCTGCTACAAAGCTTCAAGTTCAGTTTACACAGCACTTTCTAGTATGTGTAGGAGAAAGAGACAGTAACGTCTAGATAAAAATGCCTTCCCAGGTGCTAATGGTGGATATTCTTGACTCTGTCCCTCAGTAGAATTCAGAAGAAAGGAGATTCAGGACCCCCAGATTATCTGGAATTTCAGGACATAGTCTGGGGATGAACTGGAATAGTGAGAATGACATACACATATGAGATTCCAGGTTGGGAAACAGCGCAGTCAGTAGTGATTACTGTGTGAGCACAGAGGCTTGCGTCCAATCTCTAGACTACACGTTAAAGGGCTTCACATGCACAGTTGACAACTGGGCCATCATAACAAAGAAGCTGCCGACAGAGGATTAATATCCAGAAGAATTCAAAAAGAGGCAAGACAAATAGCCCAACTTAAAAAAAAAAAAATGTGCTATTGAGCTCTCAAAAGAAACAGAAATAGCCAAGAAACACCTTTAAAGGTGTTCGCCATCCTTAGCAATTAGGAAAATGCAAATTAAAACTATTTTGAGGTTTCATTTTACCCTCATACCCTAGTCAGAGTGGCTAAGATCAAGAAAACAACAGACACTGGCAGGGATGTGGCACAGGGGAACACTTATGTGCTGTCGGTGAAACTGTAAACTGGGGCAGCCACTGTAAGACCAATGTGGTCAGTGCTCACACAGCCTACGATCCGCCCGTGCTGCTCCTTGGCACACACCCCAAGGGCCTGACGGGGTACTGCACAGACACAAGTCCACTCGCACTCACTGTGCTCTTCACAGTAGCTAGGAAGTGCGAATAGCTTAAGTGTCCTTGGGCTGGTGGGAAAAGAAGGGAAATGTGGTCATACACATTGTGGAATACTATTCAGCTGCAAAGAAAGAGAAATAATGGATTTTGTTGGTAGCTGGATAGAACTAGGAGATACTATTCTGAGATGGGTAAACAAGACCCAGAAAGATAAATGCCTCAGGACAAGGGACCATGATGGGTTGTGTGGGGCGCTCTAGAGAGGAACAAGACACAGGTGCTATGAAGGGGAAGGCTTTGTCCCTTCTTCCTCCACTGCTCCTAGCTTTAAAAACACAAAAACAAAAGAACAACAACAAAAAAGCCCACACACCAAGGATGACTGAGAAAAACTGTAGAGAGACATACATATTTTGTGTTTACTTATATTCGTGTATGTATATACATATATAAATAATTTAAATCAAGTTGGGTCACTTGGGGTGATAATACTTCCCCCAAGAGCCATAGTCAATCTAACAAACTCCAGTGTCAGACCTAGGAAACCTTTCTTGGAGTCTTTGGTCAAAGGGGTTCAAGGGACTCCCAGAAATTGAAGGTAGCTAGCTCAACAGCGTGAGGCCTGGCCTCCCTGCACCTTCGCTCATGGTGTATACACACCTACATAGAAATACATTATCATTTTTTTTTTTAAATTCTGTTTCTCAAGACAGTTTCTCTGTGTAGACTTGGCTGCCTTGAAACTCACAGAGATCCACCTGCTTCTGCCTCTCAAGTACTGGGATTAAAGGTATGCGTCATCACTGCACAGCTTGAAAAAATTATTTTTAAAGCGAGGCATAGCATGCACCCCTAATCCCCACACTGGAGAGACAGAGGTAGAAGGGTCCCTAGAACTTGTTGGCCAGCCAGCCTAGCCTCCATGTAAGTCCCAGGCCAGTGAGAATCAAAAAAGGAGTGTATGGTACCTGAAGAAAGGCATCTGAAGTCAACCTCTGGCTTACATGGCTTACATACTCTCTCTCTCTCTCTCTCTCTCTCTCTCTCACACACACACACACACACACACACACACACGCCTCAGTGAAACCTATTTCTTTGTATGCTCTTAGACATTATCAAAATAGGAAATAATGAGCAATGGTGTAGGAAATGTATCTACACCTTAATCCTTTCTGTTGGTCATTTTTCTGACCGAGGGCATCCATGCCCCCCCTTTTTTTTTCCTTCCTTCCAATCCCTTCGCAGAGAGGATTCCAGAAACAAGCTCCTACCTGCCAGGAGCCTCTCTGCGTTCATCCTGTAGCTCTCTGCGGCCTCCGCCGTGAACCTGGCTGTTGCCAAGTGGTTCAGCAGAATTTCACAGCTCTCGTCATTCTTTTCCCACATGTCGGTTCCTTCAAAAGTGACAGCCTGGCGTTCCATTAAGGTCACAAGAGGCATCAGCAGTGGCACTGATACACTGCTTGCTGGGACATACGTAGACTCTGAGGAATGAGGAGGAAAGTTCCAAATCACATTTTGTTGATAGTCAATCACAGACCCAACTGGTCATCTGGGTTTCCTGAGCCACTGCAGCGCTGTCCATGCAGTGCCTCTTCGTGAGCCAGCATCAGCCTTGCAGATGACAGAGGCGTAGCATGTGCCCTGTTTAAAAGCGCTGGAGAGACTTTAGGAGCCCCGACACTCACCCTGCCCTCCCGTGCTCACCTCTGCCTTCATGCAGGATTTTGCTAAAGGGTTTCAACTGCTTTTCGTAGAGGATGGCTGTTTGGGTGTAGTGGTGCCTCAGAGCAGTCCAGGTTTTCTCTAACCTTGTGATCTGGAAGAAGGAAAGGTTATTGTTTCAGAAAGGCTCTTTTTAAAAAAAATACCTTTCTGCTTAAGTTTTGGAATGGTGGTGGATGAGCATGAAGTTCTCCGAGTAGGTATGAGGTGAGAGAACGTAACCCTACACCCCAAGGCTCTGATGGCCATCCCACAATGCTTGCATGTGTGTATCTATACATAATTTAAAAAAAAATAAATGCCTAAACGTAAGTATCTCTCTGTAATTATTTTGTGTGTATGTCAGAGGACGGCTAGTGAGTGGGTTCTCCCTACCATGTGATTCCAAGAAATTTCTGATAAGGGCCCTTAATCTGTTCAGCATTGTGCTTTTAAGGTGGTCACTCTTTGTTGTTGTTGTTGTTTGTTTTTAATGAAGAGAATTATGTGCCGAGCATGCTCTGACTTCAGGACACAGGACTGCAGCGGGGTCCCACGGTGGCAAGGATGGCTGTTTATGAGTACCTGGCAGGATTTCTGAGCTAATCTAGGAAACAGCCAAGATAAAGCAGCAGCAGCGCTGGCACCACTGGCTGGACCTGGCTTGCCGGACTGACTCTAAGACTCAAAGCTCTCCAAGCAAATCACATGAGGGAAAGCAGACCTGAGTAGTAGACAGCAGATCTCACTTCCTTCACAATGGAGGCCCATTGTGTTTGACAGGCTTCTGAAAACATCCAGCATCTGTCAATGCACACACAGTCAGAGACCCTACCTGAGATATTCTAGCTGGGGAGCTACACAACCAGTGAGAGCTTCACAACTGCCTTAAGTCCCCTGGGGAAGATACTTTGAGACAAATCAAAGTCTAGACCAGTGGTTCTCAACCTTCCTCATGCTACAATGCCCTGTAATACAGTTCCTCGTGTTATGGTGACTCCCCCCCAACCACAATAAAATGTTGCTTTATAACTGTAATTTTGCTCTTGTTAGAGATTGTAATGGAAATATCTGATATGTGGGATGTCTGACATGTGACTCCTTTGATGCCCAAAGTCGTCGTGATTAAGGACCGCTGGTTTAGGGATTCTCTGATACAAGCTCCTTAAATGTCTCAAGTCATTACCCCAACTAACCACATCCCTGATGGCCCAAGTAGACGTAGCCTCTGTCATGCCACAAACTCCAGCATAGTATCTTGTCCTAACTGGTTCCTCAGGAATATTGCTTGTTAGTAGTGAGACTAACTCTTATTATTATGCATCAAAGATGAGATACTGAACTAGCAGCAGTTACCAGTGATTACAAGAATCAAAACACTAGGGACAGTGCTCTTGGCTGTCTGTAACCAACTCAGCTTTCACTAAAACTTAAGTTTATCTTTGGAGGCTGGCTGGAGCAGTCAGACATGCATGGTATACAGAACTCTTTAAGGAGTGGTGAATGCATACTTGTGTGGGAGGCTGCACAAAGCCAGCATCTCACCTGAGGCATCTCTAGGGCTTTCATGATGGCTGAGAAAGAATAGAGGTCTCCCATGGCATCCTTCAGTTCCACAGCCACCTGGATGATCTTATTGAGTGTCCCCGCTCGGTTCTCCAATGTGCCTGTGCATCCCAGAATGTCCACAGCAATGCCGATGGCCATGGTGTTGTGTCTAAGGAGGAGAAGACCAAGGGTTGGGTTCCAGTCAACAAGATGAGGAGAAAATGGCCCTAACCATCCAGAAGGAGGGTTATTTGTGTGCCACTGGCTGGGAGCCAGTTTGGAAAGCTAATCTCAATAAAGTCCATCCCACACCAAAGAGTCACTATGAATTCAGAAAGTAAGATGCCCTAGGACATAACCAGCTTCAATCCTGGACATGGGACCATGAAGAGGACCTCAGAGGTGCATGAGCTACATGTTCCCTCTCTTACCATCGAGGCCTAAGGAGACACCACAACATACAGGGGATGCTACCCCAGGGGAAAACTGGAGCTCCACTTAGTGGGAATGGAAAAGAAGAGAGAGGGGGAGAGTAAGAGAGAGAGAGAGAGAGGGAGGGAGAGGGAGAATATGAACTCGATTCAAGATGTCATGGGTATCAGAACAAGAGGAGGTGAGAGGAGACAGGAAGAGCCCCACACAGGCACCATAGAGACTGGAGAGGTCAACAAAGACTGAAAGACAGGCAAGAATTCACTGTAAGGTCAGACCCTAATAAAACAGAGTATCTACTACCCCACCCCAATTCTCCCTTTTTCTCACCCTAAATTACAAGGGTCACACTCAAGAGCTTTAGGGCAGGAAACACGGTGACTTTTCTGTACAGAACAATGGGACCCTATGTGCAGGGTCTGTCTGGCAGGAAGTTCAGGGACATGTTCCTTCCCCTCTATAATCTGAACTCAGGAATTTACTGCACTGGGCCAGAATTGTCTTAGTCTTCCAGGCTACTATGCAAATGCTGGCAGTAAAATTGTAGCTATGATTCCTAAGATACTCCATGCCTTTGAAACTCCAGGGTAATACTCTCTCAAAAGCTCAGAGCTGGGGCCGTTGTTCCTGGCTGTGTTCCTTCTGTGCCTAGGTGGGTGGCGGTGGCCCAGAGCATGCCTAGCTTTCCCAGTTCTCCTAATACCTGTTAACTGAGTTATGAGCTCTGGTGTCTTTAAGTGTCGTGAGTGTGAGAGTGTGAGTGTGTGAGTGTGTGTGTGTGTGTGTGTGTGACTGTATGTGTGTGTACTCGCAAAGCAGGGACAAGGTATGTAAAATACAGACTGCAGGCACAAAAATAACTTATCATCTCAATCTTTATTTGTAAGCCCCACCCCCACCCCTAACCCCGGTCTCTTTCACTCATCCCCTCCCCAAGGCACTGGGGACTGAACCCAGTCCCTATTCTGTCTTAACCTTTAACTTTAGGTCAAGGTCTCATTAATTTGTCTCCTCAGTTACTAAATTTGTGGTCCTCCAGCCTCAGTCCCTTGTATAAGCTATAACTGACAGGCTTGTCCCCACCAGGCCTAACTACCTTGACTCATTTTGTCTGTTTGTCCCATCTCTTTCCTTTTCTCCCAACTATGTCCCATTCCTGATTTCTTGTCTTTCTAACCAATGAATCCAACCAGATTCCCAAAGGATAAACTTCACGTATTTGTTGAGGAGTCATATCTTAGTAAAAAAAATGTTAATTCAGCCCCACTACAGGTGTTTCTTTCAACTAACACTAGACCAATTTCCCCTGCTTCATTCACATGCCACCAGTGGCTAACTGGCTAATGACAATCACTTGCTCACCATCTGCTGAGGCCTTCCTGGTGCTGGTGGTGCTGGTAGTATGTGGGAATGACTCAGTCTGTGGCTTACATGTCAGTGGCCAGCAGCTAGCGGTACCCACATCTTACCAGAAGAATGCTTCCAGCTTAGCCTGCCCAGGAATGAGGTAGTAAATTGGACATCAAGGGGTAGTCTGTGTTTGATCTTAGATCAAGAAAATGATGTCACTGTGCAGCTCAGGGCTTCTAAGACCTTGATTTAGTTAACACACCGTAACTAGTCAAACTAACCCCCAGTCTCTGTGAGTAGATCCCATAGTCAGAGAGAGAAACAAATTAGGGTGTAAGATTCCAGGCAAGTACAAAAAAGGAGGGATGTTGACAGAGCTGAAGTCAGAAGACAAGCAAGAGAGTGAGTGGCCCTACAGCTGCTGGCCATGGCTTAGGCCCAAAGCTCAGGCCCCAGCAACCTCTCCATGCCAGGACAAAACAAAGGTGTCTGAAGATTTCAGATTGCAGTGTATCTACTTGGAATGAGGAAGTGAGGGTGACCACGGCACCCAGACAACAACAGGGGAAGAGAGACGATCTGCTGGGCATGAAGAGGAGGCTGAAGTGAGAAGTCTTGACAGGAAGAGCAAGTGGCTCACAAGTTGGGACATGAAATTCCCCAAAGCTTGCATGAACAAAGTTGGGGGTCACTTCCTAACAAATCTGTTCTCCTCCTGACCCCAACTCCAGCCTCCACCTCATTCCCTCAAAGTCATTTGTTTTGTGTTGTTTTTATTTGTTGTGATCATGTCTCCACATACAGCCTAGGCTGGACTCCCTGTATATATGACAGACTGGCCTGGAGATTGTGCTCCTCCTTGCCTCCGCTTTACCAGTGCTGGAGTTACAGACATGCCACCACACACACATTTTTGTAAAGTTGTGTGGAATGCAGCCTTTACTCCCAGAGGCCAACGGCTGCTTGCATAAGTGGATATTAAGACTTAAATTTAAATTTTTTTCATTTCTTGGTTCCCTCTGCCACCCATGTACAGTGGCCGCAACAGTGGCTTGAGCACACTGCTGCACCATAGAAAACTCAACTGGCCAGGGCTGTGCCTGAGAATATCATGGAAGCTCTCACAGTCATGGGTGACTGGGAAATAATTTGCACACTAGTGAATATGGTGAGAGGGGGCAGCTTTTGTTTTAATATGAAAATCTAGTCTTCTGTTTCTTGTCTTAAAAACATGTCTCATCTCTAAGCATTCCATGTTCCAGGGCATGCTTTCCTTTTATCTCATGGTTTGTTTATTGTTTGCAAAAGGCTTTATTATGTAGCTTGGGCTGGACTTAATCATCCCGCCTCAGCCCCCAAGTACTGAGATTACAGATACCTGTATGGTTTAATGAACACCTTGTGTGACGGTGAGTACTGTCAACTTGAGAGAATCTAGAATCAGGTGGTAAATGGTCCCCTGGGGGACTTTATTAGCTGAGGTAGGAAGACACCGCCCTGTAGGCAGTGACACTCCCTAGCTGGGACCCTGCTCTGTGTAGGGAGAAGGGCACAGAGCAGCAGCTTGCATTCCTGACTGAAGACACAGTGTGACCACATCTTTGGAGTTCCTGCTGTCTTGGCTTTCTCACTCTGAGGGACTGTGAACTGAAATAAACCCTTTCTTGGGATGCTTTTGCCAGGGTAATTTAGTATAGCAACAAGAAAAGAAACTAAGTACTCAGGGGTGCAGTGTTTCTGAAAAATGGCAGCAGGGTTTCAGAGCCCGGGGATCCCCAGTCCTTCTGTCCACCCTTCAAAGAAAGAGGTCAGAATCCATTCTCCTCAGTCTTCCCCAATCCTAATTCATCAAGAGGTCTTAAGCTCCAGAGGTCACATAAGATGCTCCTGAGGGGAGGGAAAGCAGCAGGAAGGTACAGTGCTCTAGCTGCAGCCACGCCATGGCTTCAAACAAGGCCACTCTCCAGCCAGTGTTCGGGAATGGGACAAGGGAGGTGTGACGTCCCAGACACAGCTCCGGCTTGAGGAGAGTCATGTGCACCCTGGAATGACGTGACTCCAGGAGAGTCTGATGCTGCTCCTCTCCCCCTGGGCTTCCTGCTGCACAGAGCTAACTGTGGGGAAGGCAGAGACAGCACGCTCACCTTTCGATAATGTCCAGGCGCAGCTGGCGTCCATGAGGCAAGGTAATGAGTTCCAGTCCTGAGCTCACACCCATGGTCCTCTTCATGTCTTCAGAGACTTCTAGTATCCTAGCAACCTGTCAGGAGCCGAGGAGAAATTCGCCAGATCAGGAAGTGTGCTGGCCCCAGTGTTAATTTAGCACAAGGAAAGAAAGAAAGACAGTACATGGAAACCCTGTGGCTGTGGATGGAATGTGCTTGGATTTCTTTGAGTGACAACATGTGAAATGTTTCTTATATATTATATTTTAATATATATAACAAAATATAAAACTGGGTGAGGGGCTGGTCTATACATTGCTTGCTGTATTAAGCACGGGAATCTGAATTTGATTCCTAATGCCCGTGTAAAGAGACAGGCATGGCAGCGTGGGCTCCTAATCTCCAGCACTGAGGAAGCAGAGATAGGTAGATCCCTGGGGCTCACCAGTCAGCCAGCCTAGGTGACAAGCCCCAGGTCCTCAGGATACCTGAGGGGTTGTCCTCTTACCTCCACTCACTGACATGTGCACAGGTACCCTCATATGTGTACTATCTCACACATGAACAAGAACACACACACACATGCTTAGAGGGCAAAGGACTGATGGAACTCCCTGAAGATTTGGTACGCATTCAAGCCCAGTCAGGGAACTAATCATTTATTAGGCTCTGGCCTGATGCAGACTGGATCCTGGCAACACATTTTGTTACCAACAAGAAGGCTGTGAGTGTGTGTGGAGCCCACCAGTCTCTTCAGTAGAAAAGCAGAGCGTTGTCCAAGCTCCTCTCTGCTCTGGGCCTTACCATTCACAGTCTCATTTAACCATGGCTGGCTGCTATTGCCCTTAATTACGCCTCTCCTGGGTGCAGTAAGTGTACCTTACGGCTGGAAGCCATTAAAAACATATGTGGTGATTGGAAACCAACACGCCCACGTCTTCTCCACAGAGGTTTCCCTGAAAGAAAATCTTTCTTTGTCCAAGCCAGATCTCAACTCAATTCTTTGCTTTTTTCTTCATTGATTAAATCTGTTCTTTCAGTTTCTTACAGTGTGATTTTTTTTTTACCACCTCATTTCTAACGTGCATAATCACATTTGAATGGAATCATTCAGACCTGACTGTTTCTTAGTATACAGCACACTGAAACGTTACAGTGGAGTCAGCTGTATCTCTAAACTGGGGCCATGCTAGCTCACTGACGTACTGCAGTGTGACCCTGGGATTCAGGCAGTCTAACAGAGTCTGGACATGTGGCAGGCACCAGATGGGCTCTGTGCTTCCTATGGTGGGCTGTCTTCTACCATAACCATGCCAGGCCATGTAAGCAGTGCAGAGATTTTTTTATAATATGACACACACACACACACACACACACACACACCCACACACACACACACACACACACGGCAGGAAGTTCAGCAGTTAGTTATTCAACTTGTCCTGAAACTTCTGTAGCTGAGCAAGGCAACTCCTGTCAGCCCTGGGGTACGAGTATGAGGACCTGGCTGTCCAGTGGTGGCACACAGGACAGGATTCAAGATTCATTCTAGACTCACCACTGCAGTTTAGATTTGCCTTTCTCAAGGGCTTTGCTAAGGATTCAAATGACTATTTGAAAGTACAAGATGTGAATCATTGGCCATGCGGAAAAGGGGCAATTCTGGCCAGATCCCAGGAAAGGGAGGCCCACCTTGACTATGGCAAGGCACTCCATACATTCCACACATTCAGCCCACCATCCTGCCAGAGATTCTAAGCCCTGTTCCTCTTTGACACGTACTGCAACCCACACCCTCTATGTAGTAAGCCTCAAAGGTTCACCACTGACACAGTTTTCTTCTGGAAGCACTAGGAGGCATTCTGAGGGCTCCATTCTGAGAGCAAGAAGCCTCTAGTCAGAATCAAGTGTCAATCACCCATCACCAGGTCTCTTTCCTGAGCTATGCATACTTTCCAGGGCTGAGCTGGAAGACTAAGGATGTTGAGCCCACACTGGGGTCTAGGCTAAGTCCTCTAGGGGATTATAGGAAGGGCAGGATGACATGAATGCCCTAAGGAAAGACACTAAGTCCTACTTGCTACCACTGTGTGGACCCATTCTTCTATATTTAAGACCCTGTAGTGTCCTGAGGTCCCCTGATGGGTACCTAGCCTGGTCTTCCTCTCAGCTACCAAGAGGCCTCAAATGCAATCAGACTGCCAGGCCCAGTCACGAGGTGTTCTGGCTCTGCTGTCCCCAGCACAGAGGACTCAGACCTGTGCCGACTCACACATGGGTTTGTTTCCCTAGCTTGATGGTAAAGTGCTATCTATAACAGCAAGATCCTGTACGAGCCCAGATGCAGACACTTGCAAACACTGAGGACGACAATCAGGTCCTTCACAGCCCACCTATCCCCACTCTTCTTTGATCCAGAAATGAATCCCATTTAGATCAGCCCCCATCCCCATAGCTTTTGATAACACATGTGCCTCCAAGCCTGCAAGGCACATTCTGCATTCACCTTGCCAACTGCTCAGCCTTCCAAAGTCATCTCAGGTTGGCCATGATCTCTAGCTTCAAGCCCTTACTCAAGCCTAGGGAGTCCAGCCACTCACGCCTGAGCATTTCCTGGCCATGCTGTGGTCCAAGTTCCTGTATCACATCTCCTCTCCTCTCATTCCCACCAAACAGCAGCATCCAGGATAGAGATGCCAGTGAACCGGGCACAAGGCAGGTGCTCAATGAGGGCTGAACATGTAACATTGATCAACACTTAGTGCTTTACTCTGGGCCAGGCAAAGTGCCCAGGGCTTGGAATATATTATCTCAGTCTTTACTGACCACCTGGCTACGTGGTATTCCATTCCACAAATGGAGAGAGAATGAGCGCCATGCAGCTGCTAATGGACAATGGTGGGATTTGGACTCATTCGTGAGGGCCAAGTTCTTAACTGGTAGACTTCAGCTCCCCTTTCAAAGGCAGTAGGTGGCAGAGCAGCTGTGCTGTGCCAGGGCGAGTGAGGCACAAGCAGTGCCCATCTGTGGGTGGCAGGGCCCTGAGCTGGGGTGCTGGACACTGATGGGTTCCAGCTTCCAGTGTACTCAGAAACACCCACTCTCCTGATGCCCTTAATACACAGCTGTTCCTGAACCATGTGCTGGGGTGGGAATGGGCACACGGCCCCAGATGCTCCATGCCTGCTTCTGGCTCCTGGGCAGCTCCATCTTGTTGCTGCTCCATTTACAGTGGGAAAGGAGTTTCCCTGTTGGAGACACTGGCTCTGCCTAGTAATCATTCTGGGAGAAAATCGAACGGGTGGTAGAAGAAGAATGCGGACGGCTGAACAGAGCCTTACCCATGAGACTAGGGTGCCCAGAGTCTAGGCTGCTTTCTCCCTGCTTGCTGGGGACTCCCAAGAAACCTATCTTTCAAGGAAACCTGAAGACAGGTATGGGAGGAGGCCCAGGAGGAGGACAAAATGCTCAGGGCAGGAAAAGGAGGAGGACTGCATACTTGTCAAGTGACATCAGACCTGGGCTCTCCTTTGAAGGATGTCAACAGCAGGAAGCTTTCAGACCTGTAAGGAATGGGCAGGCATCTCCCCTTTCTCTCCTCCTAGACACTCAAGCCCTCATAGACAGCCACGGGAAGAAGTTGTTCTGTAATTACAGACCCCTGTGTACACAAGGAGCTTCCTCCTGGGGCTTGTGGGTGGGTGGGCAGGCTCACACTAGGGGTGAATCTCACTCACCTCTGGCCTACTGGTACTGAACGCTCAGACCGAAGGCCCAGCCGGACTGACTTGCTGGGACAGGAACTCTCAGTCCTCTTGCCACACCAGGCAGTAGGTAAGGATTTAACATGGCAAGTTTTCTGCCTACCTGTGTGTTCTGCACAAGGCACCCAGCCACCAGTTAACAAGTCCTGTTCTTTCACAGCAATCTCACTCCCTGGCTTTCTCCTTGGAGCCTGTGTGACAGGGACACATGTTCCTTCCTCTCCGAGCATGGATGACACCCCCATCCACAGGCATCTAGTTAGCCTTCCAGTCCTGGATTCAGGAAAAGAGCTCTTTCTACCCCGGTTATTCAGTGACCCTCCAGTTTATTCTGGGAGTCCTTTATCAGGCCCCAAACTCCCTGAGGTATTGCTAGGAGATTAGATTTGCAGGCAGGATTCCTGACACAGGAAGGAAAATTCAGCTTTTGAATAAATCTAACCTTTGAAATTCATGGCCTTCTCTGAGCTGAATGAAACAGGGCTTCAGATTTCACTGAGGCCTTATCTGTCACTCAAATGCCCAAGTATCAACTGCTACATACCAAGAAGGTAGGCTAAGCCCAAGATGCCCGTTGTCTAAGGGATACCAAGAGCTTACATACATTACATCCTGAAGTAAATGCCCCTATTAAAAATGAAGATGGGGCGGGAGAGATGGCACTGGCTGCTCTTCCAAAGGTCCTGAGTTCAATTCCCAGCAATCACACAGTAGCTCATAACCATCTGGAATAGAATCTGATCCCCTCTTCTGGTATGCATGAAAACAGAGCACTCATATACATAAAATAAATAAATAAATCTTTAAAAAAAAAAATCAAAGATGATGTATGTAGACGTGGGATGAGAGTCAGGCTTGGAATTCTGTGGATGCCAAACAGTGTTATTTACAAATGCGAACAGGCCTGGCATTCCACATACCAGGCATTGTCAATCATAGGTGATCATTGGGAAGCTGCAGTTTCTAAAATTAGCTTTTATTTTTCATTTTATTTCATGTGTGTGCATGTTTTCCCTGCATGTATGTCTATGAAACACATGTGTGACTGGTACCCACAGACACCAGAAAGGGGTCTCAGATCCCCAGGACTTGGAGTTATAGATAGTTGAAAGCTGCCATGTGGGTGCTGGGAATGAAACTGAGGTGTTGCGGAAGAGCAGCCAGTCTTCTCAACCACTGAGCCATCTCTCGAGCCTGAGTTCTGAGGTTTTTAAATTACATTTTGTGTGTGTGTATGCATTTTGTGTGTGTGTGTGCGCGTGTGTACACATGTATATATGCCACAGTGTGTGTACAGGTCGGAGGATAATTTGCAGAAGCTGGTCCTCTTTCAACCATGTGGGTTCTGGGGAATGTATTCAGGTTGTGGCTTGCCAGCCAGCTCACCTGATGAGCCATCTCACTGACCCCAGAAACTGGATTTTGTAGGATTTTACCTTCTAACCTGCATCTTACACTTTTTTAACTTGAACAATTTTTGTTAAAAAAAAAAAAAAAAGTTGAAGATGATTATCATAAAGATCATATCAGAAATAAAATAAATATGCCATGTAAGGTAAGTATAATGCGTAATAGCATAAAACAGCAAGGGCCCTGCCATGCCAGCAACCAGCCTTTCTGCTATCCTCCTTCACCCACAGCTGGTCCAGTTCTGACAGGGCTGAGGGGAGTTCTTAACTAAGTAAGGAGGGAGGAGGAAGAAGAGGAAGAAGAGGAGGAAGAGGAGGAGGAAGAGGAAGAAGAAGAGGAGGGGGGAGAGGAGCAGGAAGAAGAAGAGGAGGAAGAGGAGGAGGAGGAGGAGTCACAGACGCTCTTGTCTTTAGCAGGTTGGGTTCAGGGGGAGGTCTGCCCTCCCTCTGTCCCAGGTGACGTTTCCCAGTTTCCTGCTGGGCAAAGGTTGCTCCTACAGTAGGTCCACCCTGCAAATAAATCTCCACACCTGCGTTACTGTCTGGCTTTTTTTCTCTATGACAAAGCATCTACCCAGCAAGGCAGGGTATGGCCAGGTAGACCCCTTAAAAAGTAGGGGAAGGGACAGCCACAGAACACTAACCTTGCAGTCCACGCTCAGCATGTGCTTTGCAATGACCCTGGCATCATGGTTGGTGAACAGTTCTTTCGCATGCTTCAGCATGGCCGTTTCCAGGGGCTTGTTCTCTGGAGGAAGGAGCTTGGACTCAAAGTCATTGGGTCTGAATGATGACACGGTCTCCATGAGAGGTGGCACAAACTTGGTCTTGTCCTCCTGTCCCTCATCCGTCTGTGCTGCCAGTGGATCCCAATGTCTCCCTTGGTCATCCCCATCAAGGATCAAGTAGTTGATGCCAGAGTTCCGGGGACCCGATGCCCCATTCTGTTTGGCTGTCAGCAGCATCTCGTGGCTGTCGTGAGCTTGTGAGGGAAGCCTGGCTCCCCGGTCACAGCCCACTGCAAAAGCGGGGTTCAGTTCACAGTAGTTGGCCTCTGAGTTGAGCCAGGGAGATGGAGAGGGGGGAACCTTAAGGAAGGGCACCTTGCAGGGCTTTGGAGGTGGCTTGGGGCACAGCTGGCTGTCCGATCCCCGAAGTGCCTCCCCTGCCCTAGCATCTGAAGAGAACCTTCGTACCAGTGCTGGACTCAGAGTGGGCTCGCTGCCAGTCCTGAACACAGGAGAGTTGGGGCAAGGGCTTGTGTCCATACTCGGAGACTGGGGGGGCAACTTGCAGCCTGTGGAGGAGAAAAGAAAGTCAGAGAAAGCTCACTTGTCTGGAGAACAGAAAACAGAATAGGAGTGACCGCTTCCAGCTCTCACCCTATGCCCTTGGGTTCCCTTCTCTGCCACAAAAGAAAACACTGTGACTTTCTCACACCAAGTCTGGTTTGTGGCAGTTGAGAACACTGTGAAGGCTTCCCTGGCTCCACCTCACTGTAGAGGTGGTTCTAAATCCCAGGGGCTGGGCTCTAACACCATTTTATGGTCATAGCAGGTTGGGACAGTCAGAACAGAGAAACATGTCTTGGGGAGTAAACAGCACAATCCTGTCAGAAGAACAGAAGCCTTCTGCCACATAGCACTAAGGGCTCTGAGTCACAAAGTCAGGGTGGATCTCAGGCAGCATTAAAGAGAGGGCAAGAGATGCAAGGAAGATAGTTAGACACACGGAGATAAGCCAAACAAACATTTTACAAAGGAGCACTGGGAAAAATCACTTTGTGGCCCTGTGGAAGGTTACTCATTAAAAGAAATAAAAAAAACCCTCCCACTGGCACTAAATGCTTATGGATTTCCCAAGTTCCACGCCCCACCATTCTTCTGGTTGTGAGAAGAACACAGAGAAACAGCAAGGTGTCTGTGGACAGCTGCTCCATCAGCATCACCAGGACAAACTGAGCCACTAATGGGGGTGGGGGAACAGCTAAGGAGTGAGCCCTTCTATCGTGGTGATGCTAGGTGACCCTCGTACTCAATACCTTAATTCCTCAGTTTCCCCAGCTGCAAAATGAGGATAACTGCGCCCACTTTGAAGTTTCATTATGGGACTTAAATGCTCAGATACATAAAGCATCAAGCTCAATGTATCACAACCAGACAGCTCTGCCAACCTCACCTCCAAGCTGAGGGTAGGGAGGCTTCAAACCCCACGGCTTGTTTGGGCAGAAAAAGTTCGAGAGTGCCCAGAGCCACACTGCTACCTTCTTGGCTGACATGCCCCCCACACCTACCTATAGGCAGGTGACTCTCCGACTGGTGAGCTTTGAGGGTTAAGGCCTTCCTGTCCTGCACGTGATCCAGGCAGGCGGGCTGGCTGCCACTCTTCTCTTTATTCCTGAAGCCAGAGACCAGGCAGAAACATATCATTAAGTAGCAAAACCCTCCTTTAGGCAACGTCACAGAGAGTTAAGAAAAGAAAACTCCCAGAATGAACGCAGCCACGCATACCCTAACAGTAAAGGAAAGGCCGAAGAGGAGGAGCAACTGACAGGGTGTGCCGGGCGTCCCAGGAGCCAGAGCAGCTGAGTCCTAGGCTCCTTCCTCAGCCCTTCCATCCTGTTGAAAAGAGCATGTTGAATGGGTCACAATCCTCTGGGGAGTAGTGGGAAGGCATCTGACGAACTGGAATGTGTACTTTAAAAAGAAAAAAAGCTTTAAATGATTCTCACTCCCTGGGGAAATGGCTTATTTAACTAACACAACTTTTCCACAATGGATCAATGTCAACTGGGAGGGAGCTGGAGGCCACTTTCCATTTCTATGTACAGATGACACTGCCTTTCTCCATCCCAAATAATCTGCAGATTCCAGCGGTGGCCGTCATACCTATCTTCCTGGCTGGGCTTGGAATGACCTCTAACTGCTGAGTTAGAGGGAAAAGTGTCCAGTACTGTCACCAAATGGTTACTGGGAGGCCCAGAACACAACCACCAGGGGAAAGATAGAGTAACTTGAGGAAACTAAAAGGAAAGTAACTTGAGGCACTGTCTCCAACCCTCCTTCTGTCCTGATTAATTGGGAATCATTCTAATTACAGCCAGTAGACTGGATTCTGTTGATAGAGGAAGAGACACACAGTACCAGCCAGGCTGCAATGAACAGATCCTGAAGCATAAACCACTCTTACACAAACCAGAAGATCTTCCCTACCTTTGGAAACAAACAAACGAGAGAGAGAGAAAAAAAAAAAAACCCTTCCAGCAACCAAAGATAAGTAGGTCGGAGCAAATTACAAAAGGAAATGACTTCGGAGAAATGATATTTGAGTCATGTCCGCCATGATCAACAATCAACCAATCAGATTATTCCAGGGGCCCAGGGCAGCTAGCTAGGTGCAAAGTCGGGTGCCTGAAAATGCACACCTTTGCCCAGGGGCCTCAGGCTGCCAGCCAAGCAGCAGGTGGCAGTGGGCCAAAGCTGACATGGGGAAGTCACTGAAGGGCAGCAGGGTAGAATGACTAGCCCATGAAGGCCACTGGTCATGCTGAGGTCACCCTTCCCCCACCTGAAGTGTGTTGGCTGCTTCCTGTGGGAAGCTGTACCAGAGCCTCTGTGTTCCAAAGGACAATCAGAAGACCATCTCCCGTATCCTTCCTTGCCCCCCTGCTGGCCGCTAAGTTTTACCTCCCCTGCAGAGAGAAACAGTGAGTGACCAGGAATACCAGCACTTGCTGTAAGTAAACACTTTCCACTTCCTGCACCCTCGCTGCTTTTATGCTTCCAGACCAAGAAAGGGAGTCCCAGAGAAGTTAAGGTGTCCGCCCAGGGGTGCACAGCTAGCCACATGGAACCAGCATGGAGCCACAGGTTCTGAGTCAGTTGCTGACTAATACATACCAGGCAACAGTTACAGTTTGTGTTACTTACACAGTCCTGTATTTCATAAGACGTTTGCAGTAAAGAAATTATAGTTTATGTTTTCTCTTGGCCCAGACAGGAAAGCGGAGCAGCGAATAGACACGTTTACTTATATGTAGGGGCTCAGAAGCCAGGAGCGGGGGCAGGGCCGCTGCGCACTAGAAGGGTCCAGTCTACATCTCAGCTTTCCTCCCCCGGGCTCCAGCAATTGGCTCTGTCAAGGCTTCTCAGCTCTGGAAGCCAGGTCCTATGCAAATACAGAGCTCGCTTCTCAGTCCTTTCCTGCCTAATCTCTCGAACGCTTCTCTTCAATCCCAGGGCCACGGGGTCCAGTTTCCTCCCTCTGCGCTTTAAACCCCATCTGTTCCCTCCAAGTCGGTCCTTTTCCACCAGTCCCTAGCCTCAGCACTGACCCCTGCTGGATGCTGACACGCAGTACGTCCACAATCCCTGCCCTCCCGGTAGAACATTGCCTAGGTGGGCTTTTCAGTCTCCCTCAAACCTCGAAGACCTCAGAAATCTATCCCACCCCACCCGCTTCCAGTCTGGGCCCTTGCTGGAACCTACGCTCGCTTCCCTGCTTCGGTCTCTCTCCCCATTCTGTGCCTACTGCTACTCAGTTCTGCTTCCCTTACACAGACCCTCCACTCTAGCCTGGCCAATCAACCCTCCAGGCTCCTCTGGTCCTTGAATGTCTCACATTAAATCGCTAGAACCGCCACTTCTTTTCAGTGTCCCCCAAATATCCCCTGCTCAGACCCTGTTGTTTTTGCTGGTTTTTATTGTCTTTTGTTGTTTTTGTGTGAGAGATGTAGTCGAGGATGGCCTTAAACTTGGGGCATTTCCCCCCACCCATTTCAGCCTCAAAGCACTAACATCACAGGCATGCATCACGCATCCAGCCCCACAATTTGCTTTTGATGCTCTTTAAGTGGGAATTAATCATGCACACCCGTGACAGCCGTCCACGGTGGGTATACTAATATCCTCTCCTCCCCTTGGCCTAAGCCAGGCCCCCAGCACCCCACAAACCTACCTGAGGAGGTTTCCTCGGGGCAAGCTGTGTTCCCGAGCCTGGAGGCTACCTGTGGTGAGGCTCAGCCTCTTCACCACATCTGGCCTTCCCTCAGCAAGGCTGCCCTCCCGGCCTCGGCCTGGGGAGGTACCATAACGCTCCTCCAGACACCAGAGGGGCACTGTCCTGTTGATAGGCTGGAAGATGATGGCACCACTCTGCTGGGAGATGGGCCGCCGGTTGCCCACGTAGCAGCGGACCAGCCCGGGGATAGAGTCAAAGCTCTCCATCTCAAATTGGTACTGCACACGGCTGTAGGCCTCACTAAGCCGCAGAACAGTCCGGATGATCTTAAAGTGCTGAGCGAGGTTCTTCCACTGACAGGTCAGGACAAAGTTTCCTGGGCTAGACAGAGAATCACGAACCAGGAAGTCCCCATCACGCTGCACAAGGTTTTCAGACACCTGTAGACAAAATGGTGAATGAGGAGCAGGAAAGGCAAACATACTCTCTCAAGAACGTAATAGAAGGCAGTGCTGGTATGTTGCCTCCGCGTGCGCATGTGTGCGCATGCGTGCAGAGACCGGAGGAATCTTAGGCACTATCGATCTCCCACAAGCCAGGGATCTGCCTCTCTCGGTGTCTCTAGTGCATGTGTTACCACACCTGCCTCTCCTGCTTTTTATTTTTGTTTTGTTTCTAATGTGGGTCCTGGGGATTGAACTGAGATCCTTGTACTTGCAAGATACTATTTTACCAGCTGAGCCATATCCTAGCACTCCCCTCTGTAGTCACGGCTTTAGTTTGTTTGTTAAATGTCACACTCAAGAACTGTATCCTAGCTGGGTATGGCCATGCACAGTGGTGATCAATGTGCTCAGGAAACTAAGACAGGGGGACTGTGAGTTTGAAGCAAGCCTGGGATACATAATACATTTGAGGTCAGCCCTCTCTCAAATGCAAAACAAAACACCCAAACTACTTATGGACCATCTGCTACGTACCCAGCACTACTGCAGGCTCAGGAGACACAGTAATGACTAAGTGTACTTCCTTGGGGACTTTGTGTAGAGAGCGTGTGTGTGTGTGTGTGTGTGTGTGTGTGTGTGTGTGTGTGTGTGTG
>JANHMN010000001.1:34059084-34158852 GCA_030674055.1 Rhabdomys pumilio
TGTGTGTGTGTGTGTGTGTGTGTGTGTGTGTGTGTGTGTGTGTGTGTTTGGTGTAGCACTCTCAGAACAGACAGTGGTAGGTATGGTGAGTCAGATATTGTGAAGTTAAGGGAAAAAAAATTTTGGGAGATGGGCTACACAGGAGGGCTATTGTTCAAATGAGAGTGGCCAGGAAGATGTCCCAAGAAGAGGACATTTATACAGACTTGAAGGATGTAAAACAGCAGGAAGAAATGAGGTTGTGTGCTCAATGGATCTGATTTTCCTTCTAGTCAGCAAAGGGAGGAGGAAGTGGCTCTATGGGTCCCCTAAACATCCTCCTAAGATTCCTGTCTAGAGAGCAGGAGGAACCCAGGGATGTCACGGTGGATTCTGGACATGCTATGAGGCTTGAAAAAATAAAAATACAAAGTCACTTGAGGTTTCCTCACCTCACAAAGTTACTGTAAAGATAATCCATTTGCATATGAGACATAGGCAAAGCCGAAGTACAATGCCTGTAGCACAATGGACATCTCCATAGGTACCCACTACAGCGATGCTGATGTTTAAGTGAAGATGTATACTGTGGTCCAGTCCATCATTCCGGAGCCTGAACACCTAAGTTTGCATTCTGCCCCAGCTGTGTGACTAGACAAATTACATAAGTGCCTTGTGGCTCAGTTATATCATCAGTAAGATGTAGATAATGATATTGCTTATAGAGTGGTTGAAAGCCTCAAAGGGATGGAATGTTGGCACCCTACTACCATCGCCATAGGGTTTCAGTCACTCAGTCCAGAATGATGTACTCCTGAAGGCTCGCCCTCCTGACACACTAACAAGGACAGCAGTGATGGCATTTTTCCCTAAAATATTCTAGCATCCAAGTGACGCTATACTTCTGCTAGCTCAGAATAGTGTGCTGCCATGGTTACTTTATAACTGCCTCTTTGCCTTAAAAATACATTTTCATGCAGAAATTCCATTTCCCGGAATTGAGCCAGTAGAAAGAATTATAGGTCTGAACATGGTAGTTATCTTACAGGATGTTACTCCGGCTGCTAGGAACACTCTAAGTACCCCATAAATTGTGATGTGTGTGCGTGATGGCCATATACACAGCGTGCGCTGGCGCACCAAAAGAGTTTACAGCCAGAGCCAATTCCCAGAGTGCATCATTAAGTGAGGAAAGTGGACCACAGAAAGCAGGAAGAGCTCCGTTTTGATTGAAAAGGTCTGGAGGGATATACACCAAAATGCTCATAACAACTATCTCCAGGGGAGACAGTCAGGGATAGGAGGTGAATTTTCTTTTTTCTTATCTGTATCTTCTACCATCGGTTTTAAGGTTACAAGAAATATTTATCTCAAGATCAGAATAAGAATGATTTCTTTGATAGTGTTAAAAAGCATATGGGGCTGGTAAGATAAGGCTTAGCAGGTAAAGGTGCTTGAGTTCGGATCCCTGAGACTCATGTGGAGGAAAGAGAGTCGTCTTTTGACATCTCTGTGTGTGCTGTGGCACACTGCACTTACGCACAATAAATAAATAAATGGAATAATAATTTTAAAAAGTGAAACTGGTTACACCAAAGACAGTATTTACAACATGCTGCCACCCTCCTTAGACCTGGATATGCATTTCCTGCTGTGCTGTCCTTGATTAATGACTGGCCAGATTATGCTTATAATAAAAACCCATGGGTAGCTGTACACTTCAATCCTGCAGACTTAGTCTATTTTTAACTCTTAAAGTATCAAATAACAACATTATTAATGACAACCAAGTGAAATATCCTGAGCCATGAAGCCATGGCCCCTGGGGTAACCCCTCTTCCTCCCCATCTTTGAGTCACAGGACTCAGTGAAGAACAGAAGAGAGTGGACATTGAAGCAGGAGTGGCCTTGTCAGTCTTATGCCACTTGCCCTGTGGCATAAGAACTTTGACATAAGGTAAGTCATTGCCTTCAAAAAAGGGTCCAAGTCGTAGGAGGCTCTGACCACTGGCCAAGAGCTTAATTATCTGAAACCCAGGCATCTATGTACTTCTGGCAGCTGGTATTACACATGTATGCAGACCCCAGGAGCACTGTCCTTTCCCTCATGGCTGGAAATATATTTGGAGTCCCACCTTTAGCTCTTCCAAAGGTCTCTTTAGAGACGGTTCTAAGTTAAGTCTCTTCATAGCATGAGCATTCTGTGGTCCTTGAGCAGGACTCAACAGTGCCATCAGAGTGAGAGTCCCTGAGGGGAGCAGAGCGCATACCTGTCGGGGGATCCGGCCGTGGTACCAGGCGTGGCTGCGCAGGTCCTCACTGCTGAGCAGCAGCTCCTCCTCCAGTTCCTTTTTTAGCCTCTCAGGGGTCCTGTCCATGATGTGCCTCTCCTTGGAGAACTGCAATACAGAGTCCAGAGTGATCTCACCTTCCCCAGGCCAGGGCAGACCATGCCAGCCACAGATGACCACCGCCTCGATGGTCCTCCACTGCTGAGCAAACGAACGTAGGCCCAAATGGAACTGGAGACGGACTACAATTAGCCGTGACCTCTCGCTTCTCCAGCTGCAGGTACAGCACGGAATCTTCACCTGCGCATCGAGCTCGGGCAGGGAAATTGCTCCTAAAGCAATGAGCTGAGCAGGAGGTATAAGGGCCAGATGAGCTCGGCCAGGAGGCTCTCTTCCTGTGGGAGCTTCCTCATTCTCTTTTATAACTGTCCTAAGATGGAGCTGGGAAGGACAGCAGTTCCCTAGTGGCCTTTGACCCTGGGCCTCAGGGGCAGTATAGCCCAAAGCATAGTCCTCCAGGTTGGTAGCAAAGTCTCTGATTCTTTCTTTCTTTCTTTCTTTCTTCCTTCCTTCCTTCCTTTCCTTTCCTTTCCTTTCCTTTTCTTTTTTTTTTTTCTGTTAGACAAACTTCAGTCAGGAATTAAAGTTAGCTTATGAAAGATTTCTAAGCAGATGGAGCAATTTTCATGCCCCCCCAATCTAAAATAGATGCCTGAGTTATACATAATCTTTAAAATAATGTTTAAAATATTTGTTTTTTTTAAAGCTTCTGTTTATTTTAATTTTATTCCTATGGGTATTTTGCCTGCATGTTTGTCTATCATGTTGTGTACACAATGCCAGTAGAGGCCAGAAGAGGGCGTCAGGTCCTCTGGACTTGAAGTTACAGGTGGCTATGAACCACCCTGTGGGTGCTGGGAACCAGAAACGGGTCCTCTGTCAGAGCAACAAGTGCTCTTAACAGAGCAGTCATCTTTCCAGCCCTCTAGTTATAGGTCATTTCTTGCATATGTGTGTGTGTATGAATGTTCAAGCTGGCGTGTGGACGGATGCACACATGGGTGCCTGGAGGGGCCTGAGGTGGATACTGGGCAACTTCCTTGCTATTCCTTTGTAGCAGGATGCTTATTCTGCTACATTGTATTCGCAGTGTACCTCGGTGATCAGGCAGTACAAGAGGAGGTAGAGCTGGGAGAAGAGAGGAAGGGGAGGGGAGAAAAAGAGGAAGGGGAGGAGAAGAAGGAGGCTATCAGCCATGGAGAACCACGGATGGGTCGAAAGCTGTCCTGGGTAGCAACTTCTATCAGATGGCTCTGCCAATCCCCCACACTGGCGTCTCATGGGTGCCAGGGCCTGCACATCTAGCTAGCCAGAACCCCGGTCAGAGCCGAGGAGCAGCGGGAACATGGTGGCTGCCCAGGAACAAGCCAGACTAGGTGCCGTTTTCTAAATATCACCCCTACATCCCTCATATATCCCTATCATATATATTGAGGTAGGGTCTCTGACTCCGGAACTCACTGTTTTGGCCAATCTGGCTAGCGGCTGGCTCCAGGAATCCACAATCTCTACCTCTCATACAGGTTACCATACCCAACCTGTTTTTGTGGAGTTCTGAGGATCAAACTCTGATCCTTGCATGGCAAGAGCTATGTCTACCAATCTAACCCCAGTCTGATTTTTTGTTTGTTTGTTTGTTTGTTTGAGACAGGGTCTTGCTATCTGTATAGCCTTGGCTACTCTTGAATTAATAATCCTCCTGCCTCAGTCTCTCAAGTGCTGGGATTACAGGCATATATTACTACTTATGCCCAGTGTGCTGACTAGTTTTTATATCAACATGACACAAGCTATACTCATCTGAGAGAAGGGAACTGCAATTAAAAATAAAGACTGAGCTGCAGAATCAAGTCTGTAGGGCATTTTCTTAACTGGTGGTTGATGTGAGAAGGCCCAGTCCATTGGACATAGCTGGGCAAGTGATCCTGGGTTCTATAAGAAAGCAGGCTGAGCAAGACTTGAGGAGAAAGCCAGTAAGCAGCAGCCCTCCATGGAGTCTGCATCAGCTCCTGCCTCCAGGTTCCTGCCCTGCTCCTGACTTCCTCTGATGATGAAAGAGTTAACAAAATAAGCCCCTTTTTTTTTCCTAACTTGTTTTTGGTCATGTTTTTTCACTGCAGCAATAGGAACCCTAATTAAGACATCTAGATTGAAAAACACTTTTTTTTAAATTTTTCTAATGCCCCATTTCATTTTTAAGGCAGACTGGGAATAGAACTTAAAGGGAAAAACCAGTCCCTCACCCCAAACAGCTTGAGAGCATTGCAGAGCAACGGCAGCAGGATTTCTAGCCAGCTGACACTGGCTCCGGGTTGGATTTAGAATCACTCCCCCTTGTACAAGCACACTGAACATGACTGACCCATCCTGGGTTCCCAGCTAAACCAGGTTTGGGTACCACTCACTGAAGGTTATGTGAGAAGGGAAAGGCCAGGTCTCTGTGCTTTCCCAAGTTCTCCAGCATGTCCTCCAGATGCCTCAAAGAGCCACAGAATTACTCCTCACATACTGCTTAACAAAGAGAGAATGGACCTAAGTCTTCTCCCACCAAGCAGAGCAGAATCAGATGTAGGATTAACTGTGCATGCTGCCCTTCATGGTGCCGGCTGGTGTGATGTGGGTGGATTTCAGGGTGGATCTTAACTTCTTCCTCTCCTCTCCCTATCCTCCTCCACCTCTTTCAGGACCTCAAGACAGACATTCAAAGGTGGTTTTGTTCATTCAGTTTGCTCATTTGAAATGGAGTCTCACACTGTAGCCCAGGCTGGCCTAGAACTCACTACATGACCCAGGCTGGCCTTTCCACCACAGGAATGCTTTTTTTTTGCTTCTGCCTCCAGAGTGCTGGGATTAGCAGTGTGGGCCACTATGCCTAGTGAGGGACATCTGATAGTGGAATTTATATCAAGAGTGTGCAAGGCTGACTGCCACGACTCTTGTGGGGCTCACACAGCAGTGTTTGACACTAGCAGCTCTGGGCATTAATTATGCAAAGTTACATCTGAAGACTCATGTATGGATGGCAAGCTGTCAACTGATGGCTGCCTGTTATCTGTCTTGCCTCCTGCTAGACTCTAAGTTTCATGGGAAAAGAAACTTTTCCCCTTTTCCCTACAGCAGCGCCTCAGGCGGGTCTCAACACCTCAAGAGCTCAGTAACGCTGCAGGGACAAACAACCCAGAGGGAGGCTTCTGCAGCTTTTCTCCCAAATTATCTGCAGTTCTATTTTTCCAGTGCGTCACCACCCTTCAGCTTAAAGCCGATGTTCCTGACGGTTTGTGTTTTATAAAATGCCACACTAAGGTCTACCCTTAGAAGGCTGAGTTGAAAGGACTTCTGGGGTGACATGGGAGAACCAGCACTTCAATGATATCCTGGACCCTGAGGGGGAAGCCATAGCTGGGAAAAACAGCTGAGAAGGGAGAAACCAGGCGGGGGGCTCTGATATCCATGGAGCCCACACACTAACAGGGTCCCCAGTTTTCTATGTCACTGTCAAGCCTCATGAGGCCTATGATTTGGGAGCTTCCTCTCCTAACCTGTATTGTGAACGGTGTCCCTCTTAAGTCACCCCAACCAGCAGACTCATTCACATCTCTTGTGGCACACCCTAGGCCCTCTCTCTCCTAGGTCTGGGCTGGACAATGTAGGAAATCTAAACATGTACCGCCAGCTTTTTATACTCCTTGAAATTTTATTTGCTCACAGCCAGAAAGCTATTCCCCTATTTGCTGCTGTGTTCTCTGCACTGAAGCCCCAATATCCAGACCCCTGCTCCCCAGGCACGCCCTTCTCAGCGTTGGCTACAGTATACATTCTCCTTTAAAGCATCGCACACTCTTACTTGCTACCCTAACTACAAACTCAGCTGGCTCTTCCGTGACTTTTGTCCCAACTCCTTAGAGGAAAATCCATAATTACTGCTATTTCCTTCTGTGCTCACAAACAGGCTGTAACTGGGTGCTACAGGAGACAGAGGTGACAAGGTGACAAGCCAGCAAGTCGAGGAAAGGAGAGTGTTGACATGGGCCCTCCCTAATAGCTTGAAACGGAGCCCAGACTTTAAAAAACACAGACCATACACTGCTGTGAGGAGTCTATGCAATGACTGTCAGGTTGCAAAGGGGACGTCGAAAGATCACCCCCAGGGCCACCTCATGGGTAGCTGGAGTCTGTTTTTTGGAGGGAGTGGGTACCCTCTAAAACTCTCTCTTACTGTTCAATCACATGTATGAATTAATGAATCTTGCTGTTAGAGACAGTTCTTGTGTAGCCCAAGCTAGCCTCAAACTCACTCTGTAACCGGATTCCTGATCCTCCTGCTGCTTCCACCTCCCAAGGACTAGGATTATAGACGTGTGCGACCTTATCCAGCTTGCATGTGATGTATCACAAAGAGGGCTAGACCTAAGTCATCCTCATCCTTTCTATCAGCACAGGAAGGCAAGCATTGAGAAACCAGTCCAACCTGCCCGCTGGCTCGCTTAGTTCACTGGGCGTGCATAGAGCATGCCCCAGCCCTTTGAGGTGTAGGTTCCTTAGCTGCTAGATGGAAAGTGACAGCAAGAAAATTCTTTAAAAAAAAGTGACACTCCCTCAGCAGCCATCAATCTCCAATGGTTTTTCAACTAGAGGTGGGGCCTTGGGAGCCCTCCCTCCTCTGTGCTAGTTTTTTATAACTAACTAACTAATTAATTAATTAGAGATAGTTTTCTTAGTATGGCCCTTAATGTAGCCCTGGAGCTTACTATGTAGGTCTGCCTTCCTCTGCCCACTGACTGCTGGGATTAAAGGTATATGCCACCACATCCAGCCCTCCATACTGGACTTTTAACTGGCCTAATTTTGTGCAGGTCTTGTGTAGCTGACCATTGCTGCTGGGTTCCTGTGTGCAGCAGCCACACCATGTCCAGAGAACAGCATCTCAGAGCATGTCTCTCCATCTTGTCTGGAGGGGAAGGAGATGGAGGCCTGGTTTAACTCCAGCTATTGCTCATGCCAACCACAGCTATGTTGGGCACAACCTCCTATAGAAAGGAGGCTACTCAGCTCTGGATCAAGTCCTGCAGCTTCGTTCCAGGAGCTGAAACCATCCACAATCCTATAAGATGGAGGCAGGGGCAGGCAAGACCCATTCCGTCTACCCCATGGTTTTCCTGACTTTAAGCCGACTTAGTAACTCCTGTAATCAAAGTTGCCCTCTAGCCCAGGTCCATGTGCAAATTAGCATCTTAATCTCATCATCCACATAGAGTCTGAGAAGGTAGGTGAGACCTACAGTTGTCCAGCTAAACTGGAGACTGGCTATAAAATTCATAAATCACTATAAAATGATGCCTTCTGGGGAACCAGAGTCTAGTTACATCTTTCTCATCATTAGCATTTTGTTGTTGCTGTTTGAGACGAGATTAATGCAGCCCAGGCTGATCTGGAACCATGTAGCTAAGGGTGGGCTTGTACACCTACCTGTACCTCCCGCCTCTGTCTCCCAAGTGCTGGGATTACAGGCATACGCCATCACATGTGGGTCCGTCACTATGTCTCAGTATTAAGAGCTGTTACACCACAGTGTTTAAAAGCTGGGGCCAGTTGACCACCTCCATCCAGAGGCCCACAGTAATACTGAGCAGCTGTGTGGTCTTGGGCAAGTGACATTAATTCTTTGTGGAGCCTTGGGTTCCTTGTCTACTAAGTGGGGATAAGATGGCACATGATGTTAATAAGGACCAAATGAGTGGGTATCTGTAGGGACTTGGAACATACTCTGGCAGGGGACTCAGCACTAATGTTAGCTGTCATTATAATTACATCCAGACGCTATTAATCTAGGCCTATAAAATAAGCAGACTCGGTACCAAGGGTCTGGTGCAGGAGGCACAGAGAGGCTTGGGTTTGGGAAGAAAGCAGTCAGGGAAAGGATCCTCTCTTGGGTTTCTTCAGTCCTCTGAAGAGAGCTCAATGACAGTTTGCCAAAGTTCAGTTCCTCAGCTAGAACTGACACCAGCTGGCTGGGCACAGCTCTGAAAACCATGACCATCGCTCTAACCATGAAAAGAGTATTTCTGTAACCCCAGTACCTTACAAGTCTGGTCTGAACAAGCTGTAGTAGCCAGAGCCCAGGAAATGTTAGAGAAAAGATTTTGGAGGCTCAGAGCCAGCTCCTAGAATATGCTGGGAAACCCTATTACAGTGGAAACCCGTGGTGTTTCAACAGCTCTCCAAGGAAGAAAAAGCTAATCCAGCCTTGGAGGAGTGAAACTATGGGTCTCCTGTGTGAGCACCAGAGCCCATATTTCACATCAAGCACAAGAATGGGCCTGGACATGCAGACAGAGTTCCTAAGCCAGCAGCTGAGGGACAGTGGGAGGCATCTATCAGAGACCCTCAGAGAATGCTCCAGACTCTCATTTGCATGAAGGAGACTCAGAGAAAGATGGCATCTGCAATATCATTAATATTTGCGTAAGTCTACCCCTGCCTGTAAGGAAAACTCCCCATTCCTGTAGGATTTGACATTGTACAAGTCATTAGGAACTAACAGTGACATCCATGCCAAAGGGCCACCTCAGAACCTAAGGAAACATGGGTCAGCAAGCAGGGATGGAGGCTCCAGAGAGGCACATTCTCTGGGAAGACCACACACACACACCAAGCTCTGGGGATAGACAAACCGCCTAGCCGTCCGACCCCGCCTTTCCAGGCTCTGCAGCCTGGGTGAGTTAGTTTGCCTCTTTGTCTTTGAGTTTTCTCCTGTGTCAAAATGAGAAACACTGTGGCTCAGGGCTGTTCTCAGGACAATTCCACTGGGGTTTGGGCAGCGTGAGAGAAGGGCTGGAACAGCAGAACTGAATCATGAAGGGTAGGCATCACAGCTAGGGGAAATAATTGAGTTGCTGGGTACAGTGGCCTGGAGGTTTGGGTCGGGGGGACACAGGGCAGAAACCTGCAAAGGTGTAAGTGTGGGTGTGATATACACCAGTGTCTCCAGCACCTCACCCCTACCTCCAGTCCCCTCCCCCTCCCACATACACCCCTGCTTCCCAAGGACAGTTCTATCTTTACTACAGGCATGAGGTATGAAGCATCTTCCTGGCCATTACTGGTTGGCCTGGGAGAGGACCCCTCACCCACCCTCGAAGAAGATACTCTAACCCACTCTGGTAAAAATGCCATGAGACTTGTAGCCTGGTAGTTACTTCACCTTTATGTTTTCTTATTTGTTAGTAAGGCGGGGGTGTTTTTTCAGAAGGACCAATGTGGCTGAGACAATGAAACCACCACTCAAAAGGAAGAGGAACAAGAGATGACTGGGGCATCTGTAACACGCAAGTCCCTAAGCACAAACCCTGTGACTTAGCCAGTATAAGCTGGGTTCGAAGCAGTTCTAACTGAGGAAGACTGGGATCAGGCACAGGGGACCTGACACGGGAAGCTGAGAGTCAGATCTTCCTTCTCTGGATAAGGTCACGGAAAATCTCTCCCTGGCAAGGCACGGACACACAAATTTGCTTTAGAGGGATCAGTGTACGACAATGGGCAGAACTTGGGGTGGAGCAGTGCTCAGAGCCACAAGGCCAGCGCAGTCATTTGAAATGTGCTGAAGATTCAAGTCTCCATTTCCACTCCTTACAGTTAGTGGCTGGCTCAGAGGCCAATATGGAGGAACCATTCATCCCTGGCCTCTGGCATCTCCTCTGATCTCATTCCTCAAATGACCTTCAGAATGACCTTTTGTTGATGGAAACCAGTCCTGATGCTGCTTCCTACCATGCCCCTATTTGCTCCCCATTTGAATTCAACTCTTGTTCTAAGACCTCTGGAGTAGCCACTTCCTATGACTTTCTACCTCCTGGATTCAGCCCTACAACCTATCACCCACAATGCCACAGGACTCTGTATCACCCTTCTGCCAAGAATGATAATTTAGTCACAGTTGCACCCGGCTGAGGCGAGATCCAGAATGTCTTTCTGCTTGTGCTCTAATTAATAGGCTTCCAACACAAAGAATTCCCTGGCTCCTGCCCATGAGGACCAGGGGCCTACACCCCACCCTGCCCCAACCATTCTTCTAAGAGCTCCACAGGCTGAAGCCATAGGAAGACCCTGCTAACCTGCTGGGCTCAGCTCTGACCTTGTCGGGAGACCCAGATCACCAAAGGGCCATGAATACTGAGGACTCCAGCAGAGGACTAAAGGATGGGAAAGAGGGGCATAAATGACAGCTGGGGTCTCAAGAGCCCATAAATTTGCATAAAAGTCTCAGGTTCTCATTGGTCTATGAGTTGTCAGGGCCGGGCGAAATACTGGACTTGTCCCCAAGGGCTCATAGCCACCTACAGATAAAACCTGGTTTTGTCCCACAAAGCCCCAAGCCAATTTGCTATTAAATTCTCATGCAGGACTCCTGTTCTATGGCTCTGAATACATTGTCCTGTGTTCTCCTCTGTGACTCAGGAGTGTGGATAGAAAGACAGACAGACAGACATACCTGGAGAGGTGCTGACTGTAGCCTGGCTGGAGCCAAAGATGGGACTGGGGAACAGCCAGAGGGGAGCCAGACAAGGTGTAGGATGAGTTTGAAGCTGAAGCTAATTATCTGAAAGGAGTCCACTCAAAGACTGCAGACAGCTGTATGAAAGGCCCTCGGGATACTAGATCCTTAGGGAAGATGGCCAGGCCCTCTTTGCCTTTGGGTCCCAGAGCCTAGCCCAGTGCCTCACACACAGCTGTGCCTTAGTAGACACTTTCCGCCAGAGACACAGCTCACCTTCCATGTGTTCTCATTCTCTCTCTCTCTCTCTCTCTCTCTCTCTCTCTCTCTCTCTGTTACTGAGTGTAAAGAAGAGAGTTTGCAGGCTGGTCAAAGACAAGTGATCTTAGGCACATTCTGAAATTTTCTTTGGCACCCAAGAGTGAGAATTCACCTCTCACAGAACACCCTAATACTCACAAAGAACTCAGTTCCACAAGTGGTATGGGTAGACACTTGCTCAAACCAATGTAGAACCAGAAACTTCTTTTCAAGGTGATTCTTAGCAGTGAATGTGAAAAGTTTCCTTTTACCAAAAACACAGAACATAAACTATGAATAAAATCCACCAGGAAGTTTTAGAGATTTGTCCCTGAAGAACTTATTAAAATGTTTTTTAATTACATGGATTGATCAATGTTGTGTAGGCGTCAGAGGACAACCTGGTCTCTACTTTCACCATGTGGGTTTCTGGAGATCAAACTCAAGTTGTCAGTCTTGGCAGCAAGTGTCTTTACCCAGTGAGCCATCTCTCTGGCCTCAGAAATTAGCTCTAATGGAATTAAAGAATAAAAACCAGCTGTTACACAATGTAATCTCTACTTATGCACAACTTTGTTTAGTCTATTTGTTCAAGTTCAAAGCCAGCAATTCTTGGGGTTTTGTCAGGGATTGGGGGGGCCAGTAAATGGTCTCTCTATGAAGATGAAGCTGGCCGCTCGAGAAACCATCCTTGGTGATGATGAAATACCCTGACTCACAGATTTCAACTTTAAAATATATACAGTTGGCCCTAGGTGTCTTGTAAGGGCACAGACATACAGGTGGCAGAGCCTCACACAAGAGAACATGGAAGTTTGGAGATGGTATGCATAGCTGAGAGGTCCTTGGATAGATTATGCCTTCTTCCCAGCCTTGAACATTTCGTTGGGAAGGAGTGGGGGGAGGGGAGGGAAGGGGAGGGGAGGGGAGGAGAGGAGAGGAGAGGAGAGGAGAGGAGAGGAGAGGAGAGGAGAGGAGAGGAGAGGAGAGGAGAGGAGAGAGAAAATCTTATTGAATTTTCACAAACAAGATAAATTTTTGGTCATTTTATGATCAAGGCTGAAAACTAAATTACTAGAAACAAAGAAGAAAGGACTCTTGCATGCTGGGGAAAGGGAGGGGGGAGGGAGGGGTGAGAAGAGGGGTGAAGACCGGGGAAAGCACAAGCAGGCAGGCAGCTGGACTCTTCTCTCCCTTCCACTTTGGAGTGTCTGGCCACAACACCCAGAATGCCATCAGGGAATCTCACACAAAAGCTTCCTTTCTTCAGCCTTGCAACAGTTTATGAGCCATCAATAACAGTGGAGGCCTCTTATCAAGTTGTACGAAACAACTCCATGGGCCACATTTTCATACACAGAAATTATGCTCACAAATTTATAAGTCTGACTGGAGTTCTGGCTAACCATGTAAAATTGGTCTAATTTCAAAGTGAAATCTGTGTTCCCTGGAGCTCAGGTAGGAATCTCTGGCATGGTGGATGCTGGGCTGGGCCACCTAAGCTAGGGCAAGGCAGAAAGATTCAAGATGACAGACTCATCTCAGACCTTCTGAAATCTGACAAGACTCAATGTGACATGGAACAAAATGTCGCTATTCCTGAGAAATGGAAAAAAGTGAAACCTTCCACAGAAGTGTGATTTGGAAGGCCAACCCACAAATCACTCTGAGATGCGCTGCCCCTGGGATCATCTCACGAGAACATCCACCCAAACATGATGTTCCTTGTGGAATTCCGAAACCCAGCTCTGTAGAACCCTTTCGTTTGCTGAATTTCAGACTGGCCAAGTTTAAAGCCAAATTCCAAAGTGAACACGTAAATGGTTTAGTTGTGAGCTTTGCTTCTAACAGCTGAGCCGTCTCTCCAGCCCCATAAATGACTTAAAGACCCAGATGGTATTTTACAATCAAAACCGTGCCTGAATGGGTCATAAACTCCCCTAAACAAATACATCTCAACTACTTCCACAACTCTTAAAAAGACCTAGATCTACAGATTCCAGGACTGGTCGTTTTCAGTTCAAGCCTTTGGATGTGTGAATCTGAAGTAGAACGGGGAAAGTCCTCCGTGGGCACCAGCGGCTTTTGAGAGTTACCTAAAAGTACTTTATTGTAACTCAGCAGGGTTCAGAGGGGAAAGGTTATCACTGATGACTTGAGTTCCAACATGGTAGAAGGTGAGAACTAACCCCTCCCCAAGTTGTCCTCTGACCTCTCCACACATGTGCTATGGTGTGTGCACACCTACTGCCTCCCTCCCCCCACCTAAAGAAATAAAGATCCAAAGATAAACCATGGTAGCTGTGCCTACCTCTGAACCACATGTGCAGACCCCCCTCTATCCTCAGAGAGGTTTCCTATGTTCATAATGGTGCTCAATGCCAAAGCTCTTACTTAAATCAACAATTAACTTTGAAAAGAAAAATCCAAGAAGACAAGAGCAAATTCAAATTCTACCTCCCTGTTTAGTACAGAAAAGGCCCCCAAAGCATCCCACCTTTTCCAGCCCAGTGGGCACATGGTGGCTTGACTTGTGATTCAAAATCTGGACAGTACAGTGACATTGTGTTGAAGTAGGTGCTGGCCATACAGCCAGGGCAGATTTGTCTATTAACAGCAACCGTTGCCTAGCAGATGGGTATGGATGGTCTAAAGGAAAGGATGCCTTATTTTAGCTTACCCAGGGCACTCTATGAGCATGTCCCTGTGACCCTGCCACACTCTAAGTGCTGGGCCCTTAGTGATGATCACCTCTGGCCTTACCTAGGCCCCCTCCTTTTGTGCCTCTCCTTCCAGATGCTCCCTCTATAGCTCTGTAATACAGTCTCCATAAGCAGCTTCCAGCCCACTGCATGCCACCCTGCTGGCTACAACTGTACAGAAACAAACAGGAGGTCACTTTAAACAGTTTGATAGTCTTCAGCCCTCTGCCTTCACCCAAACCCAGGCTCCAGAATGTGACTGCTGGTCCTGCTTTCTCCCTGCCTAGATTTGAGAGAGGCACAAATGTCATGGTAGAGAAAGTCCATGCTTGGAAGTGGTTATTGCCTCTTTGAGGAGACAAGGCATTTGAAAAATGGCCAATGGTACTGCAGAAGCCCCCAGGAGTCTCTGTTTTATGAGATCGGTAGAGGTTTGTGGCCTCTCTGAGAAAGGGATCAATATGAAAAAGACGATATAAAAATCTCAGTGAGTTTTAGCAACTTGCTTTCATTAACTGCTAACATTGAAGCACCTTGACATCACTTTCTCTCTTCTGAATCCCCAAAAATCTCATCTTGGACAAACTCTGCAGACAGGCTCTTCCCAGTTCCCCATGTGGTAATTCAACCAACGCAATTCACCATCCTGCAGAGCGGATTCCCACTCCAGTGCCATTAAAAACTGATTTGCAGTTTTCGGTTAAATTAAGATGCTTTGCTTTCCTCCTGTACTCGACTCTCCCTTTCTCAGACAAACCGTGATTACGAGGGCCATCAGATGCTCTCGCAGACAGGAAAACCATCAAAACCCCAGAGAGCCCCAAATCCAAGAGATTTCATTTTATTCATTACCCAAACTTATCAAACTCTTATCAAAAGAGGCTCAGACGCCATGAATAGGAATCAGGAAAGAGACGCTCAACGGAGCTCTCGGCTTGGCGAGCTTCTGAGAATCACCCATTAAAATTCTGCTCCCGTGTGTGTGGACTAAAGAGACTTAATTTAATTGCAATTTTTTCGGATTGGCATTTTGAAGTAGAGCACCCTGCAAGCAGGAACTTAATCCTACATCCAAACTAATTACATTAGAGTCACTCTGATCGGAGCCCACGGCTTCCTTTGATGCTAGACTGCCTCTGCCTTTCATCCACATCCATCCTCTGGGCAAGGTCTCCTCTCTGCGTTCCCACCCTGCAGGATCAGGAAGCTATTGCTCTGGCTGCTCATTTTATTTTGATGAAACACCAAGGGACTGAAAAAGCCCCCCTCCCCTTTTTCTCCTTTTTTCTTTTCAAACTGAAGGAGACTGATTTCAGACTGAAGACTGGGGCAGCCAAGCTTTAGAAAATGCACTAAGCCCAAAAGAGACAAGCACACCGTATTTCTTCCATGCCCTGGAAAAAACTGACTTCATCTGCCCTAAGATCTCCTTCCACCTTGGTCCCGAAAGGTGTGCCAATCATTTGGCTTACTTTTGACAGAGTGTTATTTACCATGGGCCACCAAGAGCTCAGCTAGGTGGTGGTGTCTGACCTTTCTCTGTTACCAATAAATAACTAGGAGATTTTTCAATAAGCCATTTGTTAACACACTGCCCTGCCCCAGCCAGTGGGGGGTGGGAGTGAGGACCTTCTATGTACATTAAATAATATTAGATAATGATTCCAGGAGCAGCTTGAAGTGGACACTGGAATCTTCCCATGAGGCGGCCCTACATTCCGACTCCCACGGAGAAATCCAGCACCACATTTATAGGCAAAGGTCACTTGGCTGCACTTAAGCATTATGATGGGCTGATGACACAATGGGCTTGAAATAAAAGTTGAGTACCAGTTCGGGCTACAAACCCCCTCTAGATCATTTTGGTCCCTTTTATCATGTGCTCAAGAGACTTCCATAATACCTCTCTCTCACACAGGGTTGGCATGTACTCTGAAAGAGACAGTATAAATGAGACATCAATCACTAGTCAGTGTGATTTGCATCAGAAATAGCAGTGCTTTGTAAAGATCTACAGAGGAAGAAAACATCAGACTGCCTGCTGGATTGAGGTGTACCACATGATATGAGGGTCTGAAGACCAGGTGACCAGAACCCGGAGCAGAAGATCTAAGCCAGAATTTTTGATCAGTGGTAATTCAACCTCATTGATTCAACATCTTAATGTAAATTATAAATGATTTGGAACATAGCTTCTAACCAAAATAGATGTCCTATTTGCCCTTCAATAAGGAATGTCAGAAAATCAAAATCAATTTAATTTTAACGCCATCCTTTTCTTAATTCATCTTGAATGGAGTTTCTGATGAATCAATGAGAAGTATCCCCGTTGTAATAGATGTGATTAGATATAATTAGAAGTAAAAGTGAGCCAACACAGAAAAAGGAAAGAGAAGGGATTCAGATGGTCTCCTACTGCAGGATATGGGATAAATGGCTTTCAAACTCTCTCCAAAATAGCACCATGACGAACAACTGTCTTAGAACCTTGCTCTGAGATAGGACATACTATGCCAGTGCTTTCAGTAAAACCAAATTATTATTCACAAGATGGGTTTAGGCCCTAAAGCAACTTCACTACTTTCAATATACAACTCACCGATCACTTTAAAGGTATATGTCTCGGGCTACTTGACACCCACAATTCTTGTTTAATGAACTATTTTAAAGACACAAACACCACACTAGATGTTGTGAAAGAAACAGAGAAGTGGGATTTGTGCTCTCCAAGTAGACAAGACACGCAATATAATGCAACTAAGATCTTACAGAGCCTCACAACGTACCTGGGAGCTAAGAGCTCATGAGAGTATTTGTATATCACAAGAGGAAGCATGCTTGTGTTTCATGATTTGCTCAGACTTAATTAATGAGGGCTGTCTGACATCTAGAATGAAAGTCATTAAAAGTATCTAGAAAGCCTACAACTAGAAATGCTTAGCTTGTCCAGAACACTTAGGGAACCCTGAGAGCTGTTTAATGGGGCTGGTACATCAGAAGATGATAGGTTAAATATTCCTGACTCAACTGCTCAGAAACAGTTCCACACTTTCTCCTTGTCTTTGTTTCGAGGTGTTCATTTACATCAGCTCATGCAGCCTCAGAATAGACCTGCTCACAGTCTGGTGGGGGACTGTGCACTGGGCAGCCAGAATTCCCACCTCATCGGAACCAGAAATATGTTGAAGCTGCAGAGATTTTTTTTTTTTTTTTTTGAGTCAAACAAGATGGGTCCCTGTGGAATCTAGCACTTAGATGCGTCCAAATTTGGGAATGTACCACCTCCTCTAGAAATGTCAATGTTCTGTGAAGGCTTAGGAGACCAGTTGGGAAGCTACTGAGGGAATCTGGCAAGAGATAATGAGGCCTGAATTAACACAGTGGCATCGGAAACAGAAGGGAAGAAACCAATGAGAGCTATGTTTAGGTGGTGAAACCTTGGTGGGTGATGACGTGTGGAGAGAGAATACGGAAAGAAGTATAAGCATCCCAAAAGGATGCATGAGTCATCCAGTGTTGAAACGCAAGAGCAAGGCTAACAGGTTTGTGGAAGGAGGTGAAGAGCCTGGGGTTCTGGTGTGATATCTAAATAGGGTTCTTCACTGGGCCATGGGGCACTGTGGAGATGGGCTGACTAGATAATACAACATGGAGATTCTCCATGTATTTTAAGAGCCCGTCTCAGCTCCTACCTCAGAAATAGAAGACAGCATGAGAGGAAAGCTGGGGATACAGAGGCAAACTAGAAAGAAACCCAAGTGGACATTGTGAAGCTAGCTAACAAGGACCCAGATCAAGAAGGGCTCAGGCTCCTGGAGGCTGGAAGAGAAGAGCTTCGAGAAGATGTAACTGTCACTGTCAAGTGCTGCAGGGAGTTCCAATCAGACTAGTTAGAGAAGCCACTGGATTTGATCACGTACAGGTCATTGATAAAAGAGGGCTGGGTGGCTTACATGTGGAGGAAGGGTGGTTTTTAGAATGGGGAAGACCAGAGCATATTTCTAAGCTAAGAGAGAGCAGAGGAGGCAATACGGTTTCCCAGGGAGAGGAGGGACCACAGGAAGGGAGCTCTTGAAGAATATAGGTGACAGAACAGACCTGGGTCAGGAACAGGGAACTTCACTGTCACAAGCCGCAGGGTTGAAGTAGAGTAGAAGGAGCCGGAATTTGAGGGGACAGTGTGGTGGAAGGGAGGCGGGCAAGATCTTGCCGGGTGGCTGACAGCTACTTACAAGAGGAAAACCGTATTTTGATATGTGTAACATGAACTGAGCCAAGGACACAGAACGGATGAAGGCTGGAGGAGCCCATGTTGGGAGAGATGCTATGCAGGTTTCACACACTCAGCCTACACAGAGGCCAACCCTCAAACCTTCACCCAACCCCTCATCCCAGCTGATTTGGGGGTAGGGGGTCCTTCCTCTTCCCAGCATACAAGGCTGTGTGCTCCACTGCCCCCTATCTGATTGCCTCCTTTTCACTTAACGTTCCAGCCTGATGCTTTTCTGCCTCCCATAAATGCTCCTGCAATTACCTCTTCTGGGAAGGTCTCTGGCCGGGGCTGGCATTAAAGGCCTCTAGGATGTCACAGTAAGCTGTGTTAGGGTGTCCTCCTTCCTTCTTCCTTTCTTCATATCTACCATAGGTACAGAGACAAATGGCTGTGTAGCCATGCCCCAGTGGCCATAGAGATGTTCCTTCCAGGTAGGACCCCAGCAATGTGGGACTGGAAGGGACCCATGAGTTCAGGGTAGAAGCCTGCTGATTCCTCCAGTCCCTTAACAAGAAGCCAAGATTTGGAATAGACATTCCTTTACGTATAACCATTGTTATAAAAGAATACACGTATCTATAGTAGAAACCAGAAAAGAAGTTCTTAGTCACAAAAATTAACATACTGATTATAGGCTTCATGAGCTAGACAGTAAGTCGGCACATTCTCGTAACCAGAGCCAGAGAGGAACAACAGCTCCTGGGGCTATGACAGTTGATGACAGAGATGCCACGGTGGCAGCCAACCCTATGACACACTTCTTTCCTCTCAAACCAGAACATTCAAATTACTTGTTAGTTAAAAGGTATTGGGTCATCCTCAGCCATGTCTTTAACCCTAGCGGTAGGGCCCAGGGCTCTACCATGCCTGTCCTTGTGACCTCTTACCCTGGCCAAGGCAGAGAGTCCATTGTTCCAACCTTCTCCGCTTCTCCAGAAGTTTTCTCCACTTCTGCTGAAGGTTCTAGGCTGATGTTCTTTCCCTGTGCAAGCACATGCACACAAGCCAACTTTGCAGTCCAGCAGGTGCTGAATCTCCAGATGGTTTCTGAGGGTCCCAACCCTGTCCCTGATCCCCCTCTAGTTTCTCCAACAAAAAGAAGTCTTCAGATGGGCTCTAAGCTCTAAGGTTGGTTAGAGAGCACAGTCTCTGTCAAGCCAAGTCTTGATATTGAAGCCAGATCTCTACAGTTCTCAGATGCCAATGGAATGCTCTTAAAGGGCTCGTTTTTTGCAAAGACGCTATGCTGGGCTTTTTAGTTTAGGGCCCAGAGGCATGAGTGAGCAATCAGCCCCACCAGGAGGAGGGGCTGAGTCTCTTGGAAAGATTCTTCTATACAGCATTTCCCCACCTTTTGCTGACAGTATATCTGCACCCATACAAAGGCAGCTGGGCCACTGCCATTGCCAGGATATGTCACTTATAACACAGGCCAAAGGATCAGGTACAGGGAACATGGGTGGGACCTTCCCTCCACTATGCTCTTCACAGGAGAAAGGCAGTTTCAAATGAAACCAAGTGCCAAAAACCTGACACATTGTGGATTCAATAGGCTCTAAATCTTCTCCCCTCCCCACCCCCAGGGGGAGGGGAGGAGACAGGAGAATGTCAATCCAAATGAAACACCCTAACACAATTCAAGATCTTTTCACTATATGGCAGTCCTTAATGACTGCAGAAACAGCTCAGTCCTAGCGTGGAAGAATTACTTGTGATTCTTTCTAACTATGGCAGCTCATGACAAGACCACTGGGCTGGATTTAATGGCCTGTTCTTAATCAAGCCTTTCTGGTCCATTTATCCACATACTCTCTGTATCCCACCTTTTTGTTAATGCTGTTTTGGGCAGGCAGCATTTCAATACATGGGTGGAAGTTTTTCTCTCTTAGATTTCTCCAATACAACCACACTGCTCTTCCTTAGGACCAGATGCTGGTATAATGATGAATCTCAGCTCTCCATCTTCCCCCTTCTCCCCCCCCCCCCCCCACACACAAATATCAATCATCAGAGACGGAAGGCCCAGAAGTAATGGGATCCCACACTGCCAGCCTTAAAATGAGGTCGTTCATCCTTTCTTAACCAAAGTCCTTCTGCAGCTCCCTAAAGGATATAGTGTGCTATCTGCTACTGCCTGGTACCCTGCTGTCTCCCTCCCCACATCTGGCTATCATGTCTAGGGTTTTGTGGATACTCCTTCCTCCACCCAGAATGTCATTTCCTCTCAGGATACCCTCTACTAACTCTTCTAAGCTAAGCCTGCCTCCCCAAGAGATCCTCCACTACTCAGACTATACCAGGCATGCTGCTCTCGGGAGCCAAGGTACCTTCTATCAAATCACTGGTAAATGAGGTTTTCTTTCAGCCTGTCAATATACACCTGTCCAGTACTATAGCAGAATCTCTCCAAATGAACTAAAACCTTCCTCAGAGTATGAACTGGGTCCTAACTACCAGGGCCAGCTGGCAAAGGCAAGACACACAAAGGTACTATGATCAATTACCATTTAGCTGAACTAAGGATGTAAGCAAGATAAAAGCCAGTGTGGAGATCTGCTTGCCCTAACTCCTGGCAGGTCAGGCCAGGGCAGGAGGGAGGGGTCTTCCTCATGCTCATGGCTGTTTTCTGGCATGCCATGAACTAAGCCTGTCTGTGAACCTTTTGCTCTGACTAGGCCTAGCTTCTGCTAACACCTTTTATATCTTGAGCTAGGAAGGAATACTCTCCCAGACTGGAATGCCTTCCTCATCCCCCAACCCATCCTCTTCTTCATCCACCTAAATCCTGAGTCACTAAAAATAGTTTTTAAGAAAGAATTATCTCCTCTAAACACACATGTACCATGCACCCAATAGCCCCTGCCCTGAAATATCCTTCCCAACTGCAATGTAAAATGAAGTATTAGCATACACGAAAGCATCTTGGTTCAGACTCCAAGTCTCCTAATATGGCTTTGTAGAAAGAATATTAGGTGCAAGCCTAGAACATCCGGCTTCCCTTCCTGGTACCCAACAGATTGATTTTAGTAGAAAGGCTGTTTCTGAGGCTCAGCCTCTCCTCTATGGAAAACATAAACTATCACCCTGCCCGATAAGTTTACAGAACTTATTCTGAGGAAACAACCCATGGATCATTAAGACGTTGGAAAGCCTGTTGCAAAAGTAACCAAATGACACTATAGTCTAGCATTCTTGTAGCAAGTCCTCTGAAGTTGAAACTTACACCTCAAGTATTTATTACCTTACACATAGTCCCAGGCCCACCCACCTAAAAGCTGTCCCTGCATGGGCATGGGTGGGGCTCCAAAATTCAAGGTCTTCAAGAATTTGGAGTGTGCCTTTTTGATATCATGTATCTGGAATCTCTTTGGTACTAGCTTCCCTCCACTGGATGGGCTTAAGCAAAGGGCTTTTTAAAAATGCAGACTGAAGAGTCCCTGGTCTTTTCTGGAATAGACACCTACTATGAACTGCTTTGGGATGCTAACACTGTGATCCTCGACGTGGCTGGGACACTTCTTGATGGGGACCAACAACATATGTCCAGTGCTGACCATTCTCCCTGCTTTGGCCTCCAGTATCATTCCTTCCCAGGGTCTTTGTATACAAATCCATGAGGCTCCTAACTACACGCTAAATTCAGTGAGATCTCTGCAAGTAAGATATTCCCAGAGTGCAACTGTGTGGTTGGTCTCCTATGCAACCAAGGAACCTTCATATTTTTAGTTTTCTTCCCATACAACCAACACTATTAATAACACTCTGCTTTCTCCTGAGATGATATGGATTAGACCAAATGGAAAGTTACCATGGCTACCGCAGTGTTATTTTGGGTATGAGAAATTCACACCAAGGGAAACAGCATACATGGTCAAACTGGAACAGCATTTCCGCCTTGCTATCAGGCAATCAATCCCAATTTAATTTTGAAATTCTAATTGCAACGGAAACTAATTATGAGCAGCATGACCTGAACCCCCTAATTAAAGTGAGGGTCAATAAAATGAGTCTGTGTTATCGTTGGGGTAACACTGGCACCATGAAGAAGGACGTACAGGCAGATTTTCTTCCCAGGTAACCAGCTAAGCAAAGCATAACAGGAAAATTCATCTGGAGGATCCATCTGGGAGCCATCGTGGGGGACTGAAAAGTGTGTGAACAGGTCAGAGCCTTTCTTCCTGTTATAGAAGCTTCAACATAGCTGGGTAGGATGGGAAACCTGGACAGAAAGGAAGCTATTTCTACTAAGAGGCGCCCACCAAGATTGATTATGGTGGGGCAGTCAAGAAAGGAGTAACTGGAGGACAGATGGTCCAAGTTAGCCCACTATGTGGTCCCTTCTGTGCACGCTTTGGGGCCATCCAAACATTACACTGGGACCCAGACATTCATGAGCTGATTCCCCTTATACCAAATGCTAAGTTCATCCTGAATTAACAGCAATTGGCTCATGATGGATTTCTATTCGAGGGAGAACTTACTGCCAATCCCTGAAGTATATGAGGCCCTTTGGGACCTTCCCAATCTATCTTTGTCAACTCAAAAATACTGTTAATGGCATGACATCATCCACCTCATTCCAGAACAATCCATATTTAGGTCGAAAACCCTGCTGGGCTCTGGGATAACACAGGGCTCAGCAGTTAGTCAGGAAGGACCACGTTTAACCCACACCTCGGTGCTCTCCTCAAAAGCTCTGGACAGAGAGGCACAGAAATCAGTAGCAGGGTAGCTGAGAGGTAACTCCGAACACTCAAACCAGGCAGCAGAACCAGAGGACGCCTACTTGCAGATCCACTGCGTGTGTTTCTACAGTTGGGTCTCTCTCCTTGTAATAGATCACTTTCCCAAGGTTTAGCTTTTGTGTAGCAAGAAGAAAACGGAGTGTCATAGCCCCATTGTGGTTTCTCAGTCCCTTAGGAAGAGGCATCTCAGCTTCAAAGTGGGATTCCTGAAGAGCTTTCAGCTTTCAATTTCCCTGGAATAATTGAGGTCTGCAGTTACTCCTGGAGCTGGGGGGGGGGGGTCCTTCCCACGGCTAACAAATCTCAAGATTGGTGAAAGCTGTGTTCATATTAATTCTTAGAACATCATGGGGAGGCGACATAGAACGCAGACCTTGGTTTAAAGGAGTCAAGTCACCCACATAGTCTACTGACATTGTTATGCAAAAGCCGCTGGCACTGTTGTCTTGTTCCAAAGGTTAAAGTGCAAGTGGTAAAGAGAAACACATGTCTGAACCCTGACATGTTTTGGAAGCTGGCTGCAATTCTAAAGAAGACAGTTTGTGGTTTCTATCCATTATATACATTGCTGGCATATAATGGACTTTGAGATTAAACAGAGCAAGGGGACTCAGCCATCCCAGACTCACTCTGAACATGGGGAAAGAGACAGAGAGACAGAGAGTCAAAGAGGAAGGAGGAAAAACAGCTTCGTCATATTTGGTGGCTTTGGCATACAATATCATCCCAGGAGGCCTGAAAGTGTCATGAACAACAGAGTTTTGTCCCAAACACAGAAAAGAAGCCCTCATTCTCTGCAGTCGGCTGGATTCGACTTTCTTGGTGGGGAAACAACCAGGAAGAGTCATCAGACCAAATGGGATTTGCAAGATGCAAACTTCCTCTAGTGCCCCCTAGAAACACATAGTATCTTTGGGAGCCCCGAAAGGCTTAGAGACGCACATACCCCATGTCCAAGCCACACCTACCTTGACTCCAAAGAAAGACTTGCGCTGATAGAAGCAGCACAGGGCTGCAGAGAGGGTGTGGAAGGCACTGCATTCCTTAGGCATCTTGTCTGCAGTCCCAGACACCACACACCTTCACTGAAGTTAAGAGGAAGGGGGCATTGGATGGTGGAGCCCCAGTCCCACGCTCAGCTGCTCCTGTCCACAGCCAGCAGCCAACAGAGTGAGTCGGCTCCTTCTCCCAGGCCAGTCTGTGACTTTTCCCCTCCGCTCAAACCAATACGATCCACTCGCTCAATCCCGGCCGGCTTGTGTCCAGCCTGCCATGCACACGGTGCCAGAAATTCTCATGTGACCAGACTTGATGAAATTCTAACCCCTCTTAGAAGAGGGCTTGTGCTTTAGCTTTTAGCTGTCCCCTAATTCAGAGGCCAGGCAGAAATCGTTATACCCACCCCACCCCCACTCTGGGCAGCCTTCCCTGTTCAGGGCTGGAACACAACCACGGGCAATCTGCTCCCAGTGGCTTTGTTTGCCTCTCACCCCAGCACTTAGGGCTTTTTTAGAAGCAGGGTGAGCTGTACACATCACACCATCTTAGTGTGAGACAGTGGTTCCTTTGAGGAAAGGTGGCCCACAAGTGATCAGGTTGTCGCTTTCCCTGAGAGTCATCTTAGAAGTTCTAAGCAATCAGGCAGGATCCGGCTCTCCATGCCCACCTCCAGAGCTGTTTGCTTTTAATTACTGCTCCTGGCAGTCAGTTTGCAGCTGATAACACTGGCACGGTCCTCATTATTAGCAAAGCACTACTGCCTTTTGGTGTTTAATTAGCAAGTCTGTCGGCAAACACCCAGAAGGGCCTATGTCCTCCCCACCTGGCTGTGCAGCCAGAGGGAGGATAGGAACTGAGTGCTCCCTCCTGACCCAGCTGTTTGTCCTCCTCCCCTCATCCCCTCTAACTTCTTCACTTAATTGCCCATCTCCAGTTAATTGCGTACCCTGCCTAGCCTCCCTTCAGCACACAAGCCCTGAATTCACCACCCACCACCAAGGTAGGTCTTTCTAGAAGACTCTAGGGAAAGAGTCCTACTAAGCGCCCCAGAACACCTTGAGGGGGACAGCTGTCATTTCCCTCATTCTTTGCAGTTACAGTGGACACTCAACTCTTCTGTTACGTTTTTTTTTCTTTGTTTTTTTTTTTTTTTTTTTTAAATCAAGCCCAGGTTTTGGCCACTTAGCTCTTCCTCTCCTGCCATTCCACAGATGAGCTTTCAGTGGCTCCAGCCCCTTTCAAAAGCAGAACGTGTCCTGAAGTTTCCTAAAACTTCACCCAGGCAGAGAAACTTGTAACAAGGGAGAAACAGAACCTATTCATTCCAGCAAGGAACAACACCGGATGAGGCATGAGAGAGGTATGAGAAATATCCAGCGGGATTAGTGGCAAATCTCCGGGGCCTTGGCCTTTGGTCTAGGTCAGAACCGCCTATAAAAATGGGGAATTGTTTGTCCAGTGCCCAGTGAGAAGCTTCTATATTTGATCAACCACAGGGCTCACACATTCAAGAGGAGGCAGGGGGTCTGCCTAGGATGCCTCCAACATGGGCTCAGGGATCTGAAGGCTCTCAGGCTTGGGAAGAGCCATGGAAGCTGGGTTTAGTTCTCCTTGCACTGGCTTTTCTTCCTCCCTCCCATGTGCTGTATTGGAGAGAGGCTTGGCTGTCCCGAGAGCTCCTGCCTGTCCTGTGAAGTCTACCTGAACCATCAGGTGGTTAGGGGAGCCTCAAACTGGTACCTGAGATGGCTGAGCCCAGAATTCATCCAGTCGGTAGATCAATATTGTCCTTTAGAGTCCATAGCTTGCATCCAGAAGGAAGCATTTTCTATTTGCTATCATTTCTGTCAGATGGGTTCAAAGGGTAAGTCTCCAAGGTACCTTTGCTGCAATGACTCATCGGCCAGGCCAAGAGCCACTACCGATGGGGCCCAGTTCATGGACATGATTCCCTTGGCAGGAAATGACAAGCTCCTTCAGGGCCAAAAACCTCTCCAGCAGCTGGAAAACGACTTCCTGAGCCCAGGAAAAGGAGCATCCTCACTCCTGCCCAGAGACGCAGTAAGATCAGTCAGTAGAGCGTCTGAATTCCAGCAAAAGAGAGTGTATTCTTCAAAAAAAACACATATTACTGTGTGTCTCTGACGTCGGGGGTGGGGCATGTCATGTCACAGTGCGTGCACTCAGCTCAGAGGACAACTCTGTGACGTTTGCTCTCCCAGCTCTAAGCAGGCTCCAGGGATCAAACCCAGATACTTGGATGGTAAGCAACTTCACTGAACCATCTTCCCAGCCCTAGAAAATACATTCTTGAAAGCAAATCTGCAGATAACGCGTATATAAATCACACAGAATTATATAAGTGCTTCACACATACCCAGTGCTATATAGCCAGTGCTTCAGAATCAAGTAAAAACAGAATAATGCCAGTCAGGTCACTACAGAGTCACCGCCCTGTCACCCGAGGATTTCCCTATCTAAGAAATACCTACAAAAATGGCCAAAGTCTGTTCTATCAGTGTTTAAGAACAGGTGAATCTTACTAGATTTCACTAGTAAGTGTTTCAACTGAACACATTATGTTTTTGTTCCACACTCAAATAATAATTTCTGAAGCAGCACTAAAAAAAAAAAAAATTAAAAATAAATAAATAAATAAGATCTTTATTTTCTTCTAAAATGGCCAAGGAGAAACTAAAATAATGTATTCTCACAACTAAAGATACTAATTGCGTGAGATTTCCAAAGTGCCCTTCAGTGCCTGGTTATGCTTTTAAGTGTCTCTTATTCACAGAGATCACTCCTCCCCTCATTCTCTTCACAACGATTCTTCTATTCTAGTTGCACAGAAACAGAGGACCAGAATGGACTGTCGTTCTGCAGGGAACAAAGGACCAGAGACTCCAGCTCTGGATTGCAGAACCCAGTCAGCTGATCACGTGGAAGCCAAAAGAAAAGACTTGATAGAGCTGTGGAATTAAAGCCGTCACTTGTATAGCCACAGGAAAATGTTGACACCTGGAGAAGTGGCTCTCACGGATGCTTTGGTATGAAATTTAAAACCAATTCAGACTCGGGGTTTTCTAAACGCCATGCCTTTTTGTGAGTGTGAAGGGAGCCTCTAATAGAATTCTAGAAGGAAGGAGCCAGTGGGCACAACTCTAGGAAGGGTGGTTTTAGGTCACCCAAGAGGCTTAGGGATATAGCTGATAGGTAATAAGGCTAAGCCTTGCAGCCATGTAGACTCTTGCAGGAAATCCCCATTCCTGAATATGAACTCTGTCCATACCTCATCCAAAATAAAGGCTTCAGCTGGCAAAGGGACATTTCCTCACCCCCCACCAAACACACCAAATTGCTGTTCTCAATGCCAGACTTCCCTTAAGTAGCCCTACTACCTAACTCACCCTACACAGTAACCATGGAAACTGGAGCCTCCTGCCAGCCGCGTTCAACAGATACATGCTTCCTGTTGGCAGCAGCCATTGGTTCCTTTCCCAAAGTATCAGAGCCACCCCAAGTAGAAGCAGGGCCCCCAGTATGACTGACACTCTCTCTGGTGGGGCATGGTGGGAGGAACAGGAAGCAGCTATCTTTTACTCTTCAAGACATCAGGGGAAATACTACCTGTAGCCTCCAACCCTTCACCACCTCAACATCAAGTCATCAAGCTCCCATGGAGCTACTGTGGGTCTCTGTCAAGCAGTCCTGTGGTTCACTGTTGGCAATCAGTGAACTGGAAGACACTGTCCAGGGCTGCAAGGTCCAGCTAATCCCTGCCCAGAGTATCAGTTGGGATGAACATCAGTCACTGTGATCAAAATAGATGGCAAGATTCTTCTGTCTGTGTGCCTTTCTTTCAAACACACACACACACACACACACACACACAACACACACACAGACACGCAAACACGCACACACGCACAACTGAAGTTCTCTCCTCCAACACATAATACCAATCCTTTCTAGCTTGTGGTTTGTTTTTGGTATCCACCAAGGCCTAGTGACCTGGATTTTGGCGAACAAAGGCATCTTTAATGAGCTATTGGATAAAACCAAAGAAACCAGTTCTCTGCCTCTGGTGTCCCTACAAAGAGAGAAAGGTAACTGGCTTTGCAATGTGACACTCTGCACAGCCTCACCTCCCTGAGGCTCTATCTGTGAGGCACATGCCTGGGAAGCGAGGGCAGGTCGAGAAGCAGGCTCAGAAGCAGCTCTGCTTCCCAAGATGTCTGGTCTGCACCTGCCTGATTCTGAACAGACACAGTGGGCTCCAACTTCCAACTGTGCCAGAGTGAGCACGTGCAGCATCCACTCTGCATCTCACTTTCAAAATAGTAGTCCGTTAACTGGGTGAGACATCGGACTCGTTCTTATAAAACAGTCTTTGTGTCGAGGACTTCTCCGTGCTGTAGGCTAACTGCTCTGAATATCCAGGGTAGGCTGGGATGCCTGGAAGGACAGGTATATTACTAAGCATAAGGACAGGTGTATTATCTTCACGTTAGAATCATTCAACTTCTGGTCAGCTCCCTGGGATGTCACCCTGTCCTATGTTGAGGAGTATCTGCAGGGCGGAAGAAGCTGACGTGATGCTCATATACACCTCCACACAAAGAACCACAGGGCCTGATAGAACAGAGCTGGTCTCAGATACCACTGGGAAAGGATAAGGCTGGAGAAGAGGCTAGACAGAACAGCTAAGGCTGTTGAAGATAGTTCAACACATCCTCTGGGCAAATGAGTCAGTCCTTATTCCAAACAGGCATGTAAGCCAGACTAGGTGGGCAGAGGGCAGGCAATGCTGCTGAGATCTTTGCTGCTCTGGGTTCACAAGCACCTGCTGTGCTCTGGTAGATATAGAGTCTCTAGAAGCAGGCTCTCCCGTGTGACAGACACTCAAGGCATCTGCATCTCAGGTTGACAGTTTCTCCAGATTTCTCAAGGGGGATGAGGAAAGATGGCTGCTAAATGGTCTCTTCCAGGAAACGGTATTGATCTGCCCAACGCAAAGACTAAGTACAGTCTTTACAAATAGATTCCTTTCTATTGGACATCAGGTCCCTCCCCCTCCCCCAACAACTTTATGATTCTCCAAACAGCTATTAAAATTGCATAGCTGAATAACATAAAGCAATAGGCAGCCTTGAGTTTTCTTTCTTACTGTGTGTTTTACAATTCTACCCTATATATCACTCTATCACAAACACCTATTATCTCCTGGTATCTCCTCAGAAATGCTGGATTTCACATGCGCTTCTATTTCTATACTGTGGCATTACGGTAAACATTAAAAGAATGTGCGCACACGCTGAGGCTGCAACTAAGTTGGCAAACTACTTGCCTAGCACAAATGAAGACCTGGCTTCCATACCCCAGCACTGCATACACTGGATGTGGTGGTATTCTCCTTTACTCCCAACGCCTAAGAGGATCACAGTGCAAGGTCATCAGTCTTGTGCATCCCAGATCCTGTCTCAGAAGGAGGAGACACAGTCGGTCTCAGACTATCTGGCAGGCTTGGGAATCTTTTAGAACGCCATGAGCCATCTTCCCAGGGCAAGAGGCAGATTCATGATGCCTGTTGTAACATTTCAAGGGGCTCCTATATATCCCCTGTAAATCCCTGGAAGTCTAATCCATCCGAGTGGTTCAGTACCTACTTTGCCAGGCTGCCTCCCATTCCCTAGTAACCATGCAGACATCACACGCAGAGCGAAGTTGGTTTCTGTCATCTCTACTTCTGGGTTTTCCCTGCTGTATACATTGCCTTTTCCTTCCCTCCTACTTTTAGTAAGTGAAAGCAACATAAAGAGTTGGCAGGCAATGACTATAAAAGTGGTACAGAGGTCCGTCTGTGCAGAGGAGCCTTCGGGAAGCGCCCTACCCACATCAGGACCAACGGAGCGCTTTTCCATCTTACAGGCACTTCTGCAAATCGGCTCCTTCCAAAACTGAGCTGTGAGACAGACATCCACGTGGCTCTAAAGAGACTCTGAACATGTTCCAGACTAGAATGCTGTGCCAGTAGCTAGCTGTGTGACCTTGGGAGATTATTTATCCACTCAAAACCTCAAGCTGCTCCCTAAACATACCAGGTGATCACAGGCATCAAATGAGATAACAATATAAAGCCTGTCCCCCAACACACGGAAGGCACAGTCTGCAAATGTGAGCTTCCATTTTGATGAAAGGCACTAGAAACCAGCCTCTACTGCCGCCCACTCTCAGATGCTGGGCGACCAACCTGTGTCCTCAGAGAAGGTGGACAAGGACTGAGTCGCTGCCTGACTGCAGCTGGTGCTCAGGATCCTTGTGAATTTTTAAAACTAGAACTAAGGAGGAGATAGATGGTCCAGACTATTTAGCCTTAAAAGTATATTTTAATCCTCAACTTTAAAATCTGAAAACTGAAGTCATACAAAGGGTCTTTAATCATACTTGCTCAGATGTCTTAGATGGTCGCCAGCATCTCTGCTATCTGGTGAGCTGTTTATGGAAACAGGCAGGAAACATATCCACAGTATCTGCCTCCATGCCTACCCTAGGGACCCATTTACTATCCTTTAAGCTCTCCACGGGACACTCCTGTCCCAGCCAATCTGACTGAGCACCTATGGGTAATTCATGGGATCTGGGTGACACCCTCCGCTTGTCATTGTCCCTGCACTACTCTAGCTGCAGAACTAGACTCCAGTCTATGTTCTGACCTGCTGTCCTGTCAATCTCACTCCTCTAACACCTCCATGCTGGGTGGTTGTTGCCATGACAACAGATCTTTGGTTTCTGCTTAGAGTTCCCCAAGAATCATCTCCCAGGTGCCTAATTTCTTCATACTGCTCTGGTCCATATTACTGGATTGTCTGTTATTTACTTATTTCTAGAGTCATGCTGTGGCTAGCCCCGTGAAGGTTGTGCTGTCCCTTCCCCCAATCCACACTGTTCTAATGTATACTCCCTGTCTGTATCCCCTGAGAAGCTATCCCCTGCCTCCACCTCTTCCCCTTAAGCTTGCAATAGCAGGAATCCACCAGGTCAGTCACAGTGAGGATTGCTGAAGTACAGGACAGGCAGGCAGCAGGGGAGACCAACCACGACACTAAACAATGGAATTAATCCCTTCTCGATAGATTTTAGTCACCTGAATGAAAAACACTTCAGTAGAAAAATGGTCTTTTGTCATATCAGAAGCATCCCGGTTATTATCATCTGAATGATACAGTCATTAATCCTGCATTCTGCCAAAACAGCTCTGAAAATCAGTCTGTATTAGAAGCTCTTAACTGGGGGTGAAGCATGGCTTCTATGATCTATGCAAACTACTGGGTGATTTGCTCACTGGGGAAATAGGCTAGAGTTTATATCTAATTCTCAAACATGTAGGGGACCTAGAAGTCCCCACTGATTGGTTATTCACTTTTTTAAAAGGTAACTTAATTCATCTATTCATTTCTTTATTTGGTGTGTGTGTTTGTGTGAGTGTGCACAGCCACACTTCCATGTGGGAATCTGCTATCTCCCTCACCCTCTGGGTCCTGGGGATCAAACTCAGGTCATCAGGCTTGATAGCAGGTACCTTTACCTGGCTGAGCCATGTCACCAGCCTAAGATTCAGAAAGAATTTCAATAGTCAGTTAGGAAGTGAGTAAAATAGCCTAGTGATCATGACTGTAGCTGAAGACATGTAAAACACTTGTCTGGTTGCCATGGACACGGGTCGGTTTGGCAGGACTGTGACTGGTAAGAGGAGGAGCCAGGGAAGCAGTGTTGAGGCCCCTTATGGCTGTGAAGTAGCTTTCCCCTTTGTGAGAGGGGACAAGCCCTTGCCCTCCTCTGGTGGAAGGGCCTTGTGCATCACAGTAAATGTGGAATATGTACAAGTCTGATCTCAGCAGCCCCTTGGCAGACACACATCTGGGGAGTGCATCTAGAAAGACCACAGCAGTCATCCACATCTCTCTACCTCATTTCCTAGTGTGTGATGTTCCCAAGGGCCAGAATTTCTGCTGAGAATTCTACATGTGTCTCGTTTAACACACTGGGAGACGGGCATCATTATCGCCATGCTCTGGGCAGCAAGCACTAGTTCTTAGAGTGGGTAATGAAATCAAGCCAGAACTTGCTTTATCTGATGTGCTAATAGAAGCCCATCACACCTAACTGCCAGGACCAGAACACTCTAATCTAAAGCAAATCCAGGAGGCAGACCACCCCTCATCCAGCAACAGGCAGTCCTGAAACATAGGTTAAGGGTTCACCTAGAATAACAGGGATACTGGACAACATAACTGGCAGGGAAGTGCAGCGCACAGACGGGGGATGCTGAGCACAGAATCTCAGGACCAGGAGGCAGCAGGACCTCAGGTGTTGAGTGAAGGCCAGGAACACCTACCCCTGTGTATAGACCTCCTGTGCCCTGGGTGGGGAAAGGCCAGATCTGAAGGCTGTCCGTGAGAGACCGCATTGATCGGCAGCCAATGTCTTCACTTCCTTGATTTCAGCCAAGTACAATGATGTCTTCAGAAGTGACATCTAAAAGGGCAATATGTTTTTACTTGCTGCCTAGGATGAGGACAATGGATTGTTTTTGCCAGTGTTCAAAGGCTAGAACAAGGCCACCAACCCCCAACCCCGTCCCTGTGTACCTTAAAGTGCTCCTTCCCAAATAGGTTGGAGGGCTGGGGGAAGGGGAAGGTACCAGGGTGAGCAGCAGAAACAGGCTCCGATCATTATCTGGAACACTGTGTCTTAGGGTTGGGTCACTTGTGATAACAGATGTGGGAATCTTTCCAAGGCCACACACCAGATAATGAGGCGACCCTCAGCTCTCACGGGGTCCACTTCTACCTTCTCTGTAACGGTGGCCACCACGAAACTCTCCAGCCCATAAATAAGTCAGAGAGACTGAAACTACAGAGAGCTGCGTACAGGTTTTAAGATGGAAAAGGGTATGAGGAGGTATTTTTGCAAAGTTTGGCAGTCACGTGTCAACACAGTATATGTGTATCCCAAGAAGACAGAGATAATTAGAAAAATAGCCTCCTATGATCCTAAACATTTTTGGGAAAATGTGTAAATACCAGATGGTGGTGTTGGAAATATGATCATAACAAATTCAAGAGACTAGTGAAATCGAAGCAGTTTTTAATATATAATTCTGCAGAAATGGAGACACAGCAGGGAAAGGGCCGAGACAGCTGGTGCGCTGATTTGGCATAAGAGGGCATCTTTAAAAGTTCCCTGGCTGAGAGAACTTCCTGTCCTTTTCTCCCATTGGCTGGACTGATGAATAAGCCTGTCCCTTTTCGGATGTGGGCTCAGTCACTTAGCAGACTTCCTGTAGCCTTACAACTCTCAGAGTTCTGAGCAAGCCCTAGAGGGGTGGGGTGGGTGTCTCCTGCCTCCTGCTTATCCGTGCCTGTTGAACTCTGCACACCTCCTACAGAAAGCGGACCTGACAATCTAATTCTGACAGTGCTTCTCAATAGCTCAGTTTTACTGGATAACATGTGTATTCACCCTTGCGATGAATGTGTAAACCAGTCAGAGTATGGACAGTGAGCTGTCTAAGAGTGAACACGTGACCAACCTGAGACCAACCTGAGAGCTTCCCTGGGATTTTTCAAACGGGAATTGAGGAAGAGGCTTCCTTTCCTTTTGAATGGGAATCGTTAAGACGTTAAGAAGGCTGAGCTTCCACTGTCCGACATGCACAGCACTGATCTGAGAAAACACGCTTCTGCACTGAGAGAGGCAGACACAAGAAACTAGCATCCCTGGGGTGTTCTCCTTCCCAGAAGGAGCAGCAGCCCAGACTGGTCCACCCAGGCCCTTCCCAGAAGGAAGTTTACTACTTTGTATCATCGGTTAAGAGTACAGGATCGCTTATCATGAGACTCAAACTTGAGATTGACCCAAACACGGGACCTTTTATCAATCTTAGGAGTAAAGGGGGTGGGATGGTGTGACTTTCGTTTGTGTCCTTAAAACTTGTTTTCCTAAAACGTTTTCTTAAAATGTCAATGACAATGACAATAAAGTCCAGCTTAGTTCAAAGTGTACACTACAACACCATGTTGGGCTCTGCTGCAGTCCTGTGTGCCATCTCTGCGTTGAGAGATGCTATAAAGAAGCCAACATGAGCTGACACTGCATGAAGTCGTGTGTATGATTTTTCCCAGTTAATAACAGGGCTCTTTGCTGGTGCGTCAGCAGCAGGTAAAAATGAACGGTCTTCCTCAGTCTGCGCCAGGGACTTACGTGGAAGAACTGAACTGTCCTGAGTTTTCTGGGACAGAGAAGACATGGTTTGCCTTTAGGGGTAGGGGAAGGAGATTCTTGGAGCTGGGCTGTTCTGTGTCACTGAGTATGGGTGTGACCTCTGAGGCACGTACAGCACCCTCCCAGGCTAGGGGCAACTATGATCAACATCTTGCAGCTTCCCCTCTGCAGGCCCTGGCATGATCTACTATCTTAAACTTGTTGAGGACGTTTTAAAGATGGTTTGGTTATTTGCAAAACCACTGGACCAGATTCAGAGACCTTGCAAAGCCATTCCCTTCCAGAAGCCAGAAGCCCCTCTGGTGGTCAAACCCAAGAGGAAAACTTAAAGACATGAAACTGACACCATCTCCACACACACACCCAAATGGCCATTAGATTTGTTCCGTAACCAGGGTTAAAGGGCTTGGAAGCCCTGGTTTTCAGTCATCATGGCCTTTGGGGAATTTCTTCTCCCCCCACAGCCACACCCACATTGCTGTTGCTTTCCTCACGCCCAGCACAGAGCTCCAGCTTCGACCTCACCTTCCAGGTGCAGCTATTAGAATGATTGAAGTGCTTTGAAACCATCTCTTATTCATAGTCACCACAACGTTCAGCACGACATCTAAATATAACAGGGGCCCAGGAAACTGTGCAGAGATTCCCAATGTGCAGCTCACAAGCACCCTGGCAGCAGGTTATATCAGAGTCATGCCCATGTGTTTCTGGGGACATGTTTTTTATTCATCTTAGATGTAGGAAAGTAGGGAACCTATCCTCTGCTCCCCAAATAGTTGCCCACACAGGCATGAGAAATGACATGCCACACCGAATTCTAACAACACACACACACACACACACACACACACACACACACACACACACGAGCCAGCTCTGTCATCCTCTGTTTGGATTAGGACTTTTGACAGTTAGTGTTAACTTGACACAGTCTAAAATCACCTGGGAAGAAAGTCAGGCTTACTGAGGCTTAGTTACAGGGGGTTGTTCTGAGGGCATGTCTACGGGGGGGTGGGGTGGGGGGAGCTCCCTTCCTTTTTTAGAGTTTTATTTACTTTTATTTCATGTGTGGGTGTTCTGCCTGCATGTATGTATGTATGCACCGTATGCGTGTAGTGATCGTGGCAGTCCAAAGATGACGTAAAAATCCCCTGAAACTGGACTGAAGGCTGTTGTGAGCTTGGTGGGAACTGAACCTGAGTCTCTGCCAAGAGCAGCAAGCACTCTGCACAGCTGAGCCATCTCTCTATCCCTGTAGGCAATTGTCTTAATTAAATTAATTGAAGTGGAAGGCCCAGCCCATTGCGGACAGCACAACCCCTTGGATTTGGGTCCTGTTTTGTATAAGAGGAGAGAGAGTGAGCATGTATGCATTTATTCTTCGTCTGTTCTTGGACATGTTGTGACCGGCTGCCTCAAATTCTTGCCTTGATTTCCTGGAAATAGGGGACTATAAACTGGAACTGTCAGTCAAAGGAAACCTTTCCTTGCTGAGCTGCTTTTAGTCAGAGTGTTTTATCTCAACAGCAGACATGAAACTAAGGCAAACCTTTCACACTTCAATCCAAATAATCATTCTACTCCTTTAGTCTGCAGGTAACCTGGGGTCCCAAACTGGGATGCATCAAGGCAAAAGGAGTTAATTCTCAACTCACATCACCTTGGCTCTGCTCAGATCCAGGCTCCTTCTATAAAAACCATGAGGACACAGAGCAGAGGAAGAGTCCATGAACGATGGATTCAATTGAGCACGCAGATCCCTCTCCTAACACAGCCACCTGGGCCTGGGAAAACCCAGGGCCCAGCTGGAGCCTTGGGGCACAGGAAGCAGTCCATCAGCTTCGTGCCTTCTTCTGCACAGAAAGCTCTTTGGAGAGGGTGAATGGAGGCTTTATGTAGTAAGTTCTCATCCAAAAGCTAATAAATATGTGGAATGGCCTCTCGGACCAGGTTCCTGCAGCCTGGACACTGAGGTCATTCAAGAAACAATTAGATGCCATCTGGAGAGAACTGGGAAATTGCCTCAGAGGGCCAAACAGTATGTTCTCATTCCCAGGGTCTGACACATCCTTATCTCATTCACAGAGAGGAGGGGATGGAGGCTGGCCAGCTCATCCACACCAGGAGCACAGAGGGAGCAAGTGCTTGGGTAACTGACAGAAACTGTCTTTCCAGCTTGCCCCAAGTAAATCCATCCCCTAAATGAATTTATCCCTTGCCTGCGCTTTTACTCCAAGCGTAGCGTCTTTGTTGTAAATCAGGCCTTGGCCTCATCTAAATTTGGGTTTGCACAGCTTTAATATAAGGTAATTACAGAATAGTAATGGTTTCTGGCCCAGCCCTTTGCAGTATATAGTGATTACTGATTTAGCTATGTTCAGCAGTTAGGAGCAATACAGAGTTACAGCTCACCCAGTGGTAAGGAACAGGCCCATGCCTGAGAGCTATTATTTCCATAATATGTCCTCATTTTTTCTTCTTTTTAAATAAAAATGTTAATGACTTCTCTATATTAATAATCAGTCTTTAAATATAAATGCAACTGTTAGTTAAGGCTGAGCCAGGGCGTGAGGGCGATGGACTTAGAGAAACAGCAAAGGGCTATTTGCACTGCAGTATTTCTACTGTTCTTACGTGCCAGGGTAACCCTTAGTCCAAGGTTCAAGAGACTAAAGCTTCTTTTCTTTTCTTTTCTTTTCTTTTCTTTTCTTTTCTTTTCTTTTCAGACTACTACTGAGACTTCCTTCGCCTGTTATGTTGTGTCAACAGTCACACAGATGGGGAAAGCCTACGCTGAATGAAACAGGTTCCTTAAGAGGAAGGATGCGAGGCAGAGGGACCAGCTTCACTAATCTTGTCTCCATTCCTGACCATTCCGGGCACACAGCAGCTAAGAAAAGATGTAGACACACTCTCTTTATTGAGTCATGACTCCGAGTATATAGGCACGGTGGCTGCCTGGGACAAACACACCAGTGGTCTGCATCACCCGCTGAAGAGGCACTCTATTGTGGAACACCATTCTTTAGCCAACAAAGACTATCTAACAAACTGTGGTTATTCTCACTTGAGGACTTAATTGGCAGACTTAATTTTCGGGCATGGGGTAGGGCTGAACAGAGTGGCCTGTTTCTTCGAAGAAAGCAACCAGTAGTGTTTGTTACCGAAACAAAGATTTGAGCTGTCAGGCGAACACTGGGAGTTTTGAAGGACTTACAGTCAACCACCAAGAAGTTCATAGCTTATCTACATGTTAATGACTTTCCTGGGAAGATTAGTGATGATTATCAACTCATTTTGATTGGCTATAATGAGACAGGTGAACATTTGAGAGACCCACCTAACTCCTTGAATCAACATTCTTCAAATATCCTACGCACGACGGCACTACAAACTGCAAGACGGCCTTAAAGAACGGAGTAGTAGAAGCGCTCATGGGTGAGGCTTCAGAGGCTGAGCTACGGTTAACCTCTCAGGTGAGGCAACCTCCAAGGTTTAGATTGGCATCTCAGAATCACTGTCATTATCTTAAGCAGTTGCTTACTAAAGTACTTCTGCCCTTTTAAACCACATACCAACGTGAGGCTGGGTTTCTTCAGCATCTAAACAAAACAACCCAGTAAACCGGACGCCAAAAGCAGACACAAGAGAAGCTGCGCTCTCTTGGGCCAGACAGTAAAGAGATTTGCGAAAGCATATAGCAATGCCATCCTTACCGCTTGAATGTGTTTTGTCTTGAAATATAAATGATCATCTTTTCATAAAAATATGCACTTTATATTTATGCATTGTTCATTTTAAATGAACACACTAAGCAAACATAAAATGTCATAAAATAAAATAATTTTTTTAACTCTCCCATTGTTGACTGGAGGATACCACAGAAGTTAACCTCAGAACCCTGTAAAAGCTGGCCATACATAACAGCCTGCCTATAATCCCAGAGACTAGGAATCCCTGGGGGTAAATTGGCTAGCCAGATTAGCCAAAATAGTTCACCAAGAGACCCTGCCTCCTTATATAACGTGGAGGGAAATCTAGGGAGACATTCAACATTTACCTTGAGCCTCCACAAGTGCATATACACATAAAACACACACATACACACGCACAGAAATGGACACATATACATGTGAACCCCACACATGTGGACATGCATGCACGTCACACCCACATATGCAAATGATTTCTTCATTTTAATCTCCACCACAAAGATTATTAATTGTTATAACTCCTATAACTAAAGGATATTTTTAAAAAAGATTCTCAATTTTAATAACATGAAAAGGTCTTGACACTAGAGTTTAGGAATTTTTCGCTAAAGTATTTACACTGTTTTAGATAATTTAGATCAACCCACAAGTTTCCAGTGTATTTATGCAGCAAACTATGGTATAAAAAAGGAAGTGTTTTAGCATGGCAGCGCCAGTAATAAACACGCCTTTAACCCCAGCACTTGGGAGGCAGAGGCAGGCAGGTCTCTAAGTTCAAGGCCAGCCTGGTCAACAGAGTGAGTTCCAGGACAGCCAGGGCTACACAGAGAAAGCTTGTTACTAAAAAAAAAAAACAAAATAAAGGAGGGGGAGAGGGAGTGTTTTGTTTTTATACATAAGTATTACACGTATACTAGAAAAAATGTGTAAACTGAGAGAAATATGAAAAGCAAAAAGCAAAACAGAAACATCCCTTTAATTGCCAGGAGAATTTTGATCCAAATGTTACTCAAAATTAGTCATTCTGCCATTGGATTTTTTTGTATTTATTTTTAAAAAACATCTATTTTAATTTATGAGTCTGTGTGTCTGTGTGCAAATGTGTGGCAGTGTTCACGGTGGTCAGAAGAGGGCATCGGAGTCCCCGGAACTGTATTTATAGGCAGCTGTGAGCTGTCTGGTGTGAGTGCTGGGAACAGGCCCCGGGTCCTCTGGGAGCGCACCAAGTGTTCCTAACCACTGGTCCATGTCTCCAGTCCGCAGGGATTTATCTTACCGGAAATTCTTGGAAGAATATCCCTCTCCCCCATTCTTCTCAATTGTTGACCCCACTACTCTTCCAGTGTTCCCGACCCCTCTCCCCTCTGCCCTCAGGTCCAGTCCACCAGGTACTCTAGCTGTACCTTCAGAGTTACTCATCCAGTTCCCTGTCCTCCCCACCTCCTTGTTATCTGGCAGGTCCAAAGCCCCTATCACCTGACCACTCCCATGGCCGCCTGCCTGTTCTCCTCCTTTCTGACCTTTCTTTCCCTTTCTGTCCACCAGCAACAAGGAATCCAAAGTGAACCTCAGACAATGTCCAGTCTCCTTCTGTCCAAATTCCAGTCCTTCCCCTGAGGTGCAGGCCCCGTGCAACCTGCCCACTCACCTTCATCCCACTCTCCTGTCAGTGGCTGGACTCCAGAGCACGCCTCTGCTCTCTGCTCTCTGCTCTCAGCAGGCCTGGTGGGCTCCTTACTGTTCTTCCACAGCAGAGGTGTGCTCTGACCTCCACCGAGCTAATCCTCACTGCTTCATCTTACCCTTTGACCTCACTGCCTGACCCTTCCACACTTAAGGGCGGTCTCTGCCCGACTCCCTTATGCTCACATCTCTTCCCTGCTGAGCCTTTTCCCCCTCAGCACAAAACACAGTCTAACACAGTTAACTGGTTGCCCTTCCTAGGGTCATCCCCGTCTGCCACCTCCAGAATAGAAGGCCCAGGAGTTTGTTCAGCGTTGTATCCTCAGCCCTTAGACAGTTGACAAGTGACAGATAACGCAGACTATGATGACATGACTATGTGCTAACTGCAAAGCTGTTTTAAACAAGACAGGACTGGGAATGCCCCAATGTCATAAGGACACTTTTTTTTATAAAGAAATTCAGGTTGGGTATCTGATATCTGAAATACTTGGATGTTTTAGATTTTTGGATTTTTAAAAATATCTTTACGCACGCATGTACACACACACACAAATACATACCAAGAGAGGGAAAAAGAGTTAGAGATCTTAGGAGTACAATCAAAATTTAAACATAAAGTTAATTTATGCCCCAAATATACTTTATCTGCATGGACCAAAGATAATTTATGTACTATTTCTATAACTTTGTTTATGAAACAAAGTTGCATGGTATAGGCGCTCCTACTGTGGCTTTAAGTTGATGCCCCGAAACAGTTATAGGTTATGGCACATGTGCTGGATTTCAGATATTCAAATTCTGGATACTTAACCTGTGCCAAAAAAAAGACAGCGCTCATGCATTTAACACAGAGTAACGTGTAACCAAGAAAACAAGTCACAAAGAATTATTTGATAATACATTATTTTGACAATAGATACATAAAATTCCTCCTGTATGAGCATCTTCTTAGAATTTCCCAAGAACATGGCAAGAACATGGTTTCCTCAGCTTCTCCCACTCAAGGAATCTTGGCATCATGGCTTCCAGCTCCTCCAACCCCCACCCCCATCTTCTGCATCTGCCAGGCTGAGCACAATTCATTGTCCACAAGAGTGGAAAATTCTCTATCAGTCTTCAAAGTACTGATAGCTATTTTCTGCCTTGCTAAATCAAGCACCCTTCCTGACAAAATGTCAGTCTTATCAGCTGTCAAATCACAGCGTAAATGCAAGTCTTTCCAGGGAAAGTTTAATGTGCTTAAAAGTTCAGGCCAAACCTAACTGTCTCCACCCAAACAACACAGACAATACTCTACTAACAAAAGACTTTATAACGTCACGTTATCTTAAATGGAGTCAACACAGCCCCTCTTTATGAAGTTGAACTATAGCCTGCAATGTTACTACATTTCATATTTAAAGCTCCCATAATGTATAGAGACAGCTATAGCCAAATGCTGCATTGTTGTGACATGTAGTGACCACTAGAGGGCAGAGTTTAATAGCAAACAACTCCAGGGCTAAAATCCTGGCCTCTTTGGATGCATCTAAGTGCTATGATCGCCTAAGTAGATAGGTCTAAGTCACCGACGATGAGAGAACTACATCTCTAAAACTTTACAGATTTACATCTCTAAAAATGTAGGACATGGGCCGGAGAGATGGCTCAGAGGTTGAGAGCACTGACTGCTCTTCCAAAGGTCCTGAGTTCAATTCCAGCAACCACATGGTGGCTCACAACCATCTGTAATGGGATCTGATGCCCTCTTCTGGAGTGTCTGAAGACAGCTACAGTGTACTCATGTAAATGAAATAAATAAATCTTTTAAAAAAATAAATGTAGGACACCTTTCACTAAATATGTGAGTATTTAGGGCAACGTGAGTCTAGTTTTCATCTTGAACAGCTGGTTAGCAAGAGAAAGCAGACCAAGGCTGCATTTAGGAACCTCTCAACCATCTTGAAATTGATACTCTCAGGAAATTCTGGGACAGTCTTACAGACGTAAGTCTTATTTGCTTTGGAGAACGTAAAATTTTTTGGAATGTATGGCTTGGGGTACACACCTGTAATTTCAACATGTGAGAAAGCTGAGGCAGGAGGATAACGATTCGGGTAGCCTGGGCTCCATGGGCCCTCCTTTAGATGCACCATGTATCCAGTTACATGTCACTCAGGCACCAAATATTATTATTAATATTAAGAGAACAAGCAGAGTTCCCTTAAAACACACAACCACGAGGACAGTGTTCACAGGTGACCCAAGAGTGACCTTCAAGGTTGCTTGCAGGAACTGGGGAAGATCCAAGGCAATGAGTCTGAGGCAAGGTGAGCCCAGTGCACACACAGAAAGCTGGAATGGCAGCTGCTCCCTTCTGTTTACAGGGTATCAGTCACATCTTAGGTTCTGAACTAAGAACTTTACATATATTAACTCATTTAACCCCAGATTCCTCCACTTACTGGCAGGGAGACCTGGCTCCTGGGAATTTCATCAATGCCTCTGAAATGGCTAGCACGAACCAGTTGGGCATGTGTACTTGCTTATCAGAATGACTGTGACCAATAAGCACATGCTCTGTGGCTTTAAGATCTCTGCAAGTTCAAAGTCAGCCTTAGGTACACAGCAAAACCCTGCTTTAAAATATATATATTCATAGTTTCGAGATATCCTCAAGGCTACACTCTCCCTAAAGTTGCCAGGGAACATCAGAGCAGGTGCTTGAATGAAATCAGCCTCTCCACATTCTTCGTATGCCCAGGGAAGAACACAAATGCAGTCCCTCACTATCACAAAGTGTAAGGTCCTGCATTCGGGGTGGTCACGGGAGTCTGCACATTCCAAGCATAATGCTGGGGCCTCAACTTGGGAGAACTGGGTGAGCACTCTGCTGTATTTTTGAGACAGGGTCTCTCACTGAACCTGGAGCTCACTGATTAGTAACACTGGCTAGCCAATGACCCCCAGGGGTCAGCCTGTTTCTGCCTCCCCAGTGCTGCGATTACAGGCATGTGCTGATGTACCCGTTTTAAATGGCGAAGGGTCTAAACTCAGGTCTTCATACTTCCCTGACTGAGCCATCTCCCTAGCCTGAACAGCATCATCTCAATTTGGCCAACTGATCTGCAAAAAAAGAAAAAAAAAATCTCCAAATAAGGTTTCATTCGCAAATACCGAGGTTAGAATTTCAATCTATCATTTTCTGGAGGATCATCTTCTGATTTGATTATATCTATAAAACCTTATGTGTAAATGAGGTCACATGCCCAGATACTAGAAGTTACATTTTCGATAGACTTTTATCAGTGAACAAAGTTTAACCCAAATTGAAATCATAGTACGGTTTCTATCTCAAAGCCTTATAGAGCAAGCGGGAGGTGCAGGCCTGGCGACAGCCGGAAGAACAGGATGGTAGAGGTTAGAAGCAGACAGGCTCCATGGTTTTAGGCTCAACCATGGGGCAGATGGTAAAAGAAGCCACAGGTCTGATTCTTGCTTGCCTGTCAGTTTTCTAGTGACTTCTCCCCTTCTTACGGGGTCTATGCCAACCTGTGGGTTGCAGTGCTTATGACCTTTACACAGAAGTCACATATTAGATATCTTGCATATATCAGATATTTGCATTACAATTCATAACAGCAGCAAACTAAACAGTTACGAAGTAGCAATGAAAATTTTATGGTTGGGGTCACCATACATGAGACCATGAAAGGGTCACAACAGTAGGAAGGTTGAGAACCACGGATCTAGGTAGTTTCAGAAAGGTCACTGTAAGCCCGGGAGGGCTACACCTCACCTTCGAGACTGAAGCTTGCAACACAGACTATAAACTCCCAAGGAATCCATATTTGCTTTATTCTATTCACTGGTCAGACCAGACCCTCAGGCTGCCCTGGCAGATCTGTGTCTGATCTGTGGAATCATCTAGATAAGATCCAGTCAGAGCAGTCACGCCTCAAACACTGGGATGTCCCTATACATCTCTCTATCCAGACAGAGGCAGCCGGATCAGCAATGCTGTGCTGCTGGTAGCCAGTGTGACTGCACTACAGGATGCAGCTGAGTCCCACATGGAACTGCAATCCCGCATGGAGTTGCAATGTATTGTGTCTGTGAGATCGCAGGCCTCGCACAGGGACTCACAGCTTGGTCGTGAGGCAAGGTAAGGGTGACCCCGGTGAGACGAAGTCGCACGAGACTGATGTCAGCATGAGCTGACAGAATCTTCTGTTGGAAGCCTGCAACACCTCATCAGAGAGCCAGGGAGGGAAGGAGGAATCCTCAGTCTAAGGTGACGGGTTCTGCCGGCTAAGCCACCACACCAGGAGAACACAAAAGCTGCCACAGGCGATACATACTACAAGTCTGGCTGGGTCCCGATAAAATGTTAATACACCAAAATGTGAATTTTGTATAATTTTGACACTTTTTTTAATTAAGGGAAAAAAAACCCTTTAAACTCTAAAGGCCATTTTTTGGCCAATGAAAAACGAGGAGGGGGCAGACTTGGCCTTGAGTGGGAGTTTCCTTTCCCTTGCTCTGAACATATCCTCAAATGCTCCATGGTTGATTTATAATGGTAACAAGGTTTCTACGTGGGACTCCCCTTCCTTCTCAAAAACTGACCAGCTTCTGGCGAGATCCCAGGCCCTCATGTGAACTTGAAGTGCCCCCAGCTTCCTTTCTGTCACCTGCCCCATTCAAGTCCTGCCAGGATCTGCTGCTGACTTACTTTAATGAGAAACAGCTTCTAATTCTCCCTCCAAAAGGCCTCTGGCGACACCTGGCCTCCCTGTGGCCACTGCCACTCTCTAAGGTAAACACTCCAGGTCGGTTTCCCCTCACCTGGCCCCTCCTGACTAACCATGTGAGAACACAGGGAAACATCTGCTGCATGACTGAGCCTCCACAGAGCCTCTGGGAGCACTGTCTCCATCTGCTGGGAGGTCTGTCCTCAGCGAAGAGCACATCTCAAACTGGAAACTTGTCCTATTGAGGTGGCAGCCCCCAAAGGCCAAAAGAGATTTTTCACTTCCGACTAAAGGCCAGGCTAATTTGCATTCAGTACGCGTCTCCCTTTTTTAGTACAATCCTGTGGGCTTTGACAAATGACCAGTTGGGCAATTATTTCTACAATCAAAGGCATTCCTGCTGTCATTTCTCTCAAAGTTCCCTTTTAAAGATGCCCCCACTTACCCCTTTCATCCACGGACTCATTTCTGTCACCACAGATGTGATCATAGCTGGTAGACTTTGAAAGATATTTTTAAGTTGCTTTTTTTTAATTATGCGCATGCATGTGCCTGTGTGGGGTTTGTGCATGTGAGTGCAGGTGGCCATGGAAGGTCAAACATGTCAGATCCCCGGAAGCTGGAGTTACAAGGTGATTATGAACCACCGGATATAGGTGCTGAGACTATAGGGTCCCTATAAGAGCTATACGTGGCCTTAACTACAAAGCCCTGCTGGTAGCATTTTGAGACTATCTTTTCAGGAAGCATACTGTGCTTTCAACGCACCAATGGTTTTGTGTGTCTGCTTCTTTCTGTAGCTGAAGAATATGGCACTGTGTGGGTCTCCATGGCTTGTTTACAGCGGAAGCAGGCATTCGGGCTGTTTCCGATTCATCACTGGTGAATGATGTTAAGCAATGTGATATATCAGCATATACACAAAGAGACTTTCATATGAGCATATATTTTGTGGTAAGTTTTTTATTAAGAGTCCGTATTTCTGTAGGCTGGAAGGATAAGATTCTGCTGGGTAAGGAGCTATTTTCTACCCCATTCTACCGTCTTCCTACCCAGTGGCTGCAGTGTTCTAAACTGTAGTAACACTCAACTTCCTAAGAATAGTGACAGCACATTGTGGGCAGCGTGGGTGAAGATGAACGTGGGCCCAGAGTTAGCCTGCACTGTTCCGCATTCACCGCTGGCACCCGTTTGATCTGGTCCCACAGGGGGACAGCGCGGGCTCTGCGGATGTGCACACTCAGGCAAAAACCTGCAGAGCCAGCCAATTGGGCCATTATCTGGTTCATATAACTTGTTAAAATCTCACGGAATGTACAGCGTGCCATTGTTTCTGCAAGTCCCTTTCATGACTTTGTGAGCTGGCTAATTCAGAGCAGACTCGCCTGTTTTCCTGCTGGAAGAAAGGACTTCCCTCAAAGACAGCTATTTAGCCGTGACCATGGCTGCAGCCATGTTGAGCACAAAAGGGAGCTGAGGCCCTGCTGCCCCCTCTTCTGCCAAAGCCTCCCACAGCCAGGCTGCTTATTTTTGGTGCTGGGATTTGCATTATTATTTCTCTTTTCATCTGCTGGGTGACCTGAGGTATCCCAAGCCTCCTAAGGGAAATGGCCTTGCTGAGATCTGAGCCTTGGGCAGATTAATGTCTATAGGCTTAGAAGACCCTCTGGGAGTAAGTATTAACCCCACAAAGGATGGCTTTCTGAGCCTCTCAGGACTCCCCTGGGCTCCAGAGGAAGACATGGAAGGTCCCCATTCAGCACAATAGCTCCAGTGTGGTGACATTTCTTCTCACCTGCAAAGCAGGCTTGGAGATTGTAAGTTTTATTAAGGCTCATGAGTGAGTGCGCAACAAGGCTGACAGCGAGGAACCCAGCCAGGAACAAAGGCTGCATCCCGTCCTGACACTTCCTCATGTTGTCCCTGGGGAGCAGGCCTTTGTCTATTGGACACATTGTGCTGCCCACAGCCTGGGCACTGGGGGACACTTGCCTCCTCACTGCTAACTTGAAAATCCAGGAAGCCCATGTTTTCTGCTGCATCAGGCTTTCTAATTTACCTTCCTTAAAAGTAATCTATTTCAAGATGGAAGAACTGTAACAAACACTTCTTTTCCTAGAAGAAAATCACCTAGCCTCACCGTTGCTGATTACATCCCTCCTCAACTTTAAAACATGACCAGAAAATAGATTTCACTAAAGTAGCAAGGAGCCATCTGGGAGAAGAAGCTAAGGCTCGGAGAATATCTCTGAAGAGAGGATGGAAAGACTGCTAAGAACCAGAGACCCAGGAAGTCTGCTGGGAGATCCTGTCTCTTAGAAATGACAGGAGCGTGCACCCAAGATAATTCCACAGTATGGCTGCCTAAACAAAACCCAAACAACAGTGATATCAATAGGCACACTAATGAGGAAGGGGGGAAAATCTCAGGAGACCCATGTCTAGACATAGAACTACAGGCAGCTAAAGAGAGAGGAAGAATCAGCCTCCCTCCCCCAGATGAGCACCCTAATTGGTTATCTGATACAAAGTGGTCAGTCCTAAAACCACATACACACAAGCCATGCTGAACAACCTGGCAGGCTGTATTTATATATTTATGCCTCTGTGCGTGTGCGTGTGCGTGTGTGTGTGTGTGTGTGCGTGTGCGTGTGTGTGTTTTGCAATAATAATCAAAAGGAGGCAACCAGTTTGAAAGGGAGTTGGGAGTTGGGTCAGAGATGGGAGAGGCTGGAAAGAGAAGAAGAAAGGAAGAAATGTAATTATATATTATTTAAATTTTTAATTACAAAAGGAAGAGAGAGAGAGAGAATAATATAATAATATAAGCCTATGGAATTTAGTGTAAGGAGATAGGATGACTCTCAAAGCACACAAGAGTGTGTGTAAAAGGAAGTTTATAAAGGGGTTATGAAAATGACCCAGGGCTGCCGAGATGGCTCAGCAGCAAAGGTGATTGCTGCCAATCCTGACAGCCCGAGTTCTATCCCCGGGACCCATGAAACATGGAAAGTGAGCCCTGACTGACTCCTACAAGTTATCCTGATTTCCACACATGCGCGTGCACACACAAAATGAATAGAATACAGATCATCTAGGAATGGCAGGAATGTTTTTATAAGTGCAACATAATGGACCATAAAGCAAACAGGCGTATAAATCTCCAGTCTTTGGAAGGAACAGAAGCAGCAGCTATCTTTGTCCATTACATCCTTGGTCCTAGTGTCTGAGATACAACTTGGAATGCTTCTTGTGGTCTAAACAATATGGCAATTTTATAATCAAGACGGTGAGCACAGCCAGCATGCAGTGGCACACATCTATAACACGGGCCCTTAGGAGACTGAGGCAAAAGGATTACAAATTTCAAGCTTGCCAGCCTGGGCTACATAGTGAGTCTGTGGCTAGCCTTGGTGACATAATCTTTCTTGAACAACAACAAACAGCACAGACAACATAAAACCTATTACCAGTTGCTAAATAGATGTCTTTCTGGTCTCTCATAGACACGAAGATCCCTAAAATGTTAAAATTAGAAGAACAAAACCTTTCCCAATGATCTCATTTATGAGGAAGATAGACTTCATAGAGAAAATGTAAATTCAAGGTTACAGTATTAATTAGAACCCGAGTGTGGACCAAACTCCACTCGGTGGGAGAGACCAACGTTATATATTAACCAGTTTCCGTTGGAAGGACATCACACTCAACTATTACTAATGGTTTTAGCATCACTAACAAATTTGATCAAACATTCTAAGCAATCACCTGACATGTCAAGAAACTGGACACAGAGTAAGTATGTCTTGATGGGGCTACGCATATGACAAGACCAGGCAGGAAAGAGGTGGGCAGGAAACTCTACCACAGCCATGCCTGAGGCTACTACCCCTAACAACTATTTACTTCTATTTAAAAAAAAAAAAAAAAAGTTGGTTTTTATCTAACATCAGGTATGCCAGATACAGAGAGGAAAATTCCAGAGCTGTGCAGCCCTAACCGAGTCAGTAACTACGGGGCAGGCAGCAGGAAAGGTGCAGCCACTGAGAGGTGTGCATTCCGATCTCAGTGAGGTGTAGTGAGAAGCAGTTGTATTTGACTACAGAACAGGCTCCGTGATTACATAAGACAGCTATGGGTCCAACCTTCAAGATGACAGCCTTCTGAGCTATTACAGGAGGGGAAAATGTGAGGGTGGGTGGTATTCATGAAGCAAAGAGAGCAGAAAAGGAAGGAAACAAACCAAACACTCTCCAAGGGCAGAGGAAACACAAAATCAGCGAGGGGAGGAGATGCCACCTCCGCCCCAAGGGATGGGAGGATACTTCAGCTCATCCACATATTTTCCCAACATTCACACATCAAATTCAGCCTCTAGGGCACAGGTGGGAGGCCCAGCAGCAACCCCACCAACCACCCTGGAGCTTCTCAGCCAGGTGGCTTTCCTTCCACTCCATATGCAAAGAATCTAGGCATCCAAGCATCAGTGAACCAGTCCCCCTTTGTGCCGTATTAATGTGCTGCAGATACAAACCCTCAACTGTGAGGAAGACACAGAACTGAGCAGAGCCGAAGTTTGGATTCTCTCCTCCCTTAGCCCTGTCTGTCTCAACACTGCAGGCCAGCCACCAGCTATAGGGTCAGACTCAGGCCCGGGAGGCACAGGGTAGCTTCACAATGGGGAAGACAGGGAGACTGTCTGCCTTGCCACGGATGGATGCTTCTGTTCAGATGAGGCTTGGCCACTGAGAAGACTGCTTTTGTTCTAGAGTAATTTTAAGCCCTTAAACATCCGACCTCCCTGACTCTTGCTTGTTAAGCCAACGGTGAACCTATCAGAAGGGCCCTTCAAGCCACCACATGCTTAATGTAGAATTCCTTTTTTTCTAGGTGCCCAAAAGACATTGAGTGTTCCAGGAGATTTTAGGAAAGGAGCAGCTCAAAGCCAAGGGGCCAAGTCACGCCTCCCTTTGTCTATACTTCTCGCCTGCCTCCACCTCTCTTCAGCCACCATCCCACCGTCAGTCACAGGCAGCAGGTCCCCTGGCTCAGGTCTTTCTGACACAGTTCACCTGCTCTGAGAGAGCTGGTTCCATTAGAGAGATGCTGTGTTAGGCAGAACTGACTAAAGATTGGCAGGTGGGATCCTTGGGACCTTGTGCTCAGAGGCCTCCTTCAGTGTTATTTTGGAGCTTTCTGGGCCATTGAGGCAATGAAATATTCCATTCCAAGGCTGGCTCAACCTTGTTCCCAGCCGTCTCTTCAGACCAAGGGCAAAGCAAGAAAATGATAAAAGCGAAACGCTGTAGAGATTCACAATAGTTAAGAGCACTGGTTGCTCTTCCAGAGGACCTAGGTGTGGTTCAAGTCATTTGTATCTCCCTACCCCCCACCTCCCACCTCCCATCTCCCCGTTCCAGGAGATCTGATGCTCTCTTCTGGTCTCCTCAGGACACGCACACACGCACACACGCACGCACACATGCACGCACACATACACACACATACAAAGAAGGCAGGGGAAAAAAAAGAAAAGAAAAACAAAGGTTTGTCCTGCAGTCAAGAAGGATGCAGCCCCAGTTTAAAGCTCTGACAGGATTCAGATCAGGGAAGGGAGAAATTTCAACATATATTACCGAACACCAGACCTTCCTGCCCAACAAAACAAAATCCTATTGGAAAAGGAGTCTCCAAGACTCCAAAGGACAGATCCATCAGTCTCGCCAGGAGAAAGCACAGATAAATAGAAGATGCTGAAATCCACTATGCAGCTTCTTTGACTTTTAAGCTATACAGCTCAACTCACAGTGACTGGCATTCTCGAATGAGTCGCAGTAACTCAAGATAATAAAATAGTTCTTTCCTTATCCTCAGGGATATATTCCAAGTCGCTCTGTTTACCCGGTGTGACTACTCTGTCAGCACCGCAGTAATGAGTCTGATTACACGTTGCAGACTCCAGACCTCTTTGGATGTATTACCGTGCGTAAGCTAGAACTTACAAAACAAAAACAAAAACAAACCCATGACTCTAAACTTTAAAACACATCTGGCCCACATGGGGGAGAGACCATAGAGTTTAAGAGGATCATTCGAGACCTTTACCAAGGCCCACAAGAGCCAAATTTCCACTGGCTGTTTCAGGTGCTACAGCCAGGCTCTCTACATGAGGCAGATGGCAGGCAGCTTTCAGGAAGTTAGTTACCCAGAGTCATAGCTCCATGCTCCCCCGTTTTCTTACCTTCACGTATTCCAGAGTTGGGTCCAGAAGATATGGATCCCTGGAAAGACAAAAGAGGGATAAACACCAGGCAGTTAGGGACAATGAACTCTGACACAGAGTAAAATGCAGTCACATTGTTCATTTGACTTATGAGCTGCCCCCAATTCCCAGATAGTATACACAAAGACAGGTAAGGAAGTCAGACGAAGCCATGTTCTTTTCATGACGAGAGAGTGGAATCATGAGCTCCGTCCAGACAGGTCATACTTTCCAGTCAAATGCGGGCCTTGGGAGGTTATAGTATTTTATATTTAGTGAATCTAAGTGCACACAAACATGTTTAAAAACTGGCCTCAAGTTTGAAAGCAGGACTCCGAAGGGGCAAGGGTGAGAGGGACAATACGGGATGCTCAAACATGCAACCCTTTCCAGCATTAATGTCCAGACAACCACAGCAGGCTGCTGTGCTGTTGCCTGCTTTGACACTAAGAAAACAGAATTCCTGGCAGTGCCCCCAAGTCCTCATGCATAGCTCTGTTTCTCAAGTACATCTTTTTCTTCTTATCACTAATGCTTCTCCCTCTTCCTTGTGTAAACCTGAGGGACTCAGGTGAGCATCTTTTAGTGCCCTAGTAATGCGCACTCGGTGTCTACCAACATCCTCCAAGGGCTGACCAGATACTTGGGAGTAGACAGTAGGGGTGGCTTTGGGGAGGGTGACTTACTACAGAGAGAAAGGGAAGAAAGGGAAGACATCAGACCTAGCCCTTTCTGAGTTCATACAGTCTGAGTATGACACCGTATAAAAAGGACAGCTGTGTCACAGACTTAAACTTCAAAAGAACAACACGTTCTGAGAGATAGGAGATCACTTACGGAGAACACAAAAGGCTCTGAAACTGCAAGGCCTGTCTCCAAAGAGTAGGCAGGCTTCCTAGCACAGAGACAGAAAGGTGGGAAGGTAGGGAAACTCACTGATGGCTGCTGTCTAAGGGGAGTGAGCTCATCCCCAAGGCCTAGGACATGAGGGACTCTAGCTCAGCCACTGTTTGGGATACAAAGTGTTCCATCCTACGGATCAAGGACATGATGACCCTGTCATGAAGATGGATCCTACTCATAAGTGACCCTCACACTACTGTGACAACTGTGCCTGGCTTAGGGCTGCACAGAACACGTGGGCGCAGAGGGCAGCACTGGATTACTGGGAGCAGACACAGGCTGGCATTCTAGGTGCTGCAGGGCAGGCAAATAGGGTCAGACATGAGACCATTGTAGGGGGTCAAAGAAACTAAGCAGGGCCTAAGCTTACAGTATCACAGTACGTTTCCATGAAAAGGGTATGAACCCAAACCTCTCAAAGCCCGCAGCATAGGAATACAGTCTGCCCAGGTTGCGGGTGTGGAGGTGGGGTGGGGGGTATTCTCATGCCAGGCATCTTGAGTCTGCCTGCTGTGATCACGACATCCTTCTGCGGGTCTCTGTAAAGTCAGAGCTAGGCCCACTCTAAAATGTGTCATGCTCTGGAGTGTGGCATGTCATCAAGCCTTGGTTCCATGAAAGCACCCACTAGTGACCAAAACTGTCAGCAGCATTTTGCCTGCCATCCCCCATTTAAGATCTTAAAACTTCAGCTTCATTCATTTGGAACTTGCAAGCCCAATGGCCCAACCCCAAGTCAGATCCATTGCAATGCTGATTTTCCTCTTCTCTATACTACTATTCCACGTACATTTTAAATTTTATTTCACATACATACATACATACATACACCCTAAAGCATGCATTAAACAAACAAACAAACAAACAACATACTGTCTAAATTGATAGCTTTCAAACTTTTCGATCTTGGTATTTGTTTCTGTCATAACTATTAATTATTAATATTAGAAATTAAAGCTGAGAAACTTAGAAACTTTAAATTATCTATCAAATTGAGAAAGTCCATCCAGGACAGCTAGATCTATATAGAGAGACAATGTTGTGAGAGAGAGAGAGAGAGAGAGAGAGAGAGAGAGAGAGAGAGAGAAAGAGAGAGATAGAGAGAGAGAGACAGAGAGAGACAGAGAGACAGACGGGGGGGGGGGAGGAGAAGGGAAGGGAAGGGAAGGGAAGGGACGGGACGGGACGGGACGGGACGGGACGGGACGGGACGGGAAGGGAAGGGAAGGGAAGGGAAGGGAAGGGTCCATTACAAGACCAATGAGATGGCTTAAAGGGTAAAGGTGCTTGCAACAAAAGCTTAAAGAGCTGAGTTCAATGCTAGGAACATATAAAAGACGTGGAAAGAAAGAACTGATCTACAAATCTTTCCTCCAGCCTGTGTGGTACACACAAGCATGCACAGACACATGTACACATGCATATGAGCACACACGCACACACACATGCACACGCACACACACACGTACACTATGTTTGTTTGTTAACATGACCACTGATCTCACTGGAGAAGTTATTAAGTACCAGAGACTGTCAAGTTCATGGTAAAAAAAAAAAAAATACAAGTTTTCAAAACTCTTTATTTTCTTTTGAAAGATGGTTTTTTCCTTTTTTTTTTTTTTTTTTTTTTTGGTTTGATTTGGTTTTTGTTTTCTCTCTCCCCCAATCATTGGCAGTATCAAATATTTTCCTTGGTCATCACTCACTTTCAGGAAAATATCTGTCAAATACCAAGCCCATCGTGTCATGATTTGTGAGTCCAACTTTTTTCAAGCTGTGCTCTGGCAATAGAATGTTCTCGGCCACAGACTGTTTTCATGATGTTGCTTAGAACTGTGTTTAGTGTCTCTGCTCTTCTTACCATTCCTCGGTGATGCCCTCACCGCTGAGAGCAACAGCATCTCCTTCTAGAAATGTACAATGAAAACTCCCTCCACTCAGAGCCAGGTCTCAAGCTAAACCTCAAACTATTGGAAGGGGCTGTGCCACCTGCTTCCTGTCTTGTCGCAGAAAATATGAAAAGGCAATTTAATACAGTAAATAAGAACAGAGGCCTAGAGGCTGGGGCAATGGCCTTGCTGCTTGCCCCAGGTTTCCAGCACACACATGGGGCAGCTCACAACCACCTGTGACGTTGGGTTCAGGGGATTTAAAAAACCTTTTCTGGCTCCCAACAACACTGCATATGTGTGGCATACATACACACACACACTACATATCACATACCATCTTCACCACCCAATGGAGCCAGACCATGCCTCTGCAACTCGTTAAAGATAAACATCATGGAAGAGCGTATAGATGACCAAGACCCAAGCCATCAGCAAACCCTGGATAGAGCCAGGTACAGCTTCATGGGCTTAGGAGAACATTCCTAAGCTGGAAATTCCTACATGAAAGGTCTTCTGAGTTTCTCATTTCAGATTAACAAGCTGGCATTTTAATCAGGCAATAAAAGAACCAAACACCTTTAAAAATACAACCTCTACTTGCTATCACCATGCACAGTAAGGTTTTTTTCTCTAGAAGACAAAATTCACCTATGCAAGATTTTTTATTTTGTTTATGAATGTTTCCCTGCATGTATGCATATGCACTATGTACATGCAGTATCCATGAAGGCCAGAAGAGGGCGCTGGATCCTCTGGAACAGGGTGACAGAGGGTTGTGAGATACCATGTAGGCACTAGGAATTGAATCCTCTTCTGGAAGGGCAGCAAGTGCTCTGAACTACTGAGCCATGTCTCCAGCCCCTTAAATTCATCTATTTAATGTAAAGGATAGCCACCCCCACCCCTGCCTTCTCTCCACCACTTCTATTTTTATGGTGCTGGGGACTGAGTGTGGGGCCCTGTGTTTGCTAGGCAAGTGCTCTACCAGAGAACTACAGCACAGCCCAGTGACTTCCTCCTAACGCCTCACTGTTCAATGCAGTTGTCATTATTTCCTATGACCATTTAAAGTTAAGTAAAATGCCCATGTGCTCAATAGCTGTGTATAATCAATAGCTCCAGCACATACATCCCAATAACAGATCGGTTCTGGCATCCCCAAGTTCTACTGCAGTGAGTGCTGTCCTACAAAACACTTCCAAATGGAAGGACATCCATCTTCCAAAGAGACTTCCTTCGTTACTCCTGGCCATGACTTACTGACTAAATCGGCAATGGAGATTTGAGGTATATTTACTGATAGCGTCTCCCCAGACCTCACACTTCACAGGGCAGCAGTGTGACAAAGTTCCTGTGTATTAGCTTCTGAAAATCAATTTTTAAAATTATCTGCTCAAGGCCCTGTCAAATTTCCATGTCTGTGAACTACTTCAGATGTGGAAACTAGCGTAAGTCATTTGAACAGTCTACAAGCGGTGCCCATACAATTTAGATTCAGTCGAGATCACGCACAAACCATCTGGAGAGCCATTCCCTGCGACATCTGCACTAAAGAGAAGGCTTTTGAGGTTCAGAGTTCAGGTCTATTAACAAGAGTAAGAACAGGGATGGGGTGCTACAGTGTGACTAGATGCCGCCAATGTGTTCCTAAAAGCTGCTCTTGACAAGTGGAAGATCTACAGTAAAGACTGAAGAGCTATGCTCTTCCAGGAGCCTTAATGTACAGAATCCCAAAGGCTATTCTTCAACAACTAAGCCTTCAGGTAGAGGGGGTGAAGAAAGGGAAAACATGAGCTGTTTCCCCTGAGCTGGCTGAACTGGTTGGAGGTTTGATTTCCTCTCCTCTCTGACATAATCTGTGAGTGTTCACTTTGATTCCCTTCACACCAGTAAAATTCCTAATTCGTCATAGTCTCTCTGGTGTTCCAGTCAGTGTCCTAGAGGCAGATTTAAAAAACCCCAAATTACTTAAGGAACCCCTTCCTGAGACAGTTAGGTGTTACTCTGGCCAAGACTTGCTCTTCCCAGGCATGGCTCAGCTGAGAACCTTCTCTGCCTGAGTCCTTCCTCCAAGAAGAGGCCCTAGATGAGCCTGGCCTCCTGTCTCACACCACTCTGCACTGTGTTCTAGGTGCCCACTCAACATTCTCCCTGCCATACTAAAGAGACGTTCTAACTGAGGCCGGGCTGAAGGAAAGCACAGACCACCCAGCACCTGGGTGATCACATTTCTTTGAGGACACTGCAGCTGGCACTGCCTCAGGAGTCACAGGGGCACAGCACCTGGTAGAGGAAAAACTGGTTAAGCATACCTTTTCCCAAGGGGATTTGAGGTTTGAGATGCTGTGAATATCAATACGCATGGGGTGAGAAAAGAATGTTTCAGCGCCAAGAGGAGAAAGAAAGGAATTTTATATCCAGATACAGTGTGAAGGACAGATTCTAGGTAACAGTAAGTTGCATCTACAAAGAGAGCGCCAATCACAGCGCATGGCTGTATTTCCCTGTGTGATATACTAACTGGCTGAGCTGCTCTGAGAATGCAATCATTAAGTTATATGTGGATTTTAGCAAGGGAACTGAGAGAGCATGCTATCGCTATGACAGAACGACTTACAGGAAATCAGTACAGTAGTTTAGCTTCAAATTTAACCAACAGCATCCCGCTAAAACAAAAGCAAGCCCTGATCACCTAGAGCCTGATGAAGTGCTCCAGCCCAGCCACCATGTAGTCACGCTGACACGGTAGCGTGCCAGCACAGCGATCAATGGGGCATGAAGGAACCCCAGCAGGGCCAGTTCAAGGGACAGGCACCTGTGCTAAAGGCTCCACGCACTCACAAGCTATGAACTGTGAGAACCTGGGCCCAGTCTGCCACGTGAACAAATCCATGTCTCAGCTTTATCATCTGTAATGTGGAAATAGTAATAGTTCCTAGATCGTAGGAGCTGTGAAGAGCAAACAGGGATAAAGTTAATTTATCAAAATATTTTAAACAGTGCCTGATTCATGAAGTCATGTACAGTGTAAATCTGAGCAATGGTCAGATAACATTAACTATCTGTCTTTCCCAAGAATAGTTTAAGTGAAAGATAAAATCCCCTGTCCTACAAATAGTTTAATTAAAGGATAAAAAGACAACCAAATAAAATGAATGGACACAATTTTAACTTCTAATTTTAAAAACCGTACTTACATAAACAGATGGTGGAAAAGACGGAAACGTTATGACTGGCCATCGGGTTTAGATGATCGTATTTATTTAGATCGTGAGGTAAAGAGATGAGGCTGAGGATCTGGAGGGACCCTAAGCTATGTTGACGGGTTAAACACCAGACTAAAGGGAGGTAGGGGCTGCTTGTCAGAACACGTCTGGAATATTCATTAATACTCTGGAGGTGACATGACAGTAGTGATTGGAATACTGGCCCATGGAGGCCAGCCAGAAAAGCCAGCACTGAGGAAAGGAGAAGGCCTTGACCATTGAGATATTTAGCCTGGAAAGAATGGGCTTGAACACAGAGTGTTCCCCCTCCCCCATCCCAAGGTCTCTATGCAAGAAAGCACAAGTATTCTGTTTAAATAAGGAAGATGCCAGCTCCCTTAAAAAAGGGCTCTTAATCATCAAGACCATCTTAAAATGGAGGCAGGGGAAGAGACACCTTCCCAAGACACTGGGGGAAGGGTAGTGGTCATTTGTTAGAGTTGAGGGCTGGGCAGTTCTCCTCCAGGCAGAAAAGCAAGGGCATTAGGCTGGGGACTGTCTTTTTATAAAACAACAAAGCGGGCTGGAGAGATGGCTCAGCAGTTAAGAGCACTGACTGTTCTTCCAGAGGTCCTGAGTTCAATTCCCAGCAACCACATGATGGCTCACAACCATCTGTAATGAAATCCAGTGCCCTCTTCTGGTTTGCCTAGAGACAACAACAGTGTACGCAAATACATAAATTAAATAACTCTTTAAAAATAAATAAATAAATAAAACAAAGCATTTACCTTGTGCTAAAATATTTCAAGGCATGGCTCAGCTGATTCACACCTTCAGCGTTCTGGGAGGCAGAGGCAAGCAGATCTCTGAGAATTTGAGGCTAACCTCATCTACACGGAGCAGCAGAGAAACCTTGTAGAAAGAAAGAAAGAAAGAAAGAAAGAAAGAAAGAAAGAAAGAAAGGAAGGAAGGAAGAGTAATATTTAAGCATACTCCTCAGCTTACAGATAACAGAGAGCACCAGATGGAGGAAGGAGAGGAGGAAGAGGAGGAGGAGGTGGGGTTGTTTGAAACTCTAACTGATAATACTATCAAGTGGCATCTATCTGAGTGCCTGTGTAAAGCCCCCACTCCAAAGGTAGTATCTCCAAGAGTCAGTCGTGCAGCTATCTGGACAGTGGAGGCCAAGAGAAGCATGTGTCAGAATTGAGTGATACCCTGGCTTGCTTTCCTGATTCTCCTACAAAAGGTGAGGCCAAGAGACAAGACTTGCTGTTCAGGAAATCAGAGCAAGTCTCTCAAGTCCTTGTCAACCTGGCTGTGAGTTGGCACTTGGAAGACAGCAGCACAGGTCCCGTCAGCTCATGCTTTCCCTCAGTGAAGGATTGGAAGGAAAGTAAAGCCTGGTTAGTTGCTTGGAGATCTTCCAGACGGGGTGGGGGGATCTGGCAATCTCTCAGATTACTCTGTTTTCTTCCTCTGAAAGGTCTTGAGAGCAAAGAGAGAATACAACCAAAGTCCCCTTGGCCACATCCTCAAATGAACCCAGCAAAGCCTTACATTTTGTACTGGGAAAGGGGCCCAGCAGTTCAAGCATCAAGATTCCCTAACCAGTCTCCTAGCTAGGCCTAGCTAGGATAGGAGAAGGTTAAAGACAGAGACAGAAAACCAAGCTGGTTAGGGCTGGGACTATAGCTCAGGGGCAATATGTCTGAGACACTGGGTGCAAACCCCTTGCCACCATGAGAATACTTTAAAAACAACACTCCAAAGCAAATTAAAACAATTTTTAAAGATACTTATTTACACACAGAAGACTGTGTGTCTTTTCCTTTCTCAGCCAACCACTTGAACTCAGCTCACCAGAAAGGAACAAATATTCTCCTACACAAACACCCTCCCCAATGGGCCAGATAGGCAGTTAGCCTTAGAGACCTGCCTTTAACTTGAAACAGAATCTCCAAGTAATCACATAAGACTGTAGCAAGAAGTCTCAAATCACAGATTTATATTCTCCAAGAGAGATCACTAGAAAACAAACAGAAGGTCCAGGCAATATAAATGAAGGGGCAGGGGTAAAAACAGTATTTTTGGCTTATGCTAATCATGAGTCCCCGCTCTGTAGGTTCATGCTGTGGCATCTCTGATTACAAATGGGGAGTCTGGCAGGCACTGCAGCCCCTCCTGGTGGGTGGGCAGGCTGGCACACCAAGAAGGTCAGCAGGAAAGGCAGCAGGGTGAAACCAGACCCTGGTGTTATTTTATTTTTAAGTTGATTAAATTGCAGATAACACCACTGCCCACTCAGCTAAGTCATTTAAGAAGCATCTCGCTTTTAAAGTTTCAACTTCCGGAATGTCTGAGTCACAGAAATGATACACTTACAATTTACTTTCTCATTAGAAGCACATTGATCATTTCCTTCCCCTTAAAAGGACACTTGATCCGAGTGCTCGATATTTTCAGTTACACTCTTAAAGAGTATTTCACTGCAAGAGCACCCCCCACCCTTTTCTTGAGTAGCTAGAATACAAATAGAGATGTTGCCTGTCTGTTCTAAGTCACAAAATGTCTGTTTTGAGCTAGTGTCTCACTATGTAGCCTTGGCTGACCTATAACTTGCTATGTAGACCAGTCTAGCCTTGAACTCACCAAGATCTGCCTGCTTACAAAATGTCTTAAAGACTGAGCTTTCTTTTAAAAAAAAAAAAAAAAAGATATATAATCAGTGGCTAACAGTGTCACCAAACAGGTATCTTTTGAGATATAACAACAAAATGAGTCACTTCTATTAGGATAATTATTTTATATGAGAGATGAATGTGCGTAATCAAGACCAATTCCAGACCGAGATAACTCCACAGGTACCCAGAATCTCAGAGCTGGCAGCTGTTCACTGATTCTCAGTTGTTCACTATATACATCCATGTGGATGCATTCTCCCCTCCCCCACCACACATGACCAACCCCCCAAAGGACTGTCACGCCTGCCTCATGCTCAGTGTCCCCCACATGACACTGAATGGACCCCACAAATGTCCCTGAGCATCTTCCTACCGTGTGCCACACACAAAGGAACGCACACAAAACCCTCACTTCCAGGGAGGTCTCTGGCAAACAGGAAGGACAGAGCAAGCAAGAGGCCCGGCTTGGCTTCAATAGGTGAGAATGGGGGGTAGGGGGATGCCCTGCAGAACCTTCCAATAGCGCACAGGCTGTATTTGAGGCCTGAGAAGTTTGATGAAGAAGTCACAGATAACGAGAAATGTTCCAGGCAAGAGGACATGTGTGTACAAAGCCAAGGGCGTGAGGTGACACAGTCTGTCTGGGGAAACTACTACAAGCTGTTCAAGAGTTAGCAGGCCTTCTATCTAGGTCACCAGCACCTCGTCATCTTGTTGGGCTCCAGCAGTGACCTCTCTAGCTTCCCCAATCTCCTCACCACACAGTAGCAGAGATCCTTCCCCACTCAGCATCCTGGAACTGTTCTACCTCAGAGCAAAACCCTGCATCATACCCATGGGCCTACGAACCTGTTTGTAACAATGCCAGGAAGCTCCACAATCCCTAAGACACCCAGCCCTCCCACCAGGAGCCCTGCCCTCTACTGAGTCAATCAAGCACAAATCTGGGTACTCCCATGAAGGGATTTTTGAGGACAGAATGAAGGTCCCAATTTGGTTTACTTTAAAATATAGATATGAGCCAGATGAGGCTTGAGAACAGGTCTAAATGAGGGCTCCTGTTGCTGAAGTGACATTGGGTGGCATTATGTGACACTATGACAGGGTCTAGAAGGTCCACTCAATTATCATATAAAGCAGTTAATACCTCTTGTGCACCAAGTTCATAGGAGCGTCACTCACAAAGCCCAAAATGTGGCCATGTTCCTAAGTACCAGTGAGCGACAAGGCCAGCGAAGCCTGGCATGCACGTCCAATGGAATATAACTGAGTCTTTAAGACGGCATGTCTGACATACGCTACAGCGTGCCTAAACCTTGAACACACTATGCTGTGTGAAATGAGCCAGTAACAGGAGGTCAAGTCCTGTATGATGGTACTTACAGGAGGTACCGAGGGTAGGAAATTCAGAGAGACAGCGAGTAGAACCACGCTATCATTCTGATGGGGAAGACGGTACGGAGAGTTAAGAGTACGCAGCATCCATACTGTAAGACGAGGAGACTCCTGGAAAATGGCTGCACGACGTTGCAGAGGCACTTATAGCCACGGCTAAGAAGAGTTAAATCAGCCACAGAAAGATATGTACTACATCTGACCTCTCGGAGAATCAAAAAAGGGCCCTGTGTGGAGAGAGCAGAGCAACGGCTCACAGAGGCTGGGCGAGTAGCCTGGAGCAGAGGGTGCAGACAGGCTGAGGAGGAAATACTAAATCACAAATGAGAACAGCAGCAAGGTCCATGAGCAAAGTGCAGATAACTAACCTGCTTTGTATTTCAGAAAGCTCAAAGGGTTAGACTCTAAATCCTTAGACTCTCACTGTAAGGTAATGTAGAGATAACATTTAATGTGGTTTGTGTGTGTGTGCTGTACGCATGTGTATACATGTGTGATGGTTTGTATATGCTCAGCCCAGGAAGTGGCACAATTAGGTGTGGCCTTGTTGGAGTAGGTGTGTCACTGTGGGTGTGGGCTTTAAGACCCTCATCCTTGCGGCCTGAAAGTGAGTATTCAGCTAGCAGCCTTCAGATGAAGATGTAGAACTCTCAGCTCCTGCCCCATGCCTGCCTGGATGCTGCCATGCTCACACCTTGGTAATAATGGACTGAACCTCTGAACCTGTAAGCCAGCCCCAATTAAATGTTGTCCTTATAAGAGTTGCTTTGGTCATGGTGTCTGTTCACAGCAGTAAAACCCTAACTAAGACAGCATGTGTGTGCATATGTGTGGATGTGCGTGCAGGTGTGTATACCTATGGAAGAAGCTGTTGGTGTCTTTAGTGTGATACACCTTATTCCTCTAGCGCCAGCTCTCAGTGAACTTGAAACTCTCCCTTTTCACTTGGCTGGCTAGCAGGAACTTGAGCTCCCATAATCCGCCTGTCTTTGCCTTCCCAATACTGTAGTTCCATGGACTACAGCCATACCTGGCTTTGCTTACATGGATGCTAGAGATTCAAACTTAGGTCAGAGAGCTTGCAGAGCGAGCATCTTAGCCACAAAGCCATTTTCCCAGACCACAGTGTTTAATCTGATTCGATCATTATACAATGTATGTATACATGTATAAAAAAAAATCACATTATCCAACTAACATGTGCAGTTCTTAAGATTTCAATGTTAGAACAAATGTAATATTACACTAAAAGGTGTGAACTTGTTTGCAACGTGTATTACTTTCACATAGTTTTTACAAATTAAAACACATGGGTCAATAATGATATAAATGTCCAGAAGAAGGTGACCAGTGTTGGTACTTGAAGGCTCAGGACAAGTGCAGGCATTGCTTCCTGTTGCTCGATGATGTAATCCAAAGGTGTTTAAAAGTAGCCTCCCACATGAACAGGGGTGGGACTTACTCATTTACTTCCTTCCTTCCTTTGGGTGTTCGGGGACAGGGTCTCACTATGTAGCTCTGGCTAAGCTGCCAGATCCTCCTGCCTTTTCCTCTCAAGGCCAGTGTCCCATGCTCGGCCTTAGAATATTTTTTTTAAAAAGATGCAAAATAAAGCAATAGCAAAAATCCACATTTTTCAGGTCACAAATAATAGAGAATTCTAGAATAAGAGGCAGGTATAAACACATCATACTATAAAACATAGACACTGAAACAAAGTTGAACTCGCAAATACAAGGCATGTTTCAGAATAAAGGATATGGTACAAGGACCCAGTTACCGTGGCATTTGGAAGGAAGTAGGTGCCCTTACGTGCCTGTTTTTGGAAAGACCGACTGAGAATTAATGAGGGGTTTGGTTTAAGTCAAGAAATGGGATAAATACAAAATAGAACAAAGGAGATAAAGACTGAGCAGAAACTACACAGTAAACAATGATCCAATAAACACAGAGCAAACAACCCTGGCTCCTCACAGAGATGCTGGAGTAGACCCCTGACGGAGAGAGTGGGAGTGAGGGCGGCAGGAGACACTGCAGGAATGAAACGGAGTATAATATAAACACGGTGTAGCAGCTCAGAACACCAAACAAATGTGCAGGAGGCAAACCAGAGTGCTAAGACAGACCTGAGAAGAAAGGGAACACCCCACTCCCACAACCGTCTGAAACCCAGAATTAGTGGTTCAACACCTCCCAGCAAGATTTCTCTGGACTAGACAGCTTTTACTACGTAGCCAGCTCTGCCAAACTGAATGATTTCTTCTTTGAAAATTATAAAAACTCCCCAAGGGACTTGACAAAGAAGATGTTATGACTTTGATAGCAAAAGCAAAGTCAGTAAAAGGGGAAAAAATGTTAAATTTAACACATTGTACAGGAAAAAAATGTATGCAAAATATTGATAGACCAAAGACACAAGTGAATGAAAAAATACAGTCAAGTTAGATTTGCTTCAGGGGTATTGTCAATTTAATAAGAGATGGTCTAATGATACAACTTACCACATTCATGTACTGAATAATTTGGGGCATCCAATTGATTGGGAATATACTTTTAAAAATCATAAGGTAAAAATGTTTAAACTACAAATATCTGATGGAAAGTTTCCACGAGGAAGCATCAGTCTTACTTATAAAGTATGGGAAGCATTAATCCATCAATCATCCCATCAACCAATCAGAAACAAGACACTGCCAATTACTGCTTCATCTGCCATTGTTTTGCAGGTCTTAGAGGCTATAGCTAAATAAGCAAAAGAAATTAAGGTATAAGACATGGCAAAGGGCAACTCAAGCAGTCACAATTCACAAGAGATGTTAGGATATGAGTGGGAAATGTCCAGCCTTGGGCTCATGATTTTTATCCTGGGAGGTTGTGGAACTTTTAAGTGATGGGACCTGGCTGGCAGACGTAGTATCTAGAGGCAGCCTTTGCAGGTCATACCTCCTTGGCATCATGGTGTGAAAATACAAGAGCCACAGGCTCTCACTGTTCTGAGTGCTGGGTCATGCTTCCCCCACCCTGGTGGACTGACTCTGTCTGAAGCCATGAGACAATAATAACCTTTTCCCCTTTAAGGTATTGGTCAAATACTTTAAGACAATTATGAGGAAAGTGCTACATTACTGTCTGCACAGAACACAAGGGAAATCTACATAGACCTTGGAAGTAGGGCAAGGATCTATATATTAAAGTACTACATGAAATCTTAGAATTAAAACTTCCTGAGAGCAGGAACCAGAAGGTTTATAAACCCAAGATAGAGTCCTTGCCTTGTGGGTGGTTTATTGATCACAAAAATTAACTCATTCCTAGAACACTGGGTTAGATTATAATACAAGAAGACTTAAGTAGCCAGTAGGCCGAGTCTATTCACCTCAACTCATGGGCCCCAAAAGGAGCCATCCTTCAGACCTGGGATCCACCAGGCACTTTCCCACCCAACCCCTGCACCAGGGTATGTCACAAAAATCAGGGAAAAGATCCAACAACTAGGACAAAGACTGCTTTCCACTGGCTACCTGCTGGCCTCTGCACCTTAGAAATTATAGTCTCTTGTTCTCTAACATGACACTCCACTGACCCCTCAGAATCTTGCCTGGGAAGAAGAGGGTGGGCGAAAGGAAGAGACAGCACCAGACTATAAGCCTGCTAATCTTCCTCCCACTATAATAAGAGTTGTACATTGCATGTAACCATATAGCATATTCCATTACAACATTCAATTAGATGAGATTAATGTACAGCAAAGCCCATTGTCTTCTATTTTATTAGATGCTATCTGTGATCCCAAGTTCCTGTTCATCCTGCTGGCCTTATCTCTTTACAACTCCAATAAATATAAATTCTCTGAACCTATTTCTCCATCTTCTTGTTTTAAATTAATTTATTTACTTTACATCCTGACCAGTTTCCACTCCCTCCTCTCCTCCCAGTTCTCCCTCACCCCATCCACTCCTCTTCCTTTTCTCTTCAGAAAAGGGGAGGCCTCCCATGGCTATCAACCAGCCATGGCTCATCAAGTTGCCACAGGACTAGGTGCACCCTCTCCTATTGAGGCTAGAAGAGGATGCCCAGAGGAGGGAAAGGGTCCCAAAGGCGGCAATAGAGTCAGAGATAATCCTGCTTCCCCAATTAAGAGTCTCACATGAGGACCAAGCTACACAACAGCTACATATATGTAGAGAGTTTAGGTCAGCTCCATGCATGCTCCCTGGCTGATGGTTCAGTCTCTGTGGGCTCCTATGGACCCTGGTTAGTTGATTCTGTCAGTTTTCTTGTGGTGTCCTTGACCCCTCTTGCCACGCCCAACTTGTCCAGCAAGCAGACACAACACGGTTGGATTCTTCTCATCAGCCTTTATTGCAGGAACTAATAATAATACTATGGGGGACCCCGTGCAGCTGAAGGGTGCTGCTTATATAGAGGAGCAGATGTTGCCAATGTAAGGATTGGCTAAGGCTACAGTACCTCGTTAGCATATGCCCACTCGGGAGGGGCACACACCAGAATCATGCAGACGCATGTGCAGAATACCTGTTTACCAGAAAAATCTGAAGAGGCAGGCAGGCAGTCGGCGCCATCTTCTAATGTCAGCTACCAACACTCTTGGCTCCTACAATCCTTCCTCCCCCTCTTCCGCAGAATTCCCCAAGCTCCACCTAATGCTTGGCTGTGGGTCTCTGCATCTGTTTCCATCAGTTGCTGGGTGATGACAATTATGCTAGGCTCCTGTCTGCAAGCATCACAGAGCATGTGTCCCCACTTTTGTGACTATCTTTTCCTATGCTCTGTCACAACTACAACTCAAAATCGATAACTTTTCTTATGAAATATGAAGTTTTTAATCTTTTAAATGTATTTATTCCATGTATGTAAGTATTCGTCGCTTCATGTATGTATACGCACTGCATGCAAGCTTGGTGCCCAGAGGTCTTAAGTGAGCATCAGATTCCCTGAAACATGAGTTACAAATGGTTCTATGACACCATGTGGGTGCTGGGAATCAAACCTGTGTCCTTCAGAAGATCAGCGAGAGCTATTAAGCCATCCCTCCAGCCCCAAGTGGTGAAGCTTTAAGAATAATTTAATGTACACTGTGTGCCCTGTCTCTCTTACTGGACTATGAAAACGCGGAGCACAAACTCCGTGCTCTCCCTGTCTTTGCGTCTCGAGGGCGGGACTGCTCAATAAATATTGGTTTGTTGTAGGAGTGCGTATGTGTGTGTCCTGCACTATGCAGAAGACCTAGACCCCAACCCTTCTCTTTCACCACAATCAGTGGGCTCACAAGGGAAAGAGAGCATCCAATAAAAGTGTTCATGGACGAAGGAGCATCCTTCTTAGATCACTGAGCCACCATAGGCCTGGGACTAGGGTGTGACGGCCTCAGACAGCTCCTTCAGCAATAAAATATCCATCCCAAGTTCAGAGAATTGCCTCCCTCCCCACACCACAGACCAGATGCTTCTGAAGTGACTTGACAGGCTGCTCCTACTGAGCTCCAGTATCTGTGGGCATCTTTGAAATGCCAGGGAGGACATTAACTGGGGTGACAACCGGAGGACAGAGTTTACCAAGGGATAATTTACATTTGTTAACTGGGAAAATAAGGAGAAACAGGTGTTTCACAGAGGGAAGGTACTGCCTATGGGGATATACAATTGTGATCCCAGCATCTGGGAGGCTGGGAGGGGAGAATCATGAGTTCAAAGTCGACTTGGGACTGTAGAACACCTCTCTCAACAAAAGAACAAAATTGAGCCCTGACCTGGTGAGGGGGGTAATGACATCCTGCAGGACGCGTTAGCTGTGCCCAGACTAACAAGGTATTTTTTTCGATTTTATTCTTCTGATGCTCAGATTAATTATACTGAGAAATGATGATGGTACCGGGAAACATTATCTGAACTGGCCTTTGCAAACTTCAGAACAGATGCAGCTGTTGGCACGAGGACTGGTTTACAGAGATATCTTTGCCACATCAGCTTGCAAAACAAACGAGAAGAGACTCTCTCTTCTCTATCACAGCATGCTTACTCACGGTGCTGCTGTGTGCAACACCAGCTGTTGATGGGACTCAAGTGAGGACGTTTTAATATTCTCATCGTGTTAACACATGACACCAGAATTACCTTGTAACCAATACCAGAGAACGTAAGGTATATTCCTTAAAAATTAAATCAACAGGTCTCCCCAGCAGAAAGGCCTGAAGCTCCAGGGTGAAGAAATCATCTTGCATTTCTGAGGTCAGAGTTAAAATCATCCACCATATGTGATCTGGGCAGCCCTGTGTGACAACCTCCCTTGGTCTGAATACTGAGCCTCAATTTGCCCCTAAAATCACAGTAATGTTCTTTGACAGCCGTGACATACCAGTGACTCATTCTGAGGCCACAGTGACCCAACTCCTAGGATACTGTTCAGGGCAAGCAGTTAATCTGAACCCTATATTTTTACTTTGTAATTAATTAATGTTTTTGGACATTCAGTGTAAGCCTTTGCCTTTCCCCACACAGTTTTTGCTAATTAAATGTGGTGTGTTGTTTCAGAATATGAACATGCTTTTTCATGTCTCACATCTGTCGTGGGATCCTTCTTATGCCTCCAAAATTTGTCAGGCACCCAGGTGACTGCTATGCCAATGTTATTGTCTAAATGACTTCTTTTTGAATTGATGGAAATGGGGCTGAGTACATAGCTTCACATACTGTCATGGAGCCTGAAGCTCTCCCCATAACAATGGCACCAATGGCTGGCATTTGCATACATGCCTTTTCAATATACCCATACACTTTCATCCCAATAGGCATAAAGCAGCCCTGCTGACTTATTAAAAGGAAGTCCCGCAGTGGTCAGTGGTGGCACACGCCTTTAATCCCAGCACTTGGGAGGCAGAGGCAGGCAGATTTCCGAATTTAAGGCTAGCCTGGTCTACAGAGTGAGTTCCAGGACAGCCAGGGCTACACAGAGAAACCCTGTCTCGAAAAAAATAAAAATAAAAAACAAAATAAAAGGAGACATGCGTGCATCTCCAACGTGTCACACTCCCCAGACATTAAGTCTTCAGTCTCATAGTCTACCCAGCACCATCTCCCCCGCCTCCCAAGGAAAATCTACCAACAAAGCCAGGGACTCTCCCTTCTTTCCTTTCCCACTTCCCCCTCTCAGCTGCCAGGGCCACAGCTAGAATGTGCCTTTCCCTCCCCTTACCTTATGAAAACCTCAGCACAGCTTGTATACTAATTTTAACTCCCGCCTTCTTTATAAGACAAATAATAATAATAACTAATAATAATAAAAATACTATCCACTGTTTTTTTCCTGCAAATTTTTGTCATCCCAATATTCCCTGCAGTGACAGTGCTTGTGTGGTGGCCTCAGCTCCTATGCTGTGTCCTTGATCCCTGGGACCTTTTATTATTCTGGTCTCATCAACTCCAGGCAGCCTTCTGCCTTTTTATTTCCCACCTGCCCCCAGCCTTTCCAATCAGAGCAGTTATTTCCTGTACCCACCCTGCAAGTAAGCAGAACAGAACCCAACTATTTGGTGTCTTAGTGTCTTGGTCGGTCTCAGTCTCTCTCCCTCTCTCTCTCTCTCTCTCTCTCTCTCTCTCTCTCTCTCTCTCTCCTCCCTCTCTGTGCTCTTATTGTTCCAAACATCACTTCTGAAAGCTCCTTTGTTGCCCTTGGCCTTTTTCACAGCCCCGCTTGCTCCACACTTGGTTGCATGGCCTGACCTTTCCTGGGATCCAGGTCCAAGGTTGGGATGCCACAGCCTAAGTGGTAGCACAGAAGAGGCAGGCCCATAGGGAAAAGTTACCTATTAAATACTATCTCCATGCCATGTTGGGGTGTGTTTGTGTGATACCTGGACAGATGTTAGGGTCAGAGGTTGGAAGGATTAATTGAGGAACACAAAGGGCTTCTAACGCATAGGAAGTTAGGTCGACCAGCAACAAAGATGGAGAGAACGGCACTGGGAAAATCAGACGGATCAAGAGCAGCATCTTTTGCTCTATGACCTATGAACTCCTTAGGACAAAGTCCTGGCCTCTCTACGGACCTCCAGTCCCTGGCCAAAGCCTGGCACTTGGTGGGTCAGTGAGCTATGAATGAAAACATGAAGGGAGTCTAGTTATCTGGTTCCTCTCTCTCTCTCTCTCTCTCTCTCTCTCTCTCTCTCTCTCTCTCTCTCTCTCTCTCTCTCTGTGTGTGTGTGTGTGTGTGTGTGTGTGTGTGTGTGTGTATGTGTGTTTGCGGAGGGGGGACAATCCTTTAAACCAGTATATGCTGGCTGGAAGTGACCTTCCATACAGACCCTTATATGGAAGAGACACCTGGAAGATCACGGACCTCTCCTCCCTCTCTGGGCCAGAGGGCTTTTATTTTAGTTTCACTAAACAGTCTCCTGTGTTGAGCCTGAATCCATGGGACCATGCTTACCATCACTTTCAACCTTGAGAATCTTTCTTTTTATAGTCCAGAGAAGATGGTGATATGGGCACATGTCCCTCCTTGGAAGGACAGGGGGACTGGATATTTCTAAAACTGCTTCATTCTCTCAAAGAGCCGATTTCTACTTAAGTCAGCTCATCAGAAAACGTAGCAATGCCTGAGTAAGAAAACACCAGCTCCAACAGCCATCTGTGTTTCTTGTGCCCTCCACTACAGTGAACTGACACTGGAATCTAAGACTGATACTAAGCAGGTACTGGTTGATACACCACCAAGCTGGGGTTAGCTTGTGCCCAGCAGAACCCCAGTGAGAGCATTAAGCTAAAGGTCACTGCTGAAATTTTAAACTGGAGGTCTCCAGACTGAATAGAGCAAGAACAAAAACAAAACGAAACAAAAAAGAAAAAAAGAAAAAAATCGTATCAAGGCCAGTATGTCTCTTGGCAGACACACAAGGCCTGGCACTGGGGACTGGTCAGGCTATCAAAGCTCAAACACAGCACCTTTGATGAAAGCAGAGGCTTCGTCTGGCTAGTTATCTATCTATCCTCCCTCCCTGTCCCATTCGCCCTGCCCCCATCCTTCCCTCTTACCCACATCCTTCTAAAAGAGTGTATTTGCTGAAGTTTCCTCCTTAAGTAATCCAAAGGCAAAATAAAAGTGTTAAAATTTTTAATTAATGTCAAGGCCCCTCAGAAAAAGAGTTCCATCTAAGCAGATGTAGACCTGCCTTCTAGAGTAGACAACCATTCTCAAGGGGACTGCCCTTTGAGTCCTTGGAAAAGCAGCTGTCACTCTTCCTGCCAAAGCCTGACTGCCAACACAGGCACATCTAGCCTTTCGACAGTACATCACGATACTGTCAGTTACCAAACAATCTAGTTATCAAAACAAACAGTCATCGTGTTTTTAAGTAAGTATATGATTTTATATTGGGTCATACTCAGGATTGTCCTTGGCTGCAGCATGGACAGACACATCTGGATGATAAGTTTGAATAGCTAGGGCCACTGAATACTCACTGAGATACAGACACAGGTCCACAGGTACGGTGACCCCTGGAAGTATGTCTGCTTTAACTGAATAAAAATAGTGTACTTTATTTTATCAAAAGCTTATTAAGATTGAATCTTGAGCCAGGCATGACAGTTCACACCTCTGACCACAGCAGAGGCAGGGACAGGCAGATCTCTGTGAGTCTGAGGCCAGCCTGAGCTACACACCAAGTTCCAGGACAGCCAGAGTTACATAATAGGAAAAAAATTCATCTTTTCCTATTAATTTTTTCTTAAAAGAGGGAGGTATGACTTCCTTTGAAATGCCTTTTCCAGATCCTCATTCATTTGTCTGTCCACAAACTCAGCTTCCTTTGCTGACCCCATGATTGGATCCCAGGGCCTCCCCTCTCTATAAGGTCTTTTCCTTGGTGACAGTCTCTACTCTTGTGGCTTTAATTTCAATTCAATGTGGACATTTTTAGACTACACCTTTCTCCACCGCTCCAGATTCATAATGCCAACTGCCTGTCTAATGAGAAAGTTTACCATCTTACTGTCTTTTATATGGCACATTCCAAACAGAAGTTTCCATTCTCAAGAGATCAGCCACTGCCTTCCCAAAAGAAAAGCACCCAACCAAAATAAGGACCCTTCCCTCCTATGTCTCCTACGTCAGAGTAATGAGCCCATTCCCCATCCCAACCCCCCACTGCCAAAGCCATACCTGTCTATTCTTCCCCCACCACATCCCACCTCATTATTCATTTCTCAGTACACCTGCCAGACTCTACACAAAAGAATGTATTTTTGTTTGTTTGCTCATTTTAGATAAAAATGTTACTATCTAACCCAGACTGGCTTTAAAGTTAGGATCCTCTGGCCTCAGCCTCCCAAGGGCTGGGATTACCAAGTATACCAGCTCACCAGCCTTTATAAACTGTATCTTGAATCCACCTTCTTTGTCTCCTTTGTTATTCAAGAGTAAAAACCACCTCAGATCACTTCCCAATCCTCTTCCCCATAAGTCAGGCCCCGAAGGATGGGCCAATGGGCCATGGGGGAGGTGGGGGAGGAGGGGAGGACAGGCGGCTTCTACAACCCCACTCTGATCCTGTTATGCCTTCCAGATGTTCCCCTCTCTAAGCAGAAGAAATCTAAACTCTTTAGCCAAGGCCTAGATCAGTGTTGTCCAATGAAAATAACCGTGAATCACATAGGTAATTGAAAGTTTCCTAATAGTTAAGCTTTAAAAAAAAAACCCAACAGGTAGAATTAATTTTAGTAGTATTTTTATTTAGCCCATTTCAAAGATGTTACCTTTCATTCAATACATGGTAACATAAAAACTATGAGGGACGTATTTTATGTTTTCTTTAAGTTTTTGATCTCTAAGTGTTCCCTCCCTAGAGAAGCTGTCACATACACACACACACACACACACACACACACACACACACACACCCCATCTAAGCCAGGATCCTCTGATGGAATACACCTGATATGACTTCCTTCTGTGCTTCTCTCGTATCAATGCATTTGTCCCAGGACCCCTAAACTGGGTGTTCCCTAAAGACAGGGCCACATCTATTTCATTCTCCACTGAGCACTGGTCCTCAACCCAATACCTGTAATACAACCAGCTTAATAAATCTGCATGGACCAGTGAACAGCAGACTAACATTAAGCACAAGAACCATCAGACAGGTGGTGCTTCAGTCCACTGGGGAAAGCCAGGCCCTGTTTAGGTACGAATGCAATGGTATGCTTGTATTCTACCACCTGTATGGCTGTTATACCCTCAAACAGGGAGTATTGGCTGAGGCGTGTTGCTGTAAGGCCGACCTAGATAATGGAATCTTGGCAGACACCATCAGTACGTGGGAAACTTTCTCCCACTATAGCTGCAGGCAAGGGACATGATCTCTGGTTACACCAGGGGATTAGGAAACTCTCTGCTCTGCCTTCCAGGAGGAAGGAAGGAAATTAACCAGCCTGAACCCCTCCTCCTCCATAGTGGTTTGAGCTAACCAATAAGAATGTGGAAATTCAGAAGAATAAAATCGTGTTCCCCATATCACAAGGCTGCCAGGTCTGGCTGCTGGAATCTATGTGAAGATCCCTGGCAGCTTTGATAGTCAGGGTAACATGAACTTCCCAGTGATCCTGAGGGTCAGGTGTCCCAGGAGAGCTGAGCAGCCAAGGAATTGACTACTAGTGACTAGATGAGAGCTAAGAGCATCTGTGACCTACTCAAAGCAGGTGCCCAGTGGGTGGCCCAGGCTTCCCTGTGAAAGCTAGACTGCTGATGTTTAGGGACATATTTAGGGACCAATTAACCATCACAACATGCCCCAGGGTGGATTCATTTCAAACCAATTTCATAATTTAAAATTTTCTCCAGTCCCATGGCTAATACATGTCAAAAGTGGGGATCTGAACAGAGGCCTCTAGTTCATCTCTGTGAGGGGTTATTCTGACTACAAGAGCCACTCTGATCTGATATCTATTCGCAGAGGAATCTGGAACTATAGATCTCACAGGCTAGAAGGTTCCTGAGTCCTCCACAGTTTACATATATAAGCATGACCCTTCAACAAGGCATTGACTTTGGGACACCTAAAGAGAGAGAGAGAGCTTGATATTCTGCTACCAGTTCTATAGGCTAGACTGGGTAATGACTGTTACAACCTGCAGAAAGGCTGTGACCCCAACCCAGTCCAGGTCCCTGGAAGACAATTTTTTTCCCCAGTGAACAAGAGCAACTAGGAATTCTCTGGTGTGCATCTCCTGGCCAGGCTGGGATGGCTGGCAGATTCACTAGCATAGCTCTGGATGTATTTACAATGTGCCTTAGCAGATACTGTGGGAGATAAACGACTAAGATTAAAGCCCGATCCTTCCCAAGTAGCATGGGTGAGGCTGGAGAAAGTCCGAGTTAGAGCAGGTCTGCCTTGGGGGAGGGAGTGAGACCTAAGAAGCCCCACTAGACAAGGACTGCATTGTGTCACTCTCTGGATATTTTCTTGGTTGTAGTTTACAATCAGTTAAAAAAAAAAAAAATCCTGCCCTTTCTCCCAGAACAGCTGGGAATGCACAGATGCCAGCATCCCCTCAGTTTCTTGTCAGGACAGAATTTAGGAGGACCATCAGGCAGCTAGCTGGCAGACCTCTAGCAGTTCATTCTCGGGTCTCCTCCAAGATAGAAGCCTGTAAGATGGGGGACCAGGCTCACCTCTGCCTCAGCACACCAGGGACCACCAGAGCCAGGCCATGCATCACTTCTGGGATATCAGTAGCCCACCATAGCAGCTGCATTGACCCACATCAAGGAGGCCCCTCCAGATGTTAGTAAAACTCTACCTACTGGCTATTCTTCTCTAGAGACATTCTTATGCTCAGTGCTGTTACCCTAGTCATCAAATGAAAGGAATTTTTTAAAAAATAGCATCTATTAATCTACTAAATATATTTTTTAAAACTCAAAAGCCAACTTTTTCCTCTGTATATGGAAAGCGAGCAACCTGCAGGCGTGACATGCATAAGCTATGCATGTGGCCCCTTGCACTGAAGATTATTTTTGAAACTTCGGTTATCTTTGAAAGGAAAGGCTGGTTTACTGGCATGTCTGGAGCAGCATCTTGCTTTATCGAGGAGAAAGCCATAGTTGGAGAATATTTCAGACGAGGGCACTAACAGTCCAAGTCAGGTGTTTGAGATGATTTTCAGAGAAAAATCTGCATGAATCCTGGGCTTGATCCCCCGACCTCCACCTCCCTAAAGAGCTATGCCGTGGCACTGGGTTAATCAGGGCCTGGGAGAGCAAGCTGGTTTTTACCAGGAATAATGGTGCAGATTTTGCCGCCACTGTCAGTGACAACACTTGTGCCGAGTCAGTCACAAGCCTTCATGCAAACTCATGAAACCCCACATTGTCCTGCCACATGTGTCCACAGCACAGGATGGGGAAGGAATTAGTCCCCCACAGCTGTTCCCAGGAATGCAGGCCTCCACATACCCACAGGCAGGAAAAGGGCCCATGCCCTGATCTCTAAGCTGTCCTGGCATCACAGACATCCCCACAGGAAGGCTGCTCTCAGCACAAGGAGAGTTCTAGATCCAAACACAAACCCATCCATGAAGACAAATGAATCAAAGGGACAGCAACCTAATGACGCTAATGTCAAAGGAAATCCTGTCTGCAGGCCTCTTGGAGAAGCCTGGCTGTGCATCTGGAACAAAGGCTCCCCTGTGACATCAAGCAGCAGGCTTAAGGACTTTCTGGCTTCTGGCTTTGGCCACTTTTCAAAACCACAAGTACATCCAAGGGCAGCCAAGACAACAAGAAAGCTAAGAGATATGGTCTACGAAAGAGAAGAGCAGTTTCCTTTTCCAGGCTGGCCTTCTGACTCTTGGCACCTGAGGCTCTATTCTCCCCAATATGATGTCTGAGGTGTTAAGGTGTCAGATGGGAGACTCCCTTCTTCCATTCAAGCAGACGGTTCAGGGGTGTCAATAGCTGCATAGATGTCATGGAGGCTATGGATCACAGTGTCTGGAGAATGGCCAGCAAGCACCATCCTGTCTCCCCAACTTATTCACTAGGGTATATGCTTAGCTGCTTCAGTAGATCTCAAGCCATTACCCCAACTGATGATGATGATTATGATGATGATGATAATAGTGGCGGCGTTGGTGGTGGTGGTGACAGTGATGTTGAGGAGGAGAGGAGGAAGAAGAGAGAGGAGGAAGACACTTGCCATGCCTTATTCAGGTTTTGATGTTCCAATAAGAATATGGATAAATGCTTTAAGATATTTTTTGGTTTTGTTTTTGGTTTTTCAACACAGGGTTTCTCTGTATAGTCCTGGCTGCCTTAGAACTCACTCTGTAGACCAGGCTGGCCTCAAACTCAGAGATCTACCTGCTATACCACCAAGTCCTTTAAGATATTTTAAAGCTGTAAAATGTAAGAGCTTTAAATAACACCCTTATTCATACAAGGGAGACTATGAGATATGTAGATATGTCAGCTTAAGAACTGTAAACTTGTGGATCTCAAGGGAGACTCTGTCTACGTTGTTCAAGGCCTCTCATGGGACAGCTGTTCAATTCATTTTCAATTACAATAACAGTCACAGTTCAATGATTAATGAGCTAAGCATGCTCGCTGTAAAAATGGCAAATCTGCAACAATTCAGAATACAGTTGTCCCTTTATCTCCCAACAGTGTTTGAAGTTACAGCTAGTACTGGATCCCGCATATGCTGTTTTGTCCTAGGCACACAACTTTGGTAAAGTATATTTGTAAATCAGGCATAGTAAGAGAGTAACAGCAATATTAAATTATAACAAGCATAATAATAGTGTACGGCATATCTTGGCAACTTCAACATACAACTTTTTTTTTATCAAAAACGTCCAATCCTCACTTTTAAGAAGCTCTTTAGAGCTGCTCTTTGCCAAGATCTCTACTCTTATGTTCTGGAGCCATTATGAAGTCAAGCGATGGCTACCTGAATACAAACACTGATATACCATAACAGTCAAAATGGCTTCTAAGAGACTAACCCTGGGGGGAGGGAGAGGCTAGCATATATAGTTTGGGTACACTACATCAGGTCATGATTCTTGTCCTGAGTGGGACAGACCAGTACATAGTGAGGTTTCTTCATGCCACTCAATGGTTCACACTGACCATTCATGAATTATTTCTAGAATGTTCCATTTAATATTTTAGCTAACAGCTGGTAGTGGGTAACTGAAACTGCAGAACGCAAAAGTTCAGATAAAGGATTTACAAGACACAGAGGCACTTGAATGGATCGCTGCCTTCTATGTGTAGGTGGGGTACCCCGGAACAGGTAGTCTAGGATGTCCTCGAGGACCGGCCATTGCCATGTCAACAACACATGTGAGGAGACAGAAATGTCTCCATATGTCATAGTCTGCATCTGGCCAGGTTACTGTGAACTGAAATAAATGGTGGGTGGCGGGTGTTTGCCTAGCCCCCTTCCACTCCAGGCTGAATCCAGGGCAGGAGCACTACCACTCACTGTGGCCGTTGTGAAGCCTCTCTCTCCAGCACTTGGGTTCTCACTGTTGCTCTTCAGCTCCAACCTCTCCTGTGCTCTGGCTGCTAGAGTATCTTCAACACTGGACCAACCCTTTCAGCACTCAATAGGCCTGGGGAGAATTTCCCTACTGAAACCCTGGGGCCTATAAAAATCAATATACTTTAATGAAAATCTTTCTTCATATCATGGTTTATTTCAGAAATGAACTGAGGTAGTTCATTATCTTGCTGGAATATTTTTAAAAGAAGAAAAACAAATCGTGTATTTGACCTCTTAAATCAAGGGTTTTTGTTTTGGTTTGTTTTTTTGGTGTTTTGTTTTGTTTTGTTTTGTTTTTAAGAAAACATATTGGAAAATGAATCTGTTGATAATGAGTCTAAACTGGTGAGTCTTCATGAGCCTTTGGCACACCACCTACAGCCTTCCCGCTCTGTGAGATTTGTGCAGGATATGCATTTGGTACTTCTCGTATTTATCTTAAATGAGTTTTTTGAGTGAAGAGAAAAAATGAATTTAGATTAGCAAGGCCGTGAACAGTAAACAAGCCCTAGGTCAGCAGGACTTGCTCATTCTTCTGCAGCCAGGTCTACACACCGAGGCCTCGAACCCACCCTCTGATAGGATATCTTCCAGAGCTCTGACCTCTGTCCAAGTCAAGTTTCCAATAAAAGAGCTTTGAACTCCCGCAGTTAGCAGTTTGGACTGTGGGTGTTTATGAAGAATTTCCTGGAGATAGGAGGAGATTCCACTCCTCTCTCCAGCCCAGCAGCCCTGTTCTACAGTCCTCCTCTGTGTACTCCTCCCCTGTGTGTGCTGGTCAGGGAGGACCTCATAGCTTTAAGGTGTGGCTCTGAACTGTCTGTATCTGGTACCCGGTCGGTACCTAGCTCAAGAGATTAGTTAAGAAAACGTGCTACCCAGTAAGCCAGTCGTAAGAGCCAGTTTATCTGCATCTTGCAGCCTGACACTGATTGGTGCTTACTTCTGGCAGTCATCTTCTTCACCCTTGCCTACTGATGCCAATGACGCCATAGTAACAAAAAGCATCTCCCTCCCTCAACTCTGTATCTGTTCCTTTCAGCAGCAGGCTTCCTGAAGGCTCTTCATGCTAGGAAGCTACACATCTGGATTTGCCAGAGGTGGTCCACGGCTTTCCAGTCCCCAGGATAAGCATCTGAGATCTGACATTAGAAATACTTCAGAATTCTCTAAGTACCATCCGGAGGAATATCTGAGCTTCACCTGTTTCCCTCTTAATTACTGTGAAACTAAATTGATGCTTCACTCTTGTCTGCCAAACTCCCCTGCCCCCAATTAACCTGCTGTCCACTTCTCCACCCACCCCAGTTATAGGCCACACTAGCTTTCTTCAGGCTGTGCAAACACAGCAAACTTGCTCTCAGCTCCAGCTCTTTGATTTTTGGAGAACCTAGATTCATTAAGTAGTCATCGTAGACCCAAAATGATCACCTCTTTAAAGACGTTTACAATACAAAGCAGTAACTGCCCATGCCCATAGGAGCCAGCACGTCAACCTAGTTCTTCTACAGTGTTTAGTATTCGCTTTTCTTACTTAATTTACTTGTATCTGATCGCTCACTGAAATGCAGTTCAGAAAAGGAGTTGCTTCAGATGCAAAAGGATGAAAGCAGATTGCTGTAATACTTTGGCTGCTAGAGTATTTTCAATGCTGGACCAACCCTTTAAAGTACTCAATAGGACTGGGGGGAATTTTCCTATTGAAACCCTGAGGCCTACAAAATCAATTTATTTTAATAAACATAGGTTCAATATATAGATAGAACCAAAAAGTGACCCAGGATCAGAGTAGTTTTCTTTGCTATAGGATAAGGGCAGAATCTGCCCTGTTCTTTACCTGATTCCATCACATGTTGCTGATCTACAGGAAAAAGAGCACAGTTCCCAAACTGGCTCTAAGAAGCAGAAGCCAATCACAGCCCAGCCATGTTGTACCCAGCAGCATTTACAACTGTGAGGCCCACTTACCCAGAGCCCTGACCTTCAGCCTGGGGAAATCAATCTTCCCCAGCAATGTCATGAAGCTGATTTGTTAATCACCACTCTGTAACATTAACATTTGTTAATGTTAATTGTTAATTATCCAATTCACATAAAAATTTTATTTTGGCATACTGACAACTAAAGAAATTATGGATCCTAACTTATATATATGCCTTGGCATTACTACAGAATTAAATAGATATAGTTCAGAATTCAGTACTATGATTATTTTTTTAATGTGTTTTCTTTGAAGGGTCTTACTGCAGCAAGTTAGATTTTTAAATCTCAAATATTAGATTAAAAAATTATTTTTCTTTTAAAACATCATACTTATGCTGTGGTTACATACAGTTTAAATCAGAATCCTTATCCTTAAAAGGCACAAGTGAAAATATGTTTAGATAAAATAAGTTATTAGAAAATGAGACTTGCAGCTCGCTTCACTAATACTAAAGGAGGGAAGAGAGGGAGAAAGAAAGGCAGAGTAGGACCGGCTGGGTCAGCTGGTGAGGTGCTGGAATGGCTTTACAGAGGCCACACTAATCTTGGGCTACGGATGCAGTTCAGTGGCTGAGCACTGACCTCACGTATGTAAAGCCCTGGGGTCGTTGACACCAGGAGGATGGACAGAAGGAAGAAAGGGAGGTGGAACTCGCATAGCTTCATACACATTGAACACAAAGCTCTTGAGGAAGATGATGTTTCACTCAGGGAATGACAGGAGTTACCTGAAGGTGAAGCTTTCCCCTTTCCAGTCCTGCAGTGGGTTTTCCTGGATGATGTCCTGGGTCAGAGGTGAGCTCTGTCGTGGGGATTTGGAGTGAGGGAGGGTACCCATGTGACTGGCATTGTCACAGGACCGTATGGGAGGAGGGCCTTTTTTCTTCCGTGGAAGAGTGCCGTGTATAGACACGTCTTGATAGGCATCTGTGCGATGCTCAGCAAGAGGGGACTTGCTGCTCAAGAGGTCCATAGACGAGGCCAAGGGGAACTGGTGATTCACAGGCATGTTTCTGGGAAGGCTTGCAAATTTTCCCGCAGCCATGATTCTTGACTCTGAGGAGAAATAAGAGAGGGAAGGACAAAGGTGAGACAGATACAAGAAACTGGAAATAGCCACGAGACACCAAAAGGTAAATACTGTGTAAAGGTACCACTAGTGGAACCTCGTATGAATGGGGAGTTTCCCTCTCCTCTCCTCTCCTCTCCTCTCTTCTCCTCTCCTCTCCTCTCCTCTCTTCTCCTCTCCTCTCTTCTTTTCTTGTCTGTGTCCCTCTCTCTCTCTCTCTCTCTCTCTCTCTCTCTCCTTCAAGATTATGTAGAGAAATTCAGTTGGATAGGCAGCAAATCCAAATAGGTGAACACAACCCCAGGTTGTTAGAGGCATGGGAGAGCCATTTTATCATTGCTGACAGAGAGGACACAATTAAGGGGGAAAGACTGTTATCGATAAACACCAGGAAAAATACTGTAAATTGTCAGATGATTGCTACACTGATCCACCACCCAGCGAATGATGAAAATGGTCAGAGATGATTGGAATTCTTTAGCTGCTGGAATTTCTGCAGTACCAGACCAAAATTGTGCTACCCACAATGATAGGCCAGCCTTTCTGGCAAAGGCTTGAGGCTTATAAATAAATCGCTGTACTCTAATTAACCAAGGCAGGGTCAGAGGTCAGGAGTGGCCCTACCCTCCATGCATTAGCAAGCCCGGTTGCACCAGGAAGCCATTAGGTGGTGACACCCTGTAGACAATTTCCAAAAGGAGACTGGAGCCTGCCAGTCAGCAGCAAGGGTAAGCAATGCTCACAGGTACATGTAAAGCCAGGGAAGAAGAAAAAGGTTAGGGAGAAAGAACAAGAAAGTGGGGACAGGGACACAGAAAAAGAGGAAAATGGCCAGAGAGGTAGCAGCAGCAGCAGCAGCAGCTCCAACAACTGTTCCCCGGGGATGGCTGGCAGTCATCTGCCCTGAACAATGCTTACGCTCCAAACTAAACTATAGTTTGACCCAAGCCAAATTATACAAGACCCATCAAGACCAACATACACACCAAACAGGAGCCCTAGATTTTTTTTTTTTAAAGTAACAACAATTCCCTGGATGCGGCCCTACATTGCCTACAACATCCAGCTAGGGTCTGTACATCACCATGGAACAGCTGAAGTCCACAGCCGGTTCTCAAGCTCACAGTGTCCATTTCTCAACTCACCACTGCAATGATCAGGGGGAAAGAGCTTGAAGGGATAGCACCCTGCAGAGCTGGCTCTACACAGCCATTGTGGACTTGGCTTAATCACCACTCTGTACGCTCACAGAGGCGGCATAAAGAGTTTGTAAGGGAAACATACTTTGTATGCGAAGCCACACAATCTACTGCTGTACACATCAGAGAGACGTGTACGACGAAGAGTGCTGGGAACTGGGTAGAATATAATCAAGAATATAGTCCTAACCCTGACCTCCGCTCTTTGCCAGCCTTGATAATTCAGAAGCTTGTCTGCTGCACGTGAGACCACATAGAAAGCTTGGCTCACAAGGGATGTAGAAAAACAGTGTGGTGAGTCCTGGGAGGGGCCCTCCTGTCCTGGCCAGCTCCTGGCACTCTGTCAGCACTTACTCAATGTTAATCATTGTTATTTAAAAAAAAAAATCAAAATTTCCTAGCCCTTTACCTGACCACCAGTGACGTAAACCAACTAGCAGTCCTCAACCCCAATCGTACCCACCACCCATCCACACAGCTGTGAACTGCCCCTGTTCAAGCTATTGTTGCCCTCCTTCCTCAGTGACAGGCCTGCACCATGTCAAAGAAACTGGTAGGGAGAGACACAGCATACACCATGAGTGCCATGCAAAACATCTTCATGTGTAAAGGCCACGCTGTTGTTGATCAAGTCCATTTCCATGAGCCAAGAGGAGCAAAAGTGATGTTAACCCCAGTGACGTTGGCTTCTCCACACATCCAAGACTGAGCTGGAGTTGCGTTTGAGATTACACTCATAAAACTCTAACATGCCCTCTCGAATACGCTGAATCTCAACTCTTTCTCTGACAACAAAGTCTATTGAAGTCTTCTTTTCTTATTTTAAATTGGACATTAACATTAACATTTAAGTACCACTGTATATGAGATATAGAGACCTCCAACCTAGAACTCATAAATAGCAATCCCCATGTTGGAAGGAACAATGGTTAATTTTGACCGAAGTACTCCTAGAGACTGGCGAGAAGACAGGAGACAAATAAATATTAAATGTATCAGGAAAAGCCCTCTAAGAGGACACTGGAACACCGGAGCCATAAAGGTATGGAAGCATCCCCACACTCTGAGCACATTTCAGGCCATGGCTTGTGGCTCGAGAAGTTGAGAATTGTTTCCTGAAAGACCTACAGCATAGGACAAGGACAAGGAGTCTTAAAGGCTCTGCCAAAGTGTCTGGATTTGTCTGGTGAGTGCCAGCAAAGACCTGTACAAGACAGATCTGGTAGGTGGCTCTGGTAATTCTAGAAAAGGAAGCCAGGGGCATCACTGGGACAGATGGCAGTAAACCATGAAGAACTTCAACCTCAGGAAGTAGCCAAGAGAAAGGACAGGACAGAGTGTAGAGTCAGAGGCTCAAGGTCCCAAGTTGGAAGGAAGGAAGGAAGAAAGGAAGGAAGGGAGGAAGCCATGACCATAGCCATGGGAAGACAGTATGAAGCTATACCCAAGAGGTTTCAGAAGAGATCCATGCAGGAGGAAGATAAGCTCACCAACTGGAACTGTGTGTGAGGTACCAGGAGACAGCTCAGTGTAGACAGAGGTTAGAGTCCAGTATATGAGACATGGTTCCAGAAGGAGCCATCAACACAAAGCGCCTAGGCCAGAACACTTCGTAGTACCGCCTTTGATAGCGGATGTGAAAGTATCTCCCTCACTACCAGGAACCATCAACAAAACATGAACTACGTCCCCACCTTCTCACCATGGCTGCCTCAATCCTGTTGGTAGCCAAGTGGAGAATAAGTTCTGAAAACACAAAAACCCATGGCTCAGCCTGGTTGTGTGTAAGAATCCTATAGGGATTATTTACAGTGTGGCTCAACCACAGCCCTGATGCTAAAATCAGAATCTCTGTGGGTAGGGCATGGCACCAGCATTTTTTAAAGCTCTATGGCATTGCCCAGTCTAGACTCAGGATTGAGAAGACAGCATTGGAGATTCTCTTGAGTAGAAGGCATCTTTCACTTAAATTGCCTACCTGGGTAACAGAATCAAATGGTGTAAATTCACAAATATGGCGGACACTGTACGAGGTCTTCAGAACAAAAACCAACAATATGAGGTGATCTAGACCTTACCAGGTTAATATTTTATAGAGGAAGTGTACAGTAAGAGTAAATTTTGGGAAGACTGGAGGGATGGCTCCGTAATTAAGAGCACTAGTTGTTCTTCCAGACGACTTAGATTCAATTCCCAGCACCCACATGGCAGCTCATGACTGTAACTCCAGTCCCAGAGGATCTGACACCTCCATACAGACATATACGCAGGCAAAAATATCATTATGCACACAAATTTAAAAAAAAAATTATTATTTTTTAGAAAAAGAGTAAACGCTGGTAGTACAATTTCACTTTCCCAGTTCAGAGGAATAATGTCCATTCGCTTTATGGAGCTATCATAAGGCTCTGCTCCCAAGAAGCCTGACTTGAGGCATAGTGAGTTCAACAAAACCACGTAAACACAACAATAAACCAGGCAACACCCAAAGAATCCAGAACAGAACAAGGCAGAGTGAGATGCTAAAAGACATGGCTGAAGAAAGAGAGAACGTTATGGTACGCTGGTCTGGGAGGGTCTTTCTGAAGAGCTTACAACGACATGAGATCTGAGTGGGGAAAAGATAAGGGACCAGGCAAGGGAAGATCTGAAGGCAGTTCCAGGCAGGGAAAGGATTCCAGTGCAACCAATGCAAAAGCCAGGGAGTAAGTGGCTACAACTGCCCAGCACTTTATTCTTCACTTGCAGATGTTTCCGTGCCAAGGCCACCTGTCCTACACACGTCTATGTACCATTTGATCTTTGAAAAAAAAAATGGTGTGGCTCAGAACTCAGGGTCCTGGAGCCAGTATTTACTGCTTCCAGCCTCTACCCTGCCTCTGCTGTAGAAGTTACGAGGTCTGGGACAAGCCATACCACACTCTGACAGTGAGTGGGTCATTCGTGAAAGATGTTAACAATCCTATCTTCAAGGATTGCTGTGGAAATTAAATGAAGCCCCTGCCACACAGCATGCAAGGGTATCTCCGACAACCATGCAGGAGCCATGTCTGCATAGATTATTTACTATGTCCCTAATGAAGTGGGGGGGGGAGGGGGTGTCAAAAAAAAAACCCTCTGCAGCTAGGGAGGCTGAGGAAAAAGATGTTTCAACCTACAACGGATGTAAACACACCAAGCCCAGAGGACACAGACACAAAAGGGCATAGACTCCAAGTGAACCATCTGCATGCTTTCAAACAAACACCAGTGAAGACTTTGACCATCCACCTCTATACTGCCAGATCCTGAAATACATACAAAGGTCAGATGATCCACTGATAGGAAATTTTGAGAGTCTGGAGCTGAGAGCCTGCGTGAGTGAGTGAGCCGCGAGACCAACTCCAGCAGCCTTTCCCCCTGCCTTCCTAGTTAGCGGCTGAGCTTTGAAAAGTTTATGACCTCTGTCCAAGTCACTCGTTCCACAGAGATGGCCAAAACAACGCTACAAAACCTGATGACCGTGCAAGCTGAGGCAGAGGCAGACCGACCTACTTGCTTCAATGTTTCTCCTGTTTTCTGAAATGGGATGCTTTCAAGTTATACTTACACATGGTAATCGGATGGAAGGGCCTTAAGAACTTGTATATTTCAGACCGGAAATGTCACTACCTCAGCTGCCCTTACCTTGGCCATGACAGAGAATTTGCAATTCAAATCTGTAGCTCTAACATCTTTGCAAAGTCAGACAGCGAGGGCAGATGGAAGTATTCCACAGATAAAATTGGCTTATCCTCTTAGAACTTGTGTTTGGCTTTAGGAATCGAGAGTATCCTTTTGTTTTTGAAGTAACCTTATGAAGTCTAGCCAACCGATTGAAGTATGGATAATTCTTCCATGGATTGTATTTCAAGCAATACAATGAAGGATTTAGGGGGCAAGGTTCTTAAGGTTAGTACCCATCTGACAAAGCACTTCTTTCTTTATCAATAGGAACTGAAATCTTGGTTACTCATCTTGGGAATGTAAGGCTTTTTAACAGCACTTGTGAGTGAGTCGTTGTTTGGCATGGTAAACTGTTTTCTTTATACTGGGGAGGTTTCCTGGCACACTCACTGGTGGGCAAACGGCTTAGCCAGTGGGCTTCCCAGTGACTGAGAGGCCGCTTCCCACCCAGCCATACAGAGCTCCCTTCAGGGTCTCGACTCCACTCGGGAGAACACAGAATTAGATAATCAGCTTTCAAACTGACCTTCCCTGGGCCAATGTGCTCGCCAAGGAGAGGTCTGTGGAACCTTGGGAGATAAGAGTCAAGGTTTAAAAGACTCTCTGAACTCAGGGCTCTACTTTCCATCCCTAACTGGGGGGGGGGGGGGGGGAGAAAAACAAAAAACTAGACTCGGTCTACTCCCCTTTTCACCTTGCCTCAAACTAAAACTTAAACCATCGTCCTGTGACGCGCTGCCACACAGCACCCGCTGCCTTTGCCACCTGCCCTCCATAGAGTGTCTACACCTGATTAAAGTTTTTCAGTGGCCTTAGGACAAGCGAGTAAAGGAGGATGGGCTGCGACCCGTCCCTCCCTCCTTTCGCCTTCCCCTCTCCGACTCAGGGGAAGCACACAACCAACTATTCATTCTTTCTCAACAAAGGGAAGGCGAGGGGAGGGAGATGTTGTCAACAGTTACTGGGCAGGCTCCTTCACTTTCTTTGCAAACTTCCCAAGAGATTAGTGAAGAAAGCCTCGGGCTTCCAGCAGTGGCGTCTGGGCCACCTCGTCTCCCCAGCTTAGATCAGCCTCGGGCAAAACGGGACTGGACTAACGGGAGAGGGTGGTGGTGGTCCGGAGGGGTCCAAGAAGCCAGCGCCTGAGAAGATACCGCCCGGAGCCCAAGAGTAGGTGGGGATGCTGGAGGCACATCACCACGCTCCATTCCCGAGAGTCCCGGGATCCGAGGACCCCCGAGGGCACAAGTCTCACCCCCACACACACATACACTTTGGCCATCCCCACTCCCACGTCTAGTCTTCGGGGGTTCGGGGGGTGGGGGAGGTTCAAACACGCGCGGGCTGCGCTCTTTCCCATGCCTAACTTTTCTCTGAAGAACTTCTCAGTGCCGTCTCAGTATGACCGAGGGAGCCCAGGATCCTGAGCAGGAACGCACGGAGCACACTCACCTCCCCGCGCCGCGCTCGGGGTCCGGGGTTGCGGTTCAGCGCCGGGCTGCCCGCACCGCACCGCAGCTGCTCCGGGAGCTCGGGCGGCTCATGGTCCGCGGGCGTCCGCCGAGAGGCCGGTGCGGCTGGCCGGTGCGCACTGATGTCCCTCCCGTTCCGGCTGCTGCCTGGCCCGGCGGCGGCAGGCTCGGCTCTGAGCCGGCGGCGCGCTCTCTGGCCCTCAACTGGTGATTTGCGGCTTCGCGGCTCCACCCCGCCCAGCCGATTCGCTAGGCTGAGCCGAACCCCCGCGACATTTACATTCGATGACCTCCTCTGGCTCTCCGCGGCCCGGATTTAAGAGTTTTGACTCGGCCCCTTATCTCCCCCAAGAAGCTAGACTTCAAGTGTAGCTCAGTCTCCTCCTTACTGAACCTCACTCAACCGGACAGTCTCGCCTAATCCGCTCCTCCCCCTTTCCCGGCGTTATTTAATTACGCAGCAGATCCGCTGCTCTGCAGACACCTGGCTGGCTTTCAATTTAAAAGACTTTGATGGGACAAAGACCGAGGTAACCTCAACCAACGAGCCAGGGAAACGGCTAATCACCTTCACACGTGCGCATGGAAAGCCAAGTGGGTGGACGTGCTCGCAGTACTAGATGGCTTCGTGAGCACACACATGCTAGCAGTTATCAAAACCTAGTTATAAAGTCTCCTCTGCACTATCTGGTGACTTGGTTTATGTCAAAGATTGCCGTGGTACATCGGGGGGAGGGGGCGGAGGGGCAGGGGGACGGGGACAGTACACAGTCCAGCAAATGATACTAGGTCATGGAGTCCTGATGCCTGCCCCACACCACATCTCAAATCAAATCCTGGCAGACTTCAGATCTAAATATGAAAGGTAAAACGGTAACACTAAAGAAAGTATCAAACAAAAACAGAAAGCAAAACCACACAACAAACAAACAACAAAAAAAGCGCTGTAAAGATTCCTTAAATACGAGAAGCACTAACTCCAAAAGAAACCCGCTCACTGACATAACTGACATCAAGAACTCCTGTACCTGAATGAAAACGCAAAGCACAGACAAACATAAGTAATTCATGCACCCAAAGGAAATGTATAGACTACATAAGTAACACCTTTAGATCAGATGGTAAGACAGAAGGCTCCACTAGGAGCAGGCCAGGTAGTTTTATTTACAGTGTCCTGGTTTGCTTCTCGGTTGCTGTGATGAATGCTGTGACCAAGAGCAACTTGGGAACGTATTTGGCTTACAAGTTACAGCCCATCATTGGACGGAGCCAAGGCAGAAACTCAAGGTGAGCCAGTGAAGGAGCGGAGCTCACTGGCTTGCTCTCCCAGGTTTCCTCAGCTTCTTTATGCAATCCAGGCCCACCTGCCGAGGGGTGGCCCCACCCACAGTGGGTTGAGCCCCCCACATCAATCATTAATCAAGAAAATAACTCTCCCACATGCCCACGGGCCAATCTGATGGAGGTAATAGGTTTGCTCTTCCCAGGTGACTCTAGGTCAGTGACTCTTGACCTGTGGGTTATGACCCCCTTGGGGGTGAGGGTGGGGGAGCTAAGGACTCTTTCCCAGAGGTCGAATATCAGATATCCCATAGATAGATAGATAGATAGATAGATAGATAGATAGATAGATAGATAGATAAAATGTAAATTTCAGATATTTACATCATGATTCATAACAGCAAAATTACAGTTATGAAGTAGCAATAAAAACAGTTTTATGGCCGGGGGTCACCACAGCCTGAGGAACTGCATTAAAGAGTGAGAACCACCACTGCTCTAGAGTGTTCAAACTGACAAAACTAACCACCACAGGCGGGCAACTGGTTGGGCTAAGGAAAGCAAACAGGATATATCTTGTAAATGAGTCAAGTGACTCTGCAGCTAAAGATCAGCCAAAGTGAAAACATCCACAGACAGCTTTAACAACAAAGTATTTAAAAAAAAAAAAAAAAAAAGGTAAATTTGAGGAACTTCGTGTTTTTTGAAAAAAGAAAGACAGAAAGAAAGAAAAAGGAAAGCCTATCTGTTTATGTAGCACCATCAATGAACCAATATATTTGCCTTATGGGCATTCTGGGAGGAGCAGAGAAAGAGACAGGGGACAAAAATGTCCTGAATCTGGACTGAGAAAGAAACATCCTGACCCGTGGAGCCCAGAACACCAACGTATTAAATACAACTACAAGGTCCCTTGCAGCCAGACTTCAAAAGCAGAGCCTTGGCATGTACTTGTAGACATGCTACCTTCACAATAACCCCGCTTAACCCCTCCCCAGTGTCACTGTTGAAAGAGCCACTGGTTCAGTTTTGCTTTGAAGTCGCCTTTCTGGTTCCAGAACATTAAGTTTGTTCCAGTGGATTCTGAGTTCAAGCCAGCAGAAGACGTTAATCTCACAATATTCAAAGCTCTGGCCTTGTCTGTGGGCACAAGCTCGTAAACAGCCAAGTGTAACAAGAGTTAGGACAGGAAACTCTCCCAGGTCTCCCACTGCAGCAGTCACAGTGCACTATCAGCTGTGGGGGGTGGGGAGAGTGGGGGAGTGGGGGGGGTGGGGGGGGCAGACAGACAGGAATCCTGCTTAGCTCTGCTGAGCTCCAGGCTCCACTGGAGCAGAGACCTTTTGTTTTGTTTACTGTTGTCTGTTTCCGAGCTGACTGTAAGGCTCAAAAGGCAGCTGTGTGGCTAAGTGTCAAGTGACTGACCTCAAAGACGTGAGTACCACTTCGTGAGACTTTACAGAGACCTCTTACCTTTCTTTGTCAAGTTTTCTTTTCCCTTCAAACTATAAGAACGTTTTATTGATTAGATGCTTCCCATTCATCTTACGTGAATATGTGTGGATTACCGCACGGTAATAGGAATTAATAAAAGTGCAATTTAATGGGATGAAAGAGTAATATAATTTTTGGTTAGGTAGTATTCACCTAAGCCACAAATTAAAACTATGTGTCTCTTTCTCTTTCTCTCCCTGTCTCTCTGTCTCTGTGTCTCTGTCTCTCTCTTACACACACACACACACACACACACACACACTTGTTCATCACTACCCAAGTGAGGAAACACTCTTAAGAAAACCCACAAACACCAAATCCATAGATGTTCAAGTCCCTTATAGAAAATGGTATGGTGATTACATATACCTGTGCGCTCCAAATCCTCTATAGCTTATATACCTAATATAATGCAAATGTCATGTATGTACAACTTAAGTTGTGTTGTTAAGAGAATAAGGGCACATTCTCATTTATTTTATTAGCATATATTAATTATATAAAATAATGAGCTTCATTATGACATTTTCATATGTGAATATAATAATCACAGTCACCTCCCCCTTTAGCCCTTTAGTTCCCACCGGTCCCTCCTACTTCCCCACTACAGATTCTTTGTTCTAAAGACAGGGTCTCATGTAGTCCAGGCTGGCTTGGAACTTACTATATGAGTATCCTGCCTCCCGATCAGTGCTGGGATGGCAGATGTGCACTGCCATGCCTGGTTTACACAAGGCTGGGAATTGAATGCAGGGTTTTGTGCATGAAAGACAAGAAATCTCTCAAGTGAGCACATCCTTAACTCACCCAGATGCATTTTTCCTAAATTTTAAAGATTTATTTGTGTTATTTATATGAAGCCTTTGTCTGCATGTGTGCATGTGCATCGTGTTTATGTCAGGTGCTCTGATATATCAGAAGAAAGCACCGGATTTCCTGGACATTTATCTTGTTTCCAAGTTTTACCTGGAACAAAGAACACTGCAATGGATAAAATATGCAAGTTTATCCATGCAACAAATTTCCACAATTAGAAATCGCTGATTCAAAGAGCATATGCTTTTTTAACTGTGATAAATAATGACAATTTGTTTTCCATAGGAATTAGGTCAATTTATAAATGACGGAAAATACCAGCCTGATTCAGAAGATGTTATTTAACTCTGGAATTTTCATCAACTTATCAAGTAAAATATGAATTCAGGCAATTTCTGATATGTATTTCTCTTATAAGAAATGAGGCTGCTCATATTTTCGTGCTTTCTAATTTTTCTTTTCTGTTTGAGTCTATATTTCCTTTTTTAAAGAAAGTTATTTTACTTCACGTGTATTGAGTGTTTATCTGTGTACCTTGTGCATGTCTAGTGCCCAAGGAGATCAGAAGAGGCTGTTAGAGCCCCTGGAACTCGAGTTAAAAGCCATGATTAGGGTGCTAGGAATCGAACCCAGGTCCTCTGCAAGAACAACAAGTGCTTTTAGCTGCCAAACCAACAACTCTCTAGATCCTTATATTTCCATTAAAAAAAAATTCCATTAAAAATTCCATTGGTGGGGTTTTCTCCTATCAGTTTTCTAGGGTCTCTTTCCATATTGGGAAGTTTAGCTTTCACGGTATGAGCTATAATGTTGTTTTCTATGAGAACCTTTTACCGATGGGATGCAAGCAGAGCACGTTTCTTTTAGGCAGCACTTAGACTCTCCAGCCAAGGTGTGGATGCTGATCGGGAGGCGACAGTCTTACTGTCACATGACAAGGGTTTTCACGTGGCTGGTGGCAGTGGAGAGAAGAGTGAAGGGTCAAAGTTATTACCAAGAAATAAACTGACAAGCACCAGTGATCTGTAATGGTCACAGCTACGATGGGCTTAGGGCTGACAACACCTAAACGCTGTCCTGAGCACTTCAGAAGCTTTGAAGCCCATCTAATCCTGTTCCCGATCTGTTTGGAATTGTGGGAAGGTTAGTTTTAGCAGTTGAACGAGTTGCCAAAGCTCACCTGGGAGGTACATGGCCAAATTCGGCTAACCCCTCATCTGCCCAGTCCCAGCTCCTGGCAGGGGAAAGGAAAATGATCAAAGTCTTCCGTCCACGTGAGTAATGCCCAGCTCGATGACAGACGTCTGAGAACAGCTGCCTCTGGCCATGGAGACATGTGCTTAGTTTTAGGAACGCTGGGTGGTTTTCAAAGTTCGTTCCCTGATCATTCTCCCTGCATTTCTGTGGGTCCAAGAGGGTGTCATTGCCTCCTTGTTGCTGATGTGAAAGCAGATGAAATAGCAGGTCTCAGCTCAGGTGTCCTGCTCCACAGAAAGCCTTCCTTTGCTCTTCCCATGCACAGAGTCCCCTGTTCCTCTTGTATTCGCTGCTGTTGCTAATCTTACATTTGTTTTTATTGCTGTTTAATATTTATTGCTCTATAGAATGCACGCCTTGTTTGGATTGGCCTTTGTTTTGTTCTTAGTAAGGGGCCTTGTATAGAATTATTACCCAGTACTTGCTAAATGAATAAATGAACTCCAGACCTCCAGGTCCTTTGGCCTTTTATTCTTATTTTCCAACCTAAAGCTCCCTGCAGGCTAAATACATGGAATGCCATGTTGGTTGTGCCATAAACAGTCTTAAGATTCATATTTCTTCAGGCTGTGTGCTAGCCTTTACTTGCAGTTTTAGACAGGGACACCCTTAGCCTACTTGGTCCAGCAAATGTATGAAAGGACAGCGCTGAGCAGGAAGCTTGGTTAGGGAGTACTCAGCCAGGAGACGATCCACAACTTTGTGGATCCACAAAGGAATTTGTTGAGTCCTGTCCCATGACATCATGTGTTGACTGGCAGCTGCAGCAGGCACTGGGCAAACTGCACATTAAGCTGGAAGGATCCTTGAAATTTCAGCTTTGCAGAGTCCCAATCAAGAAACAAAAGGAACAAGAGCGGTGCGCAATTGTGACGGTGAGGCCCAACCAGAAAACCTGAGCATGCGCAGCTGCAGAAAGAGCGAGAGACGGAGAAGTCCCTGAAGTTAATGTATAGTAAATTAGTGACACAGGCATATCAACTCTGAGGCACACCATGGCAGGAAGGCATGCAGTACTTTCCAGAACATTCCTCTCTAGGTTCCTGCCATGGATTTGGTGTCATGGCAATCGGGTCTAGTAAGCTGGGCAAGCAGTCAGTTTGCTTCCGAGAGGCTGGCAGAACAGCTGTTTACTCGTTGCCACATTGGCTAGAGAATTCATGGCATGAGGGCTATGGTTTAATGGGCCCCGCTCAGTACTTGCTGAATAGTGAGAGGGTGAAAGAAATGTGCCTAGCAACGCGGGCTCATTCTCTATTGAGGTCCATTTAAACCTGCTTGTCCGCATTTGACCTGGTCACTTTAGGACTTGTCCTCATCACTGAACTCTCTCTCTCTCTCTCTCTCTCTCTCTCTCTCTCTCTCTCTCTCTCTCTCTCTCTCTCTCTCTCTTGCTCTCTCTCTCTTTGGCTCTTTCTCTCTCTGGCGCGCTCTCTCTCTGGCTCGCTCTCTCTCTCTCTCTCTCTCTCTCTCTCTCTCGCTCTCTTGCTCTCTCATTCTCTCGCTCCCTCCTTCTCCCCCTCCCCTCTCCTCTTTTCCTCCCCCTCTCCTACCCTTCTCCCCCTCTCCTCTTTCCCCCTCTCTTCCCCCTACCCCTCTCTCCCTCTCCCTCTAGCTCTCTTTCTCCCTCTCTCTCTCTCTCACTGCTCTTTGTTTAGAGCTATAACCTTGCTAAGTAGCCCAGGCTAACCCAAACACATGATCTTCCTGCCTTGGCCTCCTGAGCACTGGGATTCTGAGCACTCACCCTCACACAGGGTTATCATTTACTGTCTTTTTTTTCTTTTTCTTTTTTTAACTAGCTTTTTATTAATTTGCTTCTTAACTAATTCAACATTTAGAAGGGAGATAAAATAAAAATGTATCTGGGTAATTATGGAATTCCAAATGACTTAAACTGTTTGTTTTATATATAAATAGACCTCCCCTTTTAATTTTTTTCTCTTCTAGTAAGCCTTTTTATTTGAAACATTACTTAAGGAGCAAATTCATTGTTTGTATTCCATCGGGAGGCGTTTCTGGTCTGGGAGGTGGGAAGGTGAAAACAGTTACCTGGACTTCCCTTCTAGAAGCAGTGCAGATCCTCAGCAGCAAGGAAAAGGACTCAGGTAGAGAATCCCTGCACTGTGGGACTCACGACGGTCAGGAGACTGTGATGCTCTTGACAATGAAGGAGAGGATGGAATTTCAGATGCAAATATAATACATATGTGAATATCCAAGTAACTATGGAAAATCAGAGGAACAAATGTCAACTCTGTGCCCCACTTGACCAACTGATGGGAAAGCCTCAGTTTAAGCCCTGAGTTGCCCCATGGAGAGACAGGGTGGGTGGGGGTGATGAGCTGCTTAGTCCTGAGACAGAAGGAATCTGGGTAGCTGGAGGAAATGCAGCCAGCAGCTCCCCTAACACAGAAATGCCAGACTGACAGCAACACCCTGACCTGTGTATTGGTACTCAAGAGGGAAGCTGAAGTGTTCACTTACCTGAGCATACTAAGGCTTAAATTTGAAGAGATTCACAGTAGCTTCATTGGCAGGGTGTCTGAAATGCTTAGCCAACAAGAGTGTCGTGAGGAGAGTCAGTCACGAAGTATGGACTGAAAAGCAAAGAAGACAGAAAAGCATTGCCCTCTTGGACCAACGGCTATCCAGGGCTATCCAGGGCTATCCAGGGCTATCCAGGGCTATCTAGCACATATTTGTAATTCCATCTACTGGACAGGCAGAGATGCTAACTTGAACCCAGCATTTTGAAGCGTTTCTCAGGAATATAACAAGACTGTGTCTTATATTTCTTAATACCTTCTTAATATCTAAAAATCAATTTTCTACATGGGTGTTAACTTGTGTGGGAGTGTGCAAAGTGCATCTAGATACTCAGATAACCCGAGAAGTCTTCCATCTGATAGTCGGAGAAAACGAAAGGGACTTTCCTATTCCCTCCATGTTTTTCCAGGCTGTTTGATTCCTCCCCACAATGGATACCAACTGCTTTCATAATAAAACATGATGCACATAACATACATGGCACTTACCCTGCACAGTTCTGTTCTAAGAGCATTAAATAAATCAACTCATTGGATTATGGAAATATCCCACTGAGCTGGCTACCCAAGTGCTTTACCTCTGACTTATATCTGCTCATTTTTATGATGGAGGATCTCATCCAAGTTATTTTGCTGGCCATGAACTTGCTCTGTAGCTGGAGCAGACCTTGAATTTGCGATCCTCCTGCCTCAGCCTCCTGAGTATCTGGAATTGCTAGCCTGTACCACCAGTCCTGGTGAGGCAGAAGTATTCTTGTCTCCTTCTCTGAGCTGAGGACAGTTTCTGTCCAGGTATCAGAGCAGAAGGCAAAGGAACTGAACTTTGAACCGAAGCTACAGGGCTCAGACTTTGTGCTCTTACCTGACTAGGTTGTAAGATCTCAAGATGATTAAATAAATAATAACACTGCTTTCAAAACCGGACACATCTAGTTTTGAATCCTAGGACCTGCTACTTAACTGTGAAATTCTTAGTGACTTCCTTACTTCTCAGTTTCCTCACCTATAACGTGGTGACAATAGTCACATCCATTGTGACACTCTTGTGACAACTACATGTGACATCTTCAATGCTAGTTAGTGAACATTTGACAATCTGTTTTCCCCATTTGAATTGAACTATTACTTCTTTGACACATTAATTTCATTAACAGTTTTTTTGATGGATAGACCAACGGTGTCTGGTGCTTCAAGCATGAGTGGAAATGGGGAGTTGGGAATGTAACGATGTGACTGAGAAAATGGGAGATGAAGAATTAACTCCTCACTGGGGTCTGCAAGTCCCAGAGTCTTCAGCCCTTTTTTCCAATAAAGCACAAATATTATACATCTGTCTCTGGCGTAAGCGCCACAGGATACAATCCCAGGGCACAGAAAACAACCTACACTTCCGTCATTCACTCATAATACCTTAGAGGCCACACCTATGGACATCTCTGTCCTACAGTGGAGCAAGTGCAAGTGTATGCGGACACCGGAGATTCCCGGGCTGTTATGTACCCAGCCTCAGCCCCAGCACATACTGTGTTTGAAATACTTAAAGAGGTGAATTCACAAATCCTGCTTTGGGAAAAGGGAGTATGGCCAAGAAAGCAGAAATATCAATGATCCCATCCCACAGTTTGATCTAACAAGTGTAGTTAAGGCAGTAAAGTGACACTTGATGAGTTTTAAAGTCATTCTAGGGACCTGGAAAGATGGACTTCACACTTACGAGTGTTTGTAACTGCCCTTTCAGAGGACCTGAGTTCAGTTCCCAGTACCCACATAGTGGCTCACAACCACCCATAACTCTAGTTCCAGAGGATAATATGTTCTCTTCTGGCCTCTGCAGGCACGAGGCCTCCAGGTGGTGCACAGACAGACATGCAGTCAAAACACCCACTCACATAAATAAAATAAAATCCTCTTGAGATTAAAAAATTCATTGTGATCTTTTTAAAAGAAGCTTTGAAGGTGCCACAATGAGAAGTTAACATAAATGTTTTTAAAGCCCTTTGGAATGCAAGTGAGCAAAATGGCATCGGGATGGAGACAGTGCTGTGTCTGCTAATTCATTTTTAAAAATAAGTTTTCGTTGTATGCGTGCATGAAGTTCTCAAAGAAGAATGAATTTTAATCTGGGGCACTTTGTTGAAAGTGCCAATGTGTCAGTGCAAATACAAGGGGGTCAGCAAGTTGGGAGTGAGTGTGCATGCACACTCGAGTTCCTGTGGGACACTCTTCTTAGGTGGTGGTCATTTCCAAAAGATTACAGAGTCGGATGCAAAGACTGTAATCCTTAGAATGTCACGCTCTGCATGTGTGCAGCAAGGAACAGAGAGCATCGAAGGTCCCGTGGGAAGAAGCAGGCTGATTTGTGAACCACAGCTATGTTTACCATCAGTCAGCTCAGACCTTAGCATGCACCACCTCGTCAGTCTTTGCAGATATCCAGCAAGGTGCGAAGGAGGAGTTATGAAGCCTGTCTCAAAGTTGGGAAAATACAGGCACAAAATAGCCCAGTGACCATCCTCACACCATGGCTGGAATCAGAGGTCCCCAAACTGCACTGCCTGACTCTGTGTCCTTCACCATCCCTCTGTGGGAGTCCTTGTTCTTTAGAGGGAGCAGAGATGCTCTGTTTAAACTGCCTGAGTAACATGTGGAGTGGCAAAATGAATCTTCAAAGAGTCTGGCAGAATGCGGATGAAGTAACAGAATGTGTGTCTCTTACACACAGTGCTGAGGTCCAACCCCAGCACTGGAACAAGCTGAGTAGAGACATCATTCACAAAGTGTCCAGTGCTTGGAAGGACTCAGTAATATTTGTGAGCGGAACTTTTCAAAGGGGTTTTCCACAGGGTGGGTGGGGTAGGGTAGGGTGAGGAGAGCATCGAATCCAATGGTCAGAGCCTCACCCAAGCCTCCTCTGTGGTAGACATCACATAGCACATAGATGGCTCACAGAGGTGACTCTCTGGCCTCTTCTTCCCCAAGAACAACAAAACAGCTACCTAGCAGGCAACCTCCATCACCCAGGCATTTGTCAGAAATGCCAAAGCCCAGCCCCACCCAGGGGCACTGCCCAAGAACCTGCACGTCAGCAATGTCCCAGGTGAGTTGTGTTCAGTGGCACTGCCAGGGCTTGGCAAATGTTCTGTTCTGTGAAGGAATGTCCCAGTCATCATAACCCCAGGCAGCGTGAGGGAAAGTCCTTTCTGCACTTGGGGACTAAAAGTAGTAACACTACCCGGGGCTCTGCCCCCTCACAGAACCTGTTCTGGTGGGTGTGGGGGGCCGACTTCTCAGTTGTCAGCATTTCCAGGATGACTGCCCCCTGTGTGATCTCCATGTGACCTTGCATGTCTCAGGTTCATGAACATGGAGGGACTGAGAGCTTACTTCCTCGGTGACCAATGGAAGGAAGTCAGTGAACAATCCCCACACATTCTGCAGTGACTCACAGTGGACTGTGAGTCGGATGATTAAATTTCTAGTTTCTGTTTCTTAACTCTGAGTACCCGACTCACAAATACTTAGTGGTGTCTGACCTTGAAGCACTCCATAAAAAAATACACCGTAACCACACTGCTGACAACATCAAAACACAGGACAGGTAAGGTTCCTCTGTGGACGTAGACGCTGTGAGTGTGCTGGCCCTGGGGTAAGAATTCAACAGCAGCTCCAGGACCCTAACCTCACCTCCTTCCTTTCTGACCCTATTTATTCCAGGCTCCTAGTACAGAGTATAGGTAATGTTGACTCTATGATCATGGCTCTTCCCGTTGCTTCAGCACAGATTACAGGCATCTCATGTGCTTTGCCTCCTTAACCCTCGAGACAGCTTGAGCTGGGAATTATCTCTTCTTACGGACAAGAGAACGGAAGCTCTGAGAACGTGTGTGTCTAAACAGTGCTGATTAGAACGCAGATCAGACACAGATGCTCCAATTCTGGTCTATTAACCACCCCCCCCCCAATGCTCAGTTGTTTCAACTCTGGGATTTAGGTAAGGGATATATGTGGCGAGCACAGGAGCAGACGGGTTTCCTTGGTGTATGTATGTCGCACCACCCTGATCACTGTCCACTCCACATAAGCGTCAGTCTATTGCCGGGTCTAGATTCCTGAAACTCTCATGAGTCACTGAAGACAAGACTGAAGACTGAGGCCATGGGATACTGGCCATTTGTTCATGAGAACCAGGAGTGTGAGGACACAGAAAAAGGAGGCACTCAAAGGAAGAGTGGGAATGAGTTTGACCAAGTGTTAACTACCCTACTCACACATGACCCAGCTCCTCAGAGAACAAAAAACCCCAAGCCACAAATAACTCAACCCTTACTTGTGCAAGGGCACACAGTCCATCTGCCCCATGAGAATACCATGCAACTGAGTTGCTGACTGCTATTCTTTTACAGCAGAGCTCTCCAGGGATGATGGTGTCTCCGTCGTCATCACTGGAGCCTGGTGATAGCCCAATTGTGACCCCAGAGTGCTTCTTGCCTCTGTTATCCTTGCTCCCATCCTGAGGACATGGTTCCCCGCTGTAACCTACCCGTGCCTCTCTTGTTCTCTTCTTCCTACACTTCCACTCTTCTCCATCCATTCTTCATCAAGCCCAGCTCAATCGTCCTGACTTGGAGGCTTTCCTCTTTCTCATGGCTATAGTCTCAAACTTGCCTGGTCATGTAAGTCCATAGGGACCTTGAATATGCAGATTCCCAGGCTCCTCTCCTAGATATCTAAACTGAGAGATCTGACTGGAGACCCTGCATTTGCAAGATCTCACATTTGTGGACCACTGGACCGATCTGTTGTTACCCAATGAATAACTGCTACTACTCTTCCTCCTGGAGGAGGCTGTAGTCTTCAAAGGCATCTCCTCCCTTCCTGTAACATCTCCCCAAGCTCCAGCCTTAGCATAAACGCACTCCAACTCTAGCGACCTATGTCTGTGTCCCTTTCACATGGCCCCACCTGGACCTTGCTATCACCTGGCTCTGACGTCACATTCCAATCACTTACTTTTGCCTACATGGCCTCCCCTTCGCGACATTCACATTCCTGCACCCCAATATGCTGTTTCTCCGTGCACGGGCATCTTCATGGTCTATCTGTCCCTTCCTGAGCTTCCTTTATTTTTCCTTTCCTGGGCATTGAAACTCGTGGTTGATCATATAAGCTAGTCTTTTTGCAAGTCTGAGTTCATCCATATTTTTCTGCTATATTTCTCCGACAGTCTCAGATTCCTTCATCTCCTCCAGAACTTTAAGATTTTCGAAGACGCTTCACAATCCTGCAAGCGTTGTCTACCACAAATCCAAGATCTGCTTAGCTGAACCCTACTTCATCTTGAAGGTGAGTCCTTCATCTCTCATCCTCTTTTCCCCTACAGTAGACCCAACAGCACAGTTATCCTTACCACACGCTCCTCCCACCTTAGAGGACCAGGCCTCACTCCTGATGTTATACATCAATGCTATGTCCTGCCTCACCCTATCAGCCCCACCCCACCCCAAACCACTTCTGTGTCTATGACTTCTCCTCCTCAGCTAGCTAGCTAAGTTCAGCCATGTATGCTGGTAGGTTTCTGTACCCTGGATGCCTTGCTTTAGTCACTGACTCCCTCTGCTCACTGTTTCTCTTTCCTGTCTTCTTTTGTCTGATAAAGGCCCTGAGACTTTCAACCCTGTAGAATCGCCCTTGGTGAGTTATTTCTGCAGTGCAGATCTGGGCCGCCTGGTCTGTCAGCTTCACTGAATACTGCTACTCACTTCCTCCCTTGTGAATCTTCATCTTGTGACCTCTGAGACACTGTTTCCTCAGGAGGCTCAAGAGTTTGCAGGTCAGTTTCCTTGTGGGTCCTTTTTCCCCAACCATTTTGCAAATGAGTGTATCTGGTTCTGAACTCGGCCCACTGACTCTGGTTACCACATACATGTCCATAGTGTTAATGGAAATTGCTTTCTGAGGTTTAGTTTCTAATATTCAAATGGTCTGGGAAATGTTGATGATGGCACAGACAGTTCAAAATTGGCACATTTTATACCCAAAGCTGGTTGTATTTCCCTGTGCTGGGATGGATCCTCCATCCAGCTGGTTCCAAGCTGGAACTCCTGAGTTCTCTAAATCCTGCCTTCTCTTCATCTCTGTGTATACACACACACACACACACACACACACACACACACACACACACAAACACACACACACCACCACCACCACCACCACCACCACCATCACTGCCACCCTACATGCATACACCTCATCCCCATTACCTACGCATGCACACACACACATACAAAACACCCCCTCTACATACATATAACCCCCAGCCTCCCACCACCACATTCTCCTCCCTTAAATTGTTCACTGAAGGCCTGAGTACTTTTATCCCCAATTAGTTCTCAAAACCAGGGCCTCTTCCCTTGCTCTTATATTGCTTCCAGGACAAGCGTTCATCCTCTCTCACCTAGGCTGTCCGTGGCTTGCCAGCTAGTCTCCTCTCCTGTTCTGCCCATCTTTAATCTATCTTTCAGTCAGCCACCTGGATGATATTTCTAAGGTGCAGGCCCAGTTTCCACCTCTCTGCTACGTAAAGCTCTTCAAGTGCTTCTTGTGCCCACAGGCTGAAACTCAAACACCTTAGAGTGGCCCCTTAAACTCAGCACTCCCAGGAGCCATTGTTTCTTCTATCCCCCTGCTTCACTCTGGCAACACACACACACACACACACACACATACACACACACACACACACACACACACACACACACACACACACACACA
>JANHMN010000001.1:34158862-34191332 GCA_030674055.1 Rhabdomys pumilio
CACACACACACACACACACACACACACACACACACACACACACACACCAGTCCTTCTCTGGCTTTATCTACCTAAGTTTGTGATCCTCAAAGGTGTTTTGTAAATACTGGATTTCAATGACTGGGTTTAAGGTGAGTTCAGCATGAACTGAGTGGCTGTAGATTTTTTTCATCGTTATATCTTCCTCCAGTCCTGGTTGTTATCAGTGTCTAGAGCTGGCTCCTCCTTGCTCCTAGTAAGATGGTGTTTGACACCAACCACCCCCTCCCTGGGCCTCTCACAGTGAAGCCTTAGGACCACCCAGGAATCAGTCAGGCTCCAGCTATGTTCCTTGGGGGAGCAGCCCTCCTGGTTATTGGCAAAGCTACCAGAAACTTGGCTTCAAATCATTCACGTCTAAACAGGTGGTCCAGATACTCTGTCAGGAACTGTGAGCTTCAAAGGGGAAAGAGATAGAATCATACAAATACCACGTTTTCGGACCACCCTGTGCCCCAGGAGCCAGGCCATCATCAGTGGAGGAACAGTTGGGTGGGAGGAGGGACAGTAATCTACTTAGCCACCCACTTTGGGAATCCTGAAGCATCTGAACAGGGCTCCAAGAGGACAAGTTACAATCCACCCATAAAGCTCCTCTAGGTGAAAAGATGAACAGCCCAGGGTGAGTAGCAACATCTCCATGGCTCTGGGATGCACCTTCTACCTACAGTCTAGGAGATGCTGCCCTCAGTCTCTGGGTAAGAGAAGGGAATCTCATAAGTGTCTTCCTATGGGAGACCAAGTAGACCTTTACCTGGTCTGGAGTATTGATTGCTGTTAGAAAGATCTTGTTGAGCTATTGAGCTACACTCTGTGGGGCTCTACAGATATCCAACTCCTGGAATGGGTCACCAGTCCACTTCAAAAGTGGGCTTAGAAACGAACAGTGTTGAGCTATCTTTGCAGACTATAAAGTAGACCCTGCAGATAGGAAAAGCATCAAGGGATCAGGAGCAATGACTTCAGAAGAGATAGCTCAAGAACAGTGTGATCAATAAACATAGAGCGCAAAGCAGAGATGCCCAATAATTATGAGTGCTGCTGATTGGATGAGGGTGCCCAGCTAAGGGAGCAACTGGGGCTCCCATTTCTGTACAGGGTGGAAGATACCTTGGATAAGAAGAGTGGCCCTCAGCCTGCCAATGACCCTCCACCCCCGCTGTTTATTCCCTAGCCAAGACCTTAGCCGAACCGACCTACCACTTTGTGGCAGTAGACCAGGTGAGAAGGGGCTATTGAGTGTTCTCCCTTGGGTTCTTTCCTATTTACAGCTTCTCTTCAGCAGCATCAGTGCTGATGATGGTGCACAGGCTCTAACCTGCCCAAAACCTCTAGGAAGATTACAGCCTAGCTCTGAAAGAGAACAGCATCTAACAGGAAGAATCCCTGTACCCTGCCTTTTGGCATGGTACAGAACACAGACAGGAAAGCAGAGCACCCTCTCCAGTACAGCACGAAGGGGAGGCCTGTGCTGTGCTGTATGTGGGGATCCTCAGTCCCCAACACCCCTGAGAGGAAGTCTCACTCTCTCTGTTCTGCAGATGAAGACACTGAACCTTGATGTGAAGAAACATCCTTGGCCAGTTTGAGTGGTAGGGAATTTCTATCTGAAATCCCAAGTTGACTGGCTCAGACATGGTTTCTGACTGATTTGTTTGTTTGTCAGCCTGCTCGTTTGTTTTTCACTCATACTGGGCCACATGCAAAATACCTTCTCTGGGAGGAAGAAACACAAAATAGTTTGAAGGAGCAGAAAACATCTGTGGAGTTCCCCCTGAGTAACTGAAGCCACTCTTCCTGCTCTCTGTCCCCACCCTGACAATCACTTCAGGCCAATTTCAGGGGAGCTAGGCTCTGTAGAAAATTAAAATTAAACTCCCTGCCTCTGACCCTTCCTTGAGGACTTCCATGCAGGTGACATTACTGCACTAAAGATGTCCCATGGGAGGTTCAGAAGGGCCAGCAGAAGATGCTCACAAATAGATGATTTGTGGGACTCATTGATTCCTAGCCCTCCCCTCCCCATTTTTAAATCCCTGGAAGAATCTTCTTTTCCTCCAGCCAATTTCTCAGTTCATTGTTCAAACAAAGCATCATCCCCAGAGAATGACCGCCAAGGTCTACACTGTAGTCCACAAAATGTGAGAGTAGGAAGGGCCAAAATCACAGCCCATGTACACTGAATGCTTGTTGTATCACAGCCAAGTACTACCTCAGAGACATTACACACCACACACACATATACACACAGACACATTATACATACATACACAGACACACTTTATACACAGACACACTATACATACTATCACACATACTTACACACATAGACACATACACACAGACACAATACACACGACATATACATACACAGACAAATACTACATAGAGACACACACACTACACACATAACATATACATACACATACATAGACACACTACACACACAGACACACTATACACAGAAAGATATATACACAGATAACTACACAGACACAAACTACATATACATACACACATAGACAAAGACAAATACACACATATACACACAGACACATTATACATATACAAACACACTTTACACATAGACACACTATACATACACACAGACACATACTTACACACTTAGACACATACATACAGACACACTACACACAGACACATACTACATACAGACACACTACATACAGACACATACTACATACAGACACACACTACACTCACAACACATACATACACATACATAGATACACAGACAGACACACTACACACACAAACATACTACACACACAGACACACTATACACAAACACATATACACACAGATAAATACATATACACAAACTACATATGCATACACACATAGACAAAGACAGATACACACACAGGCAAATATACATACACAAACTATACACACATGCATATACACATAGACACAGACACACTAGACGTACAGAAACTATACACATACATACAAACACACACATAGACACAGACACACTACACATACACAAACTACACATACATGGACAGATACACATAGATACATACACAAACACTACACATACACAAACTACACACACATGTACAGACACACATAGACAAAGACACATACACACAGACACCTACACACAGACACACAGACACACAGACACACTACACACACACACAAACTATACACACAGGTACAGACACATAGACACAGACACATACACATAGACACACTACACACAGACAAACACACACACATATTACACACAGACACATACACACACAGCATGCACATGTGTACCTATTCACAAACAGAAAGAAAGTGAAACTCATAAGGGGTCTTTCATCTCTTGCAAAGGGAAGGAACTTGGACAACCTGGTTCCTAGAAGCTTCCCTGCCACTCAAGGGTCATCTCTCCTGCTGCCCCGTCTCCATTTTTCGGGCCAGGATACAAGCTCAGGTCAAGGTCAGAGTCAGTAGAAATGTCAAGAGTCTTTCCTGCATCTGGGATCTCAGAGTACCTAAGACTCCAGCAATACGCTAATTAACACACTCAGAGTTTGCTCTCACCTAACTCTTCAGAGGAGACAACGCCTAAATGCATATTCATCTGGATGTGCCAGCGGCAGACATCTGCACTGCGCTTGAGCACCCCTAACCGGCCCAGAGGCTAAATATAGCTTCCACCTATGGGTTAAATATAGTCTTCACTCCCTGCCCCCACCCCCAGCAGGCGGATGCAGACAGAAGCCAGGAGGAACAAGGGCGCCTCACACATCCAGCAGAGCTCCAGCAACAACTGCAAACACTCCCTGCGAAGATGGCAAATATTTTGATAATCTTTCCCCCAACAGGATTCTCCTGCGCTGAACAAATGGACACAGTCGGGAGCCATCTCTCAGAATTACACAGGAAGAAACATTACATCAGGGGAGGGATCTGAGCCACCTGACTGTGGAGGAGGGAAATGGATTACTCTCAGGTACAGAGAGCGCAGCGGTGGGGGGGACTGCCCTGAGGTGTCTGTGGTGTCTTCTAGCTCCTAATGCAGGGTGGGCAGGAGGGGAGCCTTTGGAGGATGGCAGCCAAGGAGAGGTGACAGTGTGGTGACTAAGCACAGCCTTGAGGCTGGCCCACCAGAGCTATGAGGGCTGCTTCTGTTGCTTCAGACAGAGTGATCTTAGCCAGATCCTTTTGCTTTCCCAGCTCCTCAGTTTCCCTACTGTGAAGTGGGATACTATCAGGGCTCAGCTCTTAAATAAGGGCTAACTCTTGAGGATAAAACACAATGATGCCAGGTAAGCATGAGGCACAGGGACACACAGTCAGCCTGAGATGGTCTACTTGCCTTAAAAGGAGCCCAATGGGTCTGCCATCCCAGGTCCCTTATTGAACTTCCCTCAGGGGGACCCAGGGTCCTCTCACCTCCCAAAAGCCCCTCCAGGAATGGCAGGAGAGGCCTTAGTGACAAGTGCTCCATGGCACAAGTCTTCTTTGTTCCCACTGAAATCGGGGCTCATTTTACCCGATGAGGATGTAGAGGATACCCCTACCCATGTCTGTCTACTGGGCAGTGAGGAAAGCCCCAGAGATTCCTTCCTCAAGTCATATGTTCACAAAGAAAGATTACTGCATTGAAAAAGACACATTGAAAAAGAAATTAGGAAGAATTTGCAAAAACTAGAAAAAGTATAAAGCCACGGGGGTAAAAACAGACTGTACAGATGAGCAGAGTGTGGCAGAGGGCAGGATGACAGGGCCACTGAGGGATTCGCTCTCCTTACTTTTATGTACTTTCAATCCCTGGCTCCAGGGCTGATGGACAAACAGGATTTTGTCTTTGGCCATGGCACCTACAGTCCTTGTTAGACAGGCTTGCCCTGGGGCTCAACATACTCCAAGTGACTCACCAGTGAGACAGCAGGTGCCTGAGACATAGGAGGCATTTCCTGTGGTTCTGAGGAGCCAGGCACCCTAGAGAACCCCACCTTCAGTTTTTTTTCAAAAGTGCCTGAGGGGCAGGGTAGAACCTGGACTAAGGACGTAGACAGGGGCCTGGGTGCCAGTGGCTTAGGAACTTGTGTCATGGTCTAGCCTGTAGACAAAATCAGAGTGGGCACAATGGTCCTGATAACGTTTTTCAGGATAGTGAAATAACCTTTCTAAATGAGGCAGGGACCATCCCCCTGGCCCTCAAGGAGAGAAATCCACCAAAGACGTCCACTCACAACATGACATTGTCATCTATAAAGAATACATTCAAACCCAAAGTAATTGTGTTACCAAAAAAAAAAAAAAAAAAAAAAGCACTCATGTTTTATATAAAGTTAAGTGTTGTACTGAGCCACATTCTTAGCTATCTTTGGCTGCATGTGGCCCCTAGGCTGCAGGTTGGACACACCTAGAGAGGTTAACCATCCTCACACACTTCCCTCGTCTCAGTCAACCTCACCATGGCAATAAACCAATTTCTGAAGCCAAGACTCCCACTGCTTTAACATTTGCAGGATCCCAGTCTCTGGTTTGATGTTATGGGGGAAAGCCTATGTCTAGAGGCAAGGTAGGTACACAGGAAGTGAAATGTTGACAAGAAAGTCAAACACATTGACCATGAAGGAGTCTTAAAAAGAATCTCAACAGATCTGTGCCAATGACTTATCAGCTTAGGCCTGGGACAGCTGGGCACAACAACCTGATCCAGGTTTCCAGACACAACATCTACCGTTGAACAGAGCAAGTGGCTCTGATGGCCACCAGGCCCTGTTCCTGATGTGCTCTGTACAGATTCTACACAGAGAAATGGCCTACATGGTGGGGCTTCCCTGTGTCTCTGACTTGACTTCTATTGTTTTGGTCACTGATTGCTCTCAGCAGACCCGAACCCAAAACTTGCCATAAAGACAGAAGGTCAGATCACAACCAAGCGCCCTCTAAAAACCATTCATTACCCTGTGGCCTGGAATCAGTGGGGTCCCAGCCCTCTAGGGTGCACCAGCCTTGTCTTTCAAGACAACTTTGCTTCACTGTTTCCACAGGAAGGAGAACTGCCTTGTTTCTTAGTTTCCACGATACTACATTAGGAATAATCATGTCACTGTGGTAGTCACAGAGGCAGCTGCCCACAAACTCCAGAGGCCTTGAACCTGACCCTGGCCACACCCATTGCTGAATTCTCTGGGAAGCAGATAAATGGGCTGAAACCAGTGAAGGCAGCTGCTCTTTGTGGTCTGATCTCTTAGGTGTGTTCTGCCTCAGTGAGAAGACAGGCTGCCTAGAAGTTAGAACTGTGGCCAGGCCAGGCCTTTGAGATGTAAAGAGGAGGTAGGTATTGTGTGCCATTTGTAAAATGTGGAGTCTTATTAGGAGAGATAAAAAACCACATTCACAAACAGGAAAATATAAAGTTTCATTTTATAATTGATTAATTACTCATGTACAGGAATGAGATGCCCAAATGGCACAGCGCATGTGTGGAGGTCGGAGGACAGCTTGCTCCAGTCCAGAGGTTCTCAGCCTTCCTAAACCTGTGACCCTTTAATACAGTTCCTCATGTTGTGGTGACTCCTCAATCGTAAAATTCATTTCTTGCTACTTCATAACTGTAATTTTGCTATGAATTGTAATGAAAATATCTGATCTGCAATCCTGATAAAAGACTTATTCAATTCCCAAAGAGGTGGCAGTCAGTTTTCTTCCACCATGTGAGTTCCAGGGATCAAAATTAGGTTTTCAGTCTAACTTGGTAGCAAGCACCTCTACAGCTGAGACATCTCACCTGCCCAAGAATTTCAAATACTCTCAAATGATTGACTTTTGACAGCCAACTTGTGTGTGTGTGTGTGTGTGTGTGTGTGTGTGTGTGTGTGATTTTATTATTATATAAAACTCCTCTGTGGGCTTTCTAACTAAGAATATGTAAGATGAAAACATATAGTACAGCTATATTAAGTGCTTTGATTTTCTAAAGTGCTTCTACAGGTATGCGTTCATTTATGTATTGTCAGAGACTCAGACACTCTTCTCGTCCCAGGAGATCACAGCTGTGAGCAATAAGGGTAAGATCTAACTCCTGTCAACACACACATGCGCGTGCTTGCACATGTGTGCATGCATGCGCGCGCGCGCGCGCGCGCACACACACACACACACACACACGCTTGCACTCTTCTATTGGCTCCACCTCAGCTAGGGCAGACAGAGTGCATCAACAGATGATGTACTCAGAGAGTTGTGGTTAGTGGTTTGAGGACTTGAAAGTCCAGTGGTAGCTGGAATGGTGCTCTGCTGTCCATTAGACAGCCACAGGCGCTCACGTAAATTTAAGTCTGACACTGGTCAAAGAGACATCTTGTTGGTGGTGTCCTTATATCAGTCAGGGGCAGAGCAGATGATCATCCTTTGTTCATTCTAGTTTGATGCCTGGTTTGGTGGCCAAAGCAATCTTATGCCTAGGACTCCTAAAGATCAAATCAAATCAAATCAAATCAAATCAAATCAAAGGCAGCACAGTGCTGGAGGAGGAAGTCAGACAGAGACCTGCGGACTACAAGGCACAGAAGAGCCATAGACACCTGCTTGCTTCCATGCTACACAGCACAGATAAAAGATATCATGCAGGGGCCCACCTATGCTTGGCCAGCCTGCAGCAGGAGCCACCACAGTGTGTGAGTGTGTGATGGTCAGATGAGAGAGAAAGAGGAGTAGAGCGGCTTAAGCATTATAAAGAGAGACAGAACTGGAGACTAGAGGGTGGAGATGAGTAGTGTATGAGTGGCCAGTCCTGCTACCTGAGGCCATGGTGAGGTCCCAGCCCTAGGTGCTGCTGAGGGCCATGTTGGAGCCCACGGCTACACAGTGGCAGGGGGCGGTGTGGATGTCCGTAGCTCATATTACCACTAGAGAACATTAGGTTGTCCCTGGTCAGGGTAACTGGGGACCACATGGATGGGGTTAAGCATAACTGGCCCTACCCCATGCAGTGCTCTGGAGAGCTGGCCCCATCTCTCACTACCAGTAGCACTCAGGAGAGCTGGCCCTGGGGACACGAGAGTGAGAGAGCTACCTACTCCACTATCTCCAGTGGCTGTAGCACTAGGAAGAGTGGGTCCTGCACCTCACCTGGGCAACACAGTGGAACTGGCCCTAATTGATGAAGGCACCAGTGAGCCAGCCCTGAGAGTGTGAGAGCAGGAGAGCTGGCCCAGCCCCTTACAGGCTGCAACACTTGGGAGACTGGGCCCAAGCCTTGACTGGGTAGCACAGTGGAGCTGGCTCTGGTGGCAAGGGTATAGATGAACCCGTCCAAGGGCATGAAAGCAGGAGAGCTGACCCATTGGTTGGCCTAGCAGGAGCAGTGCTGGAGAGTTCACCCTGGTAATGGGGATAAGAGAGCCAACAACTGAGCAGCTCAGCTGCCACCCAGGCCCAGATCTAGGGCTCTGAATTGACCCACCCCCAAATCTATATCATCTATTAATGGTTGGGGCATGTGAAAGGGCCAGCCATGTTGTTCCCAGCTGCAGTATCTCCATGACACAGGACAATAACAGGATAACTGGGAGGAATCTCGATAAGGATCTAATATTGATGGTGTCATAGAAGCCAGAGACCAATGACTCGTTGCAATGAACATTTACAAGTGAAGATGTGTGAACAAAAGTGTGCACTGTGGGACACACTGTGACACACTACAGCTTCCACGATGAGATGTTTTCTAGGCTTTGTTTTTGTTGTTTGTCTATTTGTTGTGTGTGTTTGTGTTTTGTGTGTTTTATTTGGGGGGCACTGGAAGAGCAAAGGGTGGATATGGAGTGTTGGGGAGATGAGCAGAACTAAGGTGTGTGATATGAAACACACAAAGAATCAATAAAAAAAGTTTTCAAGAATTAAGTCTGAATTACTAAAATAACATAAAACAAGTATGCCTCTCTTGGGTTCATCCCAGCTGTACGCCAAGTGCTAGCAGCTATTGAATGCCTGGTCATCAGGGGGTGGCACTACTTGAGAAGGATTAAGAGGTGTGGCCCTTTTGGAGGAAGTGTGTCATTGGGAGTGTCAAAAGCTCAAACTAGTCTCAGTGTCTCCTCTCTTCTTGTTGCCTGTGGATACAGATAGAATGTCCAACTACTTCTCCAGCACCACGTTTGCCTGCCAGGATGACAATGGACTAAACCTCTGAAACTGCAAGCCAGTCTTCTTAAACGCTTTCCTTTATAAGAGTTGCTGTGGTCATGGTGTCTCTTCACTGCAAATAGAACACTGACTAAGATAAGGGGGAGTGGTGGAAGGTATGTACACCCAGACACTGTACCGAGAAATGTAGCCATAAGTTTGTGAACATCGAGGAGCAGAGAGATTGGCGTGGTTGAAGTGTAATGAACTGGGGGTTATTAGTACAGGTGACGGTTACCGAGTGCTCACCTTGTGACAGCAGGACTAGGGCAATCAGGTCCAGAAGATACACACTGCCCAAGTTATACAGTCAGTGAGGGAGCAGACTAGAATACAGTTGGGGTGTGTGGCCATGGGTGGGATATAGGGGTGTTACTGAAAGTTTTTAAAGCACCTATTCACAGTGGGAAGAATAGACTGTAGAGAACCATGCCAGGGACTACCTCTTTATCTGGGGCCATACCTACCTTGGCTTTAACTAGCAACTCTTCTGTTTGTTTTTCTTTTAAACTTTTGGTTTATTGCTCTGTTTATGAAAGGGTCTCACTGACCATCCCAGACTGACCTGGGATGTACACTCCAGATATTAAGCTTTTGGTTTTTTAGTGTTTACTTCAAGAACTACAGAAAAAATAAACAATTTATGTCTTCAACAAAAACACACATACACACCCCTAAGAGTTGGTTGCTCTAAAACGCAACGTGTATAACCCAGCTTCCCAATCACTGAAGGAGAACATTTCAACACAGTCTTAACCTTGTTCAGACTTCAGGCACCTTGATTACGGTCTTTAAATGATTATCAAGCCATGTGTCTTCCTGTTCAGAAGTCTGAGTTGGGTTGGTTTTGGCTCTTCTCAATGTTGTTTCCGTCTCTGTGAAAAAAGGGTTGACCCAGGTGAGAGCCTGAGGAGTGGGTTGCATTATGGAAGAAGCCTCCAGAGCAACACACAGAACAAAGGCATCTTGCTCTCGAGCGTCTAGTGAGTCCTGTACTGAAAACTACAGTGATGATCACATCTCCCCGGACCAACTACAGCACAACCCTCAGTTAGCATGCAGGTTTGACTGCTCCAGGTTCCCTTGTAAAGGAAGAAATGAGGTGATAAAATTGACAAACCTCCCGAGCCGGAAACTAAAGTGTTATTTTATATCACTCCACTCCCAGTCTCTATGTATGATTGCCTAGGCAGCTTAAATATAACTTCTAGCTGGGTTTAGTGGCACAAGCCTGTTATCCCAGCACTTGGAAGTTAAAAGGAGGATTATGAGTTTGAATCAAGCGTTTAGGTGCACAGAATCCAAAGCTAGTCTGAGTTACGCGAGACCCTGTCTCAAAAACTTTCCCTGATCAATTCCAAGTTGTCTCTTCAATTCCCTTCTACGAGTGATGGGCAAGCAGTTCAATCATTATCTCCCTCTAGCCAAAGCTACTTCTGTGGAGGCCTGTTTCTGGGTTCGGGTGTGTATCAAGGTTATAACTCTGTAATCCTGATTATACCAATACCCTTCTTCTACTGTTTGATTGGTTGGTTGGTGTTGTTTCAGACAGAATCTCTCTATGTGGCCCAAGTTAATCTTAACTCTCGGTAATCTTTCTGCTCTGGCCTTCTGAATGTTCATATCAAAGTGTGTATCCTATGTCTAGCTATCCTTCCCTACTTAGGTCAGGATATTTCGCCTCTCTGGGGTGGGCTTCCTTTAGTACTAAAATGAGATTAATTGTTGATAAGGGCTATTCTATTTCTTAGCACTGTCGTGGGAATTAAAGAAGTTAAGGTAGAATTAATGAAGTCAAACAATCATTATCATGGTCAACAATGATGTCATAGTATCAATACTACAAAGACAGGCAAGGAATGGAGGTGGCCATCGTCCTAACCCAGTCTCAAGGCCAGTGTGAGTAAGGATCCCTGTACCCCCACGGTCTCCCACAGGTTAGCCGGAAGGTTTTCATAAGCTCCAGGGGACGTGCCAGAAGTCACCCAGAGGCTAAATGAGCACAGACACAGGCCCCACTGCAATGCCTGCTGGCTCAGCAAAGCAGCAGCCAGCCAGCCCACTTCCTATCTGTCTCTCTGGCCTTCAGCCAGCCGGCTGGGTCAGAAGCAGCAGCTCCTATGCAAAACTTAAAAGAAAAAAAAAAACTTCTCTGTGTCAGGAAGTTAACATCAGTCAGGGGAAGCTGTGCTCTCTCTGGTTCTGCTGGGCGGTGAGTAACCTGGGGGTCAAGTTGCTTAGGATACCAAACTGTGGCCTTCCTTGGGCTTGCCTTCCCAACACCCATCCGGCCTGGCTGCTGCTTTGCCTGTCGTTGCAAAAGCTGATGAATTTGCTCTAACAATGACTCATAACCATTTTCTTATGCTCCAGGGGAGTCTGGTGTAGAGTAAGCAGTTCTCAGGTAAAGGAGCCTTTACTTTCTGACATGGTAGAGGGCGGCTTGGCGTATGCTTGCAGCACAGATGTGGAACCACAAATGTCTGGGTTTGAATCTGGATCTACTACTTACAATGTTAGGAATGACTGGGGACAAGCTATTTAACCTCTCTGTGACCCTGTCCTTGTTTGCAAAATGGTGACAATAGTAGGACTTACATGCTAGGTTATGTTAAGGGCTAAATGGGTTGGTATCTATAGGTGACTGACACATAGAAAGCATACACACACACACACACACAAAGTATTTGACATATAAACTCCAATAATGGGGAATTGGTTATATAAACTCTACATACTCATTCAAATTTCCATGGTAGCTTAGATATACATTCATGATCTATTATAAGTGAAACAGGTTTTTTATAATGACTCAGTATATATCATTAAAAAGAAAATAAATCTAGAGCAGGAAAGAGGGCTCTGCCCTTAACACTAACTTTCCTGGTGGAGGACCAGCACACCTGCATCAGGTGCTCACAGACTCCTCCGGCTCCAGCTCCAAGGGATTCAATTCTCCTCTGATTTCATGAGCACTTGCACACACACATGCCCATATGTACACAGAGACCCAGTAAATCTTTAAAGAAAGAAATCCTCTGAAATGAAAATATTAAAATATGTACTTTTACTATATACCAAAAGGATATTTCTGTTTTCCAAATCCCTTGTGGTCTGTATATATTACATAGGTGATTTTATATAAAAAACAAAACAAAACAAAAAACAATAAAAGTTGTTCAGAAAGAGTTCAGTAGATGCGAAGAATCCAGATGAAATGATCATGCTTTAAAATCATATCAACACGATCCCCCAGGGTCCTGGATCATTGAGGGAACCTGTGAGGCTAAGCCATGACCAACATCACATGCCCTAGGGAAATTAAATCTTACCATCCAAAAGGAAAAAAATCCATAGTACTTTTGTATTAAATGTTCTTTGTTGTTGTTTTGTTTTTTGGTTTTCCGAGGCAGGCTTTCTCTGTGTAGCCCTGACTGTCCTGGAACTCACTCTGAAGAACTCAGAAATCGAGTGCTTCTGTCTCCCAAGCGCTGGGATTAAAGGCGTGCACCACCACTGCCCGGCGCATATTAAATGTTCTTGTGAATGTGTTGTGTCGCACCACCTGCTTTCTGTGAAAGAGTCAAAGGCCAATTGTACCTACAGAGCCAGCCGCAAACCTTACCTAAACAGAAGCAGACCCGCGTGTGTCACTTCACCACAGCACCGAATCAGCTGCCCACTGTGGCAACGGGCAGAGCAAGGTGGTGTGGTGGAGAGGGAGTCACAAGGGTTCTGAGAGCAGGCAGGACAGGACAGGGTGGAGTCGCATTCCTCTGGCCACTGACTCAGAGGTTTCAAGGAGGAAATGCAAGCCTGGGGGCTAGTGAAATCAAGGAAGAAGATAAGCACCACATCCCCATGCTCATTTGTGGAGAATGTGAACGAGAACGGGAAAAGTAAGGCAAGAGCTGCCCCTGAACCACCAACTTTAGCAAGTCACTTCTCACCCTCGCAAGACTGTTACAACTCCAGGTACCCTGAATCTGGAAATAGCACCAAACCCCAACCACCAAACCCCAGGGATGCTAATACACTATATCTGAAGCCAACTTGCTCCAGTAAGACCCCAGGGATGCTAATACACTATATCTGGAGCCAGCTTGCTCCAGTAAGACCCCAGGCACCCAGCATCGGGGATTCAGATAGATGTGACCACTGTTACAAGGAACCCTGTGTCAACCAGAGAACAGGCGTTATGATGAATCCAGAAGACACGCAACTCGGTGCCAACATCCCGGCTTGGCTTTGCCTCCCTCGCTTCCTCTGATGCTTGCCATTTTATGTCCCCCTTCCCTGCAATTAAATCCATAGTGGGTCCTTTGAGAAACATCATAATCTTTTTCTGCTCTGCGCGTTTAGCTCATAATTCTCTCTCCCTGGCATCCCATTACATCCGTAGATGTGAGGAGCTTTGGAAGAAAATTAAAATGACAGAAAATTTGGAAGAAAGTTAAATGACAGAAACTGATTTCATTTCCTGCTTTCAAGTGTCAAGGCCATAGGACCCTACCCCTGTGCAGTTTATTATAGTCTCAAACTGCTTTGGTAACTGTATAAAAAAGGCCATCATGATAATCTCTCAGACACCTGAATTGGCTGGAATTGGTTCTTTCTTTCCAAAGAATAATTGCGTCTGGAGTGGCCTTTGCTCTACAGGGGACAGCCCAAGGCTCAGGCATGAGGTAGGTGGCTGTTCTGTTCCTCTGTGAGAGGTGATGGTGATGACAGCATCCAGACACTTCTGTTGATGCCTATCAGGATCTGCTTCTAAGCCGCAGGCTTGCAAAGGCAGGAATCGCAAGTTTTCTATCAGGAGAATGGAGGGTATCTTTTAAGAAGGTATTTCTTCTGAAAAATCTTTGTTTGGAAATGGAGGGTGAGGCTATGATGACGTCAGAGCTATCTCTTCACAAGCACGGAGTTCATGCAGCAGAGAAAAGAACAAAGGGTCTACAGATGCCTGTGAAGTGGGAATCATGTGACCGCCAGTGTTCAAGAGCCCGCACTGCTTTATGTCACATTGCTTTTCTTTTCCTCTGGTCCTTCCCCGACTGTGGTCTGTTCAAAGCATACCCACCAGGACGGTGGGATCAAGGAGTCGGCCAGACTGGGAAGTGGTTTTGAGCAAATGCTAAATTCTAAACTCTTTCTTAAAGTTGCTCTTTCAAGCTTCAGGGAGGCCGGGCTGTGGTCTATACAGATGTCCAGCAGTGGCTCCCTGAACATGGAACTGTCTTTCTTAGAATAGCTTACTATATGCTATGGTTTGAATGTGTCTACCCAAACACTAGGCTGGGAAATTGAGCCTCACATTCATTTATTAATGGTATCTGAATAAAGGATACTTAAGAGTAATTAGGACTAGATACATGCATGAGGGACCAGGCTTCTGTGACTTTATGAAAAGAGGAAGAGAGACCTAAGCTAGCACATGTGCTCTCTTACCACGTGATGCCTCCTGCCCTATCATGACATAGCAAGAAGACGGGGCACTTGTACTGCCCACCTTCAGAGCTGTGAGATAAGTTACTCTCTGTTCTTTATAAACTTCTTAGCCTTAGGGTATTCAGAGATAGTAACAGAAAATAGATAAAAACACCCTGTGTGTATGTATGTATGTCTTAAACCAGTGGCATTAATTTAGGATTAATGGCTCAGTAGTCAACTCTCCACTGTTTCTTTTTAGAATGGGAAGAGAGAAGGGGATCATTTTCTGTTCTAGAGAAAAGGGAAGGGTGGTTCATGAAAATTCTATCGTGTTGTCTTAAATTTTTCTGTTTATTATTTATGGTATGGTAGATGAGAGAAAATCTTCTACCTGATAACGACTCTCCTCCATGTCCAGGGCTTCACTTCGTCTATGACGTCACAGTAGAATCTTTTCCCTTGACGAGCCATTGTGTAATTAACTCACATGTCTACTTTAAATATTTAATTCAGTTTTGAGAAAGGGAGTTATATATAAATAATCTTTCTATGGTCAAATCAGAGTAACTGAACCTGCTTGATGCTGTGTTTCCTTTTCATATGCTTTGAGGGTTATACTTGTAACTTTAGATACATTTTAAATAAAAAAAAAATACTTAGGCCAACTTAATTAAAAGCCTAAGTGTTTCAGAATGCAGGAAACAGTACACATGCATTCCTGGTAGGATAGGAATTGGGATGTGGGAAGATAGAAACCAAGAAAGGCTGGCCAAGGGGCAGGCTCTTTCTCGAAACAAGCAACCTTTTCCTCCTGCCTTTGCACCTCCTGGAGGCCCTGGATCTGGAAAGCCTGCCAGGCACAGTTTTGCTACCCCTGACATACAGCTACAGCTAGGGAAGCCTTGCTCCTGCTGTGTTACTACCAACCCTCTCTGTTTCCTTCCTCAGAGACCTTGAAGGATATCTCTAAGGGGAGAAAACTAGAGCCCAGCAGAACTCATTTGGAACAGGGAGAGGCTTTATTTTAGCCCAGAGTAACTGGAAAACTCAGTACCTCAGAGATTCTACTGAGCATTTCCCCAAGCCGAACTCACGGCCAGCACTCTAAACACCAATCTCACCATTGCTCCCCAAAGCTCACAAAATTCCCTAAGGCTATGAGCTCACTAGAGGCTTGTGAGCTGCAGGCCTGACACACACACAGGACATTCAGTCCTGTAACTGATGACTGCTGGCCTGCTCTGTACCAGATGCTCGCCCGCTCTGTACCAGATGCTCCTCTAAGCCTACTTCATTTCTTGTTTTCAGCCTTTCTGTTTTCCAAACAAAGTGACTTCTAGTTTTTCTTCCTGTAGAACACCTGAGATGAGGGTAATTCTGGTTCTTGGTATCAGGGGGAGATGTTGGCTGGTGGGCTGCCATTGTTTTTGGCTGTGGTAACACACTGTGGTAGAAAGAGAAAGCAGGGCAGTCAGTCACTCACCCTATGGCCAGGAGGCAAAAAGAAAGAGAAAAAAACAGTCTCAGTCCATCTAACAGCCCATCTTCAATGACGGAGGGAACTCCCAGCAGCCTTCAGCTATTATGTCCCCAGCTCCCAATAGGTCCAGTCAGGGACCAGACATTTTAAAAAGAAAAAAAAAAAAAACCTATAATACCTTTATCAATCCTTTGAGCATTTCCTACAACTTATCTTGACTGAGGAACAAACTCAACATACAGAGCTAGGAGAAACACTTATCCAAAACACAACAGTGACTGCTCCATCCTGTGAGCCCTTTTTTCTTTTATTGAAAATAGGGTGAGGTGAGTTTTTTTTTTTCAGGTAATATATTTTGATCATGGTTTCCTCTTCCTCTGCTCCTCCCACTTCCTCCCACTCTCCCCTCCCATCCCACTCCCTTTCTGCCTCTCTTTAGAAAACAAGCAGGCATCTAACGATAATAAAATACGATACAATAAGTGAGACGGCTATTTTTGGTTGTTACCCTGACTACATCTGGAACTAACAGGGTACACCTGTGAGAGATTTTCTTTATTAAATCATTTGAAGTGGGAAGGTCCACTTTTAGTCCGTGTCTTTAAAGGTGGGAAGACCCACCTTCAACTCGGGCTACACCTTCTGCTGGCAGCTTGTGTAACGGACTCAGGAGAAAGACACTTGCTCTCTCTGCCTGCTTGCCCTTGGGGTCTGGCAAGTGCATTCCTCCACTGCCATTAGAGCCCATTTCTTTGGAACTCTGGTGTATCTTGAAGACCAGCTGAGACACACAACTTCGTGGACTGAACAACTACTAGGCTCTTGGATCTTCCATTGATAGACAGTCACTGTTGGGCTAGCACAGAGGTTGGGCTAGCACAGAGGTTGGGCTAGTACAGAGGTTCTCAACCTGTGAATCCCAGCTCCTTTGGCAAACCTCTGTCTCCAAAAATGGTTACATTATGATTCGTAACAATAGCAAAATTACAGTTATGAAGTAGCAATGAGAATAATTTTACGGCCGGAGGTCACCACAACATGAGAAACTGTCTTAAAGGGTCGCAGCATTAGGAAGGTTGAGAACCACTCAATTAGCAGAAGCTTGTAAGCCATTCTAATAAATCCTCTCTCTCTCTCTCTCTCTCTCTCTCTCTCTCTCTCTCTCTGTGTGTGTGTGTGTGTGTGTGTGTGTTCATTCTATAAGTTCTGTTCTTCTAGAAAACCCTGATAATATAATAAGATAAAACAACTCAAATCAGAATAGAACAAAATAAACGAACAGAAGACAAAGAGCCCCCCACACACACACAAAGGCATAAGAAAGAGATATAGATACAGAGATACATTTGTTCTCACATTCAGGAATCCCATAAAAAGAATACAAAACCAGAAGCCATAATATATATATGGAAAACATGTAAGATAGATAGATAGATAGATGATAGATAGATAGATAGATAGATAGATAGATAGATAGATAGAAGATAGATAGATAGATAGATAGATAGATAGATAGATAGATAGATAGACAGACAGATAGAACCTTATGAGACAAGCAACCTCTAAAGACGATGTTGAGTTTGTTGTCTGTTGCCAATCTACTGCTAGGCTTGGGGCCTACTCTTAAAAGTAGTTTATTTCTGCAGTCAGACTCCTTTGGAGAAAACTAAGTTTTCATTCTCAATTGGAGATAGCTTAAGATAGGTTAAGGATAGAACGTGTGTCTACTTTCAGCTCTAGAACCTCATGTGGTACAGACCTGGGCAGGTCCTGTGCACGCTGCCTCAGTCTCCATGAATTCTTGTGTACATCAGTCCTGCTATGTTTAGAGGGCCTTGTTCCTTGGTGTCCTCCACCTGCTCTGGCTCCTCACTCTTTCTGCCTCTTCTTCTTCAGGGTTTCCTGAGTCCTTCGAGGAGGGATTTGATGCAGACATCCCATTTACGGCTGAGTGTTCCAAGGTCTCTCACTTCATGTTGTCTGGCTGTGGGTCTCTGTAATTTGTTCCCATTTGCTGCAGAAGAAAGTTTTTCTGATGATGGATTGTAGCTGCCTGCAGCCACGATCACCAGGTTCTCCTGAGATGAAGCCTAGGAATTAACGGGAAGGAGGGTGAGAGAAACGGGAAGGAGGGTGAGAGAAACGTATTCTGATCAAGGCCCAAAGTTTAATAATTTGCTTTCACATATAAAGGGGAAGCCCCACCCCCCAGAGTCTCTTCTTGGTACCGCCCCTGGGATAGGTGAGGAGATAGTAGTCCGGAAGGTGTCAAGGCTAGCTCAGCAGGCAGTCCATTCTTCTTAGCTCAGTAGCAGACCTCAGGGCGCCAAGACTGGCAAGGCAATGCCTCCTTCTAGGTCCTATTGTTGTTTGGTCTTGTTGTGGTCAATGACTTGCAGGCCTGCTCAGGCCTGGGGGAAGGACACAGTTCCCCCCTTAATTTTTTAAGATGGCAGTGCCAATATTTCATCACGTCTAGGGTCTAGAGTGGCCGGGCAACTGTGCCTGTCTTAGGTTGGCATTTATATTACTCCTATATTACCCATCATCGAGGAAAACATATGATGTATGCCTCTGTCTTAGGTTTATAGGAGCTGAAAATTACTCCTATATTACCCGTCATTGAGGAAAACATACATAGCTTCATGATGTATGCCTCTGTCTTAGGTTTATAGGAGCTCAAAACACTCTTACCCATCATTGACTAACCGGCCATCATTGGCTCACTCTTTAGACCCCTCATTGACTAACCGGCCATCATTGGCTCACTCTTTAGACCCAGACCACATTCAGACCAAAGGACCTGTAGGCATGCACTAGATGCAATTCTTCACAGCGATGTGTAACTGCCAGATGAATAGCTGAGCTTGCTGAGGACGATCCTGTGTGAGGGCAATCAATCTGCTTAAAATATAAGGTTCAAAGGTTAAAAGCAACATAATTATCCAAGCAATGCAGAAAATAAGGTTGGAAGTGGAAGTATTTCAGTATCGAATCCAACTGCTAGTTAGCAGGGATCAGACACAAGGTCTGGCCACCAGGTATATAGTGGGTGGCTTTAAGTAATGATAAAAAACACTCTCCAGTAAGAGTGGAGATTATATGTCAAGTTAAATCAGCTGGTTGATAAAGATTTTGAGCCATCTTTATCATTATAATCATAAATATTAGGCTCAAGATCTGTGTCCACTTGAGGACCAGTCTTTCAGGCAGCCATCAGGTTCCATTCTCTTTCTGAAAAATGTAGACTGACCCACGACCCCAAATTAGAACAGGATCGGGACCACACCAAGTATTAGTTAAGGGGTCTCTCCACAAGACTCTGGCAAATGAGTTGGAAGTAACTGGATGCCAGTGGCGATCCACTGCAGACTGACCTTTAGCATCAGTTTGCAGAAAATTTAAAACAAGACAAAAGCAAGGTGTGCTTTTGGTGACCTTGTGGGGTATAATGGATGGTCTGCTTCACTCCTACCTGCTCCTCTGGCAGGCTTGACTGGTAGGTTCCCAGGGTATGCCTGCTGTAGCTGGGGGCTGCTTCTCAGGCCTGTGTGCCCTTGGACTCTTTTTTTTTTCTTCGAGACAGGGTTTCTCTGTGTAGCTCTGGCTGTCCTGGAACTCACTCTGTAGACCAGGCTGGCCTCGAACTCAGAAATCCACCTGCCTCTGCTTCCCAAGCGCTGGGATTAAAGGTGTGCGCCACCACCGCCCGACACCCTTGGACTCTTAACACAGGCTGTTTAGTGATTCTTATTCTTAGGTTTTCAAATCTCTAGTGTCCTTATCAAGATCCTTATCTCTCTGTCTCCAAGTGACCATTTTTTAGTGTCTCGGGACTTCGGCATGCACTTACTCCTTGTTCATTCTCCATTTTGTTTTTTCTGCCCCCAACTCCCTTGGCATTGCTCTTTCTTCCTTAAGCCATTTTTTTTCATCTTTTCTCTTTGTTGGCTCCTCATTCCTGGAGGATCCACCAGCCCCTCAACCTTTTTCTCTGACCCATTCTTTCCTCACTCTTTCTCTCCTTTGATGTTCACCCATTGTTACTCCCAGGCACCCAGGTTCGCACCACACGGGGAGGAGAGCAGTCTTCAATAGGGATGGCCAAGCTAGTTTCTAAAAAGGTTTTCCCTATCCTATTACAATTCACGATTAAAGCCACAAAGGTTCAATTCTGTCTAGAACTGGGCCTTGCTCTCCTCTCTGCTTTCTCACTAGACTGACGAGCTAAGCATCCTCAGATTCTTCTCTCAGTGCTGGACCCATAATGACCTGTTGTTTTTGCTCCTGAATGCAAAGGACACACACATCAGCTCTGGTCCCTATTGACCTCTCAGCCTCAAGTGATGCTGCTTATGCTCTGAACTCCTGGCACATGGTTCTCTCACACCCCTGACCTCTCTTTCTGAGGACCTTTGCTCTGGCTATTTCTTCTGTATGAAATACTGCATATCTCTCCACACCCTCAGTTCGTGTATCTATACAACATGTTTTCTCAGTTATCTATTCCTGTGTAGCAAATTACCACCAAACACAGCCACTTAAAATAAGAATTCTGTTCTCTCTTGTTTTCTTTTGGTTAAGAATCTGGGAACAGATTAACCAAGTGGATCCAGCTCAAGGTCTCATGCGAGGCTATATCCATGCTGCCAGCCAGGCTTCAGGTATCTGGAGCAAAAGGATCCCTCTCCAAGCTCTCTCACACGGAGAGTGGTAGACTTTGCGAGTTAATTCGGCCTTTGGTGGAGGTCCCAATTCCTTGCTGCATGGCTCTTAGTAGTTCACCTGAGCATCATTAGATGCAGATGTGACTTCTCCCAAAATGCTACTGCTGTTCCTGCTGCCAACAATGGAAAGCGACATGCTTGTAATCTAATCTCAGAAACACCACACACACCCCTTGTGTCGTAAGCTATTGGCCATGCAAACTAAACCCCACACAGTATGGGAGACCTCACATGGAATGTGTAGAAGAAGCCAAAGATCCCTGTGGGCCACCTTCAGGCTGGGTTAATTATAAATCCCTTTTCCTTATTACATATTTTTGGAGTTTTGTGATAAAAGTTAGTCTTCTCCATTAGACCACAAGATTTTTAGGAAACAGTGTTTGTGCTACTCATGTGGCAATTAGCTTTTGCTGCAAAACATATCAATGGAAACTCAGTGGCTCAAAAAACCAAAAAACCATCCACCTATGCTATCCATCCCATGTACCTATGGATACAGAAGTTGCCTTGACCTGGATCAGGCTCAGCTGATTAGGCTGAGCTAATTCATGCACCCAACATCGCTCTTAGGTAAGATGGGACTGACCAGTCTGTGATCATCACTTTCTTTGTTGCTCTGGCAGGTGACTGGCCATTGGTCAAAGCAATGGAGGTAAAAGGCCCCGTGTCTTTCTCTAGCCAGATAGCCTAGGCATGTTCACTTGGAAGCTATAGCGTTTCAAGAGTTTCAAGGAATGTAAGGGTATAAAGTCTCTTGAGATGAAGATTTTCAAGAGGTATACTGTTACTTCTATCATATATCACTGGCAAGTTTCGTTACCCGATGAGACAGATTTCCTCACCCACTGTGAGTGTCTATGGCTAACCACCGAGGACTGCTGAAGTGCGGATGTGTAGCTGCGTATGCCAAGTGTTAAACACATACAAGTCATGATTTTCTTTTACCCTAATGTCCTGTATCAGCTTGACCTGGATCCGGCCCCTCTAACCCCATTCCTAGCTCCATTTGCTTATCCCAGATAAGCCACATCTGTTATATACCCCTCTTGGCCTCTTGAATGTAACCAGTGACAAATACATGAGGGCCCCTAAACTGTAATTAATCCACAATTAATTCCTGGGGCCACAAGTGGGTAGGTGGGTCTCATGTGACTTACCCATTGGCACAGCTTCTCTAATGCTGGCCAGAGGCTTCCTCTGCTTAGGTGTCTAGACCCCTTCTGGTCCTCATCCTCCTGCCTGCCGTTTAACCATGATAGTTCTTACTGCTCAAGTCCATTGACCCTCTGGACATGCTATCTTCCCAGGTTAGGAGTCTCCTATCTAGATTCTTCCCTTTCTTTTTTTGTAGTTTCATCTCTTCTCATCCCCCTTGCTACTCTGTCCTTTGTTTAGATGCCAGGTAGTTGCTAAGGACTTTACACTAATTGTCTGATTCCTCCGACATCAATCCTGTGACACACGAACTATTCTACCTACCATTTTCCTGATGAAAAGATTGAGATGCATATAGTTCACATGCCTACTCAGGCCACAAACTATGTGAGTGGGAGAACCAAAATTAAACTCTAGTTCTGTTCCCAAAACTCATCCTTTGTTGCTCAGCTGTGTGTTCTGTGGCAACTTCTTGCTAGAATGTTCCTTCTCTTTATCTGAATGGTCTACATGTTATCAGCATTTTCTCAAAACTACTATCTTCCTCATCTCTTGGTTTCCCTTTTATTCAGGGTAATGCAGTTCAACAGACCCTTCTATAATGATACAAATGTTCTCTGTGATAACCATCATGATTGTTGCTAAACACATGTGGATTTAGAGCATTTGATAGGTTGTTAGAATGAAGATACATAAACACACACATGCACTCAAATAATTATATATATAATATATATAATTATGGACACGAGAGAGAGAGAGAGAGAGAGAGAGAGAGAGAGAGAGAGAGAGAGAGAGAGAATCTAATGTAGCCTAGCTAGTTAGGCCTTGACCTTATTATGTGGCTTAGGATGGCATTGACATTGAATCCGTGATCATCTTTCCTCACCCTTCCAAGTCTGGGGATTACAGGAATGTGCCTCCATGTGCCCTTTATACAGTGATGGCATTCAAACCCAGAGCTCTGCATATGCTAAGCAATCCCTCTACAAATGGAGCTACATTTCCAGCTCAAACAGCTGTATTTGAAATTGATCTGCTACACTATAAAGTACAACTCTGGGGTCTCTTAGTACAGTCTACAATTGGAAGGAGAATGGGAGATCGAGGTAGGAACGAGTGCATGGGAAAGAAGCAACAGGAAAAAGCTACAGAACTATTTCTCATGAACGCTGATTGACCCAAGGTTAAACTTCTCATAAGGAAAATGTATCAACTTATGTCCAGATTCCTGCTCTAAGATTCTTCCAGAATCTCTGCTTTCCAATCAGCAATTATAAGTGTGGTACCAAGAATGCCAGGCCTTATCAATGATGTTGAGACTCTCCAGAGACAGCTTCTCTGAGCAATGTGTAGGATGAAATATGCTCATTCCAGCATAAAGATAAAAGAAATTGCTCCAGCAAGACTTCTGTTATCAGTGTGTGCGGTTGAAATCAGTATGCAGTCAAATATGACCTTTGGCCTGCAGCTTAGAAGTCCACAGAGCTTTGAACTTCAAGATTTCTGTACATGTGGATTTTAAAAGTCCACAGCTATAATTCTAGATATTTAAAGGCTATATTTTTTTATTGACTCAAGACAGCCTCCAGGACTTTTATACAAAGAAATGGTCACTTAATAAGTTTGATTCTGGGGAGCCTTCAAAGACTTCTATTCTGTTTCTGTTCTTCAAAAACTTTTACTAAAGAAGTGTGTTGTGTTATACAAACAATTCATTCTTTTGTTTATTTATAAATTCATCCAACAATCCATTCACATATCTACCCACATAACCAGCCATTAACTTACTTATATTTTCTGAGCACATGGGGAGTCCTCAAATACAGGTGGTAATGAGGGGTTGGAAATTAGAAACACAACTTTTTACCAATTGAATGTTTTAAGATTTAATGTGCATGTGTGTGTGTGCCTATGTGTATCTATGTGCACATACGTGCAGATACACAAGGAGGCCAAAAGAGGGCACCTGATCCCCTGGAGCTGAAGATACAGGTAGTTTTAAGCCACTGACATGGATGCAGGACCAAGTAGTCCTCTGAAAGGACAGCAAACACACTTGGCTCCTGGGCTGTCTCTCTGCCTCAATTTGATTTTTTTTTTTTAATTTTGAAACTTTCTAGATTTATGATTATAGCCCAAATATAGCATTGAGTTCTTATCTCAGTAGCACCATCTCCCAGGCACTTCTTACATATTTACTTACTCTTCTGATGTTCATGTCTAACACATAGACTTTTAAAGCCTAGAATTTTGCAATCATAAAGGACTTTGGTCATACTTATGAAGCTTAAGTCAATAAATGTAATTTATCTCTTCACTTATATGCCTCTTCTGGGGGTTCTTGACAGCAGAATCACTGTCTTGTTCACTGCTACATTCTTGGTCTTCTAGAACAATGTTTAGAACAGAACAGAGACTCAACAAGCATTTCTTCTCTAGAGGAAACAGCCAGGTATATGGTGGGTGCTTACAAGATATCCCCAGTAGAAACATGAAGCCACAGAAACTAGGCTACCTCCATGGTCTCTGGTCAACATGAAGTCAACATGGGAGTCCTTCAGAGCACATGCATACACATGGGTACACACATGCACAGTCCCTGAGACATTCGAAGCAACTAACTCAGAGATGAGCTTTTATGAAGTCATCAGATCCCTCCCTGAGCTGGTTATACTTTCAGCCTTTAATGTTTCAAACGATTAAAAATTCACAAACTGTAACTAGTCCAGGCACGTTTTCTCTTTTGTTTTGTTTCTAAATGTTTTGAAACTTCATTCAGTTCAAAGTTTGCCCTTCATCTATTTCTGGTAGTACAATATTAGATGGGTTTCCACCCCAGTGCTGGGAAGTGAGCACAGGATCTCACACATACTAGACAAGTATTTCACCGCTGATCTATATTCCAGACCCGCATAAAGGTTTGTATTCATCTGAAGTCTAAAGGAAAAGAGAGAAACGACTGTACCACGCATGGTACACCCGTGAAGGTCAGAAGACAGTTTGTAGGGGTTGTTTCTCTCCTTCCACATTTGGGTCCTGCAGATTGAATTCGGGCCACCAGTCTTGATGATAGGCACCTTTCCACACTGGTCATTTTACCAGCCTGAGAAATTATTTTTAAAATATGAAAGCTATTTATTCTGCTAGTGACTTCTGCATATTCTTCTCTTGGTACCTTTCATGGGGCTCAGTGAAAAAAACTGTATAAAATATCCATCCATTTATTAGTTTACTTGAGCATTCATTCAAGAAACAACTGTTGAATGCCTACTGTGTGCCAGACACTGGTTTATGATAGGTCTACTTTCATTCTTGCTTCTTTTTAAATTTTGAGGGTAGTTATCTCTTAGAGATGTTTTTGTTCTGCAAACTAAAAGGACCCCCCTTTCCCTGGCTAGATGGTGAGCACCTGGGAAGGAAGAGGAAAGTAGAGTCCCCTCTTTGGAATTTTCATGTACTCCTGTGTCACAGGCAGGGCCCTTCTGAAGTTAAGACAAGTTCTAGAGATGACTCAACTGGCCATCCAAAGTCTCTTAGCTTGTCTAAGATGAGGCTGGAATCCTCACTGGCGATGCCTGGCTCCAAAACTGTTGTAGCTGGCTTTCATCAACCTGCTTTGTGGATGCCAGAGCTGGTGGCTCGTGCTTCCATGAATGTGCCAGAGAACGGAGCTCAGAGCTGGCCTCCACCAGACACTCTAGACCATGTAGGACTCCATGTAAATGAATGCAGATGGTTTGGCTGATCCAAGGCAAGTAACCTGGCAGCACTCGGTCCCTCACATCCCGGACAGACGGAGATGATTCAGGAGAAGCCTACAGACCTGGGTGTGATGAATCACTACCTCTGCTCTCCAGCTCATTGGGATAAAAGCTGCAGGCTTGGCCTTGAGTATACACTTTGTGGATTTCTGTCAGAACAAGCCACTGACTTTAATGTACTGGAGTAATGCTCAGCCAACTTGGAGCTATTTGTGATGACATGCAACAAAGAGTGACATCTGCCAACACCCATGAAGTTCCTCTGGACCAAGAATGTCAGCATCTTTCTCTAGAGGAGGGATGACAGGTCCACCTCCAATAGCTGCCTGTAGGCAGTTGCAGAATGAGAAAGCCCCGTGAAGACTGAGTGGAGGGTAAAGAGACAGAAGCAAGGTTGGAACCTTCTCAAAAGCAAGCTCTCCTGCCTTTTAAATCTCTTAAACAATACTTTTGTGTGCTTGAAATGGAGTCCAGCGCTGCTAACATGAGACACAAGCCCTCTAGCCCTGAGCCACACCTTCAGCCCTCTGCACTGTTTAAAAAACAAAAATAAAACATGTTAAACAATGGTCATGTAAATTTGCCTTCAGTTTTTAAAATTATTACAAAAATAGATGTTTTGTATTTTCCTACTTTTACAAGATATGTATTCATTGTCACTTGAAAAAAGATGAAATTTCAAAAAAAAAAAAAAAATCCGTAGCTCTCACATCTAAAAGTTGGAACAGCAGCAATGATTTATCAGCCCTGGCCCGAAGCCAGCAGACCTGGGAATTAGTCCCAATTCTGCTACTAATTTTGTTTTGCAAACATAAACTTTTTGGCTCAAAGGCCTCAAGAGAATAAATTCAAAGGCAATGTCTTGGCCTATGAGATCAACATGAGCTAACTGATGCCTGCATGTGTTAGTATAGTTTGCTCTGGGAGCAGATCCTAAGGCAAGGATTTGGTCACAAATAGTGGAGGAGGATTCCAGAGAGCAGGGCGGCAGCAGGCATCATGTGAGAAACACGGTAGAGGAGGGCCAGCAAAGGTGGCTTAGGGGCCAGTGGCCACCGTGAGACTCTTGGCTTCAATTGTCCACGCTCACTCTGAGAGACTCTGCAGATCATACCCTGCCTAAGGGTGAGGAGACTGCAGTTTGGCTACCAGTTTCTTTCCGCACTACTCTTCTGTTCTTGCTGTGACCAAGTATCTGATGAGTAGAGACTTAAGGAAAGAAGGATTTATTTTTAGATTATTGTAAGGGTACAGACCATCATGATGAGAAAGGTATGGCCGAGAGAGGAGCTCATGGCTGTGGCTACAAACAGCATGCTGGCAGTAGGAGCACATGGCTGAGATTCCTTATTTTCTGATAGCTCAGTGGAATAGGCGAGTCAGGAGGTGGGGCTGGACTATATACTTTCAGGCCTGCCCTGCACAGGACTCACTTCTTCTAGCTATGTTCTGCCTCCCTAAGGCTTCATGGCATCCCAAGATAGTACCTGCACTCGGGATTCAAGTGTTCGAATACATGGACACATGGAGGACCATAGCAGCGATAGTGCATTCATCCTGTCTGCTTTACGTAGAAGCTGAATTCATCATAGGTATAGAGCAGACCCAGAAGGCAGATGTGGGTGCTAGAGTGGCTTTAAACTCCCCTAAACCAGCCAGCCCCCAGCCAGCTTGACAGCTTACCGAGGCAGATGCTGAAGTCCAACTGGAGGATGCAGAGACTTGTCACAGCAATTGTGTTGGTAAAAATAACTTGTACTGGGAACAATGATAAAGAAAGGAGGATAGATGTAGGCTCTAGACTAGTTACTGTGATCAGACATTCTCCCAAAAGCCACTAGGTACCCAAGATGAAGGTCCATATGTACCAAGGTGAAAAAGGGCGAGCAGGCTGTGTAGACATAGGCTGCATTATGATGTAGGAAGGGATGCACTACACTAAATGGAGAAAAAAATATGGACCCAGGGTGATGCATGAAGCTTTGCTCTATGAAATCAAATCTAAACAAAGAAAAAACGGTGGCATTAAAAGTTCATCATAGGCGCTAGAGAGATGGCTCAGTGGTTAAGAACATTTTCTGCTCTTCCAGAGGTCCTGAGTTCAATTCACAACAACCACTTGGTGGCTTACAACCATCTGCAATGGGATGCAATGCTCTCTTCTGGTATGTCTTTAGACAGCAAGTATACTCAGATACATAAAATAAATAAATATTTTTTTTAAAGTTCATCATAAAGTTTAAGTTATATAAAGTATATCAAGCCCTATTGGTTTGACCATAAAACAAATGCTCACAAGATGGCATTTCTGGTTAATAGGTTAAAATGCTCTTTCATTTTCCAGTGACGCAAATCACACTCAGAAAGACGGCAACAGCACTTCAACTGACTTCAGTCAGTTCAAAAGCAAGCGTACACTATCCACCAAAGGCCCATGTGCTAAAGGTTTGTTAGTCTCTGGGAAGATGGCAGAGCCTTTAAGAGGTGGGGCTAAACTGGGCATAGGATTGTGTCTATAATCCCAGCACTCAGTCTGTTTTGTGAACATATGACTCAAAAAGAAGAGATACCTGTAAGAACAAACTTCTTTACTCTGATGCCAGGAGTTTGCCTTGTTGGCCTCTTTTCCCATTCCCTTAATAAGGAGTAGAGAAAGCATGAGGAGGATGCAGGGCCTTGTGCCTTCCCTGTCTGCCTGCCCTGCCACTGGCCTGGTAAGGTAGGTGGAGAGGGAATATCAGATGCTGAGCAGTGGGAACAATGTGGGGGCTGCAGCTGAGACAATGCTGACCCTTGGTAGCATTACTATACTGCTCTTGCTGGCAGGAGTTGGAGGGGCAGCTCTGGGCACCTCAGCACTTCAGAGGTGTCTCCTGCTGGAGAGATGTGCTTGATAGTAGGTGGGGCAGGAAGGAAGTAGGGAAGACTATGATATCAGCAGAGTGGGTATCTGCAGTGGTGGGGAGAGGATGTTACTTAGTTCCTGCCATGCCCTGCAGTCCAGAGCCCTGTGCCCAGTTGCTCAGAAGGGTCAGGAAGAGAAGGTTCAAAAATGACATCTTGTCTGGTGTGGTGGTGCATGCCTTTAATCCCAGCACTTGGGAAGCAAAGACAGGAGGATCTCTGTAAGTTCAAGGCCAACCTGGTCTACAGAGTGAGTTCTAGGAGAGCCAGAACTACTCAGAGACCCTATCTCTAAATAAATAAATAGATAAATAGATAAATAAATAAATAAATAAATAAATAAATAAATAAATAAATAAATAAATAACATCTCGATTCTGGTGGGGAACACAGCCGTGGCTTCTTCTCGCCACTCTACCTAAAAAGTCTATCTTCACTTGTCCCCACAGAGGCACGCAGCACCCTTGTGGTCTAATTCAAATGCCCCTTCCTTTCCTGTGTGACTAATACTATATGACAGTTTGACTGGCTTAAACAATTTCTAGAAACCTGCTAAACATTGGTTTTTTAGTGTGTCTGTGAAGGTGTCCCAGAGACTTGTTGCAGAAGGGCCTGGTGCTGTTTGTATTCTAATGCTAATACCGTTCTCCTGGGAGGGGCTGTCTGGAACAAGGAATGAGTCACATACTCAGGACTTCTTGTCAACCCTCCCCTAATGAATAAAGGAGCCAACCACTGGGTGACTGGAGGCAGGGCTTCCAGGTTGGACAGAGGAAGAGGAGAAGGAGGAGGGAGTTAGGGGGCTTTTAGAACAGGGATAGTACATGGGCAAGATGTAGCTTCTAGAGTTTCCTGGTTTCATGGTGAATTCACAAGGATCTGCCACCAGAGGAATCAGATTTATAAGGTTTACAAGATTAGGCTTTATTTTTTGTGCCCAGAGATTGAGTTACCATTGTTTCTGAGCTAAGTTTGTGTGTGTGTGTGTTTTTCTTGTGGTGATTTGACTGAGTTCAAGAGAGAACTAGGTATGACAGCTAAGTGTGGGTTTGCCTGATGTGCCCCCACAAAGGCCGTGGGGGTTTGAAGCACCGAGATAGTGTGGTAGTGACTCGCCAGTGGGAACTTAGCAAGCTGGGTGGTGAGATTCTAGAGCTCCGGTCGGTGTAGAGCTTAGTGTGGGAACATGGCAGCAGAGCTGGGAGCCAGGTGGCCAACTCCTTCTTAATACCTCCTGCTACAGGGACTGGCAATGAGTTTGAGTGGATTAGGTAGGATTAAGACCAATAGGAACCATCCAAACAGCCAGGCCTGGGGAGAGCAAAACAGAAATACTTGACTATGTATGTATCTGTCTCCGGGACGAAGAATGTACTCCTTTCTTTTGCCCTTGGACTTCATGACTTCAGGATTTCCGGCCTTTGAACTTTAGGATTTATACCAGGGCCCCTCACCCCAGCCCAGGTTCTCAAGCCTGTGTTTGTTTGTTTGTTTGTTTGTTTGTTTGCCGTAGGCTGAGAGCTTCAGCATTGGCTTTCCTGAAACTAAAGCATTCAGAGTTGGGCCCCAGTGTCCTTGGGTCTCCATAATCTGTCATGAGACTTGCCAGTCTGCACAGCTGTAAGACAACTCCACTCATTTTCTTCCTATATATCTATGCGTGTGTTGTTGGTTCTGGTGCCAGAGATCACTAACACCCTGGGACTCCCTCCTTGGCATGTGGAGTATGCCTCTATAAGGGTATATACATCATGTAGGGTTGTGTTCTCACTAACAGCATTGATCTCTTGTTTGTATCTTACAGCTACAAAGCCCAGAGGCTGGAAGCTGAGGGACAGAGTGGACCTCCAACATCTGCGCATTGAGCTAAGGATGGAAGAGAGTGCTTACACCAAGTCTCTTATCTATGATGCAAGAAGGAAAGGGGCCATTCACAAGCCCACTCTTCTGGGGCTCCCCCTTAAGAGTGGAAACCCAATGGAAGCCTCTCTCTGGTCTCTGCGTACAGTTACTATTCGCCAGGTATCCACGAGCTACCTGGACAAGAGACAAGCAAGGGCAAATTTCTGCCTCTTACTAGTTATATAGCAATGAACAAGTCAGAAGATAGCCAAAGAACTGACCGTAGGCCCCATCAGGACTAACAGGGCTGCTACAGGCAGGCACAGGCACGGGTACTCAGTTACTTCAACTGTTGGCATTATTTATCCTGTCTGCTCCAAATCCCAGAAGCAATGCTCCAAATGACCTGAGACTATCCTAATGCATCTCGGGATGAGCGTGTTTGGGAATTGGTCATCTCTGCAGCTCTGCCTGGGCTCAGGCCAGATCCAAGGTAATGGGGGTGGGCATGCAAGTGGGAATTGGAGCTGCTGTGGGCTAGTGGCTAGCTAAGAGGAGGCTTATGAGGGTGCGGAGCTGGCTCCATGTACCCCAAGTGGGAGGTTGCCTGGATCTCAGGCAGTCCTGACTTTCTGGTTTGGGCTTCCCGGCTTTTGCTGCTGTCCTCAGGGGCAAGCTATTTTAGGTAGCAGTCAAAATAAAACTGAGATTAACCCAGAATTCTTGGCAGTCGAACAATACCATAATTATATGCTTTTTAAGTTCAGAAATGAGGCATCTGGCACTGACCCACCAGGGTTTGGGAGTGCCTTGAGGATAACAAGGCCTGCATCTGGGGCTCTATCACCTTTACACACCCTCAACCATGGGCAGCTACCAGAGAACCATAGCTCTCTTAGAGGTGTTACTTTGTCTCTGGGGACTCATATTGCCAGAACAATAGTGTCACTAACTTGCTTGCACACCAAACCCTGGCCCATTGGCTGGGTGACTTATTATTTCATTCTATATCATAAGCCCTCTCTCAAACAGTCCTGGTCCCAGTGGGCCCCAGGGCAGTGAATGAACAGAGGAGCTTGTGTTCTAGGGCTGAAGTTGAGGGCAGGAATTCACTAGAGGAGTATGTATGCACTCTGACTGTCAGTGAGGGGTGCAGACCCCAGAACCCAACAAATAGGCCCCTTCCTCTTTGCTGGGCACTGAGGGGGAAGGGAGGGGATTAGGCCTCAGAGAGCAAAAGCCTTTACCCAGACAAAAGAATGGGAGATTCAAATAGATGAGGGATCAGGATGATGTCAGCGAGGTCACTGCCTGAAGAATACAACAGTGGCCACAAGCAGAGGCTTGGGCAGATCTCTGAGCTCCCTGGCAAGACTGCAGAATGCCTGGAGAAGATTTAAAAAAAAAAAATAGAGCTTAGTTCCAGGTGTATGTCCCCAGAGGTTGTTATGAGAAAAGACACAACCATCCCTTAATGCCGACCCAGCCCCAGGGACAAGGTGTTTCTGGAAAATTAATACTCTTAGCAGGAGTGCAGACCTTTGAGCTAGAAAAGTGACCTAACAAAAGATTAAGTTAGGAAGTCACCCCCCCATCCCCTTCCCCTGCCCTGTTGGCTTGGATGAAAGCAGACATCTAGTTGGCCCAAAGCCCTCTGGGAGTAAGTACCTCACATTCAAGGGAGCATCATGGGAGAAGTCCTGCCTCTTTTCCCACCAGTAATGGACACCAGCACTTTTGCTGCTGCCTGTAGCTGAGGACTGTTTCCCTCTTAAGGTTTTACGAGATCTTCCATTACTCTTTTACCCATGATCACGAGTCAGCCTCTAACCTTTCCTAAGATGAAGTCTTAATTTTTGGCTTGGTTGTTGTTTGATCACCCTATACACACACACACACACACACACACACACACACACACACGCACGCACGCACGCACGCACGCACGCACGCACGCACGCACGCAC
>JANHMN010000001.1:34194570-34271775 GCA_030674055.1 Rhabdomys pumilio
CACACACACACACACACACACACACACACACACACACACACACACACCATGTACATACCATCCAAACACAAGAATGATGAAATTGATGAAAATAACAATAATAGTTATAATAACAATTTTCAAATTTAAAACTGCATCTGCCTGAGCCCTGTCAATATAACCTTATTTGGACAAAGGATTATGGTAGACATAATTGAGGCTCTCCATGTGAGATCACCCAGGAATGGAGCGAACCTTAAACTGCTAACAGGTACTTTTAAGAGCCGAGAAGGGGCAGCCGACAGGCATAGAAGCCGTGGGAAGATCAAGTAGGAGTTGGAGTGACACCTGCCAACAGACCACCGAAACTGGGGAACCAGCAGAGGCTAGGAGAGGCAGGGAAGGACCCTTCCCTAGAGCTTTTGGGGGTGTGGTCCTGATGTCATCTAGATTTGGAGCTTCTGGCTTCCAGAATTGTGAAAGAATAAATCCTCATTGCTTTAATTAGCTCACTTTCAATCTTACAACAACCTAGAAAAACAGTATAGCTTACATCAGCCATGGGCCAAGTTTCTAGGAATAGCTTTGGAGGCAGAGAGATGGACCTAGGTGGGTTACTGGGGAGCACTCCCAGGTGGGGTACTGGGGAGCACTCCTAGAATCAATGCCTGGAAGGCTGTGAGGGAGGAGGTGCTGAGAGGAAGGCAAGCATGAGATGGGCAGCAGCCCCAAAGCTGGGATGGTAATTCAAAGTTATCTGAAGTGGAGCCCCAGAACCCTGCATCAGCCAGCTATTGGAATGAGAAGAAACCTGGGAAGAACTGTCGCCTTCACACAAAAACAAGATCTAGAATGTTCTCTGTGAGTCTCAGCAGGCACTACCCCAGCCTTCACGCTGAAACGGAACTGGGACCATACCAGCATGTCCCAAGATCCTCTCTGAGCACTTCTATATTCCTCCTAGTGCAGTGTCCGGTTCCAGCACACAATCTCTAAAATGTCTGTTCGTCACATATACCCACAATTTAAAGTAGACAGCTGCTGTCAAAACATCAGTGAGCTTCACATACTAAGTTCTCTAGAGCAAACTCCTTTTAAGAAAGCAGAACTATTCCATATGACTAAAATACATGTGATTTTTTTTTCCAAGAAAGCTGTCTTTCTATATATACCTCTCTCAGTTCCTCCAGATGTCTGCCTTGACAGTAGTTTGTTTTGAACACATGAAGTTGCTTGCTTGGTGAGCTCATCTCCATGGACTGTTCTTGCCAAACCATACATTTGATCACTCCTTCTGTGTGCCCCGTGCCTTTGGTACACAGCGGAGGGTTGTCTATTCATGCATAGCTGCTAACTGGTTTTGAATAACTCGATGATTTACCAACCAGTTGCATATTCTATATGTCTATGTCCTATATTCTGCATGTCATAACTGCTTCCCGAATATCTACAAGCCAGAACCTCTCAGTGTATGGCTCTATCAGCCACTCTATGTGAGGTCTGCAGTATCAGCCCCACAAAAATCCATGCCCACAGCCCCGCTGGCCATGTAGTAAGTACTAGAGGCATTTTCTCAGTCACATTCAAAACATCACTGGGATGTCCACTATAGCAGAATCCAGATGGTATATGTAGATAGCTTCTCCTCAGGAAGCAGAGCTTACCTCCTTCCCCTACTAACTCTGAGCATGCTCTGCTTCCAAGGAATATAAAACAGGAAGTTGGGGAGTAGCTAACCATGGAGAACCCTGGCACACCCTATTAGGCCAGATGATTCAGACCAACTAACGCCGCAGTGAGTCGTGCTGACAGCATGACATCACAGAGTGACATGAGAACCGCGCTGTGCTTCCAACAAACACATTATTTTAGTTTAACCGAAGCACCAAGAGGAAACAAACTAGAGGGCTGGTCAGATGGCTCAGTACCCCCAGCACTCATAAAAAGTCAGGCCCAGTAAAATGAGTCGGTTATCTCAACACTGAAGAGACCAAGACAAGTGGATTCCTGGAGGTGGCTGAGTCAGTGAGTTCTTGACTCAGTGAAAATTGTCTCAAAAAATAAAGTGAAGAGTGACTAAGGAGGAGAGCTGGTGTCAGCACCCAACATCTGCACACATCCATTTACACAACATGTGCACACACAGACTTGTGTATATACCACACAGAGAAAAGGGAGGGGGAAAGAGCAGGGGACAGTCAGAGTCAGTTGGAGGGGCAGTTTACACTGCACTTGGCCAGCACCTCTAGAAACCACCAAGGTCATTAAAACAAAGGAAAGTAAGACATTGTCAGAAACAAGCCGTAGAAGGATGAGGATGACTCTGGGTAGTGTAGCATCCTGGTGAGATCCTGGGAGCAGAACAGGACCAGATCAGAACATAGGGTTCTCACTGTGACAACGGTTCCAGGGAAACAATAGGTGTTAACAATAGGGACACTAGGAGAGGGGACACAGGAACTCTGTCTTATCTTTGCAACCTGTCAATCTACACACACACACACACACACACACACACACACACACACACACACATATATATATATATATTCTAAGAGAAATCACAGCAGTGATTTTTATGCCAGGGGAAAGCCACCGGACTTGCTGGGCCCTTAAGTCAATCTGTTTTTATCACTGAGATACAGATAGGAAGGAGATTGAAAGGGGAAGGCCACATAAGGCCAGGGACTCAGCTTCAAAAACATGAAACATCTGTGGAAGCCTGTGCCTTAGATAAATAAATAGTAGGTGTTGAAATTAAGCATTTCAGATGAACCTGAGGCCACGCATGTTCTCTCTCTCTTTGACACTGCATGGAGGGACAGATTCCAGAGGGAAGACTAAGACCCACATTTCAGGCCTTCATAAGGTCAGGTAAATCTGGGGGCTTCCTAACCATCATCTTCTCCCAAACACTCCTATTTAAGAGGGAGTCTGGTCTGAGTCTCACACCCCCACTGAGAGGCCTCCTCCTCAATCACCTACCTCATCTCAGTGAGGCAGTAAGGCTTTGACACCAGACCCCACAGACCAAACAGAGCCACGTTCCTCTGTTTGAGTGGTAAACTACAGGAGTGTCTCTGTTTATAACCATGCCAATAAAAAGTGACTGAATTCATCTTCTATGTGGTTTGCCTCAAAGGGGATACATGGATATGTTTTGGGGTATACTGGGTCTTCCTGTCTGGGATACAATGCTTTGTAACTCAAGACATCTGCCACATGGTGTACCTGTATTGTAGGCATGAGTCAGAGGAAAATAGGGTTGTAATAGATTTGAAGTCACCAGAGGTCAAAGAGCAGGGTGATCTGGCCTGGGCTAACCTTTGAGGAGGTCATGTGGTATTCTGGGACAGTGTGAATGCTTATAAATACGTGGTGATGATGTCATATCTTTGAATGGGCCAACAGCACCAAACCACCAAGTACAGAGGTTATGGCATCCAGGTGTGGCAGGACCTCGGCAAAGCAGGCAAAGCTAGCTGTGACCCCAGTAGAACTCCAAGCAAACAGAACATCATGGCAGGTACTCAGAGCTATTGCTAGGCCAGTCAGGAGAGCTATAGAATACAGGGGATTCTGAGTCCACATGAGTGGTGGCTTGGGGGGTTTCCATGAGAAGCCCTTTCCCATAGCTAACTCCTATAAACCTCTCAACGACCATATTAAAAGTTCTTGGCTCCCAGATTAGATAAATGATTCTACTAAATGTCCTGCATGTCCCTCTGTGACCTGTCTTCCACCGCAACTAGCTGTTATGGTTTGTTTGCTTAGCTGGACTGTCCAATCCTAAAGGACATGGATGGTACATGCCTTGCTCTGTGCTTTATGCCTCAGCAGTAGCATGGTGCCGGGAATATAATTAGGCTTAGTGGAGATTTGCTGATAAACTAGGACAATGTGAAGTCTAGGCTCTTTTTGAGCTATGGTATATTGTGACTTTGTTACTGATTAGTTTTAAACACCAACTTGCCACAGCCTAGAATCATCCAGAAGAGTCTCCATTGAGGAATGGCCTAGAACCTGCTGGCATGTCTCTAGAAGAGTGTTTTGACTGTTGGTTGGTGTAGGAAGACCCACCTTACTGTGTGGAATAACATTCCTGGTCCTGAACTGTATCAGAAAGCTAACTGAGCATAAACCTGCCTGCCAGCCAGCAAACAGCATCCTGTATGGCTCTTGACATACTTCTTTGGGATATATATATATATATATATATGTGTGTGTGTGTGTGTGGTGTGTGTATGTGTATATGTATAAGTATATATATGTATGTATGTGTATGTATATATATATGTGTGTGTGTGTGTGTGTATGTGTATATGTATAAGTATATATATGTATGTATGTGTGTGTATATATATATATATACACACACATATATATATATATACATATACACACACATATATATATATATACATATACACACACACATATATATATATATATATATATATATATATATATATATATATATATAGTTGTTGTTGTTGTTGTAGGTGAAGGTATGTGGAATAGCAAATAGATCTGCCTTCAAATTCCAGTCTTGAGTTCCTACTTTAACTTTCTTTTTTTTTTTTTTTTTTTTTGGTTTTTCGAGACAGGGTTTCTCTCTGTGTAGCCCTGGCTGTCCTGGAACTCACTCTGTAGACCAGGCTGGCCTCGAACTCAGAAATCCGCCTGCCTCTGCCTCCCAAGTGCTGGGATTAAAGGCGTGCACCACCACTACCCGGCCCTACTTTAACTTTCTTAATGATGGAGTGTGACCTTGAATTGTAAGGTGAAAACAAACCCTTTCCTCCCCTAAGTTGCTTTTACAAAGACGAAACCAGAACACTCTGGTGCCCCCTATGCCTTGGTGAGAGTTGACCTGGACCTCAGTGGCCAATGCCCTAAGCTGAGAAGGAGCTGTCTACAAATATGTCTTCTGTATTCTTCTAAGGTCTGAGCTACAGATCAGTGGTCTAATGGTAGAGCATCTTTCCATCATCTAACGAGACTCTCTAGACCTGTTTTTCTTTGTTTGAGATAAGATTTTATATAGCCCAGGTTGTCTCGAAACCCCCACATATAGCCAAGGATGACCATAAACTCCTCATCTTTCTGTCTTTCCCTCCTAAATGTTTTGGTAACAGATCCATACAAGCATGTTCTGCAAGGCTCTGGATCTGATTTCTCAGACAAAGACCCTCTTTTCCTATCTCTCACGTGGTCACTCTGAGACATGAGCTCAGTCATGTCAGAAAATGCAGGCTATTTTGAAAGCTTCATAAGAATCAAGCACTTTTTTCTTGAAGACTGAATCCCTTAAAAGCACTGTTAAAATGGTTCCTCATCTACGTAAACTATGTTACCATGGAAGAACTGTGGTCAGTTGGGCCTAGTGGCACAAGTCTGAAGTCTGCAATAAGATACAGAGAGAGTTCAAGGCCAGTTTAAATAACTTGATGAGAATCTGTCTAACCCCCAGATGTATAGATAGATGTGTCAATCCATGTTGATATAAAGTCTAGGGAGTTAGCTCAATGATAGACCACTTGACTAGCATACACAGAGTCCTAGGTTTAAAAAAATGGTAGTAGCTAAATTTTCTTCTGAGATTCGAGCACAACTATTGAAATTCTAACACTTGGCAGCCTTCCTATGGATTCTGTAGGCAGAACAAACGAGAACATTCTTGCCACCAGAAATATGGGCTTTCTCTGTGAGTGGGTAGCAAGATCATGAAACTGAAAGGCTTCTGTAAGGCAAGGACCAATGTCCTTTGAAATGTCGTTTATCTGAAGCAGCAACCTACATAATGGGTAATATTTTCATCAGCTACATATCTGTTAGAAAGCTAATATCCAAATTATGAATACAAAAATAAATATCAAGAAAAAAAATAACCCAATTAAAAATGGTGTTAAGCTCTAAACAGAATTCTCAAAAGAAGAAACATGAATGGCTGAGAAACACTTAAAGAAATGTTCAACATCCTTAGTTATCAGGGAAATGAAAATCAAAACTACTTTGACATTTCATCTTACAACCTTCAGAGTGTCTATAAATATAAATAAATGACAGCTCATGTTGGTTAGGATGTGGGATGCAAATTTATTCAACTACTATGGAAATCAGTGGGTGGTTCCTCAGGAAGGTGAGAATTGATCTAACCCACAATCCATCTATACTATTCTTAGACACATACCTGTAGGATGCTTCATCCTACCACAGAGACACTTGCTCAACCATGTTTATTACTGCTCTATTCATAGTAGCCAGAAATTAGAAACAACATAGAAATTTGAAGGTAGAAATAAACATACTTAGTGAGGTAACCTAGACCCAGAAAGAGAAATATGGTATGTATTCACTTATATGTAGATACTAGCTATTGACTCAATGATAAGCAAACTACAAGCCATAGAACCATAGAGCTTAGGTATGAAGCAGGAACTAGGAGGGGCAGCTAGATCTCATTAGGAAAAGGAAATAGAATAGATAGTATGAATGGGTGATGGTGGGAAGCTGGAAGGATCAAATGGGAAGGGGGAGGGAAGGGAGGGACAAAATAGGGTGTGGGTAGTTTGGATAGGTATGGACCCCATAGTCTCATGTGTTTCAATGCACTATTCCAAGATGTAGCTGTGTTGGAGTAGGTGTGGCCTTGTTGAAGGAAGTACATCACTATAGGGATGGGCTTGGAAGTCTCCTATGGTCAAGCTATGGCCAGTGTGGTTCACAGTCTCCTTCTGCTGCCTGTGGATCAAGATGTAGAAGTCTCAGATCCTCCAGCACCATGTCTACCGGCATACTGCCATGCTTCCCAACATGATAAGAGACTAAACCTCTGAAACTGCAAGCCAGCTCTAATGAAATGTTTTCCTTTATAAGTGTTGTAGTGGTCATGGTGTCTCTTCATAGCAACAAAATTCTAAGACAGAGGGAATGCTGGGAAAGACCGCTAAAATTAAGGGCCATTTGAGGGGTAGTAGGGAAACCTAATACAGTAAAAGCTTCCTACAATATATACACATATGTAGGTGATCTAAAAGAAATTGCCAAAGAATGGGGGAGACAGAACCCCAACTGGACATCAATCACCACCAAATGATGCTTCTACTACTGGAAATAGGTTATATCTAATTGAATTGTTGGCCAAAGAGATCCCACGGGAAAACCTAAACACTCCAGACTACCAACCTATGAGTCTCTGTTCATAAACTGATGGCAAGACCCCATTGCTGAAGATAACACCTATACTCATTGAACGTGGGGACGGGGACATAGAGGTGGTGTCTACATAGAGCCTTCACCCCTATGTGCTAGCATCTTTGATACAGGAAGGTGCTCTGCACACTCCTAGCCACAGACCCCTTGATCTACAATGGTGTCCTGCCTACAAGATATGTTAATGCTATCATGGCACAAAGCTTCTGGGAATAACCAACCAGGATTTGATTTGACTTAAGACCCACTCCAGGAGATGGAACCCATATCTGACACTGCTTGGGTGACAAAGAATATGAGACTAGGCAGCCCAGGAACCTAGAGTAAAACCAAATACTACTGTTCTACTGAAAGAATGTAGCAACAGATATAAAAATAAGGAATGGTTCCTAACGACATTCAGCGATACTCATCGATCGGTGCCTTGCTCAGCCAGCATCAGAGAAGCTTCCTCCTGCAGAAGATGGGAACAAACACAGATTCATAACCAGGCAATGCTCAGAGACAGAGAGACCTTGGAATTCTCAGCCCTAAACAGAATGTCTCCATCAAACCCCTCCCCTCATGCTAGGGACCCCTATGGGAAAGAAGACAGAAAGAGTGTGAGAGCCAGAGAAGAGGAAGACACTATGGAAACAAGGCCTTCTAAATACGCACATATGCTCACAGAGACTGAGGCAGCCTGCACAGGGCCTCACAGGGCTACACCACATGGGGTCCTAGAGCTGAAAATAGAAATGGACACATGTCCCATCCCTAACCCAGGTGCTGTCACCAATAGAGAGCCAGTTGTAAATGAAAATTCGATTTATCCAATGGAGTCTCACTGGGGAAACAAATTATTCCTAAGGGCAGGTCACATTACCAGCAGTAGATGACCAACAGAAAATGAACTTAATGTCATCTTTTGAGGTTCTTTGTCTCAAAATGTCACATCCCTTGGGGTTTTATTTTGTTCTAAGTTTATTTAATAGTTATATACTTAATAAAATTTATATGATTACATACATTTAATTTAATGTATATTCTCTCTTTTGCCCTGCATGCCCTTTGCATATATATTATGGCTTCCTTCCAGTTCGGTGTTTTTATGGAATTCCTGAGTGTGAGAATGAGTGGGTCTCTGTGTCTATATGTGTTTGTTTTATTATGTGTTAGGATTTTTATCTTATTGTATTTCATTTTCCCTTAGAAGCCTGTTTGTTTTCTAATGAGAGATACAAAGTGGGTGGATCTGGGTGGGCAGAGAGGTGGGAAGGAACTGAGAGAAAGAGGGAGGGGAAACCGGAATCAGAATATGTTATGTGAGAAAAAGTGTATTTTCAATAAAAAGGGGAAAAAAAACCATAAATAAGACACCAAACTACTTACAAAAAAAATAAAAATAAAAAAAAGCCAAGTGTTTCTCTAAACCCCATAGAAAGGAACTCACATATGTGCAGAGAAATAGTGGGATTGGACCCGGGGTTTTCTATGTGCCTATTTGGCTTCAAGCCCTTCACAGTTAGTGATTTCAGCTCCAGGCCTTCACAGTTAGGGATCCCAGCTCCAAGCCCTTCACAGTTAGGGATCTCAGCTCACAACAGGCTTATGGAAGGAAGGTTACTCAACTTTATGGCTGACAAACAAGAGACATGGGCAGTTGAGTAATTGTGCAGACAGGCTGCAGATCCAAACCACTTCACCACAATCCATGTGGTGTGAGAGGTGAGAGGAAGGAGAGGAAGGGGAGGGAGGAGCCCTGCTGGCTGGATTCAGGCTTCGTGGCTGAGGCTGGAGAACTGGATACAACTAAAAATAGAAACTGGATCAGACCATGAGGATTCTTACATGCCATGATATGGTCTGAATCTTTTTTTCTACAGAATCTTCTGGACTGGTCAGAAGGCAAATTCCTGACCTTTTCCCTTCACCCATAAATCAGAAAGTCTGAATTCTTAAAGGCTTTTCTGTTGACCAGTGGTTCCCAACCTTCCTAATGCTGTGACCCTTTAATACAACTCCTCATATTGTGGTGACTCCCAACTAAAAACTGTAATTTTGCTTCTGTTATGAATTGTAATGTAAACATCTGACATGCAGGATATCTGCTAATCCTTTGGAAGGATTGTTCGACCCTCCCTTAGGGGTTGTGACTTGAAGATTGAGAACCTCCCCTTTTATACACTCAAGACTGAGAGCCACTGTTGTCAGCTATATAGACACGTGAGTGTTTTGAAGTTAAGGAGAAGGAGCTACGGGTGAATTTGTTTTCCAGAAAGCAATGAGTTGGAGAAGACGAAGCCTTAACACAGATACTCAATCCAGAGTTTTCTGTGCTGTCCAGTGCTGGTGAGAGTCTCGACCAAAGAAAGACCAGTATACTAGTCTGAGTAGTGTGTGCTCCCCCCCTCCCTACAACCCCCCACTGCTTAAGAATTCATGTCTGTCTAAAACTTGAGAATGCAGTCTTCTGTGGTTTGTGCGGATGTTAACATGAGGTCACGGTGCATTAGCGTAAATTTAATAGTATCTTTGTGACAGAGACAAGGAAATTTGGAAGGAAGCAGACACTGAGAGACATACAGAAAAAAAGAGTCACGTGCCAAAATAAAGCCAAATGGAACAAAAAATCCACAAAAGTACCACTGGGTTCCTTTTGTGTCACTGGACAACTCTTGGGCTTGGGGCCTGACCTGAAGTGTGGTTGATATACCAGTGAGTTTGTTTTTTTTTTAAAGCATTGGGGTGGGGGGTTGGTTTGATGGTGTGTGTGTGTGTGTGTGTGTGTGTGTGTGTGTGTGTGTGTGTCTGTCTGTCTGTCTGTTTTACTTATTTTTTATTTTTGTGTCTTATTTTTTTAAAAGAGAAAGTACATGAAGATAGGGAACCGGGAGGACCCATGAGGAGTTGGGGGAGGGGAAGCACCCTCAAAATATATTGTATGACAATATTTTTAATTAAATTATTTTATTAAAAAAATAAAAGATGATGGAGCAAGTTGAGCACTGTGGTCATAAGCCACGGAGGCCACATGGTGCCTACTTCTAGGAGCAAGCGGAGCCTGAGGACGCCTTCCTTCCCTCAGAGCCTCCAGGAGTCAGCCTTACTCACAGCTTGACTCTTTCGAGCTCTTTTGGCTCTTGAGGTGTGAGACCAGATTTTTTGATGTGGTTTGCCCTCCAGATGTTCATGGGGTGATGGGACCATTGAAGGAGAACAGCTTTGTGGTAGGCTGTTAGGTCCCTGAAGATGCTGTCCTCAGAGGGAATGCTGTTCTTCTGGAGTGAGTTCTCACAGGGCAAGGTGTTCTAATAGCTGGAACCTGTTCAGAGTCTCTGTGGGGCTTCCTGTCTAGTCATGCTATCTCTTGCTGCCACGGGTACTCTGCCATGATAGCATCTACCCCTGGGCCTGCACCAGAGGCCAAACCAATGGGAGTTACATGATTTTTGAGCCTTCAAAACTGTAAGGTAAACAACGCTTGTTTTCTTTATAAGGTTACCCAGCCTCGGGTATCCCATTCAGCATTGGGCAACAACAACAGACTACCACAGTAAATTTCTGTTGCGTTAACTCATAGAGTTTGTGTTACTTTTTCTGAGGAAGCACAAGAAAATTACGACAGTTTTATCAAGTGGCAAAATGCGAAAGACATCAGACTGGGTAGAGTGAAATATGAACATTAACCACTCGGAAGCTTAGAAAGTGTGGCCAATGATAGGGTTATGTACCACATAGGACATAGATTTGAATTTAAAAGACCGGATTTGAGTTTAGGCTTTGACACCCACCTATGATAAGGCTGTAGCATCTTAGTTTTCTCAACTTCACAATAAAGACAAGATGGTCAACCTTAGGGTAGTAAGCAGATTGAATGACATACTTTAAGGAGATCTGCTCATTTCCAAACATGGCAATTAAGAAATGAAATACAGAAAAAAAGTATCTAACAGGCAGCCCCAAGCCATAATCACAACCTTAACCCACCAAGAGCCCACCCTGCAGGCTGGCAGCAGAGTGAAGCTTGGGCTCAGCCTCCTCCTCCTCCTGCTGGTATCAGTGCCAAGGATGAGCTGAGCTGGGAAGGAATGCACTGGGGTGCAACAGAGCTGGCCTCGGGTCAGAGATGAGGCTGCCAGGCACCAGATCTTTCACAGTCGTTAGCAGCTTCTCCAGCCGCGTGTCTGTGAAGTGTACCTCTGCAGAGTTGAGTTACACAGGTTAGATCAGTAGCTAAGTCCAAACAGCCTGGTGAGCTCTGCTGGAGTCTGGAGTTATGTATAGCTGTGAAGAGCCAGTCCTAGTCCCGAGTTGGGAAAGGTGGAGGGAGAGTAGCAACCCAAGGTGGCAGATGAGATGCAGAACTTTCTGGTCAAATTGAAATTTAAGACAACGGGAGAATTCATATTCAAAGTAACCACTGGAAAGGTCGTACTTAAATTAAAACATTATTCATTGCTAAACTGGAATTTGAATTTGACTCATATCCTGTGTCCTTGTTTGCGAAGTCTGGTGACCTTAGGATCCTTCAGATCAAGGAAGCTTAACTTTGGAGAAAAGTCAGAAAGCAGAGCCCCTGGAGAAGCAGTGGGGGGGGGGAGGGGGAAGAGGAGGGGGTATCAGAGCTTTGGTTTCTCTGAAGGCATGCTTGCCTCAAAAGGATGGGCTTGGACCTCCATCCTCCTTGTCCAAACTTTAATGCTACGTTCTTCTTCTTCTATGCGTATGAACTAGTTTTCTTGTTTCTGGTCTCTGAGTCTCTAGCTGTACCACTGGGTTATAAACTTCGACTCCTTTGAAAATTATCTTCTCTGGGTAGCCTGGCTTCATGCGAGGGTCAAGTGATCTTTGCTCCAGTTAGAAGGGTACATTCGGCCTTAGTGGAGTTGTGAGATGAAATCACCGGCACTCGGGAAGGGGAGAAGTTAATACATAAGCACCTAGATATTCTGATTGCCCAAAGTTAAGGTCCTCCGGAGTTTTATAAATCCTGTAATGACTTGTTAAAATCTTGATAATTGGATCTCGTGATGCAGTATTTTAATATTCAAAGATAAAAAATGACTTAAAAGGTACACTGTGTAATATCTCTGACCCAGTTAACCTTGCCCAGGGAACATGAGCCTCTCCGAGCCCATGGCAGAGCCAGCTCCATCAGTATGTGATAAGCTGTAACAGGCGTAAGCCCGAGCTCAGAAGGAACCTACAACTGGTTTAAAGCTATGCTGTTACCACCTTGCAGTTCCTAATAACTTCTGAACCAGGGGCCCAGAGACTAGATACCCAGTTCTGTAAATCCTGTCCTTGTCCCTGTCCTAAGGGAATAGGATGTGTCTAATGTATGAGCGTAGCACAGTACAATGCCAGCCTCGAGAACCTTTGTGACAGAGACATGAGAGGTAACACTAGGAATCGTTGCCATTTGGAGGAGTCAGGTCACCCAGGCAGGTATGTGGACACCTGGATGACTGCTCACCCCACTACCACATGCTGGCAAAGAGCCACAAATGAGGCACACTAGACCAGGACAGTCAGCATGTCCAAAGGGATGTTCTTTTGTCCAGACAGGTATAAACAGCACAAAGCCCAGGGGCCTATTGTGATGATGGAGCCTTCTCGCCACAAGCTTGACCATCCAGTTTAGTCTCATAGGGAACAGTGTCTCCCTCACCCACCTTTCCACCAGTCTACTGTGGGTGAGTCCTCACCCAAATATGAGCTTGTTAATGGGCCGTAGGGGAGACCTGGGGGTTTCCATCAAGGTTCAGGGGACCCCAATCAGAAGGTGTCCCTGGGTTGATCTGATCTGCCCACTCAGCATTAATTTCCTACTTTTGTCTTTTTGCTCAACCCTTTCCTCTCCCCATACTCTGGGCTCATCCTTTTCCAGCCCCCGAACCCTGACTGGATTTCCACAGGACTGGTAGCTAAGCAGAGCATAGGTCAGGAAGGGGATAGCCTTTCCCACCCTTTTTGTTCTAGTCCAGTATCTTGGCCTAATGCCTTTGCTATCTTAGGCCATAGACAGGAGGGAGCAGCAGACAAAGCCAAGAAGCCAATGGAAAAATCAGCACAGCCTGCTTTTTGGTTATTTCTAATAGGAAGTCAGGAATTACCCCCGGAGTACTGGCTGTGTTTCCAGCTGTGTGCTTGCTGACTTCCACATCCTCTACCTCTGACTGGCTGGATAACAGCTCCAGATGAGCACAAGTCCGCTTGGCTCGAGGCCTGCCTGTCTTCACTCTGTAGTCCTTGCTTGGCTAACATCAAGCACCCAGCACCCAAGTCTGCCAGGCCCTTCAGGAAATACGTCACAGGACTCAGTTATGTAGTTCAAGAGGTGGGAACTTGAGGCAGTTCTAATTGGTAGAGGTTGTTGGTTGGGCCCTAGCATCTTAGTGACAGCCATGTCCACATTGAGATATCGGCTTGCAGTTTGGAAAGAACATATGTACTAAAAGTCACCATATTATTAATAACATCTGATGTTTCTATGGAGACAGTGCCGTGCATCATAAGATCATAGACTTGGGTTGGACCACCTAGACTTGAAGGATGACTCTGACACCTGTTAACTCCATGGACTATCAGGGTGTTACTTAACCTTTCTGTGCCTGGGCTATTTTATCAATAGAAAGACGACTGAAGAGTCTACTTCATAAGGTGGTATTAACTAAATCAAAGCCTAATGCCTAGCACACAGCAAGTGAACAACAACAGGTTGCTACTGTCTTATTCTTAAAGGTAGTCCTCACATTCATACTCTAAGGCAGTGGGACTCAACCCGTGGGTCACAACCCCTTTGGGAATTGAATGGCCCTTTCACAGGGTTCCCATATCAAATACCCTCCATATCAAATATTTACATTACGACTCATAACAGTCACAAGATTATAGGTACAAAGTAGCAATAAAAGTAATTTTATGGTTGGGGGTGGTCACTGTAATATGAGGAACTGTATTAAATGGTCGCAGCACTGGGAAGGTTGAGAACTAGCGCTCTAAGAGATGCCGATGGGCAGACTTTAAAATTAACTTGTTGAGCTAATACAGATATTAAGTGATAGAGTCCAGATTTGAATTGGAGCCTGGGTATCTCCCCACCCCCATCCCTGAACCACATTGGTATACTGTGTTCTAGGGAGAAGACTGGAGAAGTGCCGAGTCAGCACCTCTTACCAGCATTTCTAACCATTTATTGTCCTTTCGGTTTACACAGGGTACCAACTGTGAGGGTGTGATTGATGCGGCACATGCCAATGAAGACATCTCTCTGAAAGAGCAATGTGGTAGCTTAAAGATTTTAGTGAAGAGAAGAGTCTGAGTGAGGGACGTCGCACTTGCTGGACTGTGGCTTATTCTCTGTCATCTCCTGGGCTCTTCTGAGAGAAATTCAGCAGAGTTGCCCAAGTAACTATCAGGATCAGGGTGGAGCCTAGGAAGAAGGCAGAGACTGCAGTTTTAGGCTGTAAGACAGGCTTTAGACAGAGTGCTAATGGTTCCTAATAATCCCCCAAATCTCAGTTAAGTGTTCCTTGTGTGGACTGTGATTAAAACCAATACTCCTGGGGGACTCAGCTTTGCTTCCCATCATCTGCCAGGTTCTATCATCTCTAATTCACTAGAGCATATGGGTCTGTTCAAAATGGAATTCACACCTATGAGAGGCAGCTTATTACCCACACAGATTCCATGTCTGTCTTTGTCCTTGCCTAAGCTAAACGGATCTGAGAACACACTCGCTGGCGCTAAGCCCCTTGCATTTAAACACTGACAGGAACTGTGGATTTCTGCTGAAGTATGTTGTTTTACAAGTTGAAACAAGGGAGTTTTTGTAAGCCTACTATTTAGAAAACAAACAAATAAAACCCACATACAGCTATTTCAGAAATGCTACCACACAGGAAAGAAACTCTCTTGCCAAAATGCCACCATATAAAGAATGTGATTGAAGGGATACCATGAAATGCCACCTCCTTCATATTGAGACTTGGAGAGAAAATGAATAATCTGCATAACTTTGCAAACATTTTTCCTAACCATTCATCCTTTTTAAAGCATATAATATATTTTTATTAAATCATATAACGTTACATTTTCTTATGTAATATTAATAAAGTTAATCACTTCTGTAGTTAAAAACTTTTTAGGAGACTGGGGAGATAGCTCAGTCAGTAACTGTCTTACTGTGCATGCTGAGGGTCTGTGATGGTTTGTATATGCTCGGCCCAGGGAGTGGCACTATTAGAAGGCATGACCCTGTTGGAATAGGTGTGTCACTGTGAGTGTAGGCTATAAGACTATATATATCCTAGCTGCCTGGAAGCCAGTCTTCCACTAGCAGCCTTCAGATGAAGATGTAGAACTCTCAGCTCCTCCTGCACCATGCCTGCCTGGATGCTGCCATGTTCCTGCCTTGATGATAATGGACTGAACCTCTGAACCCATAAGCCAGCCCCAATTAAATGTTACACTTTATAAGACTTGCCTTGACCATGGTGTCTGTTTAGTACCTTAACTAAGACAGGATTTAAATCCATCTCTGAGAACATGTGTTAAAAATGCTGATCGTGGAAACACCCACTTGTGGCCCCAGCAGTGGGAGACAGGAGGGTCCTGAGGACCTGCTGACTCCTCTGGTCTTGCCTACTTGGTAAGCTCTATGCCAGTGAAATGTTTTTTTTAAAAAAGTAGATGATTTCTAAGAATGATGCCCAAGGTGTCCTCTGGCACATGTGGCATGTGCACACATACGTGTATCCAACTTCACATATGAATACACACATAAGATATTTAAAAAGTTTAGGATAGTGATGAATTGAAAAAAAAGTTAAGGGATTTCTGGATTGGCTGTTAGAAGGCCCATGTTCTTAACTCGAGTGCTTAGCTTCACTGTTTCTGGGTACAAAGGTAAATAACTTCAATACTCATTGGCTGAAAGCTATAATAGTAGTCTATTCTCTCTCGCGGTGTCTGCGGTCAGGAATTTGGTTCTGGCTCATGAGGGTGATGAAATGTATCAGCTAGAGCTGCAGCCATCTGCATCTGTTCCCATGAGGACTTGCTCACTTTGTGGGGAAACTGATGTCAGGGACCCTCAGCTCATCTCTAGATTGTTCTCTCCACAGATACTTGCACATCCTTAAAGAAGAGGGCTGTCATCCCTCGGGATGATCTGATAGACTGTCCACAAGGCCGTCAGTCATGTCTACTCTCCCTCCTCTCTGCTATACTGCTGTGGCCCAGGTGTAAATCAGTGTCGGGGGAGACTGTGTGGAATATGGATAGAAGACAATAAACTGTGGCAGCCACCTTAAGGGCTCTCAGACTAACTGGTTCTGAAGTAGTTTCTGCTATATAGCCTCAAAAAGTCACCTGTAAATGTAGCTCAGTGGCAGAGTCTGCCCTTGCCTAGCAAGAGTCTGGGTTCATGTGTTGGAAATACAATTTCCATATTTATATACTAATGGTATTTGGAGGTGGCGCCTCTGAGAAATAATTAACATTGGATGGGCACCTGTAATGGCATTAGTGGCTTTTTAAGAAGAGATATAAGGAGTCTGGAGATGGCTCAGCAGTTAAGAGCACTGACTGCACTTCCAGAGGTTCTGAGTTCAGTTCCCAGCAACCACATGGTGGCTCACAACCATCTATAATGGGATCTAATGCCCTCTTCTGTTGTGTCTGAAGGCAGCTGCAGTGTACTCATATAAACAGAATAAATAGATATTTAAAAAAAAAGAAGGGACATAAGGTGATCTGCTTTGCCATGTGATGCCCTGCTGTGTTATAAGCAACAATAAAGTGTTCACTAGATGTTCTATGTAGGTCATACTCTTGGACTGCTCATCTTTCAGGGCCATAAGCCAAATAAACTATCTTTTTTTTGTCTGTAATATAGTCTTGTTATATAGCCAGGCTGGCCTTGGACTTGTGATCCTCCTGCGCTGGCCTCTGCAGTGCTGAGTTGACAGATGGGCACCATCCTGTCCTGCCCATCTTCCACTCAATGTAAATGATCTGGCTTTGGTTATCGGTATAACAGAAAATGAATGAAGACTCTATTCTAGTTCCTTTCTTTGCTATGATAAAATACTGTGACCAAAAGCATCTTGTAGGTGAAAGGTTTTTTCCCAGCTTACGTTTGAGGTGACAGTCCATCACTGAGGGAAGTCATCACAGAACTCCAGGCAGGAACGTGGAGGCAGGCTTGCTTGCCACACAGCCTTACTTCCAATCTAGGAATTGACTTCATGGTTAAATAAATAGAGCAGGCACCAAGGGCATTCCTGGCTGGCTGGCTGGCTGATGCTCAGCTAACATGCTTATATAGCTAAGGACCACCATGATGAATGGTACCATATGCAATGAGCTGGGCCCTCCTACATCATTAACAATCAGGATAATTTCCCCCCACCACACACACACACACACACACACACACACAGACACACACACACGTCATCAGTCCACTCTGACCAAGGCCATTCTTCAGTTAAGCCTTTTCTCTCGGATAACTCTAGACTGTATTCATCAACTTGGCAGCGGAAACTAGCTAGATCGCCTTCTGCAACCTTGCAGTGTGCTTCGAGTACCCCGTTCTTGATTTCCTGTAACGCCCAACACCGTCTATCTCCTACTAAAGGCTTCTCTTTCCACTCACAAATGCATAGAAACTCGGAGTCAAAGAGCACTACACTGACGGCCTCGTCCAGTTCTTCTGCTGGAACGGCCAGCTTCTGTGGTATGTATTCCTCTCTGTGACAAGAGTATGCTCAGTCTCAGGCTCCTGAGTTTCTGTAGTGTGAGATCCATAAGATAAACTCATTTAGCCTTGTTCAATAAGCCTTCTTCACCGCTGAAAGGTGCACCTTCATGGAAAACTCTCTCACAGCTTTGCCTTGAGGCACTTGACTACTTCGGCTCAAACAGGTGGTGTTTTCCCAGGCTAACTCCTTTGTTTAGAAAGTGATGTGGGACTTTGCTGAGAGTACTCATTCAAACAGACAACCCATTCTCCCCGAGTTACTACTCCTAGGTACACTGACCTCATCGTTTGCTATCAAGCGAACAGATATTTACTTAGTGTGCCTCTTTGTATAAAGATTACCCATTGACCCATGTGCCTGTCATCTCTCTGTCTACATTACTGTTGTCTACTTTGTGAAAGGAGGGTTAAAATTTAATGATGCCAAGAATATAATGTCACGTAAAAAGAACACTTAAGACAGCCATGGGGTGGTGATAGTAGGGGGTGACAGATGGTGGCAGGTAAGATAATGGGACAAGTACATGGGCTTGTAGCCTGAGAGGCAGGAGCTAGGAAAAATGGCTTCCACCATCCATATTGTATGTGACAGTTATCTAAGATTTTCCCTTATTATTGCAACTGTATTAGCTCCTCCTTCTAGCTTTAAAAAGCTAAGATTCAGGACATGAAGTTGGTCTCTGGTATATTAAAACTCAGCACTGAAATCATTTCCTCCTGTTAGAGCCCCTTCCCAGTGTCAGCCCCAGGTAAAATGCACTTGGTGAGCTGTCCTGATTAGCACTGGTTTTCTCCCAAGGGACACATTCTAAGATTCTTACAAATCTACCTCAGGGGGCTTCTGCCTTGGGAATGACATGGTGCTTCTTCCTCTGGAGCCTTCTACACTGCTAATAAGTAGTTCAAGAGAGGATCGGAAACGCTGTAGAGATATTTTTGTGGTTATTGAGAGCACTTGATGCTCTTATAAAGGAGCTGGGTTTCATTCCCAGCACCCACATGGTGGCTCACACCGTCCGTAACTCCTGTTCCAGGGGACGCTCTCCTGTGATCTTACCAGACATGCATGCGGTGCACATACATACATGCAGGAAAAACACATACATGAAATAAATAATTGTTGGGGGGATCTAAGAGCTTCCTTGGGTCTCTCAAATCACAACACTCGGACCGCTTTCCTGTAGCATACTCTAAAGATGACTCTTACACACACACAGGGACCACAGCAGCATTCGGAGTCAGAGGTAAGCTGGGTTTGAAAAGAGCCTCTCTGAGGCATCCAGGAACAGCCTGGGTCTTCCCTCTACTTCTCAAAACACCTTACTTTCCCCAATTACAATGGTAACCATAAAGAATACCAAGCCTGCGACCACCAGAATCCTTTGTCCTGCCTTTCCTATTTCACTCTCCTGTACACCCCCTGTCTGACGTGGTTTATTGCATCCTGCAGTGCATTTCCTGTCTGTCTTTAAGGAAACCTCCTCAGAAGCAAGGTGCATAGTGTCTGAAGGAAAACAAAAAACAACAACAAAAAAAAAGCAGCAAATGAACAACTTTGCCCAAACTATAGTTTCTCTTTCCTCCTCAAGGCCTTGCCTAGTGATACTGTGAGTTTGGCCAAGACTCAAAGGCATTTAACTTAATTATCTCCAGGGAACCTTAGCTAGAAATCAGGCACATACATGTCTGCCCTACCCAGCAGCTATACTCTTGTTTGGATTCTGGAATCGCTGAGGGTCAGAGGTCCACAAACAAACAGACCCTTCTCAGTAACCAGGAGGATGAAAAGTCACCTGGGTAGGGGCTGCCATGCAGGGCAGAAGCAGGTCATTCCAGCGACCGTATGGCCCTATGATGAAGCTGCTAGTAGAGGGGAAAGAGGGCTGCTGCCAGCTCCACAGTGCAGAAGCCATTTTGAGTCAGCCTCTGCCCATCTCCCAGGAGTTAGGAAATTTGGTGACGGATAATTTTACCCTTCAACAAATAAGTAGAGCCCCTTTCAACAACATCTGAGTGCAGCAAGGTGACCCCCTGATCATTTGCTTCAAGAAATACTTTGTCATATAGTCTCATGGTTACGCAGATACTACCAAATAGTAGTAGGGTTTTTGAACTGAAACGCGTTATGTGGATTACCAGTGGGTGGTAGAGGGCTGGCGAGAAAGCTTAGTCTGTAAAGTGCTTGAGCAAGACCTGAGTTGGATGCTCAGAACCCACATTAAAAAACAAAACAAACAAAGCTGGGCATGGTTGTGTGGGCTTATAATTCCAGTATGAGGAGGCAGTAATAGGCAAATCCAGAGCTCACTGGCCGGCCAGCCTCGCCTACTTAGCAAACTTCAGACCAATGGTAGACCCTGTCTCAAAAGATGGTGGAAAGTCAATGGAGAATGACATTCCAAAATTATTGTGTAGCACACACACATACACAGGTGAGTGACTGAGATGCTTAGCTCTCTTTCTAACCCACCTACCAGCTATTTTCTCCTGGATATCTCTTGTTATTCAGTTGTCAGGAGAAAGTGCCCGGGACATCCCACATCTCTCTCAAACATTGAAAGCTGTGGTGGTACTGGTGGTGAAGAATTTTCCAGTCTTGTCCCACTTATCTGGTAGCTTGCCTACTTGAAAAGTAAGTTTCATGTTCCTGGCAGAGATGAAAATACAAAGAGAAGCGATTAGAGTTTTTCAGAAGATGGAAGCTTTTATGATTTCATATATAGTGCCTATGTAGCTAGTCATTAGACATCTTTGGAGTAAAAAGGACTGCAACTCAGACAAATAGAGATCTGATGCTTTTCCTGTGCTCTGTCTAGGGAAAGTGGCTGATTGTATATCAGCTATTGGTCCTGTAAGCCTGTTGATGGGAAGATACTGAGAATATCCTATTTGTTGTGTCAAGGATGATACAGAAGAGAGTTGACAGCAGCAGTCACTCAACAGTCTGGGCTGGATGCCATTTCTATCTGCAATCTGGTAGAGATGCACCAGGCTGAAGTGCTACAAGGTTGGGCTCAAGTCAAGTCTCCTGCCTCCACCCTTCCTGGATGTCTTTTACAGTGAATGTTTGCAAACACTATAACTAAAGCTGAGGCTATGTTTTTAATCCCTAAAGTAGCAGATTCATAGGGAGTTTAGGACCTTAAAAGGAACACTAATACCTTTTGCTGAACAGAGCAACTTCTTTGGGGCAATAGAAAGGGAGAGGCCATTGCTAAATTTGTTCTCCCAACAGCCCGTGGGCACGTTTAGGGAACACTGGGTTGGCCCTGCACGTAGTCAAGGTGCTTCAGGCTCAAAAACTCAAGTGCACACCCTCCCACTCTCGGCCACACCTTAGTTTCGACTTTTTTTTCTTTGTCCCTCCACAGTCAAACGTCTTGGAAAAGACTCTTCTCTGTCTTCTTTAACTCAACTCCACACTCCTAATCACCCTCACTTGACTTTGCAAATGCTCTCCTGCAGGCCATGCCCCACCTCACACAGTTCCTTCCAGTGGCTCTTCAGTCCTGCTCAACCTTTTTTCCTCACGTACTCTATACTATTCTGAATCTTCGTTTCTAGTCGTGTTTGTTCATTGACTCTTTCTGTCCCTTAAGTAAGTTTTCCCTCAGGACTCTGGCCTTGGTCTTCTTTTTTCTTAACTCTTCATATTCTTAGTGGACATTCGCAATTTGTAGTTGGCCAGCCCATTCAGTCAGCCTTACGTTGAAGACTTCTCTACCTTAAGACTTTAGGTAAGAATTGGAAATAGTCTAGGTACTGATTTTCCAGCTTCCCTTGCAGCTAGAATATACACATCTGACACTGTTTCTAACCATTAGATATACTTGAAACATGTCTTTGAATAGGGTAACAGACTAAACAAATGTACACATTGGCATACTCCATTCTTATTAGAATAGATACTGCTATATATATATAGGTTCTAGAAACAGTGTTTATTGTTCAGTAATACAGACTGTGGTATCTGTTCCCAGCATACTGTGGTTATCGTGAGGGTAACCCTCAGCTTTCCTGAGACCCTTCTCTTACATTTCCTCTCTAGAATAGTAGTAGTATATCATCATATTCTCAGTCTTTGGTATCATCCCATGTCGTTGACCAACTCTCAACATCGCCTCCCCTATGCTCCATCACCACCAAATTACTTTAGGGTCTCATTTGCATTCACCAGCCCTATCAAAATAGCTTACTAGTGAGTTTCTCTGCTTCTTGCCTTTTCCCTTCAATCTGATTTGCACTGCTGCTAGAGTTGCCTTTCCCAAATATGAAGCGAGTTCTCTGTTTAAAGCTTTTCTGTGCTTTCCCACCGCATTCGGGATAAAATATAAACCTTTGGCGTGATGGTAAGCTTTCATCTTGCACATGGCACACTGCTTTATATCTCTAGGCCTTTATCACTATGATCTTGGAGACCACTTTCAACTCCAGCTTCGTCGTCCTGACAGTAGTGATATCCCATCAAGTGCCTCTGGTCCTGGCTGAGAGCCAAGACTGGGAGTTAATTAGAAGATACTCACCCCAAGAGGATGGAAATGTCTGCTTCTCTGAACCCAGTGTCCAATGTCTCCAGAGTAAACAGACCCCTAAATGTCTCCTTTCCTGTTTCTCTTCCTTATTAGCTGTGATGTCTGACACAAATGATGGGAAATGAAGAAGGGTTTACTTTTGTTTTGGCTCATGGTTTCAGATGGTTTCATGGATGGTTGCTTGGCCCATGTGCTAGGACAGAACATTGTGGTGATGAAAATATGTGGTGGTTGAGCCTCTTCACCTTGTAGTGGGTGGGAAGCAGTGAAAAAGGATCATGGAAAAAACTGAGGTCCTCAAAGACATGTCCCTAGTGACCAAAGTCTTCATTAATTCCATTAGGCAGGAAGTTCCACTGCCTCCCAATGACCTATTCCAAATTTGAATCTATCAGTAGGTAAAACCATTCACTAACCCAGAGTCCTTGTGATATGATCCCCCCTAGAAACACCCTCAAAGACATTCCTAGAGGCATGCTTTCCTGCCTCCTAGGTGTTTTGTGCTGATTGGTGTTTGTCAACTTTTCACACAAGGTAGAGTTATCTGGAAGGAAGAACCTCAGTTGTGGAACTGTTCCCTCCAGATTGCCTGTGGGAAAACCTGTGGGGCATTTTCTTGATTGAAGATGGATGAGAAAGGGCATGGCCACCCTTGGGCAGATACTCCTGTGTTGTATAAGAAAGCAAACTGGGCAAGACATGAGTAGCAAGCCAGTAAGCAACATGCCTCCATGGCTTCTGCTTCAGTTCCTGCTTCCAGGCCCCTGCCTTAAGTTCCTGATGGAATGTAATCTGAGAGTTATAAGATGACATAAACCCTTTTCTCCCCAAGTGCTTTTGGTCATGGTGTTTTAGGACTGCAATAGAAATCCTAAAAACAATATTTAACTCAATCAAATTGACAGGATTAACAGTCAAATCATTGGCAACCTTCCTAATGCTGTGACCCTTTAATCCAGTTCCTCATGTTGTGGTGACCCTCAGCCTTAACAATATTTTGTTGATACTTCATAGCTGTAATTTTGCTATTGTTATCAGTCATTATGAATCATAATGTAAATATTGAATCACAGGATACCTGATATTCAACCCCCAAAGAGATTGTGACCCGTTGTGACCAGTTGAAAACTGCTGCTCTGGAGACTGTAAGGGAGTCTCTCCAGATAACTCTACCTTGTGTCAACTTGACAAACACCAATCAGCACAAAATCCTGGAAGACAGGCGAGTATAACTTTAGGAATGTCTTTGAGGATGTTTCTAGAGGGGAATCGTATCACAAGGACTCTGGTTTAAGGAACGTTTTTACCTACTGATAGATTCAAATTTGGAATATGTCATTTGGAGGCAGTGGAACTTCCTGCCTAGTAGGAGGAAGCTGGTCACTAAGAACATGTCTTAGGGGGGTCCTAATTTTCCATGATCCTTCCTTGTCTCTTCCAGCCCCTCATGACTGCCAGCACTTCTTAGTTTGTGGCTACATCACTCCAATCTTTGTTCTATGACAGCATTGTCTTCTGTGTGTATGAAATCTCCTTCTGCCTTTTATTTGTAATTGCATACAGAGGTTCTACCCAAACAACCCAGAATAATTCCTTCATCCTGTGATCTTCTACCACAAAGGCCTTTTTGCCTATAAGGCAGCAATCACCGTTTCTAGAGACCATCAGCCTATCGCATGCATTGCTTAAGGGATGGCTTGCTCATAAATACAGACTGCCCATCTTCTGCTCATCCTCACTGTTGCTGGCACTGCTCCCTGCTGCTGCTTCCAGCTCCCACTGCTCTTTTCCACTCTGTTTGATTTCTCTTTGATAATCCCTCAGCCATTAATAATTCTAACTTCCTGGTGACAACCTTTTGACTCTTAGTAAGTAGCAGGTTTACTTTTCCAAAGAAAAGCATGTAACTGTTTTGATGGTTAAATAACCTGGTGGATCCTAATGTGACAATTTAAAGCTGCTCTGTGTGTGAGGGGAGGGTAGTCTATTTCCTCTATCAGAACAGCACCTTGAGATAGCTAGAAGAAGAAGAAGACGATTTCCCTAGAAAATGTGGATTATGGCTAGTAAATCATAATAGGGACATATCTGCCTGAGGACCAGCTGTAATGATCTTACGGAACACTCCCTCCTGATGCCTGTCAGTGTCATGATGACTCAGTGTCACATGGTCTGGAACTATATTCTTGCTCAACATGTTATGCTGTGAAGGAAATCGGGTGTGGCTGTGGCCTGAGCACCTCTCTCAGCTCATAGCTCGGTCAGGGTAGGAAGAGACAGAAACGTTCTTACGTGTCCTTTATCAGCCACAACATTCAAGGACATGTTGGACATTAGGAAGGTTCCAGATCAACGTCTGACTGAATACTCCCGTGGTCAGTTTTTCTTCTTCAAATGCTCAAACTACCATTAAGTTTAGAATTACAAGATGATTCATGTTAGCTACAAAGAATTATGTATGCCTGAAAAATATACTAAGGAGTCCTTCAACAAAAGAGATAAACGATGGTGTGTGTCTACGTATGTACGTGTCTACAGTAAGTCTTTAGATTTACTTATTTTATGTGTAGGGGGCACACACTGCACATGCTTGTGGAGGTCCAAGGAGAACTTGCAGAAATCTCTTCTCTCCTTCTTCCTCGTGCTTCTCAGGGATTGAATTCATGTTAGCAGGCTTGGCAGCAAATGCCTTTAACTATGGAGCCATCTTGCTGGCCTTGAGCGTGGTGATTCTGTACTGATCTCCATCGCGATTCCCACTAGAAAGGGATATATTTGCTTGTAAATTCCGTCCAATGTTTCTTCGTAGTTCTTATTACCTTTTTCTCGTTGTCACTGTATTTCTATAAAAATGTAAATCATAAAGTAAAAGGAAACTAATGCAATATCCAAAGTGGATATTTTAATGGACAGATATTTCTATCTGAAATCATACTAGCAATTACTTGGAAATTATGTGATACAAGTTGGTTCAAGTTGAAGAAAATCCAACTGCTAGAAACTTCCATTACTTTTGCTAGGACGTGCATCTACCCTCATAGCACTCCCAAATTAATTTAAAATTAAATGTTTAATTTACAGATGCCCGATTCTTACTCACAAAAGACATACAAGTATTATACAAATCACCTCATATTCACACAACTTCTACAACTGCACGCTCACAACTCTGCACGCTCGCTACATCCTCTCCGTGAGTAATTTGCTTAAAGCTCTTGATGTATCCCCTGCCCCTTTCCTGTTTTACCTGAAACATCTCAGCTTAAAGGTACGTGATAAATGGGGGGTTTCTTATCTTAACACAACACCAGAATTGGTCCCGGTTGAAGGAATTTGTACTCTAATTGAACAGAGATTATTCTTTCAACTCTCCTTTGATATTTGGCATTGGACCAAGGAGTCTAAAATTAGCTGCCTTCTGAATCCAGGTGCGGCTAAGTGGAAGCAATTCCATTTGCCCCAGGAAGTCACAGGAGCTGTTGAAATAGTTTAAGTGGGATTCTGGTCAAGCTGCTTGCGGGGGTCACCTCTTTGCTTCAGAGAGTGGAAAGCCACCATACTGCAGAGATGAAAGGGACCACTGAGAACATCACTTAGGACCGTTCCATCTTGCCGCTCAGGATGGAGTGATGGACCTTTCCCAGCCTTGTTCTGCACCAACAAAGTGGGGTCCTTTCCCTTGTCCTGGTCATCCCTCAGAGGCTGTCTCAGGACTAGATGAATGAGCATGCAAGCATGCACATGATCGCTTTTCCTCATCACTGTAGTGGTTTCAGAACATGTCTACATCCACATGTCTCCTTCCATTCACATGTGCCAAGCTGAGGGACCCAGTCATGGCCAGCAGAACACAGCAACCTTCCGAATCTAAGTCAAAAAGGTGACTCATCCCCAGTTTCTCGTAGAATACTTACTGCAGAAGAAGCCAAATGTCATGGTAGAAGTCTCACTCCCCTGAGACTGCCATGTTATGAGGAAACCACATAAAAAGGCCCAAGTAGATGCTTCAGCTGGCAGTTCCAACCTTCATGCACTTTCTAGGCTGAGTGAATGAATCTCTAGATTCATCTCTAAGTGAGTGAATGAGTCTCTAGAAAATTCCAGTCCCCAACCACCAAGATAGGCTGGATTTTGACCCTTCCCAGCTGATGAAACATGAAAAAGTGTCAAGCCATTTTTTTTTCTCCAGGCTTCAGAACTCCTGAGCCACTGTCTGTGAGCATATAAAGTGAGTGAGTGTGCGTGTGTGTGTGTGTGTGTGTGTGTGTGTGTGTGTGTGTGCATGTGTGTGTATAATTTCTAGTTAATGTGTGATGTGCCAATGGTCACTGGGGCAGTCACACTGGTCCATGGCAATCACAACAGTGTAAGAACGTGACCCAAACACCAAGCCAACCTTGTGTGAGATACAATGGCCAGACACAAACTTATCTTACTTCATCCTAAGTCATCAAAACTGAAGATCAAGGGCCAGTGGTTCATTTTCATCCCATAGAGCTTAGGGAGGAGCTGACCCAAGGCTGAGACCTGCGTCTGGCCACACTTAAAAGCTCACTCTAAACTGCAGTCATCCATGCAGCAAGTGACTGGGCTTTGTTGTTCCCTCAGTCTGTATGCTTCCTCGGATGCCTCTTTTGCCCCATTCGATATCTGTAATTCCCTTCTTTCAAGAGATGGAAGGACTCTCTGGGTTATCTTATCTGATCAGTTTCACAACTAATAGCAAGCTGGGCAGAGGTTTTCATGCTCAGACGACCAATCACCTGAAAGAGCCATGTTGCCGTACCTCAGAGCAAATGCTTCCTTTCCTAAGCTTCTCTCAGGCTCTCAGACCTACTTTTTTTCCTGAGCTGTGGAGAGAATATCTATCAATTCATGGAGCCACTCATTTATACATTTGGTTCTCCACACATGAGGTGTAAGCTATGGATACACTTGTGACAAATTATGCAAGAGATCCCTCACATGCTCGTGTGCTATCGCTAGCTCTTGGGAGCTATAGCTGGCTTTTGTGAGCTGCCAGCCTCCAGGCTGCTCCTAGCAGGGATGGGCAGCTCAGCCTGCTGCACTGGCAAGGCATTCCCAGCCTAGAAGGAAAAATTCACACCTCCAGTCCTCAAATCTGCAGATCCATCCACATGACCTGGATAAAAGCACGCTCCTTTGATCAACTTTAGAACAGTGCGCAGATGCGCTGTCTTTTGTGCATTTAAAGATTGCCTTGGGCTTTTCACACTTGTTTCTAGAACCCGATAATCTGCACTCTGTTCCCTCATCCTCACCAAGCCGAAACCTCAGACATTTCTTGCTGGCACTAACTCTTACACTGAAAACTGTCACTCGTGCAAGAATGTGAAGATCACTGGCTCACCCTAGTAATGAAATCCTGCACGCTGTCTCTGCCGTGTAACTGCAAGGATGCCAGCAGGGTGTCTTAGTTAGGGTTTCATGGCTGTGAAGAGACACCGTAACCAAGGCAACTTTTATAAAGGACAACATTTAATTGGGGCTGGCTTACAGTTTCAGAGGTTCAGTCCATTATCATAATGGCAGGAAGCATGGCAGCAATGCCCAGGCAGTTATGGTGCTGGAGGAGCTGAGAATTCTACATCTAAATCTGAAAGCAGCCAGGAGGCAGCTTTCTCTCCTGCACTGGGCAGAGCTTAAGCACTAGGACTTTAAACCCTACCCTCACAGTGGCACACTTCCTCCAACAAGGCCACACCTATTCCAACAAGGACACACATCCTAATAGTGTCACTCCCTGGGGGCCAAGCATTCAAACACATGAGTCAAACCTATTCAAACCAGTACACAGGGCTGCTATTTAGTATACCCCTGAAGGTTACAGTGAGCCCAGACTTATCTGTGGGGAGCCAGGATGTTTCTCCTTCCTTGGTTATAGACATCAGTCAATCAATAAACATTATAATGTGTCAGGCATCAAAAGCACCAAAAGGCACTGGACACATTCTCCTTGCCATTCGCAAATGAAGATGTGCGTTCTCAAACTTAACTTCTCAGGTACACCATCACCGGCTGTGAGACACTAGCTGTGTCACAAATAATTTATTAGTAGTAATAGGACATGTCAAAGATTTGAAATGAACAGCATAAGGATAGATATGTCCCTCCTCACGGATATGTTTACACAGCTCAGTGCCATCTGTCCTGTGCCTGCTAGTGAGAAAGGCAGAGAATGCTGAGCTCCGTAAGTTCACTGACGCCCCAGGACAAAGTCCCATTTCCATGTCACCAACAATGAAGGAGTCCCCTTACCTTTCTCACAGAGAAGGAACCAATGACATCAGACTATCAGGGAAGAGGCAGAAGGGCCTGTTCTTTTTTGACTGAGATAAGACTTGGTTCGCTTGGGGCTTTGTTTTCTTAGAAAGGAGGAGTATGGGTGTTATATCAATGGTGGTGTGTTTATCACTGTGACTCTTACTGCTTCATATCTCATGGAGGAATTAGGTGACGTGCAAAGCTATCTCTTCAGTAATAATATGTGTTTGTGTAGGGCTTTAAACTTACAGACTACTTTCACATTCGTTGACATGGGTGGCATTATGGTTTAGATGTGAAGTATCTGAAAGACTTCAGTATTAAAGGTTTGATCCTGATGTCTCAGTGTTCAGAAGAGTCCTTGGGAGGTGATTGGATCATATGGGCACCAAAGTCATCAATGGATTATTCATTGATGAGTTCACAGTTGAATGAGCTTTTAGGGAGCGGGGAGACTTGGTTAAACAAAGTGGGTCATGGAGAGTATTTCCTGAAATGGTTTATCTTGTCTCTGGATCTCTTCAGAGACAAGCTCCCTCTCCTGCGATTCCTGGTGACGATAGAGTGAGTGGCTTGGTTCCACCACAGTGCCTGGCCTTGCTTCAGCACAGCCTAGGAACAATGGCGGGTGACAAAGGATAGGAACCTGTGAAGCTGTGAGTTAGACTCAACCCTCTCTCCTTTTAACTGTTTCAGGTGTTTTTGCTGCAGCAATAAAAGACTGACTAACATAAATAGGATCGAGGCCATTTAAAGGACCTTGGACATGATTTTATCCCTAAATATAAGTGAAGAAATAACACAGGGTTGACCTGCTCTAAGTCCATAGTGGGTGAGCAGTGGAGCTGAGGTTCAAATCTGGGCTTTTTTTTTTTTTTTTTTTTTTTCCACACTGTGCTCTTCCCAATACACTCTGATTGGGAGAAGCAAAGACACAGCTGCATCTTTAATGTTGACGTCTAAAGGAACTCGACCAATCTCACACTATTAGACGGATGTCTCATGGTCTACAACGCTTGTTTCTTTGTACTGAAGATACACCAGTCTCTCTTTGGTCCATCTTCTTGGGATCTTGCAAGGCAGTGTCCAGCAGAATTCTCTCTGCTTTAGGTACACAAATACCACCGCCACCTTCTATGTGCCTGTGATGACTACAGACTTGACAGAAAGGGACATCTCCTATAGAATATTAATAGGCAACCTAGCAGGCATGGTGGCACATACTTATAATTGCAGAACTGGGCAGGCTGAGAAAGGGGGATCTAATCTTTAGTATGGCTTAAATCAGGGAATCTTACAAAGAATAGGTAAGAAATATCTTCACACACACACACACACACACACACACACACACAGACACACACCTCTGTATCCCAACACATCTAAGTCTTTGACAACTTTGGTGTCTAAACCGTGACCAGCATCACTTTGCTGCTCATCATAAAGGACTTATCACTTTGCAATAAAAGTGTTTCAAATCGAAGTGCTTACTGAAAGCAAAACTGAATGGCCACTTAAAGGGTGATTGTAGCACCCCCACAGTCCAAGAAATGAAACTCTGGCTTTGTTAATGCTGAATCTTAGCCCAGACTCAGAAGGCTGGAAGGCTGGATGGAATTCCGCCCTGTACTTGCAGATGTTTGGAGAACCGCTCAGTCAGCCTTCCTGGGAAAACAAGCCAGCATCCTACTGTATTCCCCCAGTGCTGGTCTTGTCAACATGGAGATCAGCGAAAGTGAGTCTCAATCGCCAGCTTGCCCAGTTCCCAGGACACAAAGAGCAAGAAACACAATAGTCAGATAAGAGATGCTGAAAGCGCGTTTACGGCCAGGATGATTTCTATCCTGGAGAGGACACTATTCTCCATGACATCATTTGACTCACAGAAGGTGTCTCAGAACTAAATCTGGATTTCTTTTTATCACTATTACACAGATGAAGAATAATAGACATGTGCAGGAAAAAGTGCAGGGGTGGGGGAGTGTGTGCTTGAACATGTAGAAGGAAGGGGTATTTAGTCACTCAGAATTATCTAAGGCAACATCTGGTGGCAGGGGCTTTCGTCCCATTTTATGTGTTTGTTTCATGTCTCATCTCAAGGTTATCTGGAATTACATTTACTCCAAGCCTCAAATCAGACTGGGAATCCCCATATGCTGAAGCCAGCTGAAGCCAATGTACCATGGAATTTCACCTACCCTTGACAAGCAAGGAATGGGGCAGCATGACCCCTGTTATCTGCAGTGTGTGTGTGTGTGTGTGTGTGTGTGTGTGTGTGTGTGTGTGTTTTAAATCCAGAGTTCCTGACACATTGGTGTGTTGTCGGAAACTGTTGACAGCACAAAGATGCACGAATTGGCAAATCAGGGTTTGGAGTTCTGCCTAGTGTAAAGGGGCTGCAGTAATGGCCACTTAAAGGATGATTGTAGCACACCCACAGTCCAAGAAATGAAACTCTAGCTTTGTTAATGCTGAATCTTAGCAGTAAGCACCGTTTGAAGTGACCTAGTGACTCAGAATGGTTTCTATTCCAGGAGTGCCTTAGCCCTGAGTAGCATGGGTTCCCCTGTCTTCTAAAAAAATAAAACAACAACCAGCCTAGTCAACCAACAGCAGCTCATGAGGTGCTGCTCACTTTTAGAACCCTCCCAAGCCACTCTGTCTCTGCCATGTTGCCCACAGGCCCAGTACCCAACCTCACTATCCCTCACCACACAGAATCTCCACAGGAGAAACTGGCAGTTAGTACGGCAGAGTAGTCAGTCTGATGACTAATCCGGACAGATCATCCCCGGCTATTTTTACTAAAAGCCATGTGTTTCATTTGTCCAGCTCCCTTGGGTCTCTTAAAGTTGGGGGGAAAAAAAACTCTGATAAAGCAAGTTAGTATCCCCTGCCGATTTTTCCAGCTTCAGCTAAAACTGTCATAGGATAAATTTTCACAAATTGTTTTTAAACAAACACATTAACAAAAACTACAAGGATTTTGATTAGCTCCTAAGAGGTAATTTATCATTTGGACAGAAGTATCTCTTTACCCATTGTCCCTCTCCCATAAGGTCCACTTCAGCAAATGCCCAGGCACAGCCTCTGAAAAAGACTGGAATGAGTTTGGATACCCATAGCACTCAGAGAATAGAAAGGCTTTGATAATGACAACTGCTATATCAAATACCGTATAAAAGTTAGTCCTACATGCATGGGCACCTGCCCTTTCAAAATGTATGTTCTAGAGTTTCTCGGAAGAAGAAAGACAGAGATGCTACTTACTGGCTTAGCCTCTTTCGGGTTGTAGAAGGACAGGCAGGACCTGCAGGTCTTCCAAAAGTCACAGATAGTTATGAGCCTGGGAGACAAAGCCAGGCCAAAGAAGCAGAGGCAGGTCTACCCAAAGGCCTCTTACCCCTCGTCTCCAACAGAGGAATGGTGCCTACAACAACTCTCTAATATCATTTTCAATTTTACTTATTTGATTTTATGTGTTGGGGTGGGGTCAGCTATGAGCACACACATGAGTTCATGTGCTTTTGGAGGCCAGAGGTGCCAAATCACCCTGGAGCTGACTTTATAGCCAATTGTGAGCCAAGTAACATGGGTGCTGGAAACCACACTTAGGCCCTGTGGAAGAGCAGACTCCTTGGGAGTTGGTAGGAATCTAACTGAATAATTTCATAGCTGACTTCAGTGTGGGTGAAAGCAATGTCCTGTGAGGTACATTCACATGGCCAATGAAAACGGGGCAGCTTTTGTAGTTTGCAAACCATTTGATAAATACCAACCTTCTCAGAAGGCACTGAAACTTCCCTGTACCTTCCTCTCTCTCTTGTCCTTCAGGAGAAAGAAGACAAAGGAAGCTTCCTCTAGTGGCCATCTTCTCCCCCAAGACATTCTTTCAACTTATCACCAGGCTCTTGGATACAAGATGTCCCCCACATGGTTTCTCCCACCACCAGTTTCCTGCCTACTGTACAGAATCGCCTGCACACTCAGATCTTTTTCTTCAGTGGTCCCCCAAGACTCTTCCATGCTTTAAAAAATGACACTCACCAGGAAGCTCAAGAAGGGTGAGGCAACAGGCAGGTTTGGAGAATCTAGTGCAATAGTCTTAGGCTTGGAGACAGAGTCACACCTGCCCATTCTCTGTGAGGGCTGCTTCCATGAGACACAGACTTTGATGAGAGTCACATGCAAGTGCTCTGTTGGCATAAACTCTTAGAAATTTCACTGCAAGAGGCTTAGATACCACCTTGTATACATGCAGCACATCAGAGGCCTCAAATGATCCCACAGGAATCTCTGAAGTCAAAAGGCCCTAAATAGATGTCCTTGCTGGAGATCATTCAGTCTTCCTGCAGCCAGGGGTATCTCAGTTAGGGTTTCTTTGCTGTGACGAAGCACCATGACCAAAAACAACTTAAGGAAGAAACGGTTTATTTCATTCATACTTTCATATAACAGTTTATCACCAAAAGCATTTAGAGAAGAAACCTAGAGGCAGAAACTCAGCGGCAAGAGCTGATGCAGGGGTGCTGCTCACTGGCTTGCTCTTTGTGGTTTTCTCACAATGGCCTGGGCACTCTCACATCAATCACTAATTAAGAAAATGCCCTACAGGCTTACCTACAGTCTGGTCTTGTGGAGATATTTTCTTAATTGAGGTTCCTTCCTCTAAGATGACTCTGGCTTGTGTTGATGTAAAACTAGCTAGCACAAGGGGAATAAGTGCCTTGGCTCTGAAGGGAGACACTATCTGTTCCTGAAACAGACACGGGGAACGTGGGATATGAAATGGGGTCCTCCTTCTCTGCTGCTCTACATCTCCCCTTGGCCTAGTCTGTGAGGAATAGAGGGTGAGGGAGAGGAGAGCTCCTGAAGCCACACCACTGTCTGGAAGAGGACAGGCATCTGCTGAGGTGCAGGGAAGACATAGCCACAAAAGGTGACCTGTCTGCTTTTAGGGGATGGAATCAAGCTGGCTTGTTTGAAGCCCAGGAGGAGAGTCCAGATAGGCTAAGATGCTATCAGGGAAATAGCTCAAATAAAACAGACCATCGTGGTCTAGAGCACATTCACTAGATCCCCAAAGGTGAAGTGGTCTTTCTCTACTGTGACCTGGCCAGATAATAGCGTTTTTAAGACCTGGCAGACTCATGAGGACTCCGTAGGAATATCTGAACAATATTCTTAAGAGCTGAAACATCCTAAATCACGCTGGCCTACCAGAGTTTATCAAATCACTTAATTGAGTCCAGTTTGGCTTCTGGCTATCTGTTCACCCTGTGGGTATTACTGCCACCTCTCTTTGTCTGTCCACCCATTAAGGACAGGGAACAGTAGGTGGTGGCTGAGGGGAAGTATGCAAAGAACAGGATGGGACAAAGGTCTGTACTTACACACCCCATACTTCTCAGGCCGAGACACTTGCAGGCGTGGCTGGGGGGCCTGAGGCTCCCGCCAAGAGCGCTCTCAGAATAACCCCTCTGTTCTTCTTCCAAACACTATTCTGCAGAACTAGATATCACTCCAGCCAGTCAGCATCCCCAAATTAACCTCACAGAGTCAGAGAAGCTGATGTAACCCACAGCCTGTGGCACAGTTAGCCTGCTCCAGACAGTGTCCAAAGTGTGGCGGAGGGTGAAATGTTGCCTCACATCCTCCGAAAAGCCACCAACAAAGGGCCATTATGATAACAGGAAGGCGCCGAAAGTCAGGCACAGTAAAGATAGGAAAGAGTTCTCTTTCTCTACTCTTCATGAAGAAAAAAACAAAAAACCAGAGGCTTTCCTACAGTGTCTGGCTAATCTCCTAAACAATGCCTAGCTTAGGGTTCCCCCTTTGGTTAGGCACCCAGAATGATTAGAAGCAGAGCTAGGCTGGAAGGTGTCTGCTGGTCTGTGCCAGCGACAGCGCCTGGGAGTGTCACTGAATGGTCTCTAGAGTTGCCTGTGACAGTCGTATGGGCAGCCCACAGCACTAAAAGGACTCCGTGACTAACTTCTGCTTCTTAGAGCTTGCTCCACTCTCCTCACTTTTCATTCCGGGTGTGTCAATCAAACACTTAATTGATTGGATAAAAAAACACCTGTTGAAAAGCTGCAAGATGCTAACCAAACGATTCAGAAAAGATGAGAGAAATTCCTGTCCTCAAGCTACCGGGAAGGAGACAATAAGGACACATAAGAAAGAAGAGAAGGCTAATACACGATGATAGGCAGGTAGGTACGACCAGAGAGTGGTCATACCACAGCAGGTGCTGGAGACAGACTGGTGGCACAGGAGCAGGTCAGGAGAATGGAAGGTAGGCATGGGGGGTGGGGACGGGACTCCACTGAGAAGGGTAGGCAGATAGAAGGCGTGGCTGCAGTCGTGGTCATCATCAGCACCATCAGCAGCAGCAGCACCATCATCATCATCATCATCATCATCATCACCATCATCATTGCCATCATTATTTATTTGGAATGTCTTTTCAAACATGCACTGCGATGTGGAGAGCAGATTGAAGGGAGCAAGAGACAGGGCAGCAAGGAAGATGGGTCAGAGGAGAGGCGGTGATGTCTGAGCTGGGGCGGAGAAAGTGGGGTTGATCTAAGCACTCTTCAGATGGGACTTGAGTACCAGGGCCTTGAATGTGATGTGGCTAACACCCATGTGAACGCTTATGACACACCAGGCCCTGTTACTTGTTGTAAGTCACATGTAAAACTTTTAAAAAAAAATTTATGATAGCTATATGAAGCTGAAAACTGAAGCCCAGAGAAGTCAAGTAACTTGTCCTCTGACACACAGCTAGTAAGTGACAGAGTCAAAATTTACATTCAAACCCCTAGGCTTCAGATTTCATACTTTCAGGCAACGAGCCCTCATTTTCCTACACTTGTCCCCCCTTGCTCTCTCACTCTCTCTGAACTCATTCATTCACCTGCCTACACATGCAAACTTTACTGCCCCCAGTGGTGTACCAGTAAATGTTTAACAATTTGAGACAAGGCCTTGCTTTGTAGACCAAGCTAGGCTTGGACTACCTATGTTGCCCAGGCTGGCCTCTAACTCACAGCAATTATCCTGCCTCAGTCTCCTGAGGGCTAGAATTACAGGCTGTGTCACCGTTTCTGACAATGTTTAATAACTGGCCTCTACTAAGCTGATTTTTAGCTTCAGCCGATCACCATGGTGCCCATGCTTCCACTGAAGCCCATCCTGAGCTGTGAACATGACGGCACAGAGCACAGAAATACACACAGTCTGTTTGTGAGCTGGTAGGAACTGGCTCCACCACCCCCATCCGTTCCTACAGCCAGTCATGGCTTCATCCAGTAGAGCACTTTGGACTCTACGTCATCTCTCCACCTGGTTTTATATGGTTCTCTAAAGCGCCATGAAAGGCCACATTCATGTCGTATCTGCTATTCACTGCTGACAACCCAAGGGAGGGCACTGAGGCTGAGAACACTGACTAGACCTTGAAAGCTGTTGCCCATTTCTAGACAGACTCCTGTCCCCTATTTGTCACAGCAGAAGTCACTTCCATAGCTCCATCCTTCTCTACCCAGGATGCCCCATTTCATGGCACTTGAAAACTCACAAGGCCAGACTCAAGTTCCATTAAGGTCTCACTGAGTCCTGCTTAGAGAAATGATGGCCTCTCATCTATGGCCACCCCACTGGGGTCCTATACTTCTCAGTCCTCCCATACTTTCAGCAGAACACCTTTTGGCATTACTTCTTAGGATGAAGATATCCAAATGTGGATGTTGGTGGTCCTTTACTCAGATGCTCTGCAGGTAGGTACCTACCCTTGGCAGCTCTCAGGCCTTACCCACTATTTTTATCCATAAACTTAGTCCCTCCTCTGCAGTACCAGCCTTTGTGGCTAACACTGCATTCGCTCAGTCAGCTAAGCCAGGAGCATAGGTATGATCTGAACCCCCCTCTCTTCCCCATGCCTCTGCCTGAGTACCAGGCCTTATAGTGCCTGCTTGTGTGATATTGGTGATACTGTCCTGTCTCTACCAAGGAAGTTACCAGTTTTATGCTTGGTTACTGCCATAGCCTTCTGACTGGGCCCTCTTACTCCAACCCGTAGTTGCCTCACTGTTGGGAAACAGGACTCCTCGAGGATCTGCCCCTCTTCCTTGGTGCTTAGGGTACTTACAATCCTTGACTCTCACACCCTGGCTTTTGTACCTTCCTGGTTCTTTGGTTTTGCTTCCTGTCTCCAATTTTGCTTCCCAACTCCATTATGGGCTCTGACCACTTCCGTGATTCACTGTCTCTACAGCCTAAGTAAGCAGTGCTCCATTCAGTGTGAGCCCAGAGGCAGCAGCATCTCAGCCAGTCTAACTCCAGGCCTCATCCACAGTCCTTGGGAAAGTGTCTACCCACCTGTGTTTGTATTTCCTGGACAGACAGACACCTGCTCATAACCAGAAGCCCATAGACCTGGGCTGCCCCTCCTTAAAGCCTTGGGAGTCTCTATTTTTAGGCATGAAGTGGCAGAGACACCCTCAATGAATTTGTAAGGAGAACAGCTGGTGACAGGGTACAGCTCAGGAGCCAGGACCCTGTTTCTTTCCCTACTTTTCTAATTAAAGACCAGGTGGCTTACTCCAGGCAAGTATTTACTTTCCCCCTGTGCACTCACAGAGTGACATGTGAAAACCCAGCTAGCAGGTGTGACTTGCAAGTGACATCCTTTTTCTGACTTTTTAAAAAAGATTTCTACATATAAGTGTTCTGTCTTCCTGCACACCAGAACAAGGCATCAGACCTCATTATAGATGATCAACCATTTGGTTGCCGGGAATTGAACTCAGGACCTCTGGAAGAGCAGCCAGTGCTCTTAACCACTGAGCCATCTCTCCATTCCTAAGTAACATCTTCTTGTTAATTAAGTATTGGATATGGTACTGCCATATAAACCATATATCCCATATAAGAATGGCTGGTCTTCCCACATTCACAACTGAAGGTTAATACTTCCTGTTGACAACTCTGCAAACCTTCATGGTCATTTGGAACCTATGGCCCTGGGAAGCTTTCATGACCACCAGTTAGCATATTTCCTTTTTATACCTCTCTATTGAAGTTGTGATTGGAGATGGAAAGCTGAATGAATTTAATATACATTGCACAGAATGAATTTAGATATCTTTCCCCTCAAAACCACCACCAGCTACCAAAACAATTGAATTTTCTCAGAGGAGGCTATACTGTCACCAGCCATACACTAGCACTGGTGGCCCTGCTCAACTAACCCAGAACCACATGACCTAGTGGTTTAAAAGTAATTTAGAAGATATGGGACAAATATTAGGAGACTAGTGTGTGGCAAGGGTCGGGTGGAGTCAGAGGTGGCAGCCCTGTATAGTTTCGGACATGCTACGGCTGACAGCTGGGCTTCTGGTCCCTTCAGAACAGAAGGTAGGAGTGTCCAGTGGATCCCTGAAGCACAGGTACCATGATGAGTTTGCTCTCTGACTTCAGGAATGTAATGGTCAGCTGTTGCCTGGCCCACCTACCTGTGCCAAGAGCCAGGGCTGGCTAGGGGGGCGGGGGTGCACACCATTAATCCCAGGATTTGTGAGGTACAGGTAAGTGGATTTCTGTGAGTTCTAGGCCAGCCAGGACTATAGAGTGAGATCCTGTCTTGATAGATAGATAGATAGATAGATAGATAGATAGATAGACAGATAGATGAAAGAAAGAAAGAAAGAAAGAAAGAAAGAAAGAAAGAAAGAAAGAAAGAAAGAAAGAGAAAAAAGAATCAGAGCTACAAGACCACTGCTGTGTTAAACTGGGCATGCTCTAACTCAGCCCCTTGCTCCTCTGCTTCCCAATGCTCTCTTTAAATTGCTGTGATAACCACAGCTGTCTTCCATTTTGAAAGTACCAGTTGTGACCTTGTCATGGTAAACCAATGGTGTTTAACCTTTTTAGACTATCTATTGGAGATTCCCATGGACTGTATCTAGTGCTTATCTGAATAGCTGGAGCCAATCCTCTAAGCTCTCAAACCATAGAATCTGGCTTAATCTGGAAAACATTGAAACAAAGGCACATAAGCAACATGACTGTGATTCAGACGTCACAGTACAACAAAGACTACGAGGTAACCCGTCAGAGGGGGAAAGGTTGAAAGCAGAGATACGTGGGTGTGGAATGGGGATGGGTTACTCTGTCAATCCAAAGTGTCGAATGTGTGCGATTCAGATGTTTTCTCAGTCTGTTATTATAGCCAGCTTCTCATTATTATTACTACCGTGTGTGTGTGTGTGTGTGTGTGTGTGTGTGTGTGTGTGTATGCAGGTGTCTACAGCATGTGTGTGTGGGGGGGGTCAGAGGACAACTTTCAGGGGTCACTTCTGTCCTTCCACTATAAGATCTGGGGATCAAACTCAAATCATCAGGTTTGTATGTGTTTTTACCCCTTACGTATCTCGCCAGCCACGGCACTGTGTATGAAGTAGATGCTAACTTTGCTCATGGTACTCGACTACCAAGATCCAACTAAAACAAAGGAAACTAACAACTGTCACTATCCAGGCAGGGTGGGGAGACCCATTTGGAAGTGGGACAAGACAAGAAGAAGGAATTTTTACTTATAAGAGTTGGGGCTTTTTAGCTTTTGAAATTCATGAATTCATTGAGTCTTTTTTTTTTTTCTTTTTTTTTTTTTTTTTTTGGTTTTTCGAGACAAGGTGTCTCTGTGTAGCCCTGGCTGTCCTGGAACTCACTCGGTAGACCAGGCTGGCCTCGAATTCAGAAATCCGCTTGCCTCTGCCTCTCAAGTGCTGGGATTAAAGGCGTGCGCCACCACCGCCCGGCGAATTCATTGAGTCTTATGAAACTTAAATGGCAATTCGTGGGGCAGAGAGATGGCTGGGCAGTTCAAGTGCTTGCTCCTCCTCTGAAGGAGCAGGGTTTGCCCTGCATCCCACACTGGACTCCCAACCACCCAAGCTTTAGCTCTAGGGGATCCGACTTCTGGCTTCTGTGGGTACCCACAGGCACATGTTCACATATGGAGATATATACATATGAATAATAAAAGCAAATCTTTAAAACAATTTAAATCTACATAAAACTTTCTCCCTTTATCCTGAAAAATAAATATATAAAGTCCAGTGAAACATTACATTTAATCAGATATTATAAAATTAGAGGTTATGAAAGTACATTTTTCTGAGTAAAAATGTTTTCTGAGAAAACATTTTCCAAAAAATCTCCAAGACCTCTTGATTTGACGCTGAAGGGACAGGGACACTGCTGAGCCGAGATCAGGCCCTTTGGCTTTCTGAATTATCCTTGATGAACATGCAGGGATTCGGTGGTGAGCAAGGGAATTTTGCAAATCTGGAGAACTGCAGTTATTTCCAGGCAGTGGTGGCACATTCCCTTAATCCCAGCACTTGAGAGGCAGAGGCAGGAAGATCTCTGAGTTTGAGGCCAGCCTGATCTATAATTCTGATTCTGGGACAGCCAGAACTACCTTGTCTCAAAAAAAGAAAAAAGAAAAGAAAGAAAAGAAGGTAGGAAAAAAGAGTAAGAGAAAGAACTGCAAGCCAGTGACTAAATCTCAGCCAGAGAAGCCCAAGGGCCATGGGAAGAGGTTGGCCAAAGCCCTTCCCTAAAGAACAAGTGTGTGACCGGGGATGGGGGGTCCTGTATGCACACATACATGCAGGAATGCACATATGTGCTTATTTCTCTTTCTGTATGTGTATGAGCATCGATGTGTAAGAGCTAAAAAAGCAGAGATGTAGACAGAAAAATATGTGCCAAAGTGTGGGGCAAATGAAGGCAGAAAACGACTCTGCTGGGTTTGAACCGGAAGTGTCAGGTGGAAACGGACACACCCACAAAAGCAAGCAGGAGAGACGCTGGCTGTTTACAGCTGTGTGGAAGAGCAGCACAGCCACCAGGATCCCACCATTTCAAGAAGGTACATTGAACCTTGGAAGTCAAAACCAGAGCTGAAATTGTGATGCCATCGCTTGGAGACGAAGCTCATCAACAAAATAAGAGCGGATTGTGCAAGGGGAAACGTTCCATCAGACAGCAGCGATGCGCGGTCCGATTTCAGCCCTGCAGCCCACAGGACCCCTCTGAGGAAGTACAGATAGGGCAGCCTCTCAGGAGGGAGGCCAGGAGGGATCCCGTTTCTCATTTCATGCGGACAAGGTGTCAGAAGCCTAAAGTGCAAACCCAGCCCTGTATGAGAGTGCCACAGGCACCTCTCAAGCCATGAAATCTTCTCGCTGGCCCCTGGCCGACATTGATTCTGCAACAGGGTACCCAAGTGGATTGAACAGTCACAGACGAAAGCAATCCCTTTCAGATGTAAGGCCATCCATCTTTCTAGCAAGCTGCAAGACCTGAGAACTAGCTGAGTGTTGCCAAGTGGTCCCTGAGGATCTCCGAGTGCTGGCTGGAACAGGCCTCAGAGTATCCAAGGTTCTGTGGGTAAGGTCAGCACTCACACTTCCAAGACGAGCAGGCAGCCTATAATTTCCTAACCCGGGAGGAGACAGGATGAGTGCCAACCATATAACTTCCCGAAAAGCACAGCTGGTGAGCACACCCACACCGTTCTCGTTAGGCTGCAACTCCCAGAACTAATTAAAAGGTAGAGCCAGGAGAATGTCCGGATTGCTACATAAGCATCTCCTGGGAAAAATATGTTCCTGGTTTTGCAAACCCAGGGCTCTGCCTATACTTTCAGGGTTCAGTCCAGTGATTACAATGTAGAACTGAATGTACACAGAGGGGTGTGTGTGTGTGTGTGTGTGTGTGTGTGTGTGTGTGTGTTGAGATAGGAGTGAGGAATGGTAATTGGATAAGAACTCAGGCAGAGAGAAATGTCCCGAGATAGAAAAAGCCAAAGCAGGAACAATAGGGAAAGGACTCAAATTGCATCCCAAGGGAGTTAGTGAGGCCAGTAAGAAAACACAGCCCTCCCTCCCAAGGGGGAGACTAAAGCAGTTCTAAGGGAGGTGTTTTCCTCTCTTTCTTTCTAAGTTTAACAATTACTGTTTTCGTTTAACCCAGTTTGGGAGAGAAGAATGGCCCAAATCAGTACCCAGTGTTGTGTTCTGCTTTGTGAATCTACAAAAAGAAAACTTCTAATTCTTTCCTGGAAACGAGACCCTATCAGATTGGGAGGATTCTGAGGCTCTGCCAGACCTACAGGCCACGCCTCTCAGGTTGGAGCTGCAGAGGGAGCCGGGCTGGCAGGCTGCCCACCGTTCTGCCCACCTCATAGATCACCAAGGGAGTTATTCGATGAAGGTGTTGGGTACGTGGCTGAGCTGCAGGATGCCAGATGGAACATTGACACCAAGAGAGAGGACAAAAATGCAGACCTTTCCCTGGGAGGGGCCTGGTGGCCACTGGGACTTATCCTGAGACACAGACTGGCCCAGCTTAAGAGAAAGGAAGAAAGGTTTTGAGTCAGGTCCTGGATGGGTCAACTGTTCCTTTTGCCAGATCCACATAGAATCGATCCTAAGTCCTTGTCCATTAAGATTTTAAATTGAGCCTGGCAGTGGTAACGTACGCTTTTAATACCAGCACTTGGGAGGCAGAGGCAGGTGGATTTCTGAGTTCCAGGCCAGCCTGGACTACAGAATGAGTTTCAGGACCGCTAGGGCTACACAGAGAAACCCTGTCTCAAAAAACATATATATATGTCCATCCAGTACCTGACTCAAAACAAATATGTGTGTGTGTGTGTGTGTGTGTGTGTGTGTGTGTGTGCGTGTGTGTATTTGAAATATCAAGAAAATCCTTTGAAGCCTCTAACTTAAGAGCTATGGCTTCGGTAGGATGACTTACCCTGTGTCAGCCAGAGAGAGTCAGCAGGGAAAGGAGCCATTGGTGATGGAGGAGGCAGGTGGTGGTTGATACAGGCTCTGAGCCTGGCCTTTGGAAAACTCTTTCTTGTTAGAAAAAAACTGCACAAGGCTCCTGGACTCTGTCTGAAGCTGCTACACCACTTCACTGGGCTCAGAGCTCTACTCTACCAAGATGGAGCCCAGCATCAAAACGTTTTTGTTACCATTCTCTTGTGTGAACGTCAGACAGGGAAAAGTTAAGTGTACAGGATGGAGTTGAATGTACAGGATGGAATTGAACCTGCTACATCTTTCTGAACTTGCAAAGAAGTAGAAATCACACATTAAGGGAGATAAGATAATGATCCAAGGGGTTACCAACTTAGCCCAATTCCAGCTGGTAGGAACACTAGCCGTAATCATGGTTGGGGTGGAGGAGGAAGGATATGGATAGATAGATATGGATAGAGAAGGTGTGACCCTCGCTCCAACTTCAGAGAATTACCGTGGTCCTGGTGACAAACCAGGATGCAGGAACAGTGACCGCAGCAGAGGAACACTACCAGGGTCCCCCCGTTCAGTGCTATGCCAAGGGATCATTCATTACACCTGTGCAGCCGTTCAACAGAAACTCTAAGAACTTCCAAGATTATGTGTGGAATGATCTGATTACCTCTGCTAAATTTCAAACCCAAGACAAGCGGCTGAAGTGTTTACTTAACATATCAAAGTACACTTGGCTACCAGGTTCTCCAGGAGCCTCTGGTTCCTGCCTGTTACAGGGTATGACTGGTATACCCTGTCCCCTACCCTGAACTTCCAGCCCAGAAGCTGTACTGCCCTCTCTTTCTGCAGAGGCTCTTCCCTATAGAATCCAGACATTTTGGTGACTCCCTCTCTCTGCCCCCATCTATGTCCCTCTCTGTTCTCTGTTCTCTCTCTCTCTCTCTCTCTCTCTCTCTCTCTCTCTCTCTGCCTGTCTCCCTATCTGCATGGAGCCTTCTCTGGCCTTGTCCCCTGAGACTGGTGAACCCTCCCTAAAACTTCTCCCAAATAAACCAGCTTTTAGATTTTTAATTCGGCTTGCATTGGCTTATTACATCAGTGGAAACACCTCTTAACCACTGCCTTATATTTTATCACAGAATGAGAAGTTAAACCTCTGTTCCGAATTCTAGTGCTCAGCCAGTACTGGTGCTACCAAACAGTGCTTCTTAATCATGTACTATATTTTTGTATATGTGTTCATATTTATCCTTACAATAATCTTGTGAAAGTAATCTTATCTTTTTTTTTAATCAATTTTATTGGTGGGAAAATTGAAAGTTGATGAAACAGAAATTGAAATAAGATAAAGATTAAATTATTTTAAAACCATTTTATTTTATTATTTTTATTAATTTTTGTTCTATGTATCCGAGTATCCTGTCCGCAGGTATGTCTGTGCACACACTTGTGCCTAGTGCCCGAGGATTCAGACTAGAGCATGGGGTCCCCTGTACCTGAAGTTACAGGTGATTATGAGCACTGTGGGGAATTGAACCCAGGTCCTCTACAAGAACAGCAAGTGCTCTTAGCCTCTGAGACATTGCTCTAGCCCCTAAATGGCTTTTTTGATGTCATATAAGCAATCTAAATTTCAAAGCCCAACCCCAAAGCTATTCTGGATTTTTTGTGTAAGCATGAACGGGCCCAACCCTGCCCATCCTCCAAGATCAGATGAGATGGAGAGCCGTCAGGGTGGTGTGGCGGTAGACTGTATTCTTGACTCTGCGTGAGAAATGGAAAACAGCAAGAGAAGCAAACTGTCGCAGCATCAGGCAGCATGTGAAATGATCCCACCTCGGAAACTCATCTATGTCACTGCCTAGGAGCCAAGAGTTTTCGTTTAGGACTTCCTCCTCGTCATCTGCAAATCTAGGACAGGTCCCATAACTTCTCCAAGACCCGTCTCCTTCCCCATTGAAACAGTGAAGCAGACCAGACCTCTTAGATGAGTTTGGAACAGGTAAAGTGCCCTGAGACTGCTAAGAAGGGACAGGCAGGATGTCTGTGTAGGTTTCTAACCTGTGCAGTGGAATGGCTACATGAGAGAATTATTGAACGTGCAGAGCTGCCAGGCACCACACACTGGAACACAAGTTCCAGAAGAGTTTTGCTATTAGGCAAATCCCTCATGCAGCAGGAGACTCTTTCCAGCACATTCCTGAGATGGTGCTGAGGCCTTTGAGAGTCAGGAGGCTCTTCCAGTCACCAAGAAGCCATCTCTCCTTCAGAGTGCCGCTTCCACTCCCGGTGCAGCCACATGCAGCCTGTCAAAGTACTCTGCAAAGCCACAAAGTTGCTTCCTACCTCAGCCCAAGATCATCCCCCCCACCCCCAGGGCTTTCCTGCTGCCCTCCTGTGAGGATCAACAAATCACATCCTACTTCTGCACAGCAGTCTGTGACACCAAGGTGAGTTGTCACCCCTCTATGCAATGTCTCGCCTCCTTCACGTGTCACTCTTATCTTTCTCTGAATGCACTAGGGTCAGATGTTTTTGAAATGCCCAGCCTTCCACTGATTCCTTAGATGTTTACTAAGTGCCTCCTGAGAGTTCACAGAAAATGCCTTCCTTGCTGCTTTTGAGAGCCTGCTCTCCTGAGGCATGAGAGTGGAATGTTCTTAGGAAGTGGTAATACAGCATAGGAAGGGCTGTTTCCAAGCCTGGGAAGGTGTGAAACCCCAGAGGATGGAGTGGCCAACAGGCATCAGAACGTGGTGTGTGTGTGTGTGTGTGTGTGTGTGTGTGTGTGTGTGTGTGTGTGTATAGGGTGATACTGAAGAGTGAACGAGTGGAACTATTCTGAGAGCTGCGATTGGTTTGTAATTTCAAGGGTGAGGGTTATAGGTCAAGATCACAGGTTTGGATTATAGATTGTAGATAAAGAGGGGGCTTGGAGAGATCAGAAGGGGTCAGATATGAGGGACATTACATGAGGTGACTCTGAGGACAATGGGAATTGTGGAAGGCTTATAAGCAGGGGAGAGTGGCACAGTTTCATTTGAGTTTTAAGAAAAGTCATTCTGCTGGCAAGACAGAGAAAGCAGGGAAAGGACTGGTAGTAGAGATGAGACAGGGCCAGGAAATGCTGTGTCCTGGGCAATGCAGAACTCTAAGCTCCGTCTTAGAAGCTGAGCTCTGTCAACACCACTTGTAACGGGGTGACACACTGCTCTTCTCAGCCCCCTTTTATTTGAGGTGGGGGTCTCAGGTAGCCCAGGCTGGTCTTGAACTCTTGAAATTCTTTCTGATTCTCTTGCCTCCACCTCCCAAATGAGTAACAAGAACTTTATTAGTCCCTTCAAGTTGAACATAAGCTTGTCTTTTAATGATGGCCAACTGTCCAAATTTCAAAAGGCAGTTAAAATAATATGAATAATTCTAAAATATACTCCCTTCGTGTAGACACTGTATAAACCTTTTCCAAATATCTGACATGTAAGCTTTCCGGGTGTTTGTTTGTTTAGTAGCAAACCAAATTGCATGCTCTTCATTCCAAGCCTTGAAACTCACTGTCCTGGTCAGAAAGGAAAGCATGGGAGTCTAAGGTGGCTGGTGTCTCCAGAGCCCTCTCCCAGTGTTCTAACTAATCTCTCCTGATGGAGCAATGGCCTAAAGTTATCCTGTTATGCAGTTGGCTGCTAAAACCCTCACTAGAGCCGTCAACGTAATAGTTTCAGTATTGTGCATGTGTACATCTGGAGGGTAGGGGTCACCTCCAGGGTCTACTATACCTATGCTATACCCCCAGCAATGACCCCGGGTCTCCTGTGCATTACACAGTACCCTACCACCACATTATACCCTCAACACAGAGAGTGCTTTATTAAAAGGTGATTTTCTTCTATAGCTTTCAGTCTGTTTTCTCACAACCTCTTCTGTGACACCTGAAGAGCTATGGCTGTATCTGGTTTACTCAGACTGACTCTCTTCCTTGTTGAGAAATTCCAAAATCTGGCAAGAGATGCCCCACAAACAGATGGGGGAAAGCTTTGCTGACAGTGAGGATTTTCAAAGGATTAAAGACAAACCACATTCTGAAAGGAATGAGCTAAAAGGAAAGCTTACTCTGGAGACACACTTGAAGAAAAATGTGGAACTACGAGAGGCATTGGTCCACCGTCACAGGCATTGGTCCACCATCAGTTTTCATTGGGGTCATTTAAGGGTCCCCTCTTATCAACTTAACTGGGTACTGCCAGGTTTTTGTATTTTAATGTCCCTCTGGGCCAGATACTTGCTTTCAAAGCCAGCAAGCTTACTTGATGTCATGGACAGGTGACTCTCATGGCACAGATTCCCACTGTGCCTTCCCAGGCATATGAAAGGATTGTAAGGGGCTAAGGAACACCAGGCTTCCTCAGCCTGGCAGAGCGCACTTAGTTCCAAACCATGAAGCACATATGGAAGCTCTCTGCTGAGGCGCGCCTCTCTCAGCATCTGAGCACCTGGCCACCCAGCCTCGCTGCCCCTGTGTTTCCTATGCAAATGTTTTGTACCACTGGGCACTTCCTGTCTGGGGCTGAAAAGAATAGGAGAGTTTCTTAGGAAACGTTAAAAAAAAATCTTTTTTTAGTCTATGTGTTCACCAAGGTAACCTCCAACGTTTTCTCTAAGAGAAAATAATTGGGAAAGAACATCTGTCAGTTGGATCTAACTTGAACCCAACTATCATTTCCATAATATCAGAATTTAAAAGGCTGCATTTGCTGCTATGAAAAACATCTCTAAAACACACCGCTACAGGTTTGGTGCAGTGGGGAGATTGTTTTAAAGTGGGTTGTGGACCAATGAGATGTCCCAGTGGGTTAAAAGCCTTGCCGTCAAGCCTAACCCGGGATCTATCCTCAGGACTCACTCTCCAAGATGACCTCTGACCTCCACAAGCACCCATTCATACACACAAATAAACTTGTGTAAAGAACAAAGGTAGTTTGCAAAAAGCATTTATAGTAAGGGCTGAATCTCATTTGTTTTTGCTTAGAAAACTGGAATAGTACACACACACACACACACACACACACACACACACACACACACACACGTCCTTGGGAGAGTGGAGGTCCAGCCGAGCTGGGAAAGGAGAAGTGGTTTTATGCCTCCTAGAAGTCTTGAGTTTTTTTTAAGAATGGGGTTTGGAAAGCACTCCTTTCTTACTCAGTGAAAGCCGGTGGGCCAGGAGGATGCTTCAGGGAATGGAAGGTCTTCTCTGCCAGCCAACAAACTGCCCTGGTGTATCGACAGAGCCTTCCCTCCATCTACGTGTGTGCAGTGATTTCTCACTAGGAAGGCAGACTGTTTCCACAAGATACAGGTGTGGGGTGAGAGAGGAGCATACTGTTTAATGTTCTGTGACGCATAGTAGGTTAACTATGGTTGACAACACACCACTTATTTTAAAATAGCCTGCAGAGGGGTTTTTCAGTGTTCTTCCCATAAATACACAATAACTATCAGGAGATACCAATTACCTTGATCCGATCTTCACACATTGCAAGAGAGGTACTGAAATACCACACTGTACCTGTAAATAAATATACACAATTACTACGTGCCAGTTAAGAGTTGTAGAGAGTATTATGTTATACAAAATGATTGCACAGATCTGAAAAAGTGTTGTGCCCCTGAAGAACTTAACAATTGTGTGTTTACTGGTGGAGAGTCGGTAAGGTTGCAGGAGCTTGTCCCTGTGCCTTTCCCACTATCAAATGCACAGTGGTATTAATGACTTGGTGAGGTCTCTTTATGGAAACACTGTGATCTTTCTGTTTTGACTGGAGTCATATGGTCCCACCAAACCTAAGACAATCCTCAGCAACTGTATCTCCCCACCCACCCCTTTTCCCAGCTCCCTAAAACCCCTGCAGGGGTTCAGTCATTCATTTCTTCCATTAGAAATTCCAGGTCATTCATGGCTTCATAGCAAGGTATTCAAAAAGGTTTAGTCCTTAACTCCTAAGGTCTTACAGAGAGGAGATATTTCACCTAACCCTTGGACCAATATTTCTTAAATGCCTGCAAATGCAATTTGGTCTTCAATTTATATCTTAAAAAAAACTTTCATAGGAGCAAATTTCAATCAATATTTCTATTAAATTTCTTATAAATTATAGCTCAAGTTGGGCTCAAATCTCTATGTAGCCCAGGTTAGCTTTGAATTCATAATCTTCCTGCCTCAGCTTTTCAAGTGTTAGGATGGTCGTGCTGGGTCTCTTACAAGTCCTAAATGAAAATAGCAACTTCATATACAAATTTACTATATCACAAAAAAAAAATATATGACATGTCTGTACTCAAGGATGTTCACTGTAACATTTTTAGAGAAAAAGAAAACTAGAAATACACTAGTCAAATTATGATAATACATATAACAGAAATTATATAGATATTTAAAAGAATAAAAACAACATGGTTACCAAAGTTAAGTGAGAAAGAGTGGGTAACACGGAAAACTCAGCCTACAGAGGCTGAATGCAGAAATGTAGCTAGAATTTGCCTGGAGGGACACATTATTAACTACAACTGATGTCTAATTTTGGGACAAAGGGTTGGTAGACTGATATTATTCTAGAACTCACTATACAACTCATGCTGGCCTCAAACTAAGAGGGGCTTTCCTGTTGCAGTCTCTGTAGTCCTAAGATTGCAGACATAAGCCACATGTCCAGTTACTTTTTTTTTTCAGTAAAATAAATAAGTAATTAATTTAAGCAGTTGTTGACTGGACTAGGGTTGCATTTCAGCTGAGAGTGCTTGTCGAGCATGTGCGAAGTCCCAGGTCCAATCTCCAGCACTGCATAAACTAAGCATGGTAAAGCACCTATAACCCCAACCCTAGAGATGGAGGCAGGAGGATTGCAAGATCAAGGACATCTTCACCTGCATAGTGACTTTGAGGCCAGCCTGGGATATATGAGATCCTATCTTTAAAAACCAAAATTTACTGGATTCTATTTATATAAGAAAACACTATCAGAAAAGTCTGGAGCTAGGATATTTTATAGGATCAAAATAACCAATATCCTTGAGGGGAAACAAGAAAGAAAGGAAAAGTATTAGGTTAAAATAGACTAAAGCGGCCTAAAAACCACATGCAAATGTACCATCATTAGATATGAGGTTAAAATAGCTATAAAAGACATTTTGAGGGCAAGTAGAAAAATTTAAATATGAACTGAATATCAGGTGATTTTAAAAGTTTTAAACTTCAAGTTAGAACCATTTTCTTTCTCTTTAATAAGAAATCAATATATCATTTTGATGGCTACTGTGAGCATAAATGTGTACTTAGGATGAAAGTGAACAAGCCCACAGTCTCCAGGTGACTCTTCTGGGAACATTTTTCACCTTTGCTGTGGACCAAACAGAGAACTGAAGGGCAGCTGGGGGCCCATAGAGCCACTGTGGGGCTAGCTGAGTCCCCATGTCACCCTGTGAGCCACTAAACCCACTGTGGGGCTGAGTCCCCATGTCACCTTGGGGGCCTGTAAACCCACTGTGGGGCTAGCTGAGTCCCCGTGTCACCCAGTGAGTGAGAACAGCACCTGGTGGCCCTGCACTGCCCTGAGGGTAGAGGATGGTTGGGAAATGTTGACTTTCATTAGGTGTGGTCTTGTTATAGGGATTATGCCAGGGAAAGCTTTCACGCATAAGCAATCCATGTTGAAGATTTTAGGATAATGCCACAGTCTGCAGCTTATTGTCAGACAAATTACAATGTACAAATGTGGCAAAATCCTGACAGTCAATGTGACTCTAGACAAAGGATTACGTGAGTTCACTGGATTATGAACTTAAAGTTGAAATTTTCAGCTTATTTAAAGGTTTAAAGGTTTGCTCTTACGGTGCTCGGGACGGTACATACTCAGCAATATTATAAGCGAACTCATTTACACCTGAACCCCTGGTTTCCCCATGGGACCTATAAAACCCATGGGAGCTATAATTCACGATAGCAATTATCAGGGGTCTATCTCAGTCCAAATTAAACCTAGAAAAACAAAAGCATGGAGCCACCTGGCCAGGAAATAGCCCTGGTATCTCATATGCTGGGATGGCTTTTCCCTTCCTGAATGAAATCCCCTAATTGACAGCCTCAGATGTGGACTCAGCCTGTACAGTTCGGCCAAAGATAACCTGGCCTTTAGTCTCATGACTAGTCTGAGGCTTTCACCGCTTGTGTAAGGTGGCGGGTCACGTGATTTGAGGTGAGGAAAGTTCCGGTGGATTGACCAGCCTGAATGAAACAAGCTCTTCAGGTTTAGTGCCCTGGAAAGGTCTGAGCCTGTAGCAAAGGAAATGGGATTCTTCATGGTCCAGCTGAGTGACCTGAAAGAGTCTTTAGGAACCTGCCACACTATTCACTGGACACAGCTCCTGGGAGTTAGCACGTGTTAGGCAGCACACAGGAGCAGGTAGTGGCTGAACATTTGCTCTGTGAGGCACTTTGCTAAGCCTTGACTCACCCTTACAATTGCCCTAGGTACTGTCTTCCTCATTCTCAATAAGGACAGATCCGTAAAAGGGACCATTCACTTGTAAGGTAAGCAATGGACCTGGGACTACCGGGTTTTAACTCCACTATTCCTATGTCCTGTGGACTTACTAGTTTTCTAGGACATGGCTGGTTCTTCTCACAGGCTCTACTTTAGCGCCAGGGACTTGACCTGAAGTGAGTTTCCCCAACAGTTTATTATTCAGCAAAATCCTATTTATCTTTTGTACTCAGGTATCGTGGGGTCTCCTTGAGGGAAATCTTTCTGAAGGGAGCTGTTCTCCTGCCCTTATCATATTATCTTATGGTTATATATGTGTAATGATCAAATCCCCCACAGGCCTTGGAAGGGGACATGGTAGGGGCTCGATTTTCTGATAGAATCTTAGGTTCTGCTATCTTGACCAACATCAAAAAAGCAGGCTGGGAGGAGGGGCGAGCGAAGGGTTACCAGTGAGAAGGTGAGCAGCTGGAGTGTTAGGTATCTGCCTAGATTGGACAAAAAGTTTGACGGAGAGATGTGGGCATTGAATTTCGTTTTGGTATAGGATGTGTAGTGTAGAAAATGTCACTCGATAGCTAAGCTAACCAAATCGTTAGAGTCACAATCGTGTGGCCACACCCCCAACCACCATGTGTATGGTGGAAGTTTCACCTAGGCCAATCACTCATTCATTCATTCATTCATTTGTTCGTTCACCAAGTCATCTGTTCTTACCTATTAACTGAACCCTGCTCAAGGTCAGGCACTCACTGCTGACAGACGACAGCCTCCGTCTCAGGGGGCTTCCATTCTCATGAGAATGGCAGGTGGCATCTAAGAAACAGAGACAGTGCCAGTGGACCCAGGAAGCACCAACAAAGACAAAGCTGAACAATAAACAAGATGAGGAGAAGAGGACATCCAGGGTGAGCAGGGCTGTCTGAACTGGAGTCTGCTGAAGAGAACGCTGGTCGAGGGGGAACCGGGCCTCGGAGGCACCTGGGGGCAGGGCGTCTGGCATTAGTCATGTTGACACAAAATCTTTAGGAATCCGAGCCTCTTCCTTTACTACTTAAAACCTTTACTCCGTGAGCTGTTCAGGAAATGAGAATTCACTGAGCAATGCATGCACTGCCGGCTAACAAGCACTTCGATTTAGCCATTTATGAGGGCAAGGCCTGTGACGGCCCAAATGCTCACCTCCTGCCCTGTCAAGGGCCTCGTATCCCCTTCCTCTGCCTCTGCCCTCAACCTGGGATCAAATCACCTTACTCCAGTGTTAGGAATCAGAGGCCAACTAATCCTAAGTGACTCAGATTCCTCCTGTCCTTGGCCACCTCCCCTAATGTAAACCCTTCAGGACAGGTCTCCTCACTGTCAGCTCCATCTTATTTCAATGTTCTCTACCCAGGCCTCACACTCACCCCTCCCAAAATCCTCTCCTATCCTACCTCAGTATGTCATCTGGGGCCCCATGAAAGAGGAGAAATACCCCAGGGCTCTTCTTTCCCTCAGCCGTTAGGGCTGCCTTTATAGCCTTCCTTTCCTACCATCTCCTGGGAAAGTGCTCAGTTCTCCACATTCTGTGCAGCCCCATGGCATTCCTACCCGCCCCCCCAACACTACTCTTGTGCCTTCTTTATGGAAAACATCCTTTGATTCCCATGTTTCTCCTCTCTGTTCTTCCTTATAGATATAACCCCATCCCCCACCCCACCTCTTGGCCTGCATCTTCTGTAAACAGTCTCCTGGCCCAGTGTGTCCCACTCCACTGCTGTCATCGTAGGGAATGTCTATGTCTACCGAGCGATCCTCTGAAAACCCTGGCTTGTTCTTACACGGCCACTTCCAACACAGTGACCTTCATCTGATCTCTATTCCGCTCACCCAAAGCTCGAACGAAGAGGCTGGCAAAGAAGAGAAGAGGCACAAACAAAATAAACAAACCACACACAGGGCTGGGCAATTTATAATTCCAGCTGGGGGCGGGGTTGACACGTTTTGTACGTAATTTGTTTAAAAATTGTATCTGGAAAAAGCTGGGCATTGCCCTGCAGACCTCTAATCTCAGCACCGAGGAGGCTCAGGCAACTTTATTTCAAATTCAAGGCTAGCTAGGGTTCAGGGAAAGTTTAAAGCTACAAAGCAAAACTCCACTTAAAAAAAAATTTTTTTGCCAGCAGTGGTGGCACACGTCTTTAATCCCAGCACTTGGGAGGCAGAGGCAGGCAGATTTCTGAGTTTGAGGACAGCCTGGTATACAGAGTGAGTTCCAGGATAGCCAGGGCTATACAAGGAAACCATGTCTTGAAAAACAAACAACAAACAAAAAAATTTTATTTATTAATTTTATGTGTGTGGCTGTTTTGCCTGCGTGTATGTTTGTGTGCCGTGTGCATGCATGTAGTGCTTACACAGGCCAGAAAAGGAGTTCCAGACATCTGTGAACTGTCATGTGGGTGCTGGGAGTTGAACCCTGGTCCTCTGGAAGAGCAGCCAGGTTAAGAGAGCCAACTCTCCCTCCCCTAAAAATAAATAAAATTTAATCTCCACAAATAACTTTACAAAATGAACTTAATCTATGTTCTCTAAACTCAAAGAGCAAAATAGATCTAAACATAATTTAAGCATTATTTGGTGAGTGATAATATCCTTGCCTTTGGGAAGTTGCTGTGTGTATTTCTTTTAATATCAGAGCCACTTTGTCCTGATTCCCTGTAGGAGTCATTGTAATGATTCTGGCTTTGTCAGTTAGATCTGACAAACTGAGGCTGGCTTAACTAAAAGGTTCTCTGGGACCCTAGGGGAAGACCAATAGGAAGAGAGGGTGTCAGGAGGTTTCACAGTGGAAAGACAGCCTAGCTAGATCCAGCTGAGGAAAGCATTTATTTAACCTCAGCCTCTAGGCTTATGTCGGGAATCGGCAAATCTCCTTTAAAAGGCAGAAAGCGAGACGATACAAAAGAAGTGAACATAATAAAACACTCTGGCCAGCAACATTTAAATCACGTAACATTCTTACACACAGGGAAATATTCCTCTAAGTCTATCACAGGGAAATATCCCTCTAAGTCTATTTGCAGCCATTTTCAAGTATAAAAACCATTCTCAGTCATGGAGCCCACAGCCGCACAGGTAAGCCACATGTTCTGATTCCACGTAGGCCGGTACATTCATTGGAGAACTTCACAGTTTACTGTCTGTTACTAATGTTGATAAGAGTGACTGCCCCCTGACCATTTACTCCCTGCCGATACTAGGCAGAGATTATCACTTAATCGTCACACAGTCATGTGATCACTACACTTGTCCCATATTACTGGTGACTGACAGCAGGTTTCTTGTAATGTTAGAAGATTCTCATCTCATACAAAGCCTGTGAGTGTCACAGTGTGCCCACACTGACTCAGCATCATATGTGGGCCCCTGACTCTCAAATCCCCTCCCTCTATCCATCCTGCCTTGAGCTTTCTTGATTCTTATTTTCACTGTCTCCTTGTTTCCCACCTTAAGGTTTATCCTCTCCCTGGCCAGGTGACTGTCCAGATGGGACACCTGGCCATAAAGGATAGCATATGATTGATGGATTTTAACAGAAAACTTTAGAGTATCTACTCATTGAAAGAACCATGAAGAAATGAAAAGACAAGACACAGACAGAAAATATCGGCAATGCATACAACTTAATAAGGGATTAAGATGCAGAGACTACATAAAGAGCGCCTACAAATCAGTACTATCGAAAAGTGAGCCTCAAGTGGCACACGCCTGGAATCCCAGGACTTGAAAGGCTGAGGCAGTTTGAGGCCAACGTGGGTCTGTGTCAAAACAAAAACCAAGCAGAGGCAGAGGGATTTCTGTGAGTCTGAGGCCAGACTGGTCTACACAAGTTCCAGGCTAGCCAGGGCTACATAGTGAGAGCCTGTCAACAAACAAACAAACAGAGAAAAATAAACAAACAAACACCCAGACAAATATTAGATGGATGCCTGGTATATGCTCAGAGTAAAAGTACATTCCTCGCATGGGCAAGGACATAGAGCTGAACTTCAATCCCCCCCACACGCACATGCACACATGCACACACACACACACATGCACACATGCACACTCACACACACACATACACACTCACACACACATACACACATGCACACATGCACGCGCGTGCACGCGCGCACGCGCCCCCCCCCCCCACACACCCCCGCGCGCGCGGGAAAAAGTATGTGGACATTCTTTTTTTTTTTTTTTTTTTTTAAGGGAAAAGCCTGGAGAAGAAGACTCAAAAGATACGCAGCATCTGCGTGGAGTATGAGCTGGCCCAAAAGCCGGCCAAATGATTTAGGGATGCATAGTAAAATCTAAACTATAATACCTCAGATTTCACTTCTAATTATACACTCTAAATTGAGTTTTTCTATTTCAATACATTGATATCTTGGATCAGATAATTTTTTTTTGTTTAAGGGGGTATGTCTGACACAGCATCCATGATCTGCACCCCAGTGGTGCAAACCAAAGGTGTGAGAGACATTTGCTGACTGTCTCCAACACCGTTAAACCTTACCCAGATTCTGAACGGCTACAATAGGCTCGGGCGCACTAAACTTCACTCCAGATTCAAAACTGTGACAGAACGCTCACATACACTGTCAGACTTACTGAGAAGGTTCAGAGTAGCATGATGCAAAATTGAAAAAGAAACACAGAAAAATCTTGTGCACATACAGTGAGAGAGAACAAAATAGAGATAATTGCTGTGAGATATTATACAATTCTAAAAACGGGTGAACTTACAGTGAGACACTAGCCGGGCCTGGTGGCACGCGTCTGGATCCCAGCACTCGGGAAGCAGAGGCGAGGAGCTGATGAGTTCAAGGCCATCATTACCTAGACAGAGCTTGAGGCCAGCCTGACATACGTACGATTTTCTCAAAAACAAATGAGAGAAGAGAAAGAAAGAGAGAGACTATCATGTAAAATTAAATAATATACTACTAGAGGAATACAAATAGTATATGCATGGGATATATATATTAACTATATGTTTATGTTATATGTTATGTGTTGTGTGTGTTATATATTATATATTATATATTATATTATATATTTATTATATATTATATATTATATATTATATATTATATGTTATATATTATATTATATATTATATTATATATTTATTATATATTATATATTATATGTTATATGTTATATGTTATATGTTATATATTATTATATATTATATATTATATATTATATATTATATATTATATATTATATATTAATTATATGTTATATATTAATTATATGTTATATATTAATTATATGTTATATATTAATTATATGTTGTATATTAATTATATGTTGTATATTAATTATATGTTATATATTAATTATATGCACGGGATAGTAAATATATATATATATATATATATATATATATTAAACTACATTTCCCTAAAATGGCTGAGATACTATTTCTGGTCTTTTTCTCTTCCAGGACCCACCATTCTCCTATCAGCGAGCAGAGTCGTCATGCTTTCCTGACAGCCACGTGGGACTTTGTGATAGTTTCTACTACTTATCTTACATGTTTCTGAGACCAAGTCACAACAGCCGGTGTAACCTCTGCCTTGTTTTCTCTCTGGTCATGCTCATACTCAGAATTCACTCACCACCGTGTGAAGAAACCCAGGCTACACGAGGAGGCCCACATGGAGAAGAGCAAGTGCCCAGGGCCTAAACCCAGAGCCAGCTAGCCAGCCAGCCAGCCAGCCAGCCAGTCAGCCAGTCAGCCAGCCAGCCAGCCAGCAGTGAGTCATTTTAGAACTAGATCCAACAAGAGCTGAGCTGCTCTGGAGATGATGTGTTATCTGTACAGAATCTTGCCCCAGTTATAGATTTTCGAGGCAAAGAAAAAATGCAATTGTGATTTTACACCATTAACTTGCTAAACAATATGCATCCGAGATAGGCGGTAGATGAACACTGAGGGGTGGGAAGCAGAGTTCAGGAGCAGGGTTACAAGTTAGGGAAGAGATGGAATACTTCAGATTAGAGTCAGAGAGAAACTGCCTAACATAGACTAGTCCACAAAACGGCAGGGCCTCCTCTGACATTTAAGAGCAATGAAACCATGGTCCTAAACTGAAAGGAAATAGTTCTTTGAATATTAAAGAGCTGGTGAAAATTCTGGTTTCCAAAGAGCCAGGGTGTCCTGAGGAGAAGCATAACGCCCCTGCTAGGCTTTCAGGCAGCCCCCTTGCTCTGAGGTGGTAGAGAGGACAGCACAGCGACTGTGCTCCTTAGCCAATGCTGTCTGTTGTTTAATCAACACTCAGCGGTTATCTGTTGACATTTTAGAAACAGTGAAGAACCCTTGAAGGGACAAAGTGAACATTGTGGCTCTGAGCGGCTAGGAACACTCAGGGCTGGCTCTGAGCGGTGGTGTGAACGCCAGACACTTATTCTAAGGTGAGTTCTCACTGCACGGATTCATCCCCAGGAAAGACTGGTGCTGGGAAACACTGCTCACTGGTGGTACCCCCCACCCCATGAGCTTCCCTTGCTCCCAGTGGGAATCCCAAGGCACTGGATCCAGCACTGACAGCCAAACCAAGATCTTCAGGAGACCTGTGCTCCAACCCGAGAACTTCTAATAGGACCAGCGTGGGCAGAGGTGGAATGGAACAGCAGCTGAACCACTCCGGGATGCTGGCACATCACTTGTTCCTGTTCTTCAGATGAGCAGAGTGCCATCGGTACCCTTTAAACGGAAAGCATCTACGAGGTTGTCTTTTCCAAAGAACAAGCAGATAGGAAGGAAGAGAGAGCACGAGAAAGCACAAAAGCCAAATATCGCTATTACTATTTTCCATGGTAGGATATGGATCTATTCTTTCTAAATCAGAACGTCTCAAAGTCAGATACCTGGGAGCTACAAAATACAGCAAAGGAAGTGGTGAAAGTCATTGGCTGGGGCTGTGGCAAACAGAACTTTTTGATGGAATCACCCACACACACATCTCTTCTCCAGTCTATAGATGACCTGAGGAATGGCTCATTCATTAAATGTGTCCAGTGGCCAGAAGTCACAAATCCACAATCTTTAAATAATGTGTCGGCTGAAGCAAGCATGCACATGACGCACCTTGGGCTATGTAGAAAGAACCATAGCTACATCCTAAGGCTATAAAGTGAATACATTGAAACAGAATCTACAATAATTAATTCATGAATATATGCATAATAAAAAATCTGTAAACATAATACAAAATAGGTCTAGTGAAAACCAGCGCTCCCAAGGATGGCTGTAATAGCATCTTCCATCCCATGTGCTACTTTTAAGACTTAGCCGTGAAACACCTTCTATCACGTGATGGGGGCTGCTTTTTCCTCCCCTTGAACTTGAGTGGGACTTCATAAATTCCCAAAGCAGTGGCTTTAGGAAGTGGTGCTAAGTCACCTCTGCATGTGGGCTGTGAACAGGCCACACTGCTCTGCCTTGTCCTTGTAGCCCAGTGGCGTAGAAGCAAACTGACTTCCCTGTACACTAGGAAGTCGGGGGGGGGGGGGGGGGGGGGGGGGGGAGTTGCTAGATTAGTAAATAGTGTCTGCTTTCGGAGTGTGGCATTAACTATCACATGTATTCGAGGCAAAATCACTGAAAAGTTGCCTGAGGACAGGAATAAGAGTGGCGAAGCATGGGGTACGCTATGCTAATTTCTCACTGTGAATGGGGTACGCTATGCTAACTTCTCACCGTGAGGTCTTTGCTATCACACAATTCTACGCTATTTGCGTACCTTAACACGTGAGTCATCAATGGAGCACTTGTTTCCACAGTAAACAGAATGTAAACTTAGAATATACTGGTTGCAGGATAAAATATGAAATACAAAACAGCAGAATAAAAATAAAACGGACATTATAGACCTCATCTCTAGGTCCTTGGATAACATTCTTTTACATATGTATATATCTTCAACAGCAGGACTTACTTTTATAATCAAAATAATTCTGGAATATCAGCCCCTTGTGTTTCTCTTAGGACACAGGGAAGTATTGAGCATGGTCAATAGTTAAGGTAGCTTTGCCTGACTCAAGATGCCTCCAAGTCAGATCAACCAGAAGTCAGTGTGAGTAAACCTTAGGGTTCCTGTACAGCTTCAAAACTGTCTAAAATCCTCATCTCTCTTCAGCATCAGCCTCTCCAGGTCGTCAGCAGTCAGCAGCTATGAGCGTCAATCACATGACAGATGCCCGAGAGAGAGTTCTGAGTAGGATGGATTCATTGGGCTTGGGGTTTCAGAGAGTCTGGCTCATAGGTAGTAGCTTTGGGTTTCTGGGACTGTGGTAAGACAGACCCTCATAGCTAACAGGTGCCACTGAGGGACACTGTTGGACAGGAGACAGGAAGTGGACAGGAGGCAGGTAGAGAGAAACACAAACAGGATCAAGTAAATGGCATTGTCTCTCCAGGGTGTGACCCCATGACCTTTTCCTCCAGCTGGCCTCCACCTCCCAATAACATCATTGTATAATGAATCCCACAAGGAGATTGGCTGCTCCACTGATGAGGTCAGAGTCCTGAAGAGCCAATCACTATTTGCCTAATGTAAGAGAGGCCCTAGGTTTGATTCCCTGTCACCATGAAAGAAAAAAAGAGGGGAAAGTATAAATGTATATGTATACAGATTCTCTTTCCAAACCTGAATGTCCCACGCCCCCTTTGATGGTACCGAGTCTTTAAGAAAACAAGGAACCCTTGTCGGAGCTTAGCTCCCCACTTAGCCACGGTGTTTAACCTCTCTTCTTGTCCATGACGCAAAGACAGTCTCTTTCCTCAGGCCCTTATCTCACTGGGGCCTACGCCTGGGATCTCCTATCTCACTTCCCCGCCCCCTGGCCACCTTTCACTACTCTACCAGGTCTTTTGAAGGTGCTACCTCTGGTCTCATCTTCTTTACAGGCTCACTCTGTACCAGTCACCAATCCAAGGTCAAAATCCAGGCCTTGACTAGCAGCCCCCTGCCTCACCCCCACTGCCTTTCTTCCCATTGCTTCCCTAGAGAACTCAGATGAGAAGCTTGGACCAGCTGAGCTTCACTTACATGTTCTCTCTCTCTCTCTCTCTCTCTCTCTCTCTCTCTCTCTCTCTCAGACCTTCCTCTATCCCCACACCCTCCTGGTCTCAGTCTGAGTTCATTCATCCATGGTGCTGTCCGGTCCAAAGGCTTACTGTGCATCTCGGAGTAGCCCCAATTCCCCTTGGATCTCTTAAAATATATTTAATGTGCAGTTTTAGCCATGGTGGAGAGACCTACAGATGGCCAGGATGGTCATGTCCTATGCCGTTGCAACTGTGTGTGGTCCAATCCGGTGGCTTGGTAGCGATGTAAATATTCAGTCCATATCCCAGGTCTATGTGAACCAGAATCCTGGAGGTGGAGAGGTCGCCCTTAGGCTCTGCCTCCTCTCCAGTATACCTTAGGCTCCTCCTATCCTCCGTCCTCTCTAGTAGCTGTTCCTGACAGCAGCATTTTCCTGTTAATATTTTACTATGAATATCACCCAGGCTCAGATTCTAGGAGCCGTATATTCTGGAAGGACAGAAAAGCAGTAGGTAGCAGCTTTACCTACTCTAAGGTATGCTTCTATTCTCCACTGCAGACCACGGAGTGATCCCTCTGTCCCAGACCCAGGAGCTCCAATCTGCATTTTTTCGGGGGGAGGGAGGGGAGGGTTGTGTGGGAGAAGTCCCTGCTCCCCTGCCAAGTACAGGCGTGTATTGCATTTACAAAACATGTGCAGTAAAGGTCGCCTGTTTGTCAGGTGGTTCTGTTATCAGATAAGCTCTGTACGCAGGTGCCCTGGCCAGCCCAGGGCAAAGATCAGTGCTCTACAGCGGGCCAAAGCCACACTTTACTAAGAGGCCTCTCTGTACTCCCTATCCCATTGAAGGAACTTTAGGCCTCAAATCAGGTAGGACCAAGAGGCCCAGTTCTTCAAGAATATGTTTAAAGTTATGGAAAAGTTGCAAGTATGGTATATGGAATGTCACATTTTACCTACATCTGTTTCTATTATGACTTTTATTCTCAGGTGGGTGTGGGGAGGTATCATTCAAAAACAGGTTAAAGACATCGCGCCCGTTTCCCCCCTAAATATTTTTGAGAGAAACCTGTCAAAACACAGCACAATTATCAACCCTGGGAAGCATAATATTGACACAATTTATCTAACCCACAGTACAAATTAAGGTGCTATCAACCACCTTAATAACATTTTTTTTTTATGTCTATGGCTTTCTTCCCATCCAAGGACCCATTCAAATCATTCATTCATTCATTCTAGTTGTTCCATCTCTTTAACCTCTGTAAACCTGGAACAGCTATTCTTTAATTCTTGGCCCTGGCTGTTTTCGAAGGCTATCAGATGGTTGCTTAGTAGACTGACCTTTTTTACCTGGTATTTCAGGATTTGGTTTAGGTAAGCATCCTCTGAGAGGAAAAGTCACCAAGGTAGTAGCGTTTTATCCGGTGAGAAAGCCCCTGCCTGCCTTCTGAACCAATACAAGTAGAGTTAGCATTGCTCTCTGTAAAGACAGCTCACAACCACTTTGTGGAGGGCGCCCTCTGCTGGCCATTTTTAGCACTGCAGCTATAAACTTCTAACAACAGCTCTGTAGGGACACTTAATTGATCGTGTGACCCTAGGAATTATTCCTCCTTATTAACTTTGATTCTCTCACTGATAGAACGGAAATCTCTGTGACTTCTCTGCTTCCCTCACAAATTTCAAAGTGGTTGAGTGTGAACAAGATTTACAAAGATAGTCAGATATCTCATATTCAAGCTTACGTTCAAGCTGGCTCCTATGACTTTTCTATAGGCCCAGATTAGTGGTCCCTAGAGTGCCACACCAGCTCTTCATGATTCCCACTCACTACCTGAAGACCCTCCAATGAGTTTGGGCTTTATGGACACCATGATGAGAGCCATCCCCCTGCTGAAGAATTCACGAACACAGGTCAAGAACAGAAAGCTGGCTTTCAGTGTGTCTGTCCTACTGAGACCACTGCTGGTCTGTGTACCAGCCATTAGACCCTTTGTTCACCGAAGTCACAGCCACCTGCTCTTCCCAGGTGACAAGAGCAAAGGCACATACCCTCTGACACCCACCAAACATATTCTCTAGACAGATGCTGGCTCCAGCGATTTCAATGACACTACGGCTGAGGAATCTGTTTTCAAGATGAGTAAAAATTCTCTTTATGCCGGGCAGTGGTGGCGCACGCCTTTAGTCCCAGCACTTGGGAGGCAGAGGCAGGCAGATTTCTGAGTTCGAGGCCAGCCTGGTCCACAGAGTGAGTTCCAGGACAGCCAGGGCTATACAGAGAAACCCTGTCTTGGGAAACCAAAAATTAATTAATTAATTAATTAATTAATTAATTAAAATTCTCTTTATCCTGACTTCGGATTTTTTGTCTATATTTTCTTCGCTCCCTTCTCAGCTTAGGTCTCTGTCCATACGATTTCTCCCTGGTACCTTTCTTCCCTACTTTAATAAATGTTTATTGAGCACCAGCTAAGCTTCCGGCACTGCACTGGGCTACGTGAAGAACTGGAGGGACAATTTACTTTCATAAAGTGACTATAATTATGGGATGGCAGAAGCAAGCAGAGCAGTAATTTAATTACAGACAAATGTGCTCCCCACCCCCTGAGCAGGCTGTTTTGGTCCTACTGTGCTTCTGGGGCATACTTACCTCCTCCCAGGGGGCCCAAGCCTCCTTCTCATGGCTCTATGTTTATTTCCTGCCCTCTCAGGACACAAGACAGATCTACTTCACAGGCTCCAGGGAGTTCAGAGAAGAAGAAATCAGTAGATTTAAGAAAGAGTGAATCTACTTCTTCTCAAGACAGAAATAACTGTCTATAGAGGGGGATGGTGTTTGTTTTTCATCTCAGTTTTACCTTCATGCCTTCTGGAGTAGTGAACTTGACCCATTTTTCCTGCTAGGGGCCCTTCACGTTATAGGGACCTTGGCATTCTTGAGATGTGGTGGAAGCACAAGGACTTAGTGACATGACATGTTCACGGGGTGGAGAATTACACACTGTGGGCAGTCATTATCAGAGTGTGGAATAGCTGTAAGCCTCACCTTGTAAGTTTAGAGCCACAGGAGAATGTGAGAGAGCAGCTTGGCTGGGTGGGGAAGTAGCCTGGGCAATAGACCAGCAAGGCCTACCCAGTGACCAGATAAAAGCCACTCTTCATCCACCTGTGGGATTCCAAGGTCGGGTCAGGCTGCCTCCAAGGTATCTTCTGAGAAAATGATGTAGGATGTGCCAGGGTGAAGGGATACCCACGGGCTCCACACCCTCAGAGGAGAAGGGGAGTAGAGGGACTCTGAAGGGGGACTGGGAGAGGAGCAGTGTTTGGGATGTAAATAAATTAATATATGAATTCATTTGTTAAAAAACAAGAAGTATAATTATGAAAAAATCAAATTTTAATAAAAGAAAAATAGGGGGAAATCGCTGTTTTTCAAAAAATAATGGATGCAGAGCGTTGCAGGTGACCCTTTAAGGAAGTGATGAGCGGCCATGTTAGTTTGTTTGGTGGTGATGCTGGAGGTTGAACATAGTTTCACATGCACACTAAGAAAGCAGTCTACACTGAGTGATTCCTCTCAGCCCCGGCAACTATTTGGGAAAGTATAGAACATTCCCTGAGAGTAGACTGTGTTGTCTTAGTCACTCCTGTGAGCCCAGAATCTAGTGCCCTATCTGGCACTAGACTATCTAGCAGACACTCATATTAGTCACAAGGGACACACGCCATGATCTTCTCTTAATGGTGACATAGCCTCCCCAAGAAGCTGAGAGAATACTGTTGTGTGTTCTCCCAATATTTTCCCCCAGGTAATAGTTTAAAATTATGTTGTAATTTCTAGCTTTACTTTCACTAGTGAGTAATTCAAAAAGCCAGTTGGAAATGAAAACCAGCTCAGCAAGCGATTGCTGGCCACACTGATGGCATTTCAGCTATGGCCCAACAAACTCAGAACAATCATCGTGGTCCCAGGATCTTGAGGAATCCAACAAAAACAAAGACAGAATCAAGTATCCCAACTATCTAAGCTGTAATTATAAAAACAGGTACCAACCTGTACTTTACCAAAGTCCTGAAATTGCCTTCAGGTGAGCAAACACTACGAGAAACCAAAAGTATAAAGACCCAAGACAAAAGACACACTCATAAGAACAGAACTAGACTGTCTCTCCTGAGCCTCGCAGGGCGACACCTTCCTGGATTGTTCCGCAGCATTTATTCCTCAGCCATCTGTTCCCTGGTCCCTACACATCCTGATAAAGCATCGCAGACAGACATGCTGACAGGAATCCCTGCTGCTGCTTTGTGGTATCCCCTGGCTTCCTGCATAGGTTCTATGAGGCTGACTTAGCCTGTTTGTGAGTGGGCATGGCGGTTTACATTACCCTCTGGTTCTAGAGGCCGAAAGGTCATGATGTGAGGCCTCTCTCATTCTCCCTCCCTCCTTTCTTCCCTCCCTCTTTTTTCCCTCACTTCCCTCCCTCTCTCCCCCTTTCCCTCTCTCAGTTATTTTACAGATAAAGCCAGGGAGACTGAGAGGAGAGGAGTCTGGAGTCAGGCTGCTCCCTGAAGCCTCGGGCCTTCCCTGAGGCCTCCATGTCTTCCCTAGCAACAGTGACACTATTCCTCTTCTCTTTTCCTTCTCTACGTGACTCTAGTCTGCTACCTAGACTAACACAGACACCCTTCCATACACATTTCAGACTTTCTTCCTCCTGCTCTTCAAAGCCCTTTACTATTTCACTCGGCTCCACTCCTCCATTCTCCCAAGCCCAGGCGCCAGTTCACAGAAGCATCTTACCCTCCCACACTCAGCCAACACGATACACTCCACACTCACTCTTTCCTAATCTCCAATCCCCCTGTCCTGGGAAACCTCCAAGTTCCCCCAGACAGCTTCCCAGTCCACCCAGGCTGCAGCAACTGCCCTCCTTTGAAACACTGCTTCTTAAGCCTCTGGTTTAGCTACAAAGCCTGTGAGGTTTGGTACCCTTACCACGGCGGACTTTGCTATTTAATTAAATACTTGAGATCTACGTTCATGCCTGCCCTTGACTTTTCAGTGCTGTGCACCTGCGCTAACATCCTGCCATGCTTGTCCGTGTCCCAGAGTCGAATTATCTGGGTTTGTACCCCAGTTCAGCCCGTGCTTTCTTACCTGTGATCATGGGTTCTGAAAACTACTTGGGTCCTTGAGTGAAAAAAAACCATTAAATAGGTCTATTACTGCTACTTTTCAGTTTATTCTACAACAAAGGCAGCAGCCTTTTCTAGCTGGAGGCTGTGAAAATCCTCACCATCCAGCTGATATTCCAGCAGAGTCCAGGACAAACCATAAAGCAGGCGTGTAGTACGTCTGAGGTTGCTAAGTGCTGTGGAGGAGAACAAAGTGCCTCAGCAAGGAACCATGGCTTTAAATATAGCCCAGTAACCTTGAGAAACAGGTCACAGAGTTCTGTAATTCTGTAAGTCCTTACGGTATTTGGAACCCAATAAGCGCTAGACAATGGTTGCCTATTAGGCACTGTCAATGTTTTTGTGATTCCTATTCAGGAAAGCAGGGGCTGGAGAGACGCTCAGGAGTTAAGTACACTAACGGCCTTTCCAAGGGTCCCAGGTTCAAGTCTCAGAAAACATTGTAACTTCGTTTCCAGGAGATCCGTGTGCCCTCTCCTGGCCTCTATGGGCACAAGGCACATGTGGTGCACAGACATTCATTCAGGCAAAACACCCATAGACTGAAAATAAAGGAGGATACCAATTAAATGTTACAATCATTTTAAGGAGAAACGGACCAATTGATGTCTTGTTACAACTGGATTTTCTGTGGGTTGTCTATGGGAAAATGACTTTGCTAATCAATTCATGCTAAGGATCGTCTTCCTTGGCCATCCCCTACCCCTCTCCGCTCCGAAGCCCACCTGCTTTTAACTATCCAAATACACATGCTTAGAGAGGACACAGAGGTTCTTTTATCATCTATCTCTCAGAAACCTTAGGTTTTTTTTTCTCCTGTCTTTTTCTCTCAATGATGCCCTCCCCACTCCCACCCACCCCACCCCTGCCTCAAGGGGGTCGAAACCCACAAATTGAGAACTGGTGGTATGCATGACCTACCAACATGGCTGACAAGCTAGTTCTTTGAAACTTGACTTGATCCCAGCCCAGAACATCCTCACACAAGGGAAGCTTAAGATGCTATAGGAGAACTCAGAGTCCAGAAATCTCTGCAGAAATTGATAAGAACAACAAAATACATTTACCCCTGTACCCAGCAATTCTGCCACCAAACGTGAGATTTTCCACACCAAGCAGTTCTTTAGTCCTCAAGTTGGTTTCCTACAATTTAACTTGGTTTAGACACTACCCTCAGGTTAATGACTCTGCCTGACAAGACTGTCCCTTAATCACACATCCTAAGCACCTCAAAATTTGGCTAACTAGTTCTAAATCAGGGTTTCCCACATTCCCTTCCTCTGGCTCCATAATTTGCTAAAATGGCCCTCGAGGCTCAGGGAAACACTTACTATTACTGGTTTGTGATAGAGAATACGACTAATGAACAGTCAAATGACAGAGAGACAGGGCAAGGTGTACAGCTGGGCATCTGTGCCATCCTAGGCACACACCCTCCTGGGCACACACTGTCCTGTGTACACAGCAGGCATATACCCTCCTGGGCACCTGGGCATGTCCACAAGCCCAGATCCATTATTTCAGAATTTTATGGTAGTTTTGTGATGCAGGCATGATTGGATGCTTCCAAGTTCACTCTTACTGAACTGAACTCAGTCTCCAGTCCCACCTAAGAGAATGTAAACTGCTAGCTCTGTGATTGGCTCATCTAGCGGCCACCATAATGTGCATCTAGTCCTCCCTTCTCCAGTACCTCATTATCATACAAAAACCCCACACTTACCTCTCTACAGATACCAAGGGTCTTTCGAGTGTCAGATCCCAGAGGGACCAAGCAGTACAATAAAAGAAGCCTTCATCACTAATCGTGCCAAAACCTACAAGAGTCATAGTAACTCTAGAGGGTGGGGTAGAGATCAAAAAGTGTGTTTGTTATGTCTCAAGTGCCCAGCAGACAATTGAACCTTGTGATCATCTACTTTTCCTCCTACACTGAAGAGGGTTTTTTTTTGTTTGTTTGTTTTTGTTGTTTTTTGTTTTGTTTTGTTTTGTTTTATTGAGACTTCCCTAGACATTTTGCTAACCTGGCATCCTTAAGGTTCAGAGATGAGAGTCTTGGTAATTCAAGGACCAAAACCTCCATGATTTTATCTAGGTGACCAGTAAGAGGTACCAGAAGGGGCCTGGAAAAAGGGGAGGCATGGCCAGGCACCTTTAATTTCTTTTTAGAGACCACCCTTAGATACGGGCAGTGGCCAAGGAGACTTCAGAAATGTCTGCAGTATACATCAAGCCACCTGTCTACCTTGGAGAACAGAACCCCAAAGGCTGAAGCAGAAGCTGGGAGCAGCATAATGGTGGAGTAGTTACTTAGCATGCTTGAGGGTTTGGGTTAAGCCCCCAACACTGAAAAGGAAAACAAGAGAGAAGAGAGAGACAGAGACAGAGACAGAGAGAGTTAATTTCAAGGGGCCTATCTGGCCTATCTTTCAATACACAGATCCTGGGGTGGTAAAGTGTGAGGGTTATTTGCACAGTGTTCAACGGTCTTTAGAACCTCCTTCTGGCATTAGGCTGCTCTGGGCATGTGCCAGCCAATGCCCCTCTGTGAGAACGCTAATCATATCCAGAGCTACATAAGAGCTGGCATGCAGTGAGCAGTCTTGATTTGCTAGCCAACTGTGCTGAGCATGCTACATACGCTCTAGCCCTCGTAATAATCTAATAACGGAAGCGAATAGAAGTAAAGCATTACGGCACATGGGCACGAAAATCAAAGATGTGGCAATGTAACCCATGATACCATATACTAACTAAAAGAACAAAAACAACAAAACAAAACAAAACAAAAAAAACCCAATAAAGTAAGCCCTGTTATCATTAATAAACTTGCTTTCACTGTTTTATGGAAGAATCAATCACTTTGCTGATAAAATTTTAAAAATTTGGCTTGAGACCACCTAGCTCTTGAGCATCAGAGCGGGAGTTTCCACAGGGGTTCCGTGTCTGGCTGTGTGTAACCACCTGTGCACAGAGGACTCAGACACAGACGGTGTGGGAAGGGCTTGGAACAGCGTGAGCAGAGGAAAGCTGGTCTGGGGAAATAAGATATCAATGGTCAAAGGCTCAGAGCTTCAGAGATCAGAGGGCTCAGGTCGGTGCTGGGTGGTGGGTGGAGCTCACGGCTGTGTGTAATTGACAAAGCTGGAGCGTTTGATGTCTGTTACACAGTGAGGTTTCCGTGCTGAAAGAGGAAGTTGCCTGTGACAGACAGGGGTGGTGGCCTATCAAAAAAACCTCTCACCCTTGACTTCCTGGGCAACAGAGCTTTTTTTTTTTTTAAGACAAGGTTTCTCTGTGTAGCCTTGGTTATCTTAGAACCCGCCCTGTAGACCAGGCTGGCCTGAACACACAGAGATTTCCACCCCTGCCTCTACATCCAGGTGCTGGTATTAAAGTTGTGCGCCACTACCGTAGGCCTTTTGTTTTGTTTTGTTTTGTTTTGTTTTGTTTTGTTTTGTTTGTTTTAAACAGGAAATCTACCCTGTCCTTAGCCCTTGTTTTTCTGAGGCAACCACCAAGTACCTGTTCCCTTGCCAGTGATTTAGGAAGACATTAACAGGTATAACTGTTACTAAAATCCTTTCTGTGGGAGAAAAGCAAACAATGTCTATTCCTCTTCTCACTGACAAACCAAGTACAAGTCCACCACAGTTTCACCCGGGGAAAGCTATGAGTTTGTTAGGCTTACCTACAGAGCAATGGTGAGGGAACACAGGCAGGAGCAGAGGTAACCTTAAAGTTACCTCAGCAAGGCCAACTGGGATGACCTAACCTGTGGCTGTAGACCAAACCCCGTGTCCCGACCCTTCCTCACCTATACCCTCTCACCCCTCCCCCACAGCCATGTGCAATTAGGCTAAAACAGCATACAGCTGGTTGGGAGAAGCTGCTGGATGTTCAAGTGGGGGTCTCATGTCCTCTGCCTCCCTTTGTTCTATGAAGGAAGATGGTGGCAGTTTGACTCAGGCTAGTACTATACATAGTCATAAGGACAATTTGCTGAATCCTTGGATAAGGGTCTTGTTACTGTTGCAGATTCATGAACAAAGCACCCCACCTCTTCCCAGGCCCCATGATGTCCGGATATAGTAGCCACCCTGCTAACTCGGACAGAGTCTATCCTAGGAATACCAGAGCCAGATGCAGGAAGGACTTGGGCTCCTGGCAATGGAATCACCGATCACCTCCTAGGGTTATTGTCCCAAATTATTTGTCATGTGAGATGACAAGTCTTCACAGTGGGGGCAACTGTCTGAGACTTCTGTTTCTTGGGCTCAAACGCATTTGGACCAACTTATCATCCAAACTTTTTTTATGCAGGGAGTTCCAGGGTTGACATTAGCCTGTTCTGAAGATTATTCCATGGAGAGAAGGTAAACAATAGAAGCTGCCAGAAGGAGTAAAGTTGGGAGGTAGTTCTGGGTGGACAGACATCTGAACTCTTCTTTTCCCTTCACTCTGAAGGGATTCGCGTCTGGGAAACGGGAAGAAGAAAGCACACAGAAGTGCTGTGTGAACCCTGCATAGTCCCGTCATGTAAAGTCCTGACTGTGCTTCCTTCTGCCCTGTCCTTTGCCATCAGAGCTGAGCAGACCTGGTTCAAAGCAGCTTTGAGCTGATGAGGGTAGGGTGAAGAGAAACAAGCAGTGTGTTGAATATGTATAAAAGGTATCCCACTGCTGACTGTCCAGCCTCTCTCCTTGAAGGGTAACCTAGGCTACAGAGGCTGCGGATGTGGCTCGGCGGCTGAGCACAGACCCAGCACTTGTGAGGGCCTAGGTTTGACCACCAGCACCATTTACTTTTGAAAAATCTCAGTAGTAATGTCTGTTTAGCATGTAAACAGACCTGGAATTAACCCCTCCCCCCAGTCCTGCTCAACACCATAGTACGTACTTACATACATACATACATACATACATACATACATACATACATACATCAGAGAGATCAGGGATTGTGTCTTGTCTGCTCTACTTCTAGTACACATGCAGTGAATGCTTGTTGAATGAATAAATAAACAGTGCACCATCACTCCAGGCTTGGCCCAGGCACCCTACAAGTCTTTGCTCTCTGTCCTATATTTTGGCGGCGGTGACCTTGCACTAGCCTTGTAGACTGTTTGGAGCACAGCCAGGACTACCAAAGAGCAAGCTCTGCAGATGGAGATTGTCACTCCTGCCCTCCTCTGAGGTCCCTGCTGATGACATCTCTGAGGTGCTCTGTGACAATCCACCCCAAGTCCTCCATCTCCCTCTATATACTACATACATACATACATACATGCATGCATGCATGCATACATACATGGTCTCTTTCCCTTTGTTCTCTCACATCCTCCAGGCACAGGCCCTTCTTTCATCCAGATCTTCCCCCACCTACACTGCTTCCGGGCTGTATTCCTCTGTCACACTAACCTCATTGTCTTCGGTCTTCAGTTCTCAAATGACCCCCACACCCCTGTAAGCCCAAAGCGCTTCCCAAGGCCCCTCCTCTTCCTCCTCTTTTCTTCTGTTTCATAAAAAAAAAAAAAATAAAATAAAATAAAAAATGCACCCACTCCAGATTCAAACCTGTTTCCCCTGGCGCTTTGTTCTGCATGCCCAGGTAACCGGGGCAACCTCTTCCCACAGAGGAACCATCCAAAGCAAACCTCAATGCAAGGGGACCTTTGTGGGTTTAACTGTGGGTCGCACCTGGGTTTGCTTCAAAGCATTGTCTTCATCTGCTCCCTACCTCCATCAAAGCTCACAATATTAAGATCCCTCCCGGGCCTAGTGAACTCTGGCGTGGAGTCTCTGGGAGATATGAATGTATGACATTGTCTCCATACACAACTGCTACAGTTATATCTGCCGCCAACCTCAGGACTGCAGTCTCCCTTCCAAGGTCATCATCCTTAACAGCCTTAGCCAGTAGCCCTGGCACTAGAGTCAGCCTGCAGGGCTTCGCTATGGCAGTCTGGCCCTGAGAATGCGGGCGGGCTGCCTATCCTACCGTGCTTTGTTCTCAGGAGCTGCAGGGTTGCAACTTCCCTTTGCAAAATCTCTCTCTCCCTCCTGCCAGAGCGGGTGAGCACTGGAGGCTCCTCCCTGCCAGAGAAAAGCAGCACATTTAAAGAGCAGGCCTCATCTGGGGTCGCAGCGGCAGAAAGCGGGCTGAGCTAGCACAGGGCCCCGGGTCTGACCTCAGCACTTCGAGTGTAAGATGACGCATCAAGTCTCTGCAGAGAGAAAACCAGGGCTCCCCCTGGCACATTTCTGGCATAAAGATGGAAAGCTCACAAGTCCCTGCTCCTCTGGCTCTGTGTTCCCTGCCTATACCCCTTCCTGTGAGAGTCAAGATGCCCCTTTCTTGGGCCTGAGCCATGCATCAGGTCCTTCTCCAATGCCCAAACCCTCAGAAGTACCACCCGCCAGCTGATACTCAGTCAAACAGTTTCAGACTGTGGGAGCAGGATGTGGGCGTCACCTGACAGGCTTTCCTCAGGGCATGGCCTTGTTCTACCCTTTCTTTGATGAATTTCTGCTCAGCTAACCTGGGCCCTCTATATCTGTGCCTATTTTGGGAACCAACAAGAGCCTCCTTTCTGTGCTTGGTGATCCACATGCCAGACCAGATCTGCTTCTCTGGCCACTGTAATGGTGGTGAGAGTGGGCGACGGGGATGAGCAGACAGACCAATTTTAGCTTAGGGCTCTAGTCATTTTTTAAAACAGAGTAAGAAGAAAACACTCTTTGCGCCTCTTGAGATGTAGAAGAAGCCTAACAAAGAGAATTGAGTTTGGTGAAGGATGAGGGGAGGGGAGGAAGGGAGGGCAAGGGAGAAAAGGAGAGAGGTGGGGATGAAGTCTCCTCTCTATAGAAAGTCCTGGCACCTTAAGGACTCTAGAGCTAAAGATTCTTGAAGAGGTTGAATGAGTACTGGGAAGGGAAGAGAGGAAAGGACTAGCCAGTGCACCAGGGCTGCCGGGTCCTGTTGCTCCTGGGTACCTACCTCACCTGTGCTAGCCGAGCTCCCCAGGCCCTAGATCCAGAGGCCTCTTGCCTGGTGTCCTTGCTTAGACGGTTTCTTCTGTCTCGGCTGCTGGTTCTTCTCTTCACTTTGCTTTTTCCTATCCAGCCTCGATACCAGCACAAGTTTGTCCTGGGAGCTCCTGCCACCTTCCCTTCCCCAGCCTGGTGGCCAGGCCCCTTCCTCGCACTTGTGTTCGGGTACACACTTCTCTCCCTCATACATATACTCATATTGGGCTACAGACACCAATCCTTCACTTATCATGTATCTGCTTGTCTGAGGGGGCTGGGTGCTGGTCTGAAAGTAACAGGGATGCTTGGGTTCTCACAGTGTCAGGTAGTATTCAGTCCAGTGAGGGAGGAAGACACTCACAAAGAACAAATACCTTCCAGACTGTGGGTATTTGGAGGAATCAAGATGCTACACAAATGTACCAGAAAGGGTGGCGTGTGGGACTGGAGACTGGAAGAAGTTTGGGATGGTCGGTCTCTCTCTCAGGAAGGAACGTTGAAGCTGAAGAGTAAAACATGAGGCAACTAAGACCAGAAAGACAGGTGGAAGTGGCAGAGTGTGCATATGAGTGTGTGTGTGTGTGTGTGTGTGTGTCTATGTGTGTGTGCTCTGTTCATGTGCATGTATATTTATACATATTCATGTATGTATATGACTGCATGAACATGCTTGACTGTGTGCATTCATACTTATGTGTATATGTGCTTGCCCTTGTTTGCACATGACTATATGCGTAGATATGCCATGTGTTGGGAGTGAGGGCAGCAGTCCCTGTTCAGGGTGAACATGTATATGCTCAAAACCTCCATAGGGAAAGAGACAGGAGAAATGAAGTGTGGTGGGACGATGTCCCCAGTGAGGGGACGTGAGCCAGGAGAGTTGGGAAGGAAGAGATGATAGGAACCAGGGAGGTCATGGCCGGTGTCAGCTCCAGAAAGATTGGCAGTGCTTCATTTTTATACTGAACCCCACAAAACACTCAGCCCAAACAGGTGCCTGGGGGTTATTTATTGAACAAATAAAGAAGTAGAAACAGTTTAATAGAGATAAATTTAGATAGAAGGGGGTCTGGTGCCCTCATGAAACCACGGCTCCAAGTTGCCAAGGTAGTTGTGCCACCCTGAGAGCCATGTTGCCCCTTTAGCTGGCAGCCAGGAAGTGCCATGTCCGTCTGGCCATCACAGGGACAGGTTTGCAATGAGGCCCATATGGCATGATTTGACTCGGTCACATTTACTAGGACAATTGTGTCATTTATCTAAAACAGACCTCTGTAGAGGGGGAGAGGAGAAGGAGGGGAAGGACGGGTTAGGACATCTGACCTCTGCCAGACTGGGACTTTACTTGGCAGGAGATTTGGAGGAGGGGACAGAGACTAGCCAGGCTCCATCTTGGTGCAACTCACCAAGAGAGGCTCTTTCTGCTAATCCCTCTTATAGGCTTCAAAGGATGAAATCATTTTAGAGTTGTAGGAGACAGGAGAAGACTGAGAGGAGAGAGAGAGAGAGTGAGGATTAGAAAAGAGGGGGAAATGTGGATAAGAGGGAAAGAAGGAGAGACAGAGGGAGGGAAGGAAGTGGTCTTAATTATCTCATGGGGGATCTAAAGGAAGGAGCTATCCATAGACAGAGGTGCTATGGTGTCACTGGCTGTGCTTGGGGCCACATGTCTCACCCAGTAGCTGGAACCTGGAACGAAGCGGCCAGAGTTCAGCTGAGTCCTTGTCACTGTGCTGTCTCCCAGTCTCTCGTCTCTCCTCCTCTCTCACACCAGAACTCCTGACTTTGCTGGGTGAATGGTTGCCTGGAGTGATGATTGCATTTCCCAGGCTGCTGCCTCAGTGGTTAATTTCTAACCTACAGTCTATTAGCAGTGAGATCACAGACAACCTTGGAGAAGTCAGCTAAGAGCACTGACACTCAGACCTGGGGTAGCTTGTCCCCTAAGTGACAACCATCAGTGTCTGTAGGCCCTTTCGCTTGTCACACTAGAGAAAGTGGAAAGCGTACTGCCATTAGTGGACAGAAGGCTGCTGCTAAGTGTCCTACAATGGACAGGACAGACCCTCAAACGGGACAGGACACACATAGCTTGCTCCTTCCTCTGTACTATTAGGTGTAGACGTGATGGTTGGATTCTGGGCACAGAATCACATGTTAGTGATGGATAGGAGTCTAGCTTTCTGATGGCCCTGAATTTACCGTACTAGTGACGAACGACTTATTTCCAGATTGTGCCTCCTAATCTAGAATAAAGACCTCGCTCACATACTGCTGAATCTGATACACCATTCTTGCTACTTCTGTATTCCCCTCAACCCGGGCCAGTCTCTCCTTACTTCACTCTGCTGCTGGTCTCTCCTGGCAATACTTCCAGGGTTTGTCTCCGTGTCTATTAAAGAGCATCTGTTGTTCATCTGTTTCTACTTTGCTTCCCAAATCCACTTTACTGCATCTCTGAGACTCCCATTGTCCTTCCAGATCCACAGCTAATCAAATGCCACCTATTCTCCATTAGCTGATCCTATCAGTACGCTGTATCAGATTGGTTTCAAGCACTTCTTTGTAGCCTGGTTTGAAAGGAGGATCCATGTGAGGGTCAATCCAGCAACACAGACGCCTGTCCAATGGGAACTGATCCTAGCCCTTGTGCTGTGTGAGCACCTGCCAGCTAAGCGTCAACCTGGGTGACTTTGTACTTGGGTTAATGAATCCATCCATTGTATATATCAACAGCTCCATGAGTCATGTTTAAGGCTAGAGCAGAGAATCTGTTAGGTCAGTACCTTGAAGGTCTTACCACTTTTGTTATTTGTTTCCACAGGTTAAAGACAAACTCTTGGCTACTAGGAAAAAATTCAGAGAAACGGGAAAGGTTGCTTTCCCTTACTATAAAGGTTTCTCTTCCCTTACTATACTGGAGAACTTGATAGGAGACAGCCCTTGTCTTCCTGAGAATTTTACACCTGCTATTGGGAAGATAAGTAAACTTGATGTCTCTGCCATTCTACGAATGGATTCAGTGATGCACCCAGAGCATAAGGAATTGAAGAACTCATTTGTGTTCAACTATGACTTTTAGAACACAGAGGGTCATCTCAGCTGGCACATCTGCTACTAGTTATGACTGTGTAACCAGAGATCTTAAAGAATTAATAAAATAGAATGGATTATTTTGGGAAGAGAGTAAGAAAGTACCAATGAAACTAGGAACAGCCCAGAATGTACTATGTCCTTCAAACTAACTGAGATAAAGCTAACTCTGCTCCTGAATGTCTGAGTCATGACTGTGCCTTATATGAAGATGGGAGTTTCCAGCTCAGGCGAAGTAATTAAGTATGAAAAAAAAAATCAAATCACTTTAACTGTCTTTCTTTTCAGTGTGTTGATTGGAGAAGAGGGAGACGAACATAAGTGCCATGTTCTACACGAGCAGAAGCTGAGCTAGGAGTGATGGCATTTGCTTGTTATACGAGCACCAGGGGCTCAAGTCATAGGCGGGAGAATTGTGAGATTGAGGTCAGCCTCGGATACATAGTGGGATCTTGTCCCCCCCCTCCCAAAGCAGTCTCTAATGTTACCATTATAGACAGGATGGAAGCCAGCCTCCAAGATTGACCTCATCCGCTGGTCTTCCCGGCCTTTGTGGTTCCTCATATACTGTGGCATGGTGGATACAAGTGAGGGTTTTCGATTTCTGAGGCTAAGTCAATAGTATATTGCACTTTCTTATTCTCTCTCTCTCTCTCTCTCTCTGTGTGTGTGTGTGTGTGTCTGTGTGTGTGTATTCCTACTTTCCTCTGTCAGATAAATCTCACTAGTAGATGCATATAGACTCCTATAGAGAGGTCTATATGGCAAGGAATATATGATCTATAAGGCATATATGGTCTATATGCTCCTTCCAACAGCAATGTGAGTCATCTTGAAAGCAGATTCCCAGTTTTGGTGAAATCTTCAGATAACTACTATCCCAGACAACTTAGAGAGGCACACTGAGCCAGAACCTCTCAGCTAAGCTGCTCCTTGACCCATGGCAGCAGAGATGATAGGTTTTTATTTTAAGCTGCTAATGCCTGGAATAATCTGTAAACCAACAATAAATCACTATTATCAGATCTCGCAGGCATGTCAGTGTGTCAGCATCCCAGCTCATCCTCCTGACAACTCTGAGAACTAGAAATGATTTTCTGTACCCAAGCAGGGTCACAGAAGCCTGTAACTCCAGTATTTGTGAAGCTGAGACAGGAGCATAAAAAGTTGAAACTCAGTTTGGGCTACGTGATGAAATCCAGGCCAACCTTTGCTACAAAGAAATCCTATCTCAAAAACAAGCAGGGACAGGCAAGACAGCAGTGGACAAAGGTGCTTGCTGAGCAAACCTAATGAACTCAGTCTGATCCCCAGAGAGAGGGAGGAAGGATGAATGGAGTTTCTTTCTCTTAAGATGTGAAAAAAAAAAATAATTTCCCAGGGTCATACGGCTGTCTCCAAACTCACCTACCCCATCATTCTGCCCCTTGATCTCTGCCCTAAGCCAGGCATGTCTGAAACATTCTCCTCCCCTTTGCTCACTCTCTTCAGAGAACAGCCAGGCTACCTCAACAATAGTCGGTCTTAAGTTTAATGATAAGATTGTGTGATCACAGGGTAGGGAATGGATGAGGTTTTGAAAACTACCACTGCCTGCAAAAAAAAAAAAAAAAAAAAAAAAAAAAAAAAAAAAAAAAAAAAAAA